>CM061551.1:100931712-101624212 GCA_030864225.1 Capsicum baccatum var. pendulum
TGGTTTGGAAGCTAGAAGGGGCTGAGAACACGAGACTTTTCATGAAGCATGGTTGTTGATGTTGTATCTCCCTTAGCAAACAACAATAGATTTTCCGCAAAATACATGTACATGTGGTGTTCAACAACAATAGATTTTCCGCAAAATACACGTACATGTGGTGTTCAATTTAGAGCATTTGGGGTGGAATTTGAAATGTTTCATTTGCTCAAACTCCTCCTTAAGTACTCCATGATATGGTAAACAGAAATGGAGACATGTGGTTTTCTTGCCTTAATCCTCTAGCAACATCAAATGGTTTTAATTTGTAGGTTCCCCATTAAAAACAATGGAGTAGTTCACTATGGTAACACAGTACTGATGAATTTCTGATGAAGACCAGACCCTTCATAATTTGTTCCTAGCCAGTCAACAATATCATATGCCTTTTACAAAATATATTCATGCATATCAAGAGTAATGCCTTTTGATCAGTTCATTTTCAAGGATCGCTTTATCTGCCACTTTTTTCTCAGGTATGAACCCTGCTAAGTCACTGTGACAATACCAGCAATGGTCTTCTGAATTCTTTCTGTGATGATTTGTATTATACTTTGCAACATGGTATATGCCTATATTCTCTAATTGCAGCAGGATTGGAGATTTTAAGTAGCAATGTAATTATTGTGCAGTTGATGACTGAATAGCTTTCCTGATACAAAGAAATCGCTTACTGTTGCTATCACCTCATGTTTAATGATCTGCCAGGCTTTCTTATAGAACACTGCATTGTGCTAATCTACCTTTGGGATTTATCATCCTCTATAGAACAGAATGGATCATATATTTCCTTTGTGGTTCACACAGTTGAAGCTGTTGGGTACGGCTTAGGACTTTACCCTTCTTCATTGTTTCCTTATTAACTCCAGTTACATGAGGCAGATTTGTTTCCGTAAGTAACTAGTAGAAGTGTATTATTTCTTCTCTTATGTCATCAGCATTTGCTATAACTCTTGCTTTGTTATATGGGGAGTCAGGCCAGTCCCCTTACTCTATCCAATTATTCATCCAGCCAACTTTATTTTGTCTTGCTCCAAAAATTCTAACACGATTAGTAAACCTAATCATTTTTCTTCCATCATAATACAAAAACTTTTCAATGATATTAGTTTAACAACTCCTATTCCCAATTTCCCTACTTTTATGTTTTTTCCCCTCCCTTTTGTTATGCTTGAATTCTTTTTTATCTTACATTATACTCCTATTGTTTTTTTCCAAAGTAAATTTGTTCACAAATGACGCATAGCTGACCACAAATAGTTTAAAACTGAGATGGCTTGCTAGATTATTTATACAACGTCATGCAATTTGAATATATACAGTGTCACATTAAGACATTACGAACACAAGAGGCATGGATATCAACAGCGTCCAGGGTACGATGTTTGAAGACTGCTTCTGTGGGATCACTCCTTGACCCTGTAAACTCTTTTCATCAAAAACTCTGAAGTAAAAGATCTGATGGTGCAAAAGTCATCCATCTGTAGAATATCCTACCATCTTAGCAACAGTTTCTTTTCACCATCATGTAGGACCTAGAATGAATTCGAAGGATAAAAGAATATGCTGCAGACTTACAAGCTTCCTGGTGACCATCGCAACAGTCTTAGAAAGGGCTTGTCCTGCAAGCTAACTTTAACAAGATTTCCGGAACAAGCCGCCTTCTTGGAGGTACCATAGCATCCTTATCAAGAGCTTCTTTATCGTTAGCATGTATATATGCTACTATATAGTCAAAAAGATCATCTTTACCACCTCTTAGAGGATCCTGCAATTCAAGATCAATTGATTTGCAGGAAGAAACTGAAAAGTCATCTTTTTCCGAATGATTCAGCAAAATATGATGAGTAGCACCCAAGGGTGTGTCCGAATGGTCGATGAAGTGGATGAGAACCCAAGGTCTCAAGTTCAAATCCCAGCAGGGACCACTAGGTGATTTCTTCCCAGCTATCCTAGCCTTGGTGGATAAAGTTACCGGCACTTGTTGCTGCTGGCAGGTATACGTGGAATTAGTCGAGGTGCACGAAAGCTAGCCCGGACACCACGATTATCAAAATAATTAAACAATAAAAATGTAGCTTACACAAAAATGAACGAAGAGAAACAATAAATAGGTAAGAAACATGGTGTATACTTAAAGTTAGTCACGAGTGGGTAGCCTATTTATAGCTTCTCCTAGGGTAAAACAAAACCAAGATCCAGCTTGAATGATATCACTTCGTTTTTTTTTTTTCTTCTTTTTTTGGCTGAATTTGACCAAGCTTTCATGACTCATGAATTCAAACGCTCTGGTAGGAATAGAATTGGTCCTATTCCAAACTTTGACCTACATTAGCCTCAAAATGAACACAGGACAACTGGACAGGCAAGATACAGTGCATACATACTTGAAGGAATAAATCTGTGTGAGTTTTTCCATCATACAAAATCAGTTCAGCTTGAGCTCCCACTCCGTGAAGTGCATCTACAAATGCTTTGCTGCAGAGTACAAGCAATTTCAACATGTTATTGTACAAGTTCACAGTCAAATGTGATAGCCATTCTTTATGTAATCCATTAAACAAAAAAGTGGCGGGTCGTCATTGCCCTTGGGAAGGAGTTCAGACCTTGAATCCGATGGAATGGAGCCATCTGAAGTACCATGAAATAGGATAATATGAGGAAGCAAATGGACAGCAGCTTTGGAGCTCTGATCCTGTACCATAATTTCAGGAGAGAATTTTTGCAATGATTCTTCCCCTTCCATTATACTGTAGATGACAAGTTAAAATCTCATTATCACAGAAGGGTAGGCGTGGCAACTTAAGCTAACTAAGGGTGTGTTCGGCATGAAGTAAAATATTTTCCATGGAAAATGTTTTTCAAGAAAAAAAGAGAGTTCCTAACATATTTCTTGTGTTCTTTGCGTAAGCAAAAAATATTATCATAAAAGTATTTCTATATAATCTAAACAATACTAGGAGAGGTGTGGATGGGGTAGGGGTGTTGGTGTTGGGTGGTTGGGATGGGGGCTATGGGGTTGGGGGTGAAGATGTGGTGTCTTGGAGGTTTGGGAGGACACAATCAATGTGGAATGTCATTTGTGAAACTCGCTTTCCCTACTTCCATTAGGAAGTCATTTTCCTCATTTTTAAGGGGACTTGTTTTCCCGGAGAAAATGTTCTCCAAAAACTTTGACCGAACGAACATGAGAAAATTGAAAATGTTTCCACCGTACCAAACACACCCTAAATTTTTTCCTATTATGTGAGAGAAGGCAGTTAGTGGATATAGTATATACCTCAAAAAAATTGAACGATATAACCCTCTATTATTGAAATGATCAACTAAGTTGGGCAAATTATACCTGTCAAATCAAACAATGGAACACCAATTAGCAAGAAATAAAAGAAGAGCATGCCAACTGAAGGAAAATAAGACAGAAAATGCAGATGATTCTTTGGTGAAGCATTTGCAGCACCAAAAGAATGTGTCGGGGAAAAAGAATGATTCAGCAATAGGGTATGATAAAAGCAGAAAAAGTGTAGGGCAAGAAAAGGAAAAAGAAGAAAGTTTAATTCCTATATTCGATTTTGATCACGTGGAATGCAGCTCATACCTTGATCGAAAGCAATAACCAATAATAACTTTGCTAAGGAACTAGCCACTTACCCGCCTGATAATCCAAAATAAGCTTTTATCTGGGAGGTGCTCCAACAAACAGTTTCTCCTCTAGATTCTTTGATTGCCTGCTTCACAAGAGCACAGGAAGAGATATGTGCACCAGCAGATTGACCCATGAGATAAATCCTGGAAAATACAGACAGCATGACAGAGTTGAAAGTATCAAGTCTTTGATACGTAAAGAAAGGCTTCTTAGGAGCTGTCCAGTTTTTCTATTTCATATTTTTCTGCTCCAGTTTGTACAGTGAATAACTAGACTGTCCATCATGTCATCTGGGTCCAGAAGAAATATTACCAATGTCCTTCAGATCCATAAATAAGAATTGAGAATAATTATACAATTCAATGCTGAAAATAATCCCAAATCATTTCTTTAATTCTTAGTGATCTGGGCATGGTTATTCAATTATGCTCTAAATGCGAATCAGGGGAACAATATCAAACCTATTTGGATCACCACCATAATCAGCGATGTTGTTGCAGACAAACGAGATTCCTTGAGAAACATCTTCCTCCATATCGCCTATTGTTCCCTGCGGAAAGTTCCTGCAACCACAGAATCCATTAATATGCATCTCGAATGTGGACATGAAAATTTTGATCGAGTAATGGCACTGCCGAACAAAAAAATGGGAGGATAGGAAAAGTAGTCATTGATGCAGTGTATATCATACTACTGTATGATGTTTTGACCCCACCAATATCTTTTCAAAAAAAGAAGGGAGTTATTTTTCACTTAAGTGATACTAAAGGTTAACACATAGCAAAAAAGAATTGCAGATTGGATAAACCTTAAATATAAGTGGGTCTTGTCCGTTACATCCATGAATACAAGATCAACTAAGATTGTTATGGAAAGTGAATATGTTGATCAGAATTCTGTCTACTGATTCACTCCAATCTAACGAATCATCCAGGAGAAGCAGTAATATAAAACACATCATATGAAGCATGAAAGTGGACAACAATACGTAGTTTAAGATTTGAATCAGTTACCTGTAATCAAAGCATGCCACTATAATGTCATGTTCTGATAATTGCTTTCCTAACAGAGAACCCCAGGCCTTGTACCTGCATGAGCATGTGGACTTCAACATAAATGTTCTATTCAGATAAGCACATCATAGCACCCAAGGGTGTGGCCTAGTGCTTCAATGAAGTTGGGTTGAGCACCATGAGGTATCGGGTTCAATTCCCAACAGAGACAACCACTAGGTGATTTCTTCCCATCTATTCTAGACTTGGTGGACAGAGTAACATAGTACCCGTGGAATCAGTTGAGGTGCGCGCAAGCTGTCCCGGACACCACGGTTATCAAAAAAAAAATAATAATAAGCACATCATCCATCCAGTCCAGGATAGAACATGCCATGACTAAGGAGAACTAATCAGGGATATATATATATGCTAACATCTATTCAGACGTACCTAAACATAACCATTTTTGTTTTTAGCTCCAATAATTGATCTCATTTCTGTTATTGTGGAGATGTGCCTGTGAGGCTAATAAATCATTGATTGGAGGTAACTCATCATGCAACATGCTTGAATCTTTGTCAAGGCAGAAAAACTGAGAAGGGACTCCTTATCGTCGGCGTTTGTTTGTGCAACAAGAGAAGAGAAAGACCACTTTATATAAGCACCTTAGTGTTGCTATGAGCTCTAAACCTCAAATTAATCTTTCTGGAAGTCATATAGAACACACGCCACATACAGCAAAGGAGCTCTTGAGTGCTTCTATAAATATCATGAGTAATGTCGGATTTGTAATCAAAGATAATTCCGTGAGTTCTTAATGGGGATGAAATTTCAGTGTCAAAGACTCAAAGCACCTTTATTTGATTGGGTATATTTTGACCCAGACAGGAGTTTTAATGGGTAATTCTTTCACCTAAATTCTAAACCAAGAAAGGGGAAGTTGCAAAAATGGTGTTTATCTACCAGAGTCCCCTGGCTTTATTCCAGTTTAGGATACAATATATCCTTAGAGGCTTCCAGCACTTCACAGATTTACTCTTATTATCTTGTGGATGCCATCCTAACATACATCTACCTACCTTGCTACTGAAAAATCTCTTGCCAAATACACACGTTAGATTGTCAATAATTTTGTGTTCAGAAATCATCACTCAAAGCATCATGAGGACTGCAATAGCTTGAGACGGCAACAGGCTGCTTGCCATCTATTTATAAGGTTGATGATATGGAATTTGGAATCTACAATCAACTTCCTGCTTATCCCAGGTACTAGAACAAGAGATCTAAGATCATAATACATAATTGACAATGTTTCATATTTTTCCTGTTCTCATACATCAATTATAATCCATTATGATAAGGAAAGAAACTTGACTTTATATGGCCTTAAAACAGAGCCTCTCGATGATGGCACTTGTAATTTGATGCTATTATCACTGTCTTGAAATTAGTCAATAGGGCCCCTCAGATATACAAAATTTCCACAGCTGATATGGATGCATTACCCGGAATCTATGAGCATGTTGCTCAGACTCTTCAAAAATGTCCATGGGTGTGTGTCGGATCCTCCAAAAATAGTGTATTTTTGGAGGATCCGACACGGGTGCGGCAACATATTTGGAGAGTTCGAGCAACTTAGGAATAATTTCCGCTAGAGGAAATACTATAGGAAAACATTCTTCCTTAACCTAAAGTGGAATTACAACCATCAAGTGCAGGAGCAGCTATAGCAGTCTAAGTAAGTTAGGGAATTCTTAACCTAAAGTGGAATTACAACCATCAAGTGCAGGAGCAGCTATAGCAGTCTTAGTAAGTTAGGGAATTCTTAAATCAATTTCATGAAGAAACAGACACCTAAATACCCTAAAAACAAGTAAATGATAGGTCATAGCACCAGAGAGGTAATCAATTATACAAAAGAGACTAAATACTAGATCTCTTGTTGCTTGCGTACTACAGGAACTTAAGGTTTAAAATGATAGGAAAAAGAAGTATCTACGATTCTAACTCACCCAATAATCCATGCTCCACCTGTTACAAAGGCCACAACTGGCTTTGGGCTGTCTATCTTTGCTGGTAGATATAAGTCCATCCTGCAACGTAATGTCAAGTTTGAGAAGACCTGAAAAAGTAGGTCAAGGAGAAAGAAGAACAAATCACATACCTATTCCTCGGCTGATCACCATAGACAACACTTCGCCGGACCAGTGGTGAAAAGAAATAATAAAATGCAACTGCCACAATTAACACATAAAGTTAAGTGTGATCCCGTTGTAACAATTACACTCATATATAGTTGCCAATTACCAAAATAAAAAATGTGGATGTCTCTGTCAGAGGGGGTCCTAGGTAAATGGGACTCATGAAATAACTACAAAGACATCGCTCTCCATGCTAACTATCCTCCAACACCCCAACCCCACCCTAATGAGAAAATATGCCACGAGAAAAATATTTTTCTGCATGAAATGTTAAAACTATTAAGCATGCTTTTTCATGACTGCTTTGCGATAGATATTTGCCTGAAGTGGCAAATGGTCACAATATAATTCCAAAAACAAGAATGCATCATCTAATTCCCTAATTTTAGTTTTGTTGTTTGAGGACTTATATTAGAAACGTAACTTTATCAGACATATGAATGAGAAATATTAGTGAGTTCATTTATAGCTGCAATAGGCATTATTATTTATACCCAGTTTTCTAACTCTTTAAGAATATGGACATAATCATAACTTTTTTCCAAATTAACTGTTTTCCAGATTCTGGTTCTTCAACGGGAAGAATTAAATTAACTGCAGCCATTTTTGGACTTATGAATGGTATATCAGAGGATATACTGTTTAACTTCAATACGAGTGTCAATACATTCGAGAAGGTATCGTCAATTCGTCATTCTTTCGATATGAATGGATTGGAAAAGAACACCTTTTTTACACTCACCTTGGAGAAAACCAGGCATAAGGAGCATTGCATATAAGGCAAGACCCAAAAATCTTGTAATCCATCGATAACCTAACCTGAATAAAAGAAGTAATAAGAAACTACATCTTGTTGACAATTCCTCTATATCTTGGTCAGTCGCAACTAAATAATTTCTTTGTTTGTGAGTAGGTTTAGAAAACATGCTTTTTATAATAAAATTATGTATAGTATAATTATAACAACAACAACATACCCAGTGTGGGATCTAGGGAGGGTAGGATGTATGCATACCTTACCCCTACCTTTGCGGGGTAGAGGGGTTGTTTCCAATAAACCCTTAGCTCAAAAGAAAAGTTTTGAAGCAGGGTTGCAAGAAAAAATATGACAACAAAATAGCAACAGACAACAAATATAGCAACAAATAGTAATAAACAATGAAAAGTAAGAAACTATGCGGATACTAAATAAACTACTAAGGCTAGTCCCCTCCCTGTCCAACATGACGTACGACACTACTCGGCTATCGACTAACCTTCTTCCTAATCCTCAAACTCCATAACTTCCAATTAGGGTCATGTATGTATACTTAGAAATAAAAAATTTAGAAGAAAGCTCTGAAAAAAAACTAAGACCTATTCAGATTAGTTGATTTCAAAACAAGTCTACTACTATAATTTTATAAACTTGGCAAGAACTTGCCTGATTAGAAGATGCAAGTTGCGAAAATGAGGATGCTGAGAATGCTTGAGAGAGATGTGTAGGCATGCTAAGAGAGATAACGATTAGGAATGAGGATATACGAGACAAGGTGGGAGTGGCTTTCATGGTGGACAAGATGAGTGAAGCAAGACTAAGACGGTTTGGAAATATGAACAGAAGATATGTAGGTGCTCTAGTGAGGAGGTGCGAGAGGTTGGACATAGTGGGTACAAGGAAAGGTAGAGATAGGCTGAAAAAGTATTGGGGAGAGGTGATTAGATAGGACATGGTGCAACTTAGATTATCGAGGCCATGCCCTTAGATAAGACTGTGTGGAGGTTGCATATTAGGGTAAAAGGTCAATACGTATGGAGTGTTGTCTTGCTTTTTGAGGGGTTTAGCCTTATTCTTATAGCGTCTTGCTTTGGATTCCATCATCATCTCTTGTTTATTATGTTTTGGTTCTCGCACTATTATGTGGTTGTTATTGTTTCCTTATTAGTTGCTTTGTTTTCTTCCCTGTCATTTCCCTTTTTCATACCCACTTTGATATGTTATACTCGAGCCAAATGTCTTCCGAAAATGGCCTCTTTACCTCCATGAGGTAGGGGTAAGATTTGCATACACGCTACCCTCCCCAGACCCCACTTGTGAGATTTCACTAGGTATGTTGTTGTTTGGCAATAGTGAGAAATTCCAAACCTAATGCTCATTCATATACCGGTAATACAAAGGATTCAAATCAAAGCTAACAAAGTAATTGAATAAAAAAAAGAAACATTTATGATCTAATAAATATATATAACATCACTATTATCCTGATTCCAATTTCTGAGCAGATACAAGAAAATCCCAAATTACTGATAATCAATTTATTTAAACATGATAACAGTGAAAATCCCAAATCGGAGCAATAAAAAAAAACAGAGGAAAATAAAAGGGTTACCCGAGATAGCTAAGAAGCTTAAAAGCAAGGCGAGTAATCAAATAGGTCTCAGCAGCAGCATGTCCAATTTCACGGCTAAACGATCCTTGACGACCCAGCCGTGGAGGGGTAGACTTAGTTTTGTACAATGGTTTCTTCCTCTTCCTCGTCTGGTAATTATATGTGTTTGAAGGCAAAGTTGGCAAAGTAGAAGCCCTAACTAATAACTGCCCATTTTCCCCTCGATGCTCCATCGCAACAAGAATCCCCACGACAAACGGGAGGTCTCAATTATCAGATTTCAGTGAAAAGGTAAAACGAGAGAGGGAAAGTGCGTGATTGTTGTAGGTGAATGTCAGCGTGGGGGAAATGGGGGACTTAGGCGGGATTTATAATTTGTAGTATAAATATTCAGTTTGACAGGCTGGGTAACGGTTAGTTGAGCAAGGGTTTGTTCGACTGGAATTCCGAATGTAAAAACAGAGGGAAAAAAATACTGTAATTGTGTGTATTAGTAGCATAGAATATCAAAATTTATGAATACTCTTTTGGGAATGGCCTCGGGCGACGGAGGGACACGAATTTGAAATGGTTGATAAATGTGGAGAAGATGCATAAATAATTTAGTAAAAAGATTTATTAGGTTTGTTGTCCTTGATATGAAGAGATTAAGGAAATATGATTAAATAGCAAAATTATTTTCGATAAATCTTTTGTTTTTGTAGTCATGTTATTTTGTGTTGTCACTCTTCTTTTCTTTATTGTTTTAACATGACTTCATTCATTATATTTATTTTAATTTGATTCTTTTATTGACTTTACGTAAACTAGAGATTTATCAAAAACAATCTCGCTACGTTCACAATACATTCAAGAATAAGACGATACAGTCCACAATCTTCAAATTACACTTAACAAATTTAAGGAATATATTGTTATTGTTGTTGCAAATACTCTTGTATTTACTAACCTTAGTATACAACTTTTCGCGCGTATCCTCCTCATATTAATAAAAAAAAAAAAAAAAAATCATAAAAATATTTAAAAATACTAGCTTAGGATACATTCGTTGCACATGTATTTAATGTTAAAGAAGAAAATTACATGCATACGAATCAACGCCTTGTTATTACATAAGATAAAATTTATAGATCTATTGTACAAGATGTGCATCTGTTATTTTGGCTGGCTCATTCAAGTGTCGTCACCACTACATCTCACATTTTTTTTTAATTTTTTAAGGACTAATTATTTAACTGATACCTTTTAGTAAACGATTACTACTTTTATTCTTACTTTTTGTTTATTATCATTTATAACCAATGCACTCTGTATTAAAAGTAAATTAATTTTTCATCATCACTTTACTCGAAAAATTTCATTTTTTGTGTGTTTCTTCCTACCCATCATCCTCTTTCTAATACTTTTTAATTTCACCAAGTCTACTTCATATCCTTAACGTATTGACATATAAACATTATTTAAGACCAACAAATACTTAAATTAAGAGAATTTTATTATATTCTTCCAAGATTATCCCTATTATTAAATGACTACATAAATTATATTATTCACATTATACTTTCTAATCATAATTAATAAGACCAATTTGGTAAAATAATCACCTAATTTATATTTCTATTAATTGGTGTGCCAAGCCCATAGGGTCCAACTAATACGTAACGGAGGGACTATTAAAAAGAGGTGAAGACTTTTTATCTAACACATTCAAAACAGCTAATGAACCGAATACTTCATCTTTTGAAACTGAAACTGATGAATCAGCTGTCAGAAAATATAAAAACATCTCCTCCAACTTATACATACTGTCCATCTGTTGCAACAGATAATACATAAGTTGCATCAGATATCTTATTTGTTGCATATACAAACCATATATTGCAACAGATGGTAAATCTATTTTGACAGCCGTCTGTTGCACATTCAATCCATCCATCTATTGCAACAGATGCTAAATCTGTTAAAAATGTTGGACGATCTGTTGCAACAGCTTTTATCGAGTCTCACACCGCTATGAAAAGGTGAGAAGTAATTAGTGTAAAAGAAAAAGTCGTGACTTTTCACAGAAAATAAAATGCCACCAGTTTTAACGTAATTAATACAATGGAGCTGAACAGTCCTACCTTTAGGTCTGACACGTCCAGATTATATTATAGATCCCTCCTTAATCTTCATTCAACTCTATTTATTTCTTGCATTTTTTTTCTTTCGTGTGACATCTTCAACCACTTTTCTTCAAAGAGCATATTCTTTTCTCGTTGAGGTAAGTTTTTTTCTGACGTAAATTTACCAGTTGGTCGTATACGTTGTACTACATTGTGAATATTTTTCTTTACATTTGTCAATTCATGCGTGTTCTAGATATGACTGATCCTTTTTTGGACATTTCTATTCTACGCGACACAGTGCAGGAACTTCAAAGGCAGGTTAATGACCTGTAGAGCGAGTTGGTCACTGTGAGAGCAAAAATGTTCAAAGAGATGCAGAGGCTGATGAGAGCCCTGCTGCTACGAGTTGATTGGCCGACTGTCATTAATGATGATGATGATAATAATAATAATTATTATAATGTGTTTTTCCTTTTAGCGTATGTATTTTAATTTTTCTATATCGGATCTATACCAAATGTATTTTATTTTTCATTTAATGAAAAATTTACTTTTAGTCAGACTTTGGCGTTTTAATTCTTATTCAATTTTCATTCTGTCTATTTCTTCTAATCTAATATATGTTAACATGTCGACGGTTGGAGGCAAAGTTGAATCCAGTAGCACTAGAAATTTTGGCTTTTGCGTTTTTTCAACATATGGACCATGTGTTGGAACCGATTGACCTTTTTTGGGGTTTCAACAGATTATCCATCTGTTTCGATAGATTTTCATCTGTTGGAGGAAAGCATTCCAGTTGTTTGTGCAACTGTTGAGAATAATTGTGGCCTGCTGTATTATTTAGTTCATGTTTTGCCTCATTTTATTAATGCACAAGTTATTTAAAAAAAGACATTTTATATATAATAAATGATAACATTAGGTTCACAATAATGAGTTAAATATATAAAAGTCCACAACAAAGAAACAAACAACAGCACAAGTTTCTGCAATTACAACGATCATGGTGGATTATGATTCGGGCATGTAATTCATTTGTGGCCAGCGCACTTACATATGAAGCACTTGTTTCTTCTTGATGAAAATGATTCTCCAACTCCACGCCTCCTTTTATATGGCTTTTTTTCCGGTTTGATAGTGCTCGGGTCAATATATGGAGAAGGTATTAATTTCTCCATAAGCTCGACTTGAACAACCCAAGATTCTTCAGGAGGAACCGGAGTAATATGCCCACTATATGCCATTTCATATTTTTCCACCAAATAATATTGCGAGGAGTGCTCGTAAACTTCAAGTCCATATTTATGACTGTATTGAGCTCGAAGGGCTGCCATAGCATGTGGACAAGGTATTTTGTCCAAGTCAAAAACTCTACACGTACAAGATCTTGTTTGAAGATCGTCCGTGGAAGTATCACCATGACCGGTGATACGGAATTTGTAATCTGCTATTTTATGAGAGAATAACCTATTCCCTAAACTGATGTTCGTTGATATTTTCTTTTTGATTTCAAGAACAAATCGGGTTCTTTTTCTGGGCACTTGAACTACACATGCCTTTCGTTAAAAAAATTGCTATATTTCTCGCTTATTTTTCAAACATAACCTTGATGGAAAATTCTCTTTCATCGCTAAACAATGAATTCACCGATTCAGCTATGTTTGATGTTATAATATTGTACCTATAGAAAAGAATCACTTAGTACGACATCAAACTAAACTTGTAAATCAAACAAGACATTAAATTCATAAGAATGTACTTATTTGCTGGACAGAATGCCCGGCTCCATCTCTCAAAACCGACACGTGCAAGAAATTCTGCTACCTTGGGATTCACATCCGCTATTTGATTAAAATGGTCTAAAAACTCCTCTCTACTAGATGCTTTAGCTACTCTATAAAAATGGTGATGGCCCTTTCGTTGTGATAGTTGTTTCGAATGTTCTCTCCAAGATGCCTGATGCAACAACCAAAGTAAGCTGAAGTGAACAAAAGTAAACCCATCTTTGGAATACTTGGATTCCTATCTGATATAAAACACAACTCTTCGATATCTTCGACGCAGCGTCGCAGTTGTTCAAACAAAAATCCATAAGAGACATCACATTCCTTGTCCGCTACACAAAAAATGACAGAAAAAATGTGATTCTCCGTATCCCGTGCCACCGCCGCTAGCAAAACTCCATTATACCTGCTCCTCAAGAAGGTACCGTTGATGGCTATACCTTTTCTCAAATGTCGAAAACCTTGAATCCAAGCACCATAGGATATAAAAAATTACTTGAACCTTTCGTTTTCATCCAGATGCAATGCCATCTTTCTTTCGGGATTTGTGGACTCAATCATGTAACAGTAAGAATCCAAGACTTCTTACCCATGCTCAAGCATCCCCCGAACCAGGTCCTTGCCAATCCCCATGGCCGTATATACCTTCCAATAACTGACTAGGACACCCAAATCTGTAAGGAGTTGATTGGCCATAAGCCTTGTTGAAGGGCCTTTGCTATCGGGGAAACTACTCTTGAAATATTCACAGAGGACCTTTGATGTGGCGTGAAGATTTTGGCCCGAGATGTGCTCCGAACCACATGTGTGATGCTTTTCATGTTTATGAATGACGAATCTGTCAGAACTTGTGTGTTTCATCATAACACTCAACTTACACCTCAAATAAGTGTAAGGCGGTCGTCGTCAATACATTTACCCAACTTCGGAGTCGGGGTCGAATCCACAGGAAATAATATGAGTGGCGATTAAACTAGTTCAAAACTATAGCTACAAGTTAAATTCAAATAAATAATAAGAAAAGACAAAATAGGGGTTTTTATCAATCAAACAAATTTTAACGTTTCAACTTATTTTAGAACTCAAAACTTAGATTTCAATATTTTGAATCAATGATATAAAGGAACTAAGGTTGTGATCACTATGATTATTAATCTCCATTGACTAATAACTGTTCATGATTCTCGTGATAGGTGGGAACAACAGATTATCTCTGTCGATAATACTATTTGACTTATATCTCGACATCACTAGACAATTTATTATCTGATTCTCTCGAACTTAGATAACATATCTATTTCCAACCAGATGTTATCTCATGTAGATTGACCCAGTTATGGCATCAATCATTAAACAGAAGGTTGGTAGCTTCTGAGTCCCTGTTGATAATTCATGACCTCTAGTCTATTTCTCCGTTAGAAAATAAAACCTAAGGCATAACCTAATATTTGCAACTAATAGATTCAAGTTAAAACAACAGAATTTCAAGACGTTCCCGCAATCACTGAATCCCTAATCCAACTATTAAATCAATAAAATAATAATCATAGATCCCACAACCCTAGTTGTGGGTTTTAGTTGCTTATAAGATAGAAAGAGATAACAAAGATTAAATTCATAACTTAAAGCAAGTGAACTTACAAAAGATGAAATTCAAAGTTGTTTCTCCTTCAGGTACAATAAGAATTTCCCACAACTAAATCAAAGGATGGAAAATTGAATTCTAAGTTAAAAGAGTCAAAAATAAGTGAAATCCCCTTTGCTAAGTTACAAGATGTCAAAAGCTACTTCCAAAGTTGTGAATCAAACCCTAAAAGATGTTATTTATACTAAATCCTAATTAAGGTTAGGTGACGGCATATTTGTGTTGATCGTCATGCTTCTGACGGCGTCTCAGATATGTCATCAGAAGTCGTGCCTTCTTAACTTGTTCTGCCTCACTCTGACGATTCCTCCGACGGCTTACCAGAGGAGTGACGGCCTGTAGCAAATGTCGTCAGACCTTCATCTTATTTTACCATGTTCTGTCCCACTTGACGGCATCTTCTAACGGCTTACCACACTTGTGACAACATATTAAGAATGTCGTCACCTTTATCCAGCAACTCTTTTTCACTGTTCTTCCTAACGCCTTTTTCTGGTAGCTTACCGCATCTCTGACGGCTTGCAAGAAATGCCGTCAGACTCATATCAGCTCACTTGTACCAAATTTTACTTATTTTGTTCATCTTACCTATGTTTTTCTCCCATCCTTGCTACAACTACAATATCACAAGAAAACGATAAAAAATAACCAAAAATTGCTTAAGACTTCACAATTATTTAGAGTTAAAAGCCTCAAATGTATTAGCATCTGCTCACACATTAACACCCTCAACTTAAAACAATTGCTTGTCCTCAAGCAACTACATAACACCATACTACAATGCTTAACCAAGAGATACATAAGATACCTATCACAATTGATTATCAAGTTTAGCTCAAAACTCATGCCACTCTCCACGTTCAATCCAATTATGCATATCCATGAAGATTGACAATGTGACCTAAAGAAATCAAGATATGGCATCAATTCAGCAACAATAACCATGCATGTACCAATATTACACTATCCAAATAAGTTAACAACTAGCAATGAAACTGATGTACCCTTACAACAAAGAAGTCCCTCCTCACTCATATATGAAATCAAGCATGTCAATGCAAGGACGGTCAAGAGACACTCACTCTCAGAAAGAAATTCCAATCAATGCATGTCAAATACCATATGCTTGCCCTTATTTTCATTACCAAGGTGTCAAAACAGGTAAGTTAGGATCACTATAGGTTTTTTCTTTGGCTTGTAATGTAGGCTAAGGGCTGGTATGATATTCAATGGCATTTAGAGTGACTAAGCCTCTTTGGCACTACCTTAACTTTTGGGGTTCACTTATTAACCTTTTTCTTCTTTTTCTCCTTTTCTTGATCACACATTATTCAGGATGGATGTGGCTTTTCTTTTTAATTCTTTTTCTTTTCTTATTCTTCTTTCATACCACCCAGTTTTTTATTTTTTTCACTTATTCTTTTCCTTTTATTCTACCTTTTTTCATACTCAGTTTACATCATGCACCCCTATGATAGCCACCCTCAACTTAGGTTTTTTTTACCTAAGTCTAGGTGCACAGTGTCCAAGGAGGACTAGGGCCAAAATAGGTTCATTATGATCTAAATGGGAAGGTGATAGGTGTCATAGAAAGAAATGGTCAATTCAGGCTCAAAATAGGGATCAAGAGATATCATGCATACAGGGAAGGTCATTTAGGCAAAAAGTGACTTAAAAATCAAAATGGCCTATGATCCTTTCCTAACCCCTATCTTTCAACCAAGGTAAGACTAACCGAGAAAGTTCTGGATTTAACACACAAAGAAAACTAAGTAGTATCTCACACACACATGGAACAAATGTGCATCACAAGCTACTACCAATACGGTTCATGTGATTGTTTAGCAGTGGATATCATATCACTAGTACTAATGCCATAACAAGATGCACAGTGGTCACACATAAATATATATCACACAGTTATAAAACAAACCAACGAAGAGGTGTTTATTAGTCTCAAAAATCAATAAAAATATGCCAACTGCTCTAGATACTTATTTTTCTCCAGTTAACCATAACACATCACAAAAAAAATATAGTACACCTAAACATGCCAGCTCTACTAGGAACAAGACTCTGGGAAAAAGAGGCACGTCAACAAAAACCCTAGGAGGACATCAACACCCACAAGTATCCCCACCCTCAACTTAATATCATGAATTGTTCCCAACACGTCAAATTAAAACAGAAGATTTAGAAACATACCTGTGGCGCCATGAGTGCGAAGATTTGATGCCAATCACATAATACAAATGCAAACAACAAATTACCTTGGGTTACCTCCCAAGAAGCGCCTAGTTTAACGTCGCGGTATGACTCAACTCAGTTTTTTCCTCTATCTTGAGGATATGAATTCCACCCCCAACTTAGAGTCCATCTTCTTGCCTCGCTCATAGGGAGGTGGTACAAAGATTAAGAAGCCGAGTAATGAATGATGCATGGTAAACAACTCGACCTTAAAGTGAGGTATGTTTTTATATTGTTTATCAAGTGTAAAATAAAGAATATAGGATTCTTGTTCCTCATCTTCACAGTTTTCCACTAGTTTAGATGATTCCACAGACAAGATATCATCTAAACATAATGTGAAAAAATGCTTCGAGTGTTGCCCAACAAATCCTACTTCAAAATTTACACTATCCTCAACAAACTCACTTTTATTTACCTTCTTAACATTTTTACTTTGAATTGGCCTAGATTCTTCATAAGAGATTGACTTGGCTTCTTCTTTTGCCTCTAGCACTATTCCCTCAATCTTGGCATCATCCCTCATAGTTGGCTCGGTTGGTTGGGAAATCTCCAAGGGTTGATCAACATCAAGCTCATCATCAGTATAGGAATCTTGCTCTTCATTGTCACATTCTTCTATTATTTTAAATGATTTCACAGAGAAGATATCATCTAAATATAATATAGAAAAGTGTTTTGGATGATTGACCTCGATATCTATCTCTTCTATCCTTTCTCTTCCCTCATTAAATGCCCTAATGTCTTGACGTATGTCACATATGGTATCATTCGTTGTGTCTATACAATCTAACATTAGTTGAAGCATAGCTTCAATATCACTCTTTCCAGTGCTTCATTCTTTCTTTTCTTGACCATAAAACTATCATACTCATAAGAAGAACTAGAACCTGGGTTAGTGCAATAGGGGGAAGGGGCATTTGGCCAATCACTCCAATGTCCATCTTGACCACCACATAAAGAATAATTATACTCCCGGTAGGATGGAGATGGTGCACACATCTCTCTCCGGAGAGCATATCTACAATCGTGCCAAAAGTGGGGTCCATCACAATATGGACATGGATCATCCAGATAAGATTTCCAACCATCAAACTTACATTTATTCCATGATGCCATAGTAAGAAATAAACAAAAATAAAGAAAATCTACCTAACACAAGAACAAAGGAAATCACAACAAATATTTACAAGTTTGAATTCAAGCAAGTAAGTTAAAATTTCAAACTAACTCAATACGCCAAATTGTTCCCCGGCAACGGCGCCATTTTTGATAACGCTCAACTTACACCTCAAATAAGTGCAAGACGGTCGTTGTCAATATATTTACCCAACTTCGGAGTCAGGGTCGAATCCACAGGGAATAATATGAGTGGCGATTAAACTAGTTCGAAACTATAGCTACAAGTTAAATTCAAATAAATAATAAGAAAAGACAAAATAGGGGTTTTTATCAATCAAACAAATTTTAACGTTTCAACTTATTTTAGAACTCAAAACTTAGATTTCAATATTTCGAATCAATGATATAGAGAAACTAGGGTTGTGATCACTATGACTATTAATCTTCATTGAATAATAATTGTTCATGATTCTCATGATAGGTGGGAACAACAGATTATCCCTACGATGATACTATCTGACTTATCTCTCGACCTCACCAGAAAATTTATTATCTAATTCTCTCGAACTTAGATAACATATCTATTTCTAATTGGATGTTATCTCGGGTAGATTGATCCAGTTATGGCATCAATCATTAAACAGAAGGTTGATAGCTTCCGAGTCCCTATTGATAATTCACGACCGCTAGTCTATTTCTCCGTTAGAAGAAAATAAAACCTAAGGCATAACCTAATGTTTGCAACCAATAGATTCAAGTTAAAACAACAGAATTTCAAGACGTTCCCACAATCACTCAAACCCTAATCCAACTATTAAATCAATGAAATAATAATCATAGATCCCACAATCCTAGTTGTGGGTTTTAGTTGCTTATAAGATTGAAAGAGATATCAAAGATTAAATTTATAACTTAAAGCAAGTGAACTTACAAAAGATGAAATTCAAAGTTATTCCCACAACTAAATCAAAGGATGAAAAATTGAATTCTAAGTTAAGCGAGTCAAAAATAAGTGAACTCCCCTTTACTAAGTTACAAGATGTCAAAAGCTGCTTTCGAAGTTGTGAATGAAACCCTAAAAGATGTTATTTATACTAAAGTCTAATTAAGGTAATAAAATAACAAAATCGCAACTGGTCTTGGATTTAGGTGACAGCATATTGGTGTTGATCGTCAGGCTTCTAACGGTATCTCAAATATGTCGTCAGAAGTCGTGCCTTCTTAACCTGTTCTGCCTCACTCTGACGATGTCCTTCGACGTCTTACCAGAGGAGTGACGGCTTGTAGCAAATGTCGTCAGACCTTCATCTTATTTCACCATGTTCTATCCCACTTGACGGCATCTTCTGACGGCTTACCACACTTGTGACGACATATTGAGAATGTCATCACCTTCATCCAACAACTCTTTTTCACTGTTCTTCCTAACTCCTTTTTCTGGTAGCTTACCACATTTCTGACGGCTTGCAAGAAATGCCGTCCGACTCATATCAGCTCACTTATACCAGATTTTACTTATTTTTTTCATCTTTCTTATGTTTTCCTCCTATCCTTGCTACAACTACAATATCACAAGAAGACGATCAAAAACAACCAAAAGTTTCTTAAGAATTCACAATTATTTAGAGTTAAAAGCCTCAAATGTGTTAGCATCTGCTCACACATCATTTCACCGCTCTCAACCACCACTTGCAATTCGAATTAGCACATTTAAAGCAAAAGACACTGCTTGAATTAATCACCTTCGTTATTCTGAATTTTTTTTCAAGCAAGAAATAAATAGAGTTTTAGATAGTTCATTCTTTTCCTTGAATGACATTTCATAAAAAAGCTGATCCCGTCGTCTTGAAGTTTTCCAGATTGTGTCGATTGAGAAAAACTGCACATCGTATAGGTCGCATCAACGGGCGTAGGTGTTTGATCATCATCAGGAATATTTATGTCTAGATCATCCAACTTATCATCAAATAAATCTTCTTTTTCTTTTTCTTCTTCTTCTACGTTCTGGTTCTCATTCTCTCTCATCTTTTCAACCATGTACACCTTTAACACCAGTCTGGTGAATCACTTAGATAAGAATGCAATCGAACCTGATCGGTTATCTTAAAAGGCAGTAGCCTCTAATTTTCAAAGGAGCTGTGCATATAGCTGATGGTGAATTCTTCCGGTTGATAATCCAGTCTACAAAAGCTGATGATTAAGTTCACAAAATCATCATACGAAATATCACTTTGGACTGTCTTAGCTATCGTCTCTAGCATTTCACCCTCCTTCCAATGCCATACATATCGATTGGTCTTCTCGACCCATTGACCAAGACAATCCACCCCCATTGTTATTAATCCCTCAATTAGTGGTACCTAAATAAAGTCATTTGTTAAAAAAAGTTGATAGTGATTTCATAGTACCGTGAATGAATTCCAACAAATGTGTTATCTATTGCAACAGGTAAGTGATGGGTCGCAACAGATTCTTACCTATTGGGATTCATATTACGGGTCTGAATATCTGTTGCAATAGATGAATCGCTTGTTGGAATTGATGTTATAACTAAATCACCTTTGAAGCTGATTCCAACAGATGAGTGACAGTTGCAACAGATAATTAACCTATTGCAATAGGTTATTAATCTATTTTAACCTATGTTGGAATCGTGTTCAGGTTTTGTTGCAACAGGTAACTAATTTGTTACAACATATATGTCAAATGTTGCAATAGATGACCCATCTGTTTAAACATGAATCCAACATATCAATCTTTCGTTGAAACAGATGTCTCATCTGTCACAACAGATGATTTATCTATTTAAACAGATGGATTTTATGTTGGATTCATGATTGGGTTCTATCCATTATTGGAAAACAATAACATAATAGCAGTTACCTAGATGAAAAATTCAACTAAAAATCATAATTTGACTTACCAACGTCTTGTATGAAGTAATGCCAAAGTGGAAAGCGATATTAGAAACAAAATTTGACCTAAGAAATTGGTCAAATAGCAACAGTAGCGGTAACAACAACAACAACAAATGGTTAACAAGAACAAGATGAAGATGATAATGAAGTAGAAGATGATGCTAATGAAGCAGAAGATGATGAATGAAGCAGCAGTAACAATAAATAATAAAAATCGCTAAGAGAGAGAGAGAAAACAACAATGGGTGAGAAGAGAGAGAAAAGCGTCTCCCCCCCCTCATTTTCTGTTATATAGGCTAACATTTGGATCAAAGTGTAAATTTAAAAACTTGTGGGTTATTTTTAAACTTTCTCAACTTTCTTAATCCATAATAAAGTAATTGTCACCTCCACCTAATAATTAAGACTTGTGTCACCTACACCTCATTTTAAAACTCTTTTGTCACCTGTGGCCCAAACCCCCATGTTTGTGTAACAATATAAGAATTTAGAAAGGAAATTATAAATTGAAAAAACTACAAGAAGTAACATACTTAAGACTTAAATTATGAAAAATAACAATACTTTAATAAAATTACATTGTATAGCAAACATAACATTATTTTAAGTGTGGTCCCCCACTTACTGTCTTTGAGAAGTTACCATGTATAAGGTTCCTCTTTTCATCCCACTTCTCTTTCTTTTTCCTTTAACTGATTTTTACTTTACCTTTTATTGTTTGAAATCTCTTAAATTCCTCTTTCAATTTTTTTCCTTTCCTTTAAATTACTCTTATTTAAATTAGGAAATTCTTTTACAAATCAAACTCAATTATGAAGATTATTATCTTTATGATATTCAAAATTTTAAAATATCACTCTCTTATATCTCTAATTTTTTTTTCTTGCTAATTTTTTCATTTTTTTCCATTTTATTTGTTTATTTTATTTTTTTTCACTTTATTTTCTCTCTTCTACTTATTTTTTTTTTCTTTTTAGTTTTTTTCCTTATTTTTTTCTTTTTTCTTTTTCTTATTTTTTCTTTCTCATATTTTATTTCGTTTTCTTCTTCTTTTTTTTTTAATCTTTTTCGCTTTTGCTTTCACACTTCTATTTCTAATTTCTATTTTACTTTCTTCTTTTTTCCTTTTCACTTTTTTTTTTCAGATTTTTATTTTTCATTTTTTTATTCTTCTATCTCTATTTTTAATTTTTAAAAGAAAAATATCTATATCACATATACATATTCAAAGAATATACAAAGTAAATAGAGATACAAATCTGCATATGTATTTATGATAAAAAACATACATATGTATCTGCATATGTATTTACCGTAAAAAACATACATATGTATCTGCATATGTATTTACAGAAATACATATCTGACTCACATGTATATATAAACATATATGATTTGTATCATGTATTTTTTATTACCTATATGTATATGTATATGTATATGTATATGTATATGTATATGTATATGTATATGTATATGTATATGTATATGTATATGTATATGTATATGTATTTTTTGATTACCTATATGTATATGCATATGTACATAGTTGTCCCTTTTTTTTATAGAGATTTTGTGTCTTATATGTTTATATATACATATGAGTGAGATATGTATTTCTTTAAATACATATGCAGATACATATGTATGTTTTGTACTGCAAATACATATGCAGATCTATATGACTATGTGTTTTTTATATTTTTTAATATGTGTATGTGATATACATATTTGTATTTTAAAATAAAAGTTAGAGATAAAAGAGTAAAAAAATTTAAAAAAATAAACAAAATTAGAAAAATAAAAAAAGAGAAAAAGAGAAGTGAAAAAGAAAAAAAATTGAGTTTGAGCAGCTTGAAAAATCGATTTTGATCGCTATATTGTTCGATCCGTTCAATTTACTGTTGCATTACTTTTTTTTTTTTGAAATTCGTTTACAAAATATTCAAAAATAATTTAACAAAATAAATTGTTAAATTCTACAACGTGCCGAAAAATTGATTTTGATCACTCTAACAAAAAATCGTTAATGGCTCAAACAATTCAAAAATAATTTAACAAAAAATCAATTTTGATCACTATATTTGAACGAAACATCAGTAATGGATCAAAAAAATTTGAACGAAATAACAGTAATGGTTCAAAAAAAAATTAGAACAATTTTTTTTAATCGATGTCAAACAACTAATGAAATTCGTATAAGAAAACAATATTATGATTAAATACCTTCAATAAAAGTAATGGTTTAGTTTTAATTTTCGAAGATATTGAACAGAAGAAGTTTCAGTTGAATTTGATTTTGATTTTTTTTGAGATGAAAACGATAATATGAAACTGAAATTTGAATTTTGATTTTAGTTGGTAACAAATAACGAAAATCATATTAATTAAGAGATTTTAATGAAAAAGGAATCTCCACATTTAATTCATGGCTAATTATACCTATTTAACTCAAATCATTTGAGTTAAATATGGACAGTAAAATGATTTGTATATGTATTTTTATAGCAACAGTTTATTCAAATACAAAATACAAGTTGATAGTTTAAGTAATTATGAAAGTGTAGCTATGGATTTCATAATTACGATATTAAGTATTCTATTTATGAATTTTACCCTTATAAATTTCAAATTAATAAGTGGTCGTGTCGGGTTTGATCCAATTCACTTATTCTTCCTTTAATTTATATTAATAATTACTTTATTAAACAAAAATAACGTATAATTGAAAGATAAAATATAGTAATATTTACTTTTAAATGCATTAGTCATGTTAGTTACTACAGAATTTGAATCGCTACACTGTTAACTGATCAACATCCTGTTATTATTGTAAATTTTGTATCGCTACATGATTGACATATTAACATTTAGTATAAATATTAATATTTCAAAGACATATTATAATACAAAATTATATAGTAGATTAGAACGTATAATATAAATTATTCACTTAAACAATCAACACTTACAGAGGAGGAGGAGGAGGAGAAGGAGATAGTGACGAAAAATTTGCCTAGTTCAAAGAGAGATTTAGGAATCAATCATCTTTTGTCAATTTTACAGTAATATATATTAGCATAATAATGAAATGATAATTATTTAATGAAAATAGAAATGACAACTTTTTCTATTATAAATTTTCTTAATAAAAGGCAAAAGTTCAATCAATATTTTAAAGGACATTCATACTTTTAACATAGTTTGAATTTAAATAAATATAGATTACTAGTGTATTCATTAATTTTAAAAATAAAATAAAATTCCACATCTTAATTGTGGGTCTTTGTCTATATTGCTCTTAATATTTATCTCTTTTATAAATGTATCGCTTAATTAATACCAAGCATTCTTATAATTGTGGATGTAAGAGTGCATTGGAAAAAAACGTAGCACTAGTGGATGCTTTTTCCCTAAAATATTAAATATCTGATACAAATTCAGTTCTTTAAAACAACTAATTAATTTTGGACCGGATTACTAGTTACTAGTTTATAACAAAAGACTTAAACTTAGTATCAATACATATAATGAAAAACTTATTTCCAATATCATTTCACGATGCATTATTCAATCCCACCTGTAATCTTGTCTTTAATGCATAAATTATCGTTACTTGCTGTTTTTATACATGGACCAAACCAAAAATAATTGATGTTATTTTAATTTTGTAATGGTTGTCCAAATACGTTTCATCTGACGATGATGGAATACACACAATATGGAGAAAATATCAAACTAATGTCCCAACGTAAAAAATATTAGTATCTCCTCTTCGTTAGTTATTTTTATCTGACTTTATTTAGTTTGATTTTTATTTTATTTTTAAAAATTTTAATATTTTGTGTGGCATATTTCAATTATAACATTAAAAGGTATTTTATTATATTATACATATAGTACGCGGAATAATCCTTTAAAAATAAATCATTAAAAATGTTCTCTTATTAGTTTGAAATAATAAATAATTTTTTATTGTATCACATTAATATATTTTGAATTAATATGTTGAATATATTTTATAATAAATAATTCATAAAATTGCATAGTTCAATTAATTTAGTTGAACTATGTATTCTCCCTTCGCCTCCATCACTTCGTCGCGCCACCCCCACTCGTCTTCAACCCTCTCAACCTCTCCTCCAGACAATTTCATAATCAAATCATATCAAAAGAAAAAAAAATAATGAATCATATAATTATCAAAAATAAAAATGATCAACCGTTTTCTTTATTACATTGTTCACTATCAAATATTATTCGATTGTTAATATTGACTTTTATTAACTTATCAAATTGCTTAATGTAATTATCAAGTAGTTTTTTTGTTAATATAAAATTATAAATTTATTTTGCTTAATCATGCACTTTATATTTTTTTTTTCAATATAAAATGTATGGATAGTAATTTGTGAATTTCAATTAATTTCTTTACTGAAATTCTTTTATTTAATTTATTCATTATATTCACAAAGTTAATTCAAAATTATTATCCCTCACCCCAACCCTCAATATTTGTAAAGAAAATATTATATTTTAATTATTTTCTTCAAAATACATTGAATTATTATTTTTTGTTACATTTCATAGGTAGCTGAATTTTTTTCTTTTACATTTCAAAATATAAGATATTGAATTTAAATTTAGGTCACTTAAGTTCTTATATTCTAATGTTCATTTAATTCATTGTTTTTATTTTGGTAAGAAGAGAATGGATTAATAAAAGAATTTTACAAAGCAAGGCCTAGTCCGACGCAAATACATAACACAAGGGATTGGTGATTCCATTACTTGTTACAGATTGAGAGAGTGATTTTCCCTTAAAATCTTCCCAAAACACTACTCCTACACTAACTGGTGGAGTTGCAAAAACATGGAGTCTATCAAAAAGGTCTCGCTCAGAGCCTTGCTTTGCCAGCAAATCTGCTACTCTATTCTGCTTCATGTAAGTGTGGTAGACTGGAGGATTCTCCAAGCTCCCTAGTAAGCACCTGCATTCAATAACAACTGAATTATAAAGTAAGTTACCATGTTGTAGCATTCTTATAATTTTCATTGAATCAATGCAAACTTCTAAGGGTTTGAGATTTTGGTCTAAAGCTAACTTGAGGTCTTTTTGAGGGCTAAGAGTTCCATGAGGTTATTTGTGGAATGGGTAAAACTTTTACTAAACCCCATAATCTAATTACCTTTGCAGTTCCTTATGACTCTCCCAATTCCCCCCTTACCAGGGTTTCCAATACAAGATCCACCGGTGTTCAGTTTAAAGAAGTTGGGAACGGGTGGGTTCCATTTAAGAGTGATGGTAGTTTTAGGAATTATATTAGTGGCTGATCCTAGGTGATGGTACTCTACAACTTCAGCATGAGGTATGCTGAAGCAGGGTACTGTGCTATCATTTTGAAAAGTGTTAGCATTCCTCACCTTCTAGAGAGATGACAGTGACAGTGAGAAAGCAAAGTAGTCCAAGAAATATTATTGTCAAAACTAAGGTTGTTCTCTCTTTCCCACGTTGTGGACCAGTTATTGGGATCAAACATGGAGAGGTGAAGAGGGGTATTGCCATTATACCTATGGAGGAGATGGTTCCAAAAGGTCGAGGCTAAGTTGCACCCAAAGAAGATATGGTATTGGTCCTCCTGAGTGTCATTGTAGTGAGACACTGAGTATAACATTGATGCCTCTCTTGTGAAGGGTGATTTAGTGGGGAGGCTATTGTGGTGCATAAACCACATAAAGGTATTGATCTTGTTAGGGACCTTAAGATGCCATATCAAGGAAGAGGTTCTATGGGATATTTGAGGTCCCCTTCTTCTGGTAGCAATGAACTGGTAGGAACTTTTACAGGTGAAAGTGTCATTCCCTCTAAGTCTCCAATGGGGAGTGTCCTGCCTGAGATGGATGCTCTGTATGAAACTATTCTGCATAGTGTAAGTGATACTTGAAGGGATCTCAAAGTGAAGGGGGGTGAAATCTCATATTCCATCTCTCCAAATATCTTTAACCATAACCTGATTGGGGTAGTCCAGGGTAAGACCCTAGATGATAGAAGAGAGAAGGGGCATCCCAGGTATCCATCTATCCTCCTAAGCATTTACTTAAGGGCCATCCTTTATGGCAACAAATAAGACATCCTTACAGAGGTTCCAACAGTTGATTATGTTGCACCAAGTCCTGGAAACTTTGTTGTAGTCTTTTCTTGTAGCCCCATACTTAGCCATGAGAGTGTTGGCCCAAAGGGAGTTTGGATTAGCAATCATTCTCCACCCCAAGCTTCAGTGTAGGGCTTCATTCTTTAATCAGCCCTCTGCATACCTAACCCACCATCTTTCTTAGGGAGGGTGATGGTGTCCCAGTTGAGAAGGTGCATTCTCTTTTTGATGTCAGTGGTGCCCTAGATAAAGTTTCTTTGAGTTCTGTCAATTATCTTATGAATGGTCTTAGGAATCTTGATATATTGCATAATATGATTAGAGATGCTAGATAGAGAGGACTTTGCTAGAGTAAATCTACCAAACATGTTGAGGAACTTGGTCTTCCATCTAGCCATCTTGTTTTTTAAGTTGTCAATAATGAAGTGGAAGTCCCCCTCGATAGTTTTTTTATGGAAGATTGGGAAACCCAGATATTTGCCAAAGTGACTAGAGGGTTGAATGCCCAGGAAGGTAGAGAGATTCTCTTGCTCAGGTAGCCCACAGTTTTTGGATAAGATGACTTTAGACTTAGTAAAATTTATTCTTTGGCCAGAGTGAGAGCTGAAGTTAAGGAGAATTCTACTAATGGTGTGACAATTTTTAGCATCAGGTTTAGAAAAGAGAGTAAGGTCATCAACAAAGAAGAGATGAGAAATGTGTGGGCCTCTTTTAGAAATGGATATAGGAGTCTATTAGAGGGTGTCAACCTCAGAGGTAATCCTCCTAGAAAAGAGTTCCATGTAAAGAATAAAGATTAGGGGGGCATGGGGTCCCCCTGTCTGATGCCCCTAGTTGGATTTAAAGGAGTGGTATTCCCCCCATTTACTAGAATGGAAATGAAAGAGGATGAAATGCAGGAAATGATGAGCTTTATTAGATTTGGAGGGAAGTTGAAGAAGAACAGGGCCTGTCTGATAAAAGACCATTCAAGCCTGTCAAAAGCTTATTCCAAATTAATTTTTAGGAGCATGTTGAACTTCTTACCCTTCATTTTAGAGAAGTGAGAGACATACTCCTAAACAATGATAACATTATCACAGTCCCTCCTCTTAGCTAAAAAACTGTCCTGAGAGAGACCAATGATATTGGCAAGTAAGGTTTTGAACCTGGTGGTTATAATTTTAGTGATGATTTCATATTGGGCATTGCATAGCCCAATGGGTCTGAAGTTCTTAAGAGTAGTGACATTTCTACACTTGGGGATGAGACAAAGGTATGTGGAGTTTACTTTGGGGTCTATAAAGAAAGAAATGAAGGTATCCTGGCGGAACTTCACTATGGAAGGGCCCAGAGTGTCCCAAAATTTCTGATAGACAAAGGGATGAAGGCCATTAGGCCCAGGAGCTTTATTTGTCTTGAAAGAGAAAACAACTCTTTTGACCTTTTCAAAGAAAAAGATGGCTTGAAGGAGGTCATGATTGGAAGAGCTGATGGATCCCAGGGTAGAGGGATTATGTTGGATAGTGAGGTAGCCCAAGGTGTGATCATAAGTATAGAGGTTTGTATAGAAGGTAGAGATAATAGTTCTGATGGTAGTGCCAAGTGCCACTACCATCCATGATGGAGTTGATCCTATTTCTTCTTCTCCTGTTAAGAGTGGAAGTATGAAAGAATCTAGTATTTGAATCTCTCTCAAGTAGCCAAGAGATCCTGGACTTTAATTTCCAAAATTTATTATCTAAGTCGAGGAGGTGATTGAATTCCTTCAGCAAGGTGTGTTCAAATCCATGAAGGAAGGGGCTAGTAGGGTAGTTAGCAGACTTCTGGATACCAGCTAGCCTTGCAAGCAAGTGCTTCTTTTTCCTGAAAATATTTCCAAAAGTGTGTCTATTCCAGTCCCTAGCCTTGTCCTCAGAATCTGAGATGGCTGTGGTGACACAGGGACAATTAAAGAAGGCTTCCCTGATCAGGTTTAGGAAGTCCTGGTGTGTGAGCGATATAGATTCCACCCTAAAGGGCTTTATCCGATTGACAGGAGGATAACCTAAGTTAAGAAGAAGATGGGAGTGGTCAGAGTAGGTTCTAGGAAGATGAGTGATAGAGGCCTCCGGATATAAATGGATCCAAAGGTCACTTGCTAAGCATCTGTCAAACCTATCTAGAATAAGGCTCTGTCTATTTCTATATCTCATGTTGGACCAAGTATATTTACTACCCCAAAAACCAAGGTCAATAAGCTGACATTGGTTTAGGCAGTTCATAAATATGTTAGTTCTATTAAGGTTAACACTATATCCTCCAAACTTTTCGAAGGCTCTCAACACCTCATTAAAATCCCTCTAACTAACCAGATCTTACCCTCAGGGGTAATATAGGTGTCAGAAAAGGAGGAGAGCTGGTCCTAAAGACTAAGCCTAGAGCTAAAATCAGTGCTAGCATAAATAATACTGATAAACCAATAAGAAGGAGGAGATCTAACCTCGACTTTGGCATGAATGGCTTGAGAGGAAACAGAAACAGAGGTGATAAAGATAGAGTCCTCTCTCTATATGATGACTAGGCCACCAGAATTTTTCATTAGCCTCAAACTGGATAAGGTGGTGGTAGCCTAGCTCTTCACAGAGGTCTTGGTGATCAGTCATCTTAGTTTCCAGCAATGCTAAGATGGATGGCTGGTGTATATTAACCATAGCTTTGCAATGCTTTCTGAATTCAACATTCTTAGCCTCCCTAGCATTCCATACTATGCAGTTCTTCATTTTTGAGTGGAGGGGATGTGGTGGCTCTGGTACTGTCACCTTTTCCTTCCCCTTGGTATTAGAGGTGAGTGATAATAAGGAGGATCTTTTCTCTCATAGGGTTCACTTTATTTACTCTTAGACCTAGTCCTTCTAACCCTAGTGGAATCAGGATGATCACAATCTCTTGAACTGGCTCTGTGAACTCTAGAGTTAGAGGTTCTACCATGTTGAGGATCTCTGATATTGGGTCTCTGAAATTGGATAGGAACTCCTCCATTTCCTTGTTGCTAGCTCTCATTGCTTCCAAGGTATTTAATCTCTCCACCATCTCTAGTGTGAGGTGAGGGGATGATGTGATCGAGGAGAAAAGTTTTGACTGGGTTGGAGAAACTGGGAGCTCCCTAGAGGGAGGTACAAAATATGGTCCCATAATGCTCCTTGCAGGATCTTAGGGAGGAAAGAAAATGAGGCTAAGGCTCAGATTGTTCATGATGCTGACTAAGTATTTCCTGGTCAGTTTCTCCTGGGAGGAAGGGTTGATCACGTGAAAGAGAGTACCCATCTAGACGTTGGACCCATATGTTTGGAGTCCATGGTTTAGGCTCACCATTGTCAATTATACTAGGTACTAGGGGTCTTGAATGAGGATGGTGAACTGTATCCCCTTCCATTCAAGGTGTAAGGGTACAATTTGGTTGGATAGACAAATCTTCATCTGTGACATTGGCTAATGGTTCAGGGAGAGAAGAGTTATTGCAATGGTAATTTGGTTGGATCTTGAGGAGTCTATGGTTGATTTCTTGAGTTGAGTCAGCCATACTCTCCTCATGGTATATACGGAGGGAGGAGGTGGGGGGAGGGGGGAAGACCTGAGTGGTTTTCCCATGGAAAATACCGCCAGCATTTAATGCACTATCCATTCCCTGGATATCCTCCATCATATCACTACGGGAAGCGTAAAGGTCTCCCGCCGCTAGGACTTTAGGCTCATCATTGCCTAAGTTCATATGGCAATGAGGGACCCCATAAGTTGGAGCTTCACTCTTTTAATTCCCATAAGCGTGAGGGGAGAATTTAAGTTAACAAAAGGGGAATGTAAAGAAGTGGGTTCGAGTTTATTAGAGCTCCCCTGGGCCTTAAGTATAGGCCCATGACTGAAAGAGTAGTTGGGCGTCTGACCCAAGAGTTTTTTAGGCCCTCAACGGCATTAGGTGTGTAGGCCTAAATCTTTTTGGGCCTTTTTCCTGCATTGGTGGGCCTTGAGGTTTCCTTTTGGGCCAGTCCAACATTGGGGGTTTCCTTTGGGTGAGGCCTGAAGGTCTCTCCCTTCGTCGTCCCCGGTAGGTTAGGGTTTAGGAACTTACCTGTGGCAGCATCGAAGGTTTTGACCTTGACAATGAGATCTCCCTTTGCGTATTATTGTTGTTTTTTTTGTCTCCGATTGTTTCTTCTTGGCAAATGAAATCATTTGCCATTATGAACGTTCCGCCAACAAAGATTTATCCTCCGAAGTGGAGGTGATGGCCGTCAATGATGTTGCTTTACGTGCATTATCTTCCTTGTTTGGATTTAGCAGGTATGAGCATACATTGGATGTGTGGCCAAGACGGCCACAGTTCTTACACAAGAGGCCCTCCCCTCCGTAAAAGAGAGGTTGGTTATGGTGGTTGATAGAGATCGAGGCTATTACTGGGATATTTAGGGGGATCTAAACGCAGATTTGAGCGTATCTTCCCTGTAGGCCACAGATGTGCAAACATCTACCTTCAACAGAGTCCTAATCTTTATGCCGATTTGATGGAGGATTGAGGCATCGTATAACTCCGTGGGAAAGTGAGGGAGTCTGATCCATATGGCCGTTGAATCCACTTTAGTGTGGTTAGGGATGAAGTTGGGTTCCCATGGCTTTACAGATATGAAACTACCGTAATGAACTAAGGTCTCCCATGGAAAATTGAAGCTTGGCTTTCTGGTTTCGAAAGTTTTACAGTGAAGAAACCCAAACCTAGATCTATGAGGCATAAGGGTTCTGTTAGCTTCCATAGGTCATCCAATTTTTTTTCCAGATATTAGCGATTGAAATTCCCTTTTATGGGTTTGATAATGAAGGAATAGATCCAAGGCACATATAGCCTAATTTCATCTTCCTTCGATAATAGGATTTTCCTTTCATCTGATCTTGAGACTTCAGTCCTGGTTGGAACCGAAGTTCCCAAAGGGATTTTTTGTGAGATGATTTTCCCAGCTATAATTTCTTTGTAAGATGGTAGAGGTTCCGCTATAAGTATCTCTTTAGAAGAATTTACTATTGGAGGATTTGGTAGGAGAGGAGGGGTTAAGGTGACATCCATGGCTGGGTTGGGCCGATGGTGGAAGAGGAGTTTAGAGAAAGGGAGGTCGTTCTTCTCTATTCTCATCGTTTCTTCATTTTAATGTTTAAAGTATGTCTTTTTTCAGAACTGATTCATTGTTTATTGATGCTTTACATCACATACAAAATATAAAATTTTACTTGTTATGATTTTAAAAAGGAAAAATGGTTTGCCGGACCCTTGTACTATGTCCGATTTGTAATATGGACACTTCTAGTTACATGTTTGTCATCTGGACCCTTGATCCCATTAAAAAGTAACATTTTAAACACTTTTTTGGTGAGTATAACACATTCGCCCCATGTCAACTTCCACGTCTGCCACGTCAGCTTCCATGTCATTTTTAGGTATTACATTAAATTTCATGTCATTTTTAAAATTCTACATTAGAAATTAAATATTAAAAATAAATTTAATTAAATAAAATTCTTTTATAAATTGTAGAAAAATTTATAAAATATATGCCAAGAATTATCAAAAATCAGTCATAGCATTTTCTTCATCAGTCAAAAAATATTTTTAGAAAAATTAATCTTTATAGATCAATTATCGAAAAAAGAAGAAAACTTTGACACCCCATGAACACAAAACACATAAAGATTGCATCTTTATTCAAGAATGGTGAATTTGGACTCAAAATGCCAAGAATTGTCAAAATCAATTACAACATTTTCTTCATCAGTCAAAAAAAAATTATCAAAAAAATAAAAAAAATACTTTGACACACCATGAACATAAAATTCTACATCAATCGGATAATTCTCCTATCTCCAGCGCCCCTTTTGGCCATATTAGAAATTGTACAGATAATTCACCAACATTAATGGCTCTTCTTCATCATCTAATGGTTCATCTTCATCATCATTTTCATTGAATTCTAATGGATTGTACGAGTTGAATTTTTTTAAGAGAAGTAGTAGTGCAACTACAGAGATTTGAAGGGTTAATTAAGGCAGCTATTGCTCATTGTAAGTGTTAAAAGAGACATTGAGAAATGGATATTCACCTTCTCTCTTCTCTTATCCATAAACCCTACCAAAATCTCCAAAAAAACAGCCGAAACTCTTTTAAACAATCTATTAACAAAGCAAAATGCGAAATAAGCAACGATGGCTTCTTCTTCTTCTCCGTCACCATTCTCTATCTCCTCCTCAGATTTCCCAGCACTTCATCAATCAACCTTCATTTCAGGTAAATCGATCTGTCACTTCTTCAACTATCAACTCATGTGCATCTTCAAGAATTTAGTTATTAAGGTATGTGGGATGTTCTTCCATGGGTCCCTTTCATCCATGAAGCCTAAAACCCTCTTTGGTTTAATTGAAGAGTTTATACATGTTTAAGATGAAATAAATCCATGAATCTCTTATTAATTAAATTACAAGCTATGTTTAGAAGTGTTTTCAAATGGAATGAATAATATTATGTTTGAAGTGTTGCGATCCCCATGTCATGATTAATTGATTTCAGTATAAATCCCCAAATTATGAATTTAGCCATGTAATTATTCTATTTTCTCATATTTAAGAACATTCGCATGTTCAAGTCTATAATCCCCACATGTTTGATGAAATATCTATGTTTTGGGTATTTGAACCATGATTACATACTTTAGTATTTCAATTTTGATATTGTATTTTATTTTCAATCATTTAGTGCTGGAGAGTTATGAACACCCGATGCCTATGTGTTTTACGTGATTTTAGATCTTTCAAGTAATGATTTCAGTTAAACCATGAATATTACTATTTACTTAGTTGTTATGGTCATGATGAGCAATGTCAGTTGTTATGTTTAGTGAATTCAGTTTAGTTCAGTAATAGTGTCAGTTTAGTTGGGAGTAGGATTTAGCACCGAGCGAACCCAGGGATGAGGGATCACCTGCCAGTGGAGGATGTGACCTTTAGTAGTAGTCCCTAAGTTCTAGAAATACATAGCCAACGTAGGTTTGAGATGTCTTCCTTTTAGTTGAGGGTTCACATATATCTCATGATAACTCCTGCCAGTAGAGGGTGACTCCTTAGTTTTTTAGGACACCAGTTTAGTGAATCCACACAGCCAGTGTTAGTACCCATGGCACGGTACTGACACCCTTCCAACTGGGGTTATAGGTTGGATCCCGATTAGCTTAGATTAGGGCATATAGGTTACATGATACCCCCCACAGTCTCAGTATAGTAATCAGTGTATTTCTATTTAGGTTTGCTTGGCCAAGTGTATAGATTTTCAATTATTCACTTATACAACTTTCAGTCTTTCAGATTACAAAATATCTCAGAAGCATATTTATACTTGTTCTGGTATTTTCAGATATTACTTGTTCATGCATTTATGCTTAGTTACTTTATGTATATCAGCTAATCCTCATCTCATATACCAGTACATTCGAAGTAATGACCACATACTTTTCTTTGCACTATGTTGTCTTATAACATAGGTTCAGACGTATAGTTTCCCTATCGCTCGTAGATAGTTCAGCATTACTCAGCAGCAATAGTGGTAAGTCCTCATCCATCGAGGACATGATTTGCTTTTTTCAGTTGGTTTAATATTTTCATATGTTCAGTCAGTTGGAGTTAGTTAGTGGTTTGTCCCATCAAGACCTTATGATGTTTAGAGGCTTTCAGACAATTAGTTAGATAGTCAGTCAGTCATTTCAGTATTATTAGTTGTTATTAGATATTTCTGACATGTTTTGATTCGTATTTCAGTATCTAGTTTTACAGTATCTTATCAGGTTACCTTCCGCACATATGATGTATTACTATTTGTTCAGTGCTCACAGCAGGTACCACCTTATGGGTTGGCTTGTGGTCACTTGTAGTCGTAAGCACCATTGTTGCTACTATGGGGTAGAATAAGGTCGTGACAAAACTTAGTATCAAATACTAAGGTTTTAAGTGTCCCAAGGAGTCTGAAATCCGCATTGAGTAGAGTCTCTTGCATATGGACAAGAAGCTATGGAACATTTTAGGAAAATTTCCCTTCCTTCAATGTTCACGTCATGCTAAAGAGTGTGAAATATATTTAAACTCTCTTTATAACTCATCCTTAGTTCCGTTTATGGCAAATGCCTCCCATAAAAAAACAATGGAAGAAGGAATGAGGATCAATCCGTACCACCACTTGTTCAGAAAGATTCCCTGAATGAGCATAATTCTCACACCGAATTTAAATTCATGTGTCATGATATTTATCCTAGTGTGTGAAGTACTTATTATGTGAATATTGTTTATATAAATCACTTAGATCCAAGTTGAGATAAGAACTTTAGATTTGTCTAAAGTTTGGTGTTAAATTCTACAAGGGTCAACTTTGAAAGTGTATATATTTTTATGTATGTAGTATTTTTCATATTAAGACCCACCAAATTGTAGATAATTGAAATATCTTTCCAACAATATCAATTTTGCCTTAATCCGATACCCGAGTGAAAAGTAATGACATTTTTTGTGTGAGGCAGTAAGCCACGACGATTACACCGCATCGCGGTGAGCCTTCAAAATTCAATTCGGGTACGAATTTAAATGTATAAGGGTCATTTAAGCCTTTTCCCCTCAATCCAAGTCATATAAGCATGAGTTAATACATAATTTAGGGCATTATTTGCCCATTATCCTTCACTTTTCTCTCCAAGAAACCCTACCCTAATCCCAAGAACATCAAATTCAATTCTTCTCTCCAAGAAAAGCCATGAATTCAAGTTTTCCAATTCAAGAAAGCTTTCAAGATTTTGTTTCTTCTTCAATATTTAAAATTGTAAGGTATGTGGGAGTTCATCCATGGGTCCCCTTTCACCCATGGAGCCCCAAAACCCTTGTCTTTCAATTAAAGAATGAATTATGTTAATTTGTCTATTCAAGGAATGATTGAATTTTCATGTTTTCATGGTGTTTTAATTCAATTCAGCCCATATGTGATTCCATGCAAGATTTTGAATTTCTCATGCCATGAATTTGAGTTTTCCTATGCTTTATTCAAGTGAATTCCATGATAGATCCTAAATTCATGATTTTTACCAACATTCCTATGTTTTAAATTCATGCTTTCCACATGTTCGATGAAATTTCCATACCATGTTCACTAAATTTCAAGATAAATCCCCAAGTTATGAATTTTGTCTTGTAACTCTATTGTTCCCTCATTTTAAGATATTCTTATGGTCAAGCGATGATCTTTACATATTTTGATGAAACACCCATGTCCTATTTCAAGTTCATTTCATGTAAATTGGCCAATCCATGATTTTAGTTATGTAATCATGCTATACTCTCATGTTTAAGATATTTCCATGTTCAAGTTCATGATACCCATGTGTTTGATGAATTGTCCCATGTTAAAGTATTAATCTCCATGTGTTTGATGAAATGCTTAAGTGATGGGTTTCTTTGAATAATGCTTTTTTATTATGGTTTTGAAGCTTTAATATGTCCCTGTTGTTATTGCTATCAAGTACTGGGGGTTATGAATACCCAAAATTTAGTTGTTAACTTAGTTTTAGTATTTTCAGAATGGGTTCAAATGAACCATGAGTCTTGTCATCCAATTAGTCATCATAATCAGTTTATAGGTTAATAATTACCTCAGAATCCATATGCACTGTTATTTTAAGAATACCATGACCTGGGTTTATTAGTTATCAGTGTATGCATCAGTTAGTATTTCAGTGTCCTTCAGTTGGGACTAAGATTTAGCACCGAGTGAATGCATGGATGATTACGTCCTCGTTAGTTAGGAAGAGTCGTTAGTAGCAGTTCCTGTATTCCAGAATTACGTAGCCAACATAGAACATGAGGAGTCACCTATTAGTTTAGGCTACACTACCTCTCAGGGGACACCCATCAGTTTAGGCTTGACACCCTGATCCTCCAGGAAATTAGTTAGTGGATCCATACAGCCAGTGTTAGTACTCGTGGCACAGTACTGACACCCTTCCAATTGGGGTTACAGGTTGGACCCCGATTAGCTCAAATTGGGGCATGTCGGTTAGATGAGACCTCCTATAGTTTTAGTTTGTTAATCAGTATAATTCATTTTTAGGTTTACTTGATCATAGCATACATCTATCAATTATTCAGTATCAGTATTTTAGTACTTTAGTTTACAGATTATTTCAGTATTATGTTATATGCTTGGTCTTGCATTCTCAAATTTTACAATATCATGCATTCATGTTTAGTTATCTTATGTTATATAGTTAGTCCTTATCTCATAGGCACAGTACTCCACAGTTTCAATCCAGTTATTTAGACTAAGTACAACCTAGTCTTACATGACCAGTATTCAGTTATCAGTCATTTAGTTAATCTGATAAGCCTAGTATAAGTCAGTTTACATCATGTAGTTTTAGACCCAGTATCATACAATATCCATGTTTTTTTGTATCCCAGCTTCAGTTCTACTTATATTATAGAAGTAAACTTTTAAGAAACTAAGTTTAGTGATTCACTATCTTATCAGATTATGTTTGTTACTTATGTTTCAAGATATTTTCATCTTTCAGTTTATTCCAGTCTATTGGTGAGTCTACTTACACTTAGCATGCATGCTTTAATATTTCATACATAATCAGTTTTTACTTATTGCATTCACCCCTGCATTCTCAGTACATTCTAGAGGTACTGACCCATATATACGTCTGTGTGGATACATTGTTTCATAATGTAGGTACCATTTGTAGCCCACACATTATTATCAGATAGTTGTAGTTTCCAGCCAGCAGGTGATGAGTTCTCTTATTTTAGGAACTCCAGACAGTTTTAGTTCATGTATAGTTTATTTAATTTTTTCATATGTATTGATTAGTGGTTGTTGGAGGCATTTCCCAACTATCTATAGTCAGTATAGTAGAGGCTTCATAGATGTCTGTCAGAGTCAGTCATGTAACTTGAGTTCTTTCTCAGTTTTATCAGATTGTAAATTTTATCAATTACATATTATTTCAGATTTTCAATATGATTTTGTTTCAGTACAACAGAACTTGTTATTTAATGTATTATAATTCAGTTTCTTAACAATATGCCAGTTCATGGGTTAGCTTGGGATCACTTGTGGTTTCAAGCACCGTGTGGCATCCAGGGTGTACTATTAGGATATTATAAAAGGCCTAGTGGTACATTACAGGAGTTTAGCATCCCCATCTGGAAGTGGTAAGTGGTGAGCATGGATTTTGTGATAGGGTTGCCTCGTACTCATCATCCACATGATTCGATTTGAGTCATTGTCAATAAAATGACCAAATCAGCCTATTTCTTACCAGTTCGTACTTCATACTCAGCTAAGGATTATGCTAGGCTTTATATTAGAAAGTTGGTTAAGTTGCAAAGAATTTTGTTGTCTATTATATTAGATAGAGGTACACAGTGTACTTCTCACTTTTGGAAGGCTTTTCAGAAGGGCCTTGGTGTCCAAGTCAATCTCGGTATAACTCTTCATCCTCAGACAGATGGTCAGGCAGAAAGAACCATTCAGACTTTAGAGGACATATTGAGGGCATGTGTTGTTGACTTTAAAGTTAGTTGGGACTTACCTTTGATTGAGTTTGCCTATAACTATAGTTATCACTCCAGTATTCAGATGGCTCCATTTAAGGCTCTCTATGAAAGGATATGTAGATATCCTATTAGTTGGTTTAAGGTAAGTAAATCCTATTTGATAGGGGAATATTCAGTGTTTGAGGCAATGAATAAAGTTCAATTGATACGAGAGAGGCTGAAGATAGCCCAAAGCCATCAGAAATCTTATGCAGATGTGAGAAGAAGGGATTTTAAGTTTGAGGTTGGTGATTTGGTATATTTGAAAAATTTGCCTATGAAGGAAGTAAAGTGATTTGGTAAGAAGGGGAAACTCAGTCCCCATTATCTTTGCCCATATAGAATCTTGAGTCATTTTAGGAACGTAGCTTATGAGCTAGAGTTACCTACAGATTTGGCGTTAGTACATCCAGTATTTCATGTTTCCTTGTTAAATAAATGTATTGGTGATTCGACTATAGTTATATTTAGCAGATATGGACGTTAAGGATAGCCTTTCCTACGAAGAAGTCCCAGTTGAGATCCTTGATCCACAGATTCGTAGGCTATGGAATAAAAAAGTTCCCTTGGTTAAAGTTCTTTGACGGAATTAGTCTATTGACGAAGCTACTTGGAAATCAAAAGTAGATATGTGAATCAAGTAGCCCTATCCCTTCTCTGCAAACCCAGATTCAGCTTGAGGTAACAATTTTTCTTAGATTGATTCTTTTCCATTCTTAGTTTCAGCTATGTACCCAATCTCATATCATTGCATGCATTCACAAAATTAGTTCAGTTTATGTATCATGTTTCAGACTCAGTTATGCAATCATGTTTCAAGTCATGCATGTTTAGTATATAATCTCAGTTTCCTCAGTATTCTCAGCTAAACCAGTCTTATTCGAGGAAGAATTTACTAAGAGGGATATATTGTAATACCCCATAATATTCTAAGTTTGTTTCAGCTCTTAGTTGCATCCTTAAGGGGTCTAAGGCTTAATAATTTCACTATGTGTTGAGGACTTAAGTCATTTCAAGATCCCTAAACTTTGCGGATTTTTAGTTTGGCCTTTCTGACCCCGAAATATTGGTTTTCAAATTAATTTATGGTTAGAAAGGTTAAAAGTATGTCTCGGTTGAGTTTCAGGATTTTTGAATGAGGTTCGAGCCATGTTTGGATAGCCAAATCAATGAGCCAATGCGATTTGGCTATGAAGCATTACTCCCTCCCATGGTGAGGAGCTCCGCGGTGCATTTCTCTCTCCACTGAAGTAAGCTACACGGTGCATTTCTCTCTCCTACCCAGTGTCATTGCTTAACTTCCCAAGGGGTATTTGAGTTATTTTTCCTCATCCTATTTCGTCCATAACACGAATTGAGGCTTTTAAAAGGGCATTATTTGCCTCTTTCACCCCAAATTGCTCTCAAGAAACCCTCCTTTTTTCCCAAGAACAAATTCAAGCTTCATTCTCAAGAAATCAAGAGTTCAAGCTTCTAATCCAAGAAATCTTTAAGAATTTAGTTGTTAAGGTATGTGGGATGTACATCCATGGGTCCCTTTTACCCATTGATCCCAAAAACCCTATTTTGGTTTAATTAATGAGTTTATACATGTTTAAGATCAAATGAATCCATGAATATCTAGTTAATTTAATTACAAGTTATGTTTGCAAGTGTTTTAAAGTGGAATGAATCATATCATATTTTGAGTATTGCAATCCCCATGTCATGATCAATTGGTTTCAGGATAAATCCCTAAATTATTAATTTAGCCATATAATCATATTTGTTCCTCATGTTGAAGAACATTCACATGCTCAAGTTTATGATCCCACATGTTTGATGAAATGTCTATGTTTTGGGTATTTGAACCATGATTACATACTTCAGTATTTCAAGTTTGATATTGTATTTTCTTTTCAATCACTCAATGCTGGCGGGTTATGAACACCCTATACCTACATGTTTTACCTGATTTCAGATCTTTCAAGTAATGATTATAGTTAAACCATAAATGTTACCATTTACTCAGTTGTTATGGTCATGATGATCAATGTCATTTGTTATGTTTAGTGAATTCAGTTTAGTTCAGTAGCAGTGTCAATTTAGTTGGGAGTAAGATTTAGTACCGAGCAAACCCAGGGATAGGGGCGCACCTACCAGTAGAGGGTGTGACCTTTAGTAGCAGTCCTTTAGTTCTAGAACTACGTAGCCAACATAGGTTTGAGATATCTTCTTGCTAGTTGTGTGTTGACATATATCTTATAAGAGCACCTGCCAGTAGAGGGTGACTCCTTAGTTATTTGGGACACCAGTTTAGTAAATCCATATAGCTAGTGTTAGTACCTATGGCACGGTACTGATACCCTTCCAACTAGGGTTACAGGTTGGACCCCAATTAGCTTAGATTGGGGCATATTGGTTGCATGATACCTCCCACAGTCTCAGTATAGTAATCAGTGTATTTCAGTTTAGCTTTGTTTGACCAAGTGTATAGATTTTTAGTTATTCAGTTATACAACTTTCAGCCTTTCAGATTATAAAATATCTCAGAAATATGTTTACACTTGGTCTTTCATTCTCAGATATTACTTGTTCATGAATTTAAACTCAGTTACTTCATGTATATCATCCAATCCTCATCTCATATACCAGTACATTCAAAGTACTGACCAGATACTTTTTTTGCACTATGTTTTCTTATAACATAGGTTCAGATGCACAGTTTCTCGACCGCACTTAGATAGTTTAGCATTACTCAACAACAATAGTGGTGAGTCCTCATCCTTTAAGGACATGATTTGCTTATTTCAGTCACTTCAGTATTTTCATATGTTCAGTTAGTTGGAGTTAGTTGGGGGTTTATCCTATCAACTCCTCATGATGTGTAGAGGCTTTCAAACAATCTGTTAGATAGCCAGTCAGTCATTTTAGTGTTATTAGTTGTTATCTGATATTTTAGACAAATCTTGATTCGTGTTTCAGTATCCAATTTTACAATATCTTATTAGTGTACCTTCCGCACATATTATGTATTACTATTTGTTCAGTGCTTATAGCAGGTACCAACTCATGGGTTAGCTTATGGTTACTTGTAGCTGTAAGCATCGTTGTTGCAACTAGGGGTTTTTCTTAAGTCGTGACATACACCTTACTGGTTGTTGAATTCTAAGAGGTATTTTACTGTTAAAGCATCTTGGCAGTACATAAGATACAAAGAGGATACAAATAAGATTTATAAATGGATGTGGATGCAAGGACTTCATTCAAAATATCATTTTTGATGTGGAAATTATGGTAGTTTAAGATCTCAGTTGATGATAGAATATGGAGATAGGGAGTTGAAGGTCCCTCAAGAGTCTGGTGTTTCCGTAACCCCCATCAGGAGACCACGACATATGTCTTCTGCAGACATAATATTGCTAACAGGACTTGGTCCTACTTTTGTTCTTTTGCTGGTCTAAATATATACGGCCTCTTACTTAGAGAAGTCATAATGTTATGGTTGGGATCCCAAGTCAAAAAGGGTCTCAAACCTTACTATAAATCTTTACCAAGCATTATAGTTTGGGAGTTATGGAGAAGGAGAAACAATAACAAGCATATGGGTAAAAGTATAGGTATACAAAAAGTCATCCACAATGTGATGCACACAATTCATAAGCTATTAAAGGTTAGAAAACCTAAATGCAATTTTACAGAAAGATGGCCAGATATATTATAGCAACTAGAAATCTTTAGAGGGGGACTTAAGGTTAAGCAGGTGTTATGGGAATTTCCTCCTAGAGGGTGGGTAAATTATAACAAAGATGGTGCCTCTAGGGGAAACCTCAGAGTAAGTTCTTATGCTTTTAGCCTTAGATATGCAGAATGGGATTTAATATATTCTGAAGCAGCCATCATTGATAATACTACAAATACAATTACAGAAGCTATGGTTAGTCTACATGCAAGCAACAATTGTAAGTAGTCAGGTTATGATCAAGTTATTTTTCTAATAGACTCTTTACAGTTCAAGAAAGTGTTATCTGGGGAGTAGGCATGCCCATGGAACATAACTCACATTATAGAGAAAATTCAGGATAACATACACTACAAAAATATCATCCATCACATATACAAAGAATAGAATAATTTGGTGGATCACCTAGCTAATCATGCAATTAACCCAGGTAATTATACATATGAGCATTTTAGGAGTATGCAAACGCACACAATAAAGATCATTAGAAGTGAAAAATTATAGAGCCCATATTTATGAGTTTCATCAATTAAGGGATGAAGGGGTTGGTTAGGCTGAAACATCAACTTTTTCACTACTTCCAAATTTACAAGAGAATTAAGGGAAACAAAAAGAGTGAAAAGCTATCTAGCCTAGGCTATTACAAGCTTTAAAAAGGACTTGGCAACATGGAGGGGCTTGGGTCGAATTGGAAGTAGAAAACCTAGGTGTAGATTCTAAGGCTATTAGGCAGAAGTGTGAAGCTTCCCATGAACTTCACCACAAAACTACCTATGGAAATAGAGTGAACAGTCAAAACAAGGAGGCATTCAGAGATACTAACAGAGTTTAAAACCATACCTAGTAAGGGAATCCATCACCCTAAATAATTACCTCAGTCAAACAAAATAACCAACACCAATTCCGTCTACCAGAGAGCACAACTAAGAAGAGCAAAAGTCAGAAATATAGGTATGTGCAAATCAGACAAACGGGATATAGAAGAACTCACTCTTGAAAGCTGATACAGAAGATGATGAGTTTTGGATGGTAACATAGTTGATAATCCAAAGGAGAAGAAGAATCATGGTGAGGTTGAGGAATGAAGACATCATATTTAAGGTGGGAAGTGATTAGGAAAGTGAGAGGCTAAGTTAGGAAATGAGACCCTTACCTTATTTATATGTAATAATAGTGGGCTAGGTTTGGGGGCAACTTTGGGTTGCTGGGTTTTTGATTTTTTGTAGTGTAGTGTGTTTGTATTTGGGACATTTGGACTTTGTGTGTAACTTTTATTCAATAATAAAACCCAAAATTTGCTTAAAAAATTAATGTTGTTGGTGTTGATGTATTAGTAAATGTTGATGTTGTTGGTGTGTATTAGTGTTGGTGCTGTTGATTTATTTGTGTTGTTGTTGTTGGTGGTGGTGTTGATTTGTTTGTGTAGTTGTTGGTGTCTTGCTAAATATTAGTATTGTTGTATTGGTTAATACGGTGTATTGATAAATGGTGATATTGTTGTTGGTATTCTTGTTGATATATGTATATATATGATAAAAATATTGTTACTATTGATAAATCTTACTACTGGTTTGTTTTATTCAATAGATGACTCATCTATTGGAAAAAACATAACAATTATTCCAGGAGATGACTCATCTTCTAGATAAAATCATAATAGTTATTTCAACAGATGTCTGTCAAGACTATTTTGATTTCTTCCAATAGATGGATAATCTATTGCAATAGATAGGTCATCTTTTGGAAGAAATCAAAATAGTATGGTATACTATTTTAATTTCATCCAGAAGATTATCCATTTATTACAACTGATGGGTAATCTATTGGGTAAAATTAAAACAATATACCCTACTATTTTGATTTCTTCCAACAAATAGGTAATCTGTTGCAATAGATGGGTCATTTGTTGAATGAAATTAAAACATTGTTTACATTATTTTTTCTTCTTCCAGCAAATCACTCATCTGTTGCAACATATGAATAATCTGATACGTGAAATCAAAACAATAATACCCAGTACTATTTTGATTTCTTCCAATAGATGATCCATCTATTGCAATAGATTACCCATCTGTTGCAAGAAATCAAAATATTATTTGAAACTATTTTTATTGTTTTCAATAGATCACTCATCTATTGCAATAGAGGAGTGATCTGTTGGAATTATTATTCTACTATGTTTTACTTGTTAGATTTATCGTTATTCTTTTTCTAATGATGCATAAATCAATTATAATATTTTTTTATTTTTCTCATATTTGTAGATAAAATGACTCCCAAAAGAAAAGAAAGTGAACCAACTCCAACGAAAGGAAGAAGTATAGTAGCTAGGCTACATTCACCACTATATGAGATTGTTGTACAAATAATATCTCAATCAGAAGTAGAAGAAAATAAACATGAGAAAAAGGAAAGCATCACAAGATATATTAAATTTAGATCAAAAAGTCAACATGATCTAAATGCTAACATTGATCCGAATAGCCCTTCCACTGAAGAGTTTATTAAAACCATCAATATTGATATTTTTTCTATGAGAATGATATGTGATGGTGTCACAAATTTAACTGGTGATTATGTGGTAAAATTAGTCAAAATCTTTTGATACATTCAGAAAAGTACTTTGAGAACAAAAATTGAATGCTTTTTTAGGGACAACTGCTTCTGGCAATATCTTGATTTGTCAGAGGAAAATAATTCTCATTTTCAAATAACCATGGTCTATGATCTTCTCAAACATAGATTTATGTATGAAAATAAAGATAAGATGGATGAGGTGTGGATAAATTAATGTGGCATGCCATTTTATTTTGGTTGGAAGGAGTTTGCCATAGTTATTAGACTAAAATGTTATCCTTCTTCACAACCTATATCTATTGTAACACAAGAAAAACATACCGCACACCAAAAGATAAGTCAAGTGATGGTGATGACTTGGTGTCCTTTATTGGTCCAAGCTTCAAAACTAGAAATTTGATAGAAGAGTTGAAAGGTAAAATACTTTCAAAGAAGCACAATCAATTATTGTGATTGGTTTGGTTTGTACATAATATTCTTTGGACAAGAGATGTTAACAACATACCACTCGATTTAATAAAGCTCTCTGAGGATCTTAAGGAATTTAACAACTCTCCTTGGGGTCATGAAATCTTTAAAATGACTATAAAATATTACTTGACTCCGTTAATGCCAAAGACAGTGAACTTATATGACTTTCCATGGGCATCCATGGTAAATATTTTCTTATGTTTCATTTATTATTGAATAATTCTTTTAATTTATTGTCATAATATTTATAAACTTGGGCATTTGAAGTCATTCCTTATCTCAGACAACAAGTGAACTACCAGAAGAAGTTTCATGTTCAGGAATTCTGAGATGATTGCCGGTAAAAAATAATTTAAAAAAGTAAAATTTCTTAATTTTTTCAACCCACTCGAGGAAGTAGTGTGTCTAATTTTAATTAATAATTTATTTTATGATTTAATTATCTTTCTATTATATGTACTTATTTATTTTAGATTGTGTATTTGTGGCTTGTCCCAAGTAATAGAGAGTTGAAAATGTCATTTTTTGTTACTTTGTGGTCTGTGCAAACTTTACCGGATCCTAAGGTAATTGATAAAATAAAAAAAGAATTGGTCAGAACAACAACCATCAAAAGAAAATCACTTGGTAAGGGTGGGCTTATTCTTGGTAATGTTTTTGTTAATGGTGTTTCTATTGGTGTTGTAGATGGTGTTACTGGTGGTATTGATGGTTGTGATGGTACTGTTATTGGTGATAATGGTGGTGATAGAGTTGTTTCTAGTGATGGTGATGGTGATGGAGCTGTTGTTATTGGTGGTAGTAGTGATGGTGCTGCTGTTGGGGTTGGTCGTGTTAATAAGATGGTTGATGCTCCTCTTGCAGTTTTTGAAATAAAATATGATCATGATTATGATCATACTGATTTTACTAATTTGTTGGTAGATATACCCCTTGAAGTTGGCATACTACAAATTTTGCAGGTGTTACCCCTCCTAGCTTATGTTCTGCATGCAAATGCCAATAGTACAAGGAAAAACACGATGGAGTGATTAATGCTCTTAATGCATTAACTGCTACTGTAAAGGAATTGACATCTAAGATGAGAATCATTTAATCAAAGAGGATTTCAGATCCATTCACTCCATTAGAAGTTAAGAGGATAAAATGGAAATTTTCAAGGTATTATCAAGTATCAAACAAAGAAAAATTGCAACTTCTCTTTCTTGCAGTGTTGAGAAATGTCAAGGACCACATGAAAGCAACATGAGCTAAAAAAGATGAATATTTATCATCTATTGTAAAAGATATGTAATTTGTTACAACAGATAAGCCATTTATTGCGACAGATTATCTATTTACTGCATAACTTGTAGTAGTTAGGTAATATGTAAATAAGTACAGAGATAAGTGTAACAAATATCCCATATTTTGCACTAGATGGGTTATCTATTGTTACAAATTACCTATCTGCTGCATAACTTGTAGTAGCTAGGTAATATGTTAAAAAGTACAGAGATAAGTGCAACAGATATCCCTTCTGTTGCAACAAATTATATATCTGTTGTAATATGTGGGTCATCTATTGCAACAGATTATCTATCTGCTACATAACTTGCAGTAGCTAGGTAATATATTAACAAGTGCAGAGATAAGTGCAATAAATATCTCATTTATTGCAACATATTACATATCTATTACAACAAATAGGTTATCTATTGTAATAAATTGCCCATCTGCTGCATAACTTATAGTAGCTAGATAATATGTTAACAAGTGCATAAATAAGTGCAAAATATATTCCATATGTTGCATTACATTATCCATCTGTTGCATAACTTGCAGAAGCTGGGTAATATGTTAACAAGTACAGAGATAAGGGCTAAAAATATCCCATCTATTGTAACAAATTACATATCTATTGCAGTAGATGAGTCATCTATTGCAACATATTGCATATCTATTACAATAAATAGGTCATCTATTGTAACAAATTACCCATCTGCTGCATAACTTTATGTATCTTTTTCTGTCTCATTAGATCTTTGTGATAACTATTAACAATTCTAAGTTTTCAGGTGAATATCACAATACATGGTACTGCTGAACAACATACTATCATTGTTGATAATCTATCAACTGCTTTTAACGAGGAAGAAAAAGAGAAGTTTGTGTTTGATTCATCTTTAAAAAATAATAAGGATGAAAGTTCGAATCTTCATTTATTTGTTTGAAGGGTTCAACTTCTCAGATGAGACTCTAACATAGTTGATCAATAGAATGGATTGAAGATGGACTATTAAAGTATCACACCAACAGGTAACATAAATCATTTTTAAAAATTCTGATTCATACACTTCTTCTTATACAAACATGATATTAACACATATAAATCATGCAGAAAACAAAAGGACGACCATTGTAAATTGAAACAATCGGGTCTTGGATTTGATATGATTGATTTTATTATTGCACATTCCAAAATGAAGCAGCCCAAAATTTGCTGAAGTGATGAGGTTTAAATGCCATATATCTTACTATTAATACTATATTTTCGACAGACACACTAAGCTGTGAAATTCCCACTGTTAATACTATAAATTAATTACTGTTCCATTTTTGTTTAATTGTATCTGTTTAATAATTTTATTATTACTTAATTGTAATATTTGATAATATGTGCATCACATTGATGTCATAGTTTACTACCTCTGAAATAAGGCCAAGTTGAAAACACACTAACAATACAGTTACACGACAATAAATTATTTGTTCAATATATACATTAATAAGACCCACGAAAGATATTATCCACAATATGGGGCTGAAATTTGGTAATAACCCTTCAGGTCATTTCATATATTTCTATTAATTTTTTCCATTAGAGCTTTCCCATAGATTCTCCCAGTTATTTATGACTTACTGGGACTGACAGTTTGGTTACCGGACAGTTCATTTGTTTTTAGAGCCAATTCTCCGTTTAGATGAAAACTTCAGTGAAACGATCTCAGCTGTAGATTCCAACTGCACCAGCAGGTCTAGAATATCAATTTTAGGCTGAGTATATCTTTGGTCAGGCCTTGATGCACCTGAGCTCATTTTGACCTATTGATTGAAAAGTTGGAAAATTAAATAATATGGGTGAGGGACCCACATTTGGTCTAAAATACCATATATAGAAAATCTGAATTCTCCAACACATCCAAAATGTTGAATTTAGGGGGGTTACATAGTTCATTTACATAAATCGGAGTTCTAATAAATCTCGAGGCCTTAGCGGAAACTTGTAAAATTTTTCAAGTTTCAGCTAATTTTTTGGTGCTGCAGAGGATACTGCGATTGCACCAAGAGTTATTATAATTGTAATATCTCCTTCTAAGGCAGAGGATCTCGATCACACACCCTGTTGTGTTGATAGTAACATGTTTGTACCTAGTATGGGTATAAAAGGGCTCTTTATGTCACGTTTTGTCCATTTTTGACTCAACCTTGAGAGATATAACCCTAAAAGGGTGTGGTAACTTCAAATTAAGTGTTTGGGTGACTTGGAATCTTGATTACCATCTTTTATCGTGAATACCTTTGGATTTAAGGTAAGATTTCATCACTTTCTTGATGAATTTCTTGGTTCTTGAGCCAAAACCCCAAATAGCTTGTGGTTTGATTTTAGCCCCAAATTATCTTGTTTTTTTACCCATTTCTTGAGGGTTATGATTCCTTGATTATGTATGAGCATTGGGTTGACCTTTAAACGTGATTTCCATAAGTGGAACCTACTTGAGGTTTTTGGTGTTATTTTTGGACCCGAAGTTGATACAAATCAGTCCACCAAGATGCCAAAACAGTCCACAAAATGTGAGAAGAACAAGAAACACAAAGGGATACAAGATGACAATCATAAAAACACACGGATTTGCAAAATAATGAAAGGATAGATAGCGAGACCAAGATTATTACAAGATTAAGAACTAAGTATATTTCAACATTAACCCGTAATGAATGTAATAATCAAAACCACACTCTTACGGTGACCTCCAAGGTAATGGACTCACCTCAAGATCCACCGTTTCCAAGCAAAGAACAATATTGGCTTTTCCAAGCCCTATACTAAGGATGACTTTTCCAAGTCCTAACTAATACTATACTAAGGTGGTCTACTCTCAAGAGAGGATTTCAAGTTTTCTATCTTTCATAAACTAACTAGCAAATGAACTAATAGAACCTATTTATAGTCTAACTTATGACATAAAAAAATGACCACAATACCCTTAATGAAAATGGGTGATCATGGAGTGTTACTTGGACAAGTATAAGTAATCAAAATGTCCTTAATGAAGGGCCAAAACTGTGAGTCCTCAATCTTCAATGCTCCAAGCAATCTTCCACCCGTGGGATTGCTCTTTGGTGTACTCAAATCGGCCCCTCCATGTAGGATCCCATTTCCTTAATTCGACCAAAGCTTGATGCCCCACGTATTGACTTCGACTGATGTCATTGAAAGATAAGGCAGCCATTTGAATCGTATCATCCTCCCCGTCTTGAAAAGGATTTGATCTCGAATCCAAACCTTGCAAAACGAAAGAAAGGACACACAAATATAAACTCCTCATGGCATGAGGGTTAGGGTAAGCATGACAAATCACCTCAACATGCCAAGGTTGCACATATTTTGAGTATAACCAAGGATCCTTTGAACTAAATATTACATAATTAATGAAAAATGCACAAAGGATTTGGCTATAGAATTCATGAAAAATGATACTTTGCTTGTCATGTAAACCAAGCAACAAGTTGGGTGTACCATCATCACCAATTCTATTTTTGGCACCGGGGTCAAACGGAAAGAGTGGACATAGACACGGGTCTAGACAACACTTCCCTTTCCCATGGTCTCCACCCAAACTAAATGACATACTCTCTATAATAGCATACATATTATCTAGTGCAAATAGAAAGTAGAGAAAGGTATCACTCAAGTCGACTTCTACTAAGGTGCCCTCATGTGTGTACTCACTACTAGTTTCACAATCATCACCATGAGTACTCTCAACAATAAAGTTATACAAATTAGAAGGAGAATTAGTTTCCAAAACCACACATCCCTTACCCTTAAGAGTACTCTCTTCTTACAAGAAGAGATTTCCATCTTTAGAAGAAATATTGTCACACCATAGTGGGTCAGCATATCGGCTATAGCTTCTAAGGCAAGCTATATCATCATTTTCACCACTAGGTTCATTAGGAGTGGTTATATCATCTTCAAACAAGACATTATACCTTAAGATAGCATGATCTATTTCACGGACAAATTCAGAACAAACACATTCATCACTCTCTAAAATATTAATATCAAGTTTCAAAGAGATTTCAAGTGCAAGATTATCCCAAGAATAGCTCTTGGGTTCACTCCTATTCCTTTGATCAATATTTTCAAAATCATTACACACTTGAGATTCATTAATCACATCACAAATATCCTCAAGTGGTGGGATATTTTCACACAAAAGTTGATCAACATAAATTTCATAAGATGATGTACTTTTATTCAACACAATGGTTTCAACACTACGTGAACATAAATCGATCTTACAAAAAGATTTGATTCGGTCAGCAATAGGATTAACTAGTGTATCCACGCTCACAATAAGTACATGATCATCAAGTGGAAAAGAAACAATAGACTCACATATAGGCAAGCTATAACTCACACTCAATGGGCTACTAGCCACACAATTATCATTCACATGCACAAAAGTGTAAGGGTTAGCTATTTTACCTTGAAGTTCATGACTATGTTCATCTTTACCTCGGTGTGAAAGTCCATCACAAGATTGGTCAGAAACTTCCTTCATAAAGATCTTATCGCAAGTTGTTTGGACAATTGAATTTTGAGGGAAGAGTTTGGGTAACAATTGGTGTATAACTTCAATGTGCCATTGCATATCTTTAAGATCGTCATGGATGCGATTACATGTGGCCTTAAAATTATGGGCAGCCATGGTACCTAAACAAAAAATAAAGACAACAAAAAACAAAAGAAAACAAACAAGATTAGTAGTAAAAGATCCTTACCATCACTCAATACACTCACCTTTGTTATTCTCACAATTGGAGCGACGAATATTGAAAGTTACTTATACTCCGGTAGTCAGTAAGATGTCAATCCTACTTGGCGGCCGGAATGGATTATTGTTTTGATTATCTGAAGACACAAAACAAAATTCACTTACGAACTTGAAACAAAGAAGTTACTACAAGTTACAAACGAGAAAAGAACACAAATAATGAAGACACGAAATAAACGTATTCAAAAACTAATTAACAACCTAGTAGGTGATTACTAGTTTGTCTATTAGTACTAGGATCAAGAAAATTGAAACTAAAGAAACAAGAAATGAAACTTAGAAATCTAAAATTTTGGGCCAAAGTGTCATTTTTGAGGTAATGACATGGCAACCTCTTATTGGATGTTAAAATTGTTGCAAGTTTGAGAAATTTTCTTGTCTTCAAATTGTATTGATCAAATTCCAAGTGGGGAATGGTGAAATTTAGGCTATGGGAGGGTAACAACAAGACTTTGGAGCCCTTTTTTCAAGTTCAAAAAGTGTTTGACTTTTTGCACCTTTTTGGCTAAACACCATTCTGAAAGACTTTTGGCTCTTTCCCTTATTGTAAGTCTTGGTAGGTGGATTTTCTTTCTTTTGGCAAGACAGCTTTTGAAACCCTTTTGTTCCCTTTCCCCTTTTGATTTCTTAGAGTTATGTATTTCAATACTAACAACAAGACACACTCTATTTATTCAATTTCTAAGATCAAACAATCATTTTCTCTTCAACAAAATATGAAGATGGTTAAGAACACCAAGAACACAACTTTTGAATCTTGGAGTTCTATGGTTCAAGTTGGATCCCACACATCAACAACACATTTTTCAGGATTCAACCCTCAACAAAAACATCCAAAAAAATATCTTTAAGCCACAATATCAACAACAAACTTCAACAACACTCTTTCAAGCCACCAATCCTCAAAAAACAGCAACCTTCAAAGTTTAAAAATAACTTGGAAATGACTCAAAATTTAGATCTAGCCTCTATAAGTGTTAGTGAAGAAGGTACTAACACTATAAACAACAAAAAACACTAAAATATCCTAAATCTAAGTCTCAAACTTCAGCTCAAATACAAAAACAGGATAAATTTCTTTTTTTGAGATTTTTGGATTTCAACACTTTTTTTTTATTTTTCAACTAACATGCCCAAGATTGATTTTTTGGAACAAAATCAATCCTTTCTTTGATACCAAATGATACAAATCAATCCACCAAGATGCCAAAACAGTCCACAAAATGTGAGAAGAACAAGCAACACAAAGGGATACAAGATGACAAACACAAAAACACACGGATTTACAAAATAATGAAAGGATAGATAGTGAGACCAATATTATTACAAGATTAAGAATAAAGTATATTTCAACATTAACCCCTAATAAATATAATAATCAAAACCACACTCTTATGGTGACCGCCAAGGTAATCAACTCACCTCAAGATCCACCGTTTCCAAGCAAAGAACAATATTGGCTTTTCCAAGCCCTATACTAAGGATGAATTTTCCAAGTCCTAACTAAGACTATACTAAGGTGGTCCACTCTCAAGAGAGAGGATTTCAAGTTTTCAATCTTTTATCTTTCATAAACTAACTAGCAAATGAACTAATAGAACCTATTTATAGTCTAACTTATGACATACCAAAATGACCATAATACCCTTAATGAAAATGGGTGATCATGGAGTGTTACATGGACAAGGATAAGTAACCAAAATTTCCTTAATGAAATCCCAAAATCGTGAGTCCTCAATCTTCAATGCTCCAAGCAATCTTCCACACGTGGAATTGCTCTTTGGTGTACTCAAATTGGCCCCTCCATGTAGGATCCCATTTCCTTAATTCGACCAAAGCTTGATGCCCTACGTATTGACTTTGATTGATGTCATTGAAAGCTAAGGCGGCCATTTGAATTGTATCACGAAGTACAATGGTGCAATAGATGCATAGTTATTCTTTTATTGATGAGTATATTATTATATTGATAGTGTGATAACATTTTGGGACTGTGAAATAAAGATGAGCTTTTAGTGAATGATTTAAGGATTTGCAGTTCAACTTTGAGGTAGGCTTCTGTCTACTCTTCTTCTTAATATGATATGTGTTATATATTGCGTGTGATGTAAATGTTAATTTTGATTATGGGTAGAATGACTTTGTATTGAATACTAAAGTTTGGAGTTTAGTGTAGGGTTTTGACTCATAAATTGAAATGCTTGATACCATTTTTGAATCCTATTACCTTCTCCCTAGGTTGGACTAATCCATAGAATGGATATGATATGATGCTAGGTTTGTGATATGCTTTAAGTGTTGAAAGTATGATCAATATGATTAACTTCATTTGGACTACTATAATGATCTTGAAATTGTAATTAGGTAGAATTGACTTAAATGCCCGTGTTTCTAGATGAGATTCCTAGCATAGGATTAGTTATGGCTTACTTGATATCTAGAAGTCGAACTAGATACCTTAGCCTAGTTTGGGGTGTAGATTGCCTAAATATGAAAATTTATGATTAGAAGTGGGTTCGTTCGGCCCACTTAGGCTAAGACCTGTGTTAGCCTTTGTGGACTTAGTTGCGGATGCTAGGAATAGTTGAAACTTTTGAGCCTTTAGAATAAGTTTACTTCATGTCTTGGTATATTGTGATGACTTTCTATGGATTATGATTAATGTCCTATAGAGATGATATTCCTCTTAAGTATGATGTTGGGCCTATAGAGATATATTTCCTCTTAGAAATGATATTGAGCCTACAGAGATGTTACTTCCTCTTGGATATGATATTGTTCCTTTAGAGATTTTAGTTACTCTTAGATATGATAATTGACCTATAAATATAATATTCCTCATAGATTTGATATTGTGCCTATAGAGATGGTATTCTTTATAGTTATGGGTTGTGTTTTATTGATGTATTATACCTCTAGATGTAAGGTATGTATTGATATGCTATGACTCATGAATACATTATGTATTATGGATATGATAAAATTTATAAATATGACTATGGTTATCGATTCCAGATATGTATGTGGGACAAAGATTGTGATTATGATGTTATAACTATTTCGAACACAATATTGGGCCCAAGGCCATGTTTTTATATGAGTTGACCATTTGATATGGATTTCTTCATAATAATAAATGCTTGTTTTAATGAATAACTTATATGTAAAAGAGGTTAATAATGATATTTAAAAAGATGTGATCCAGACAACTTTTGGTCTATGATTCGATACTACTAATTATTTTGATTGTGAAAGATTCTGGCCTTTTCTACACTTTTATAATGATTTAGTCCTGAAGTTCACCCTAGGCCACAAACTTAGGGATTTACACTCTTTTAGCCCTGACTTGAGACCGTACGCTATTATATTCAGATACACATTTCTTCGGTATGGGATGGAGAAAGATGCTGCATTGATAATATAAATTCTAGGTAAAACTCAATAAAAATTAAAATATTCATGTTACGTATATATGCTTATTCATAATGTGATATGGATGATGAATGATAAATTATGGAAATATACTCTCACTTGCTTCTCTTTTTATGTTTATTTACTTTAGACTTCGTGGGGCTCGCTCTTTACTTTAGCCCTCGTGGGGCTTTCTCTTTACTTTAGCCCTCATGAGGCTTGCTCTCTATTATTGACATTGATTTGGATTTTATAATGATATAATAATACCCGACAAGGTCGTAGGATATTAGGATGATCTGATGATATCAGACAAGGCCAGGTGATATTTTCATAATGATACCCGGCAAGGTTGGAGGATATTATGATGACACATTAATACTCGAAAACTCTAAAGGATGGTTATGATAATGCATGGATACCCAAAAAGGCCGGAGGCTGATTATATTAGTGTGCCTATATGTACATCTACCGGTTCGTGTACAGCTAGCCCTATGTATGGAAATTATATATATACCTACGAAAGTCGGAGGATGATTATGATAATGATGGATACGATGATAAAGATGATGATTATGGTATTGAAAATTCTATTACATTTATCTTTGCATGCACATTGCCTTTCATTAATATGTGCATATATCTATCAGCTCATATGGGGGGAGGGGATGCATAGGTATAGGTGATGACTATGCCTTGTGGTGTGTTGTATGATGATTATACCTTATAAGACTGGGGTAATGGGGGCACGTGATTGGATTGATTAGGTATTTGATTCTCCAGACTAGCTAGTTACTCGCGTTGTTATTGACATTGTTATTATCATTGTTATGGCTAGTTTATGAAAGATTGGTCATTGTTTCAGTATCGCAACTTGAGGTATGATTCCAACCTCTTTTATATGATGGTTATATTACTATACATGACAATCTGATGACTTGATATATGGGTTAGAACCTTGAGATTCTAGCACTAGATCCTGTTAAGATTTAAGGTCTCAAGTAGCTAGTCTGATAAGTTGGGTTGTACTTCGAGTAGACATTGATTCTATAATTATATATATACATATATACACACACACAAACACACACACACACACACACATATAAATGTATACTTAGCTATATGTATATATGGTATTATAGTATATCCTTCCTTTACTTCTTTCACTCAGATTATATTGTATACTTATATGTTTCTTCTTTACGCTCTTACTTGGATATTGGCTAGTGATATATGGTATAGTGTTGAGATTCATAAGTATGGTTGGAATAGGTTAGTGCATTCTTACTACTTCCTTAGCCTTAATATGTTAGTCTCTTAGACATAAATAGGATAGCTCATCCTTATGATCTCATTGGCTGTCTTATATGGTTTCTGGATATTTGGGTGTATTTTTCAATTCTGTTGATATGTTATATATACCTGCATTATCTTTAGAGCTCAGTCGACAGTTGCCTACTAAGTACCACATGTTTGGTACTTATACTACACTTCTGCAACCTGCAAATAATAACACGAGTTATTGCCATTGATGTGGCATCCTGCGGAGCGGCTATGGCTCAGAGACTTAGAGTGAGCTCCTAACATTTGGAGTATTGATTACCTCCGCCAATGTACTGTTGACACCCAATTTTGACCTACCAATACCACGTTCAGGCTGCTATTTTAGCAAAATTATTAATTTTTAAATGTTAGTATTTTTTACACATTTTTTGGCATCAAACAGATTTTTAACGTCTCACATTCATGATTTAAAAATGTCCAAATTATTTTATTACTTTTTAGTGTCATTTTATAATTTATTAATTCAAATACAATATTTTACATAATTTTAATTATTTTTAAACAAATATGCACACTCACAATTTACAAATGCATTATTATTATTATTATTATTATTATCACAACTTTATATAATAATATTGTGTAACATTTAACTTGCTTAATTTATTTTTCGACATCGTATTTAATTAATAGCCTAATTTAAATTAATTTTTTCTAATTTATTTAAATTCTGGCCCTTTTTTAATCCAATTTATAACAATCTTAGTCTAATCTTATACAATTTGTTACAATTCTAGCCACATTTTAACTCATTTTAAAAGGTCACAATTCTTTTCTCATCCTTTTAGTCTCAGTCATGGAGCAAAATCGATCTAGCGGCTGAGATCAACCCATTTTTTCTTTCCTTATTAATACCAAAACCCTAAACCTAATTCATTTCTCTAATCTCCTAAACCAAATTAGCTACCCCATCACCTCTCTCTCTCATCTCCCTTTCAAAAATCGACCACCACCAAAGCTAAAACTGGTGCCTCCTCCAGCAACGCAGCGACCATCTATCGCTGGTCAATCCACTACGATCCCTCCGTTCTCTGACCAAACCCTGCGCCACCAACAACCCCCAAACCACGCCGCCGCCGACCTCTTCCATTTCCATCAAGCCACCAGCCAACGTTGCCTCTCCGACGAAGCTCCAAACGCCGCTGCTCCGCCTTCATGACAACAGCAAAAATGACGCTCCACCGCCCCTCTCCTCTGCCATCACCAGACATCAGTTTGCCTCCGCCCCGATTCGCCTCCGACAACAACAACAATGACATCGCCGTCCTTTGCTTCCACTACTCCGATTAAGTCCACGAAACATGATGGATTCTTAAATCCATCAAATGTTTGATTTATTGTTAAATTTCATTTCTTTCCTTAAGATATAATCTGTGATCTGAAATTGATGAAACTGGTTTAAGAGTTTTGATATAATTTTTTATAATATGGGTTTGTTAACGTGCTTAGGTTGTCATATAAAGTTTTGATTTTAGTGATGTTTAATTACGCTCTCAATATTTTTGAATTATTGGTTGATTGATATTCATATTCATCTTGTGGAATCATTATTCTAGCTTAGGAAATTGTTATTCTTGCTTGTGGGTTGCATTTTTCCGATCTCTTCATTGACAAAATATTTGATACATCGGTGGATAGATTCTTCTTAATCATGACGGATTTGACACTTAGTGTTTGTAGGAAAGAATATTTGATTTAACTGATACTATGAGATTGATTTTTGTGATCAAATTTTGTGCATAATTAAATTACCGTGATTATGAAATGTTACACATGATCATCTGTCCAATCTTATCACATATGGTAAAAACTGATGCATTTTATTCATTCTTTTGCCTACCTAATTACGGTAAATTTGGCTTCTAGTTGATTCCATCTAGTTAGTTAACAAAAAATAATATTGTTGATGACTTTTCTAAATATTGGCTTTCCTTTTATTCCTTGGATTGATTTGTATGTGATTGATTCAGTTAAGAGAAATTTTCTCTTAATTGGTTGACAAGAATAATGTTTTGCTATTTTTATCTTGGTATGATTTTACATTACTTGGCTATATAAACAACTCCTCGTCATTCTTTGAGGGGAGAACGGACACACTATAATCACTTATCACCCTATCTCGCTCTCGATACACTCTCTCTATACAGAAAAACTTCACTTCTTATCACATTCACTCCCTACTCTCTAGACATCTCATATACTACTACTGACTATAACATATTCTTTTCTTTTCGGAAAAAATAAGATTTCTTAATCTTTGATTTTCTCTTCGGGTTTAAGGCAATATCTCTCACTGTTACAAGTTCTTTGCTTCAACAACCTGCTTATTATATTATTTTGTTTACTGCTCATCGGTAAGTCACTAATCGACAAATTATTTTCTTATTTCACAGTAGTTGTGATAGCAAAATATAGAAAGCATGTCTATAGGGACTAATCCAAAATGATGACGCTGTGCTTGCTTACTATGTTTTTGTTTCCTATGCCCGTGTTTCCTTTGTGCCTCTGTTTTGGACAACATGTTCGTATGTCCTTTTGTGCTTGCCATGTATGTTTAACGGGTTCAAAAATTGAAGAGTCGCCGGGATGTTTAATTTGATTATGTTATAGTTAGATGTGTCTTTATTTATTTATTTATTTGGGTTTGTAATATTATTTGTAAGAACATTATTCTTATTATTGTAATTATAATATTTGGGGGATTGCTTTGGGGGGCGGGGATTTACGTGCTCTATGAACGGTATGAAGACACAACTTAGGTTTATGTGCGATACATGTTACGTGGATCATCTAGGCACAACAAATTTAGGATTTATTAACATAGGCAATGCTTAGTCTATTTGTTAATGAATTCGATTCAATTCCGATACATTAACGTGATTTTAGCATTAGGTATAAACGATTTAATATGCCTATCACATTAACACGATAAGCATATTAACTTGACATTATGTACTATAGCATATTGGGCATATTAATTTGACATGTAGCATATTAATGTACTTTGGCATGTTAGACTCTAAAACATGATAATGCATCTTCAGAACATTTGTATGTTACGTTAATTTCTAACATATTAACGTATTGTAAGCATGTTAAACAACAGAGGTTTAAACGAGTTAATATATTCTTAGCATGATCATGATTTTAAGCACGTCTATTCATGAATATGTTAACAATTAATCTTATGCATGTTAAGTATTATATTTAAGCCTACCGCATTTTCTAATATGTTTAATACAATTTTCAGCATGTTTAATACAATTTTTAACATGTTTTTATATAATTTTCAGCATGTTTAATATACTTTTTTTTATCATTTTTAACAATATTTTCAGCATGTTTAATTGATTTTCCTGCACATTGTAGTATTTTTCTGCACATTATACACCCTCGGGACACTATAAGATATTACTGCATAATTAAAACAAACTTCAACATGTTTAATAATATTTTCAGTAGATTAAAACAGATTCCAGCATGTTTGTGGTAACTTTCAGCATGTCTAATAATGGTTTCAACATTTCAGCATGTCTAAGTGTAATTTCAGCATGTTACTAGTAAATCCTAAACATGTTAATCTTTAATTCCGGCATTATTAATATTTTTTTCGTGTTAAAACATTAGTGTTTGGCATTTCATCATATAATTGCACTATATTTCTTGACACAATTACCACACTTTTGACACCCCTCATGAATGCACATCACATTGTTGCCTACACGAGTCATAGTCGTCTTTTATCACTACTTGTTGAACATTTAGACACCATGCTAATAGGTTAATAACATAACCAATAATTATTTGTCTTTGTATGTAATCACATTAGTCAACGTTAATTAATCAAGAGGCTAACTTGGAATTATTACATGCTACTTATTGTCCAATATGTTCGCGCTTCGAGTACTAGGCAACATAGTTTTCTTTTAGTCAAGAAAATAAATCCAAAATAGAAAAGTCCAATGCCTCTTGGATGATAGGTGTGACAATAAGTATTACTAAAAACGTTAGTTTTATCCTTGTCATAGAATGCCCTTAGACTTGACATCCAACCTAGGTGGGTGAGACGGGTAGTTATTCGAAAATGATGATCCCAACAGATATTAACGGCGAGGCTAATGACATTATTAACTGTCTAAGAGTTTGACCCTCTTGGGTCGAATGATGATTAACAAGTTGAGTTTCTGATTCGAATGAGACCAAAACATTTTTTTTGACTTGGACAATTTTTTTTTAGTCTTTTTATTTACTTTACATGTTAATTTGGGGTAGTTAGTTTATAACATAAGCGGTCCCCATTATTATGATTTTGTCATTTTTTTCCTCGCTTATCTTATTTATATATTTTTATTGATTTTATCACTTAGATGATTAATAGCTAAAATAATTAAATTAAATATTTGTTAATTACTTTATCACGTAGTCAAACCTTTAATTAATAGTAAAACAAGAGACCTTTATTTGACCACATAGAATCCCCACGTAAAGTATGAATTTGGCCGGTAACCACCTTTGTGGACCTCAAAAGGTGCCTAACACCTTTCTTTCGAGGTAATTTGAACCCTTATCCAAACTCTAGTGATCTAAGACTAAACAAAAAAATAGGTTCGTACTAGCCTAGACCGGTGTCCTAATGCACCTTAATTCGTTAGGTGGTGACTCTTCACACTCTTTCTTAACGCAATCCCAAAAAGAGTTTGTCACGTCGAATCCTACCTTCCACGAGGAAAATGGGGTGCGACATATACTAGATTTGTCTGTACGTTGTATTCAGAGATAAGTTGTATCAGTATATTCATTTGTACTTCACTTTGTACTTTTATTATATTAGCATCTCTTGTACTGATACCACCAGGTCTTAGGATTATATTGTGTAATTGATCTTGTATTTCAGATGTTCCACATTCTTTCCTTTATCTATTTGATTAGTCCATTACTAGCCGTTCTAGACTACGGGTTTGGCTTGCCTACTGGTGGGTTATAGTAGGCGCCATCATGATACAAGAAATTGGGTTGTGACAAGTTTTTTCATCACAGTAAGATTATCAACAACATCTACAAGTTGCTTAAAATGAGAAATATTTAACCAACAACATAAAAGTTTTGGCATTCCATTTAGCCTACCTTAACAGTTGATCGATGAAGTGTACATCTCAGTTAATTATGATGGTGAGTTCCGTTAGGTGTTGGCTGTCATTGTTCTAAAAGAGAGAAGCATCTAAATTTATGACTTGATGTTGGAAAGGAGGCGTAGACATTTTGAGACATTGTTCGAGATACAAAAGCTGGCTATATTGTTGCCTACTTACCTTCTTATAAGTGGAATTTTGAATCAAAAATTCGTACTGATTGATCAATGATTGAAGCATTCCAGGAAAACAGGTGATAACTACTTTCTACAGGGTAATCCATTTGATGTAGAATATATTGAAGGAATTTTTCAACAATCTAGTGGTAGCCTGTAAGTATCATGATTTATTTTCATAAATTTTATAACTCTTACTTTAGTTTGATATGCATTATCTGATTTTTACAAATGTAGGAATTACAGTATTTTTGTTGCATCTTACGCCGAGTATTTGAGTGATAGATTACAAGTACCAAATGATGGACTTGCTGCTGAATTATTTCATCAAAGATATGCTATAATTTTGTGGAATTATAAAACTATGAAGGCTAAAAAAGGGTACGTAAGCGACATTAAAGGTCCGCCATGATCAAAGTCGAATTTCATACCACCGGATGAAGCACAATTGGTCAACATTGAGTAGATATTTATCGCTTGATTCTGTCAAAGTAACCTTAGGAAGTTGGCTTTAAAATATGTAAATATTTATCATTTGCAACAAATTACCCATGACAATTTTATATTTCATATTTTTATTGAATTATTTAATGTAATTTGTGATGACTTGGATTTACTTTTTGTTAGGAATTTTATTTTAATTGATGAGCAATTACTTTACCATGAATTCTATTTTATCCTTGGATTTAAAAAATGTTAGATTATTTCTAACAATGGATTACTTAATTCAATATTGCAACAGATGCATCATCTATTGCAACAGATGACTCATGTGTAGAAAATAATCAAAAAAATATAGACATATGTTGCAACATATGACTAACTTATTGCAATAGATGACCCATTTATTGAAAATTATCAAACAGATATATGCATCCGTTACAACAGATGACTAACCTGTTGCAACATATAGCACATTTATTAAAAATTATGAAACAAATATAGACATCTATTACAACAAATGACTAACCTGTTGCAATAGATAACATATCTATTGGTAATTATATAACTGATATAGATATTTGTAGCAACAGATGATTAACCTATTGCAACAGATGACTCATATGTTAAAAATAATCAAATAGATAAAAACATTTGTTGCAACAAATGTCTCATCTATTGAAAACTGTCAATCAGATATAGACATCTGTTGCAACATGTTATAATGTGTTGCAATAGGCTATACACTTAGTTGATCGTGTACTTACTATGCAATCATCAAAGTTGCAATTGAACTTATTAACTGAAAGTTAATTTTAGTTAAATCAATTTATTTATTACTAATAATGGTTTAATATGAATCATTTCACATCAAATTAGTCAATTGATCATTCTATTCAGGACGAATATGCTTAATTGATCATGTAATTACTATGTAATTCATTAAAATTGCAATTCAGCTTATTAATTGAAAGCTAATTTTAGTTAAATCAATATTTATTACTAATAATGGTTTAAAATGAATAATTTCACATCAAATTAGTCAATTGATCACTTTATTCAGGACGAATACACTTAGTTGATCATGTAATTATTATGTAATTCATCAAAATTGCAATTGAACTTATTAATTAAAAGTTAATTTTAGTTAAAACAATTTATTTATTACTAATAATGGTTTAAGATGAATTATTTCACGTCAAATTAGTCAATTGATCACTCTATTCATGACAAACACACTTAGTTGATCATGCAATTACTATGTAATTTATTAAAATTGCAATTGAACTTATTAATTGAAATCAAATTTTAGTTAAATCAATTTATTTATTACTAATAATGATTTAAAATGAATCATTTTATTATTCAATTGATCACTCTATTAAGGACGAATACACTTGGTTAATTATGTAATTACTATATAATTCATTAACATTACATTTGAACTTACTAATTAAAAGCTATTTTTTGTTAAATAATTTATTTATTACTAATAATGGTTTAATATGAATTATTTCACATTAAATTAGTCAATTGATCACTCTATTCAGGACGAATACACTTAGTTGATAATTAAATTATCTTGTAATTGGTTAAAATTGCAATTGAACTTATTAATTGAAAAATAATTTTAGTTAAATTAATTTTTTTATTACTAATAATGATTTAATATGAACCATTTCACTTCAAATTAGTCAATTGATCACTCTATCAAGGACGAATATACTTTGTTGATCATATAATTACTGTGTAGTTCATTAAAATTACAATTGAAATCATTAATAGAAAGCTAATTTTAGTTAAATCAATTTATTTATTACTAATAATGATTTAATTTGAATCGTTTCACATCAAATTAGTCAATTGATTACTCTATTCAGGACGAAGATACTTAGTTGATCATGTAAGTACTATGTAATTCACCAAAAATTGCAATTTTGAACTTATTAGTTGAAAGCTAATTTTAGTTAAATCAATTTATTTATTACAATAACGGTTTAATATGAATTATTTCACATCAAATTAGTCAGATAAATATAGATATATTTTGCAACAGATGACTAACCTACTGCAACAACTGACTCATCTGTTGGAAATAATCAAACATATATAGACATCTATTGCAACAGATGACTAGTTTGTTGGAAGAAATCAAAACAATTCTTGCTACTCGTTTGATTTCTTCTAAAAAATGATCCATGTATTGTAACAAATAACTAACTTTTTGGAAGAAATCAAAACAGATCTGGCTAGTTATTTGATTTCTTCCAACATATAGGTAACCTTTTACAATAGATTACCCATTTGTTGTAAGAAATAAAAATAGGTCTTCAAGAGGTTCGATTTCTTGTAACAGATGAATTATTTGTTGCAATAGATGGGTCATCTATGGGAAGAGATCAAAATAGTTCTTCAAGAGGTTTGATTTCTTCTAATAAATAGAGTGTTCATCTATTGGAAGAGATCAAAATAGGTCCTTAAGAGGTTTGATTTCTTCCAAAAGATGACCCATCTGTTGTAATAGATGGGTTATCTATTGTAATGGATATGTCATCTATTAGGAGAGATCAAAATAAGTCTTTATAAAGTTTCATTTCTTACAACAGATGATCCATTTATTGTAATAGATGACCCATCTACTGTATTTGATTTCTTATAACAAATAACCCATCTATTGGAAGAGATAAAAATAGGTCTTTAAGAGGTTTGATTTCTTCCAATAGATGACCCATATGTTGCAGCAAATAGGTCATCTATTGGAAGAACTTAATCCAGTAGCAAGAACTATTTTGATTTCTTCCAATAGATATGTCACCTGTTGCAATAGATGGGTCATCTTTTGGAAGAGATCTTTTGAAAGTTATTTTTGGTCCAATAAGAACCATTTATTAATAAATGGAAAAGGCTGATGCCCAGTTCTGCAATAGAATAAAAAAAAGGATAAAAAAAGACCAAGCCTGAAAACCAAACTCAGTCCAATCCTAGGAAAAATCAAACATTTCCAAGATTTTTAAAAAGTCATCCCTTTGTCTGGGTACTCAATACTCTTTCTATTTCGACCATTTTTCCTGAGCTTGATATATGTTCCCATGGTAGCCGAGCTTTGAGATTATTCGATACATCCTTTAGGTAGCTTCTATCTTATTCCAGTCTTATTCATGTGCCTGCTCTGTCTACCATATTCACTTAAATCCAATAAGTTGTGATACTAAGTTCTTTGGCATTAGACCATCCATAAGATAAATAGTTGGACTAACTTTCCAACACCACTACTCTCGCCTTAATCCAAGGTTGGGGTAAGAAGTTATGAGCAAATTATGGCGGTGATGGTAAATTTCCAGTTTCAACGGCTCAGACCATGACTCGCTTCCAAACATAATGAGTCATGGGGAGGACTCATTATTACGGAAGTGAGGAAGCCCAAACTTTGGTCCCTTGACAATAGGCCCAGGATATGACTTATTGTGAGACACAACGAGTCATTATGAGGGACCCATTGTCATAACAGTCAAGGGCTAGATTTTTAATCCTCGGGTAACGACTCCAGGCCACGACTCATAGCCAGAACCTACGAGTCATTACCTAAGCTATGACGACTGTTCCCAAAATTTTTCCTACATATTTTAATTAGGGTCTTTTTGGTCTTTTCCTCCCTTCAAACTCTTGTTCCATGACTAAAACACCCTAATGACCCCTTTGCCATCAGGTATTAAAATTAAAACCTTACTTTTCCTCTTTAACTCCCAATGCAAGATATATTAGGGTTTCAAAGAGAATTCATCATTCAAGATCCAAGCTTTGATTTCTCTTTAAATTCTTTGGTATTTTTGGCATTTTTATGATCCTTAATATGAATTTTACATTATGGAATTTATTTAATTATTATTCATGTGATTTTAAATTGATGGTAGATGGAATCATCTTTATACACTTTCTACTTGTTAGGAATTTGAGGCATCCCCAGATGTTGCCATTGGTATGTTAGAGATATTTTCTCGTGATGTTTATTGGTTTCTTGATCTGGGTTCTACTCTATCTTATGTGCAGCTGTACACTTTGGTTTTGGTCCTGAAAATATTTCTGACCCTTTTTCTGTGTCTACTTCGATGGGTGATTCTATTGTTGATATAAAAATCTTTAGTGGTTGTGTGGTGTCCATCCTTCATAGGGAGAAATTAGTGGATTTGATAGAACTTGATATGCTGGATTTTGATGTAATCTTGGGTATGGATTGGCTTTATTCGTGCTATGCTTCTCTTAATTGTAGAGCCCAAAAGGTTAGTTTCCATTTCCTAAATGAGTCAATGATTATATGGGAGGGGAGTTCCTTAGTACCCAAAGGAAATTTTATTTCTTATCTCAGAGCTCAGAAAATAATTTCCAAGGGGTGTTTGTATCATCTAGTTCAGGTTGAAGATTCTAAATTTTAGAGTCCTTCTTTGCAATCTATCCTCGTGGTTAATGAATTTCCTAAAAATTTTTTCTGATGATCTTCCTGGGATTCTTTCCAATAGGGAAATAGATATTGGGATTTATCTTCTACCAGATACCCATACCATTTCCATTCTTCCTTATAAGAAGGCCTCGACTAAACTAAAAGAGCAAAAAAAATAGTTAAAGGATCTTTTTAATAATGGTTTCATGAGTCCTAGTATTTCTCCATGAGATACCCCTATGTTTTTTGTGCGAAATAAAGATGGATCTCCTTAGATGTGTATATACTATGACAGTTAAATAGGGTTACCATGAAAAATAATTATCCTCTTTCTAAGATTGATGACCTTTTTGATGAGCTTCTGGGTGCTAGGTGTTTATGTAAGATTGATCTTCATTTGGTCTACATTAGCTAAAAATAAGGGAGGTTTATAATCCCAGGACTACTTCCAAACTTGGTATAACCATTATGAGTTCCTGGTTATGTTGTTAGGGTTGACTAATGCTTTGACTGCTTTCATAGATCTTATGAATCTAGTGTTCATGTAGCTTTTGGATTTATTTGTTATAGTCTTCATTGATGACATCATGGTGTACTCTAAGAGTGAGGAGGATCATGCCAATCACCCTAGAACTGTTTTACAAACTCTTAAGGATCAGAAATTATAGTAAAGTTTTTTGAGTGCAAATTTTGGCTAAGTGCTGTGAACTTTCTTGGGCATGTTGATTCTAGTACAGGGATCAATGTGGACCCATATAAAGTTAAGGCTATCAAAAGGTGGCCTAGACCCACGACTCTAATGTTATTACGAGCTTCTTGGGCTTGGTTGGATGTTATTGGAGGTTTGTGAAGAGCTTCTCATCTATTGTTACTCCACTGACAAAGTTGACTCAAAAAAGGTTAAGTGTTTGTGGTTCGATGCTTGTGAGAGTAGTTTTTGAAGTTGAAGGATAAGTTGACTTCTGTGCTAGTTTTGACCCTTCTCGAGGGTACTGATAGGTTTGTTGTGTATTGTGATATGTCCCATGTGAGACTGGGTTGTGTTTTGATACAAAATGGTAAGTTTGTGGCCTAGGCTTCCAGGTAGATGAAGGTTAATGAGAGGAATCACTTGATTCACGATCTAGAGTTGGCGGCTGTGGTATTTTCTTTGTAGATTTGGTGCTATTATTTGTGTGGAGTGAAGTGGAATTTATTCAGACCATAAAATCTTGCATTATGTATTTATGCAAAAGAAATTAAATATCAAGTAGAGGCGGTAGCTTGAATTGCTTAAGGATTATGATACGAGTCTTTACTACCATCTAGGTAAAGCTAATGTTGTTGTTGATTCTCTTAGCAGGTTGTCTATAGGTATCCTATCTCATGTTTATGAGGATTAAATAAGGTTAATGAAGGATATTTATAAGTTGGCTAACTTGGGAGTTTATCTCTTAGACTATAAGGATGAGGTAGTGATTGTTTAGGAAGTGGTTAAGTCATCTCTTGGTGTTAAGGTTAGGAAAAATAGACTTTATCTCCCATACTTATAAAGATTAAGGATGATGTTGGTCAACAAAAGGTTATGAATTTCAAGATTGGGGGAGATAGCGTCTTGAGGTATTAGGGAAGATTGTGTGTTCCTGATGTTGGCAGGATGTAGGAAAGGATTTTAACTAAAGGTCATGAGTCTAGATGTATAGTTTATCAGGGTTTGACTAAGATGTATCATGACTTGCAGAAAATCTATTGGTGGAATAATATGAAGAGAAATCTGGTGAATTTTGTTGCTAAGTGTATGGTTTGCCAGCAAGTAAAGGTAGAGCATTTGAGGCCTCGTGGCATATATCAAGAGATAGAGTTGCCCATGTGGAAGTGGGAGATAATCAATATGGACTTTGTTATGGGTCTTCAATGATCTCTCAATTAGTATGATTCTATTTGGGTCATTATGGATAAAATGACCAAGTGTGTTCACTTCTTGCCTGTGAGGACTAACTACTCATGAGAGGATTATGCTAAGTTGTTCATTCAGGAGATAGTTAAGTTGCATGAAGAGCTAGCGCCAGTCATCTCAGACTGAGGTGCATAGTTTTTGTATCACTTCTAGTATTCGTTTCAGAAAGATTTGGGTACTTGGACTATTCAAACTTTGAAGGATATGCTAAGGGCTTGTGTGATTGATTTTAAAGGTAGTTAGGTTGACTATTTTCCCCTTATTGAGTTTTCTTATAAGAACAATTATCATTTTAGCATTCAAATGGCTCCTTTTGAGGATCTTTATAGTAGAAGGTATAGGTCTTCTATTGGGTGGTTTGATGTAGGTGAGACTAGTTTTTTGGATCATACTTAGTTCACCAAGCCATGGAGAAGGTTAAAGTGATTTGAGAAACACTTAAGATTGCCCAAAGTCGCCAAATGTCTTATACGGATGTGAGGAGGAGGGAGTTGGAGTTTGAGGTTAGTGATTGGGTATTCTTGAAGGTTTCTCCTATGAAAGAAGTCATGATATTTAGTAAGAAGGGGAAGCTCAGTCCCCGTTATGTTGGTCCATATAAGATTGTGAGGAGAATTGAGAATTTCATTTATGAATTGGATTTGCCAGTGAGTTTCACCTCGATTCATCCTATTTTTCATGTGTCTATGCTGAACAAGTATGTGGGTGATCCCTCTTTGATATTGCCTATTGAGGATGTTAGTGTCACAGATTCGTTGTCTTATGAGGAAGTCCTAGTCGAAATATTGGGTAGAAAAGTTCCTAGATTGAGAACTAAGGATGTAGCTTAGGTAAAAGTGCTTTGGAGAAATTAAAAGATGGAGAAAGATACATGGTAATCTGAAGAAGATATGTAAGACAAACAACGGTTCATTGTTTCCAGCGATGGATGAAAGTGATTAAGGTTTGAGTTTTGTTACCCTTTTGTTGCCTTTTTTAATTTGTCCATGGATTCTGTTTGCATTCTTTCTTTTATTATTCTAAGGGTTCCCTAACATTTCATTCTGGGATGAGTGAACCAAAGGGGGAAGGGGTAATATGATACCAAAATTTCTTGAGCAATAGACCCCCCATGAGATAAATAGTCGGACTAGTTTTCCAACGCCACAGGTCTCACCTAAATCCAAGGTCGGGGTAAGAAGTTATGGCCAAATTATGGCGTTGATGTTAAAATACTAGTGACAGTGTCTCAGACCATGACTCGTTGCCTAGCATAACGAGTCGTATGGAGGACTCGTTGCCACAGTAGTGAGGAAGTCCAGACTTTGGTCCTTTGCAAAAAGTCTAGGGTATGACTCACTGTGAGACACAACAAGCCATTATGAGGGAACCATTGTTATAACATTAAAGGGCTAGAGTTTTTATCCTTAGGTAACGACTCAAGGCCATGACTCGTGGTCGGACATCACGAGTCATTACCCAATCCATGATGACTATTTTCAGACTTTTCCTACATGTTTTAATTAGGGTCTTTTTGTTTTTTCCTTCCTTTAAACTCTTGTCAATGACTAAAAACACCCAAATAACCCTCTTTCATCAGGTATCAAAATCAAAACCTTACTTTTCGTCTTTCACTCCCAAGGTAAGAGTTATTAAGGTTTTACAGAGAATTTATCATTCAAGCTCCAAGCTTTGATTTCTCTTCAAATTCTTTGATATTCCAGGCATGTTTCTCATCCTTAACATGAATTTTACATTGTGTCATTTATTTAATCATTATATATGTGATTTTAAATACATGGGTTTGAAATTGGGTTGAGGGCTTTAATTAATTATTACTTGAATTGTTTTCCCCATGTTTAATTGTCTTATTCATGCTTTAAATTGATGGTTTTGGGTCTGAATTAGTGCATGGTTATAATGGTTGGAATAGGGGACATGAGTGTCATGACCTGAGACTACTTCCCAGCCACGACAAGTCAACAACGGTGCTTACGGTCACAAATGATCATAAGGTAACCCATGAGCTGGTACCTGCTGTGATCACTGAATAAACTGGCAATAAAACACGTATATGGAAGATAAACTAATATGGAAAAAATCAAGTGTTATTCAATCACAAGTCTGTAAATGTTTGATAACAATACTGAAAATGCAATTGACAATACTGATAAACTGACTAACTATCAAACTGACTGTCTAAAAGCCTTTAAACAGACTGAGGAGTTGATGGGACAGGCCCCAACTAACTCCAACTGACTAACAAAAATGAAATCGATAAATAAGTAAATAAACATAATAGGTCCTCGATATATGAGAACTCACTGCTACTGCTGCTAAAGTGCTGGACTGTCTAAGTACTGCTGGGAAACTGAGTGTTCGAACCTATGATATAAACATTATAGCGCAAAGAAGAGTATGCAATCAGTACTTTGAATGGACTGGTGTATGAGATGAGGTTAGGCTGACATATATGGGTTACTATATTCATGAATATGGAATAACTGAATAGCATGAGATAATAGAATATGAATGCATGAAAGCTGAAATATTTGAGAATACAAGACCAAACATATAATATATCTGAAATAATCTGTAAACTGAAGTATTGAAATATGATAACTGAATTACTAGTAATCTGTAAGCTTTGGTCAAGCAAACCTGAACTGGATTCTGGACTGAATACTTCACTGAGACTGTGGTAGATATCATCTAACTGACATACCTCAATCTGAGCTAATCTGGGTCAAACCTGTGACGCCAGTTGAAAGGGTGTCAGTACCGTGCCATGGGTACTAACAATGGCTGTGTGGATCCAATAAATTGGTGTCATAAAGGACCAGGGTGTCAAGCCTAAACTGACGGGTGATCCCTGAGAGAAAGCCAAGCCTAACTGACGGGTAACTCCTCATATCCTATGCTAGCTATGTAGTTCTGAAATACAAGGATATTTACTAACGACTCTACCTAACTGACGAGGAAGACGCCATCCCTGCATTCGCTCGGTGCTAAATCCCACTCCCAAATGAACTGACACTGATTACTTGACTGAACTAAGCTTAACTGAACAAACAACTGATCATATCAACTAATTGAATGATAATGCTCATAGTTTATCTGAATTCATTCTGAAGATACTGAAATTATGTAAACAATTAGGTATCGGGTATTCATAATCCACCAACACTTATTGGAAATAACAATGATGACATATAAAGCTTTAAAATCCATACTAGGGGGATCATTGCTCAAAACCCAACATTTAGACATTTCATCAAACACATGACAATCATGCAATTAAGCATGGGAATGGGTAAAGCATGCAATAATTTATAATAGGCCAAACCCATCGATAGGCACTCAAACTTGTTGCGAAAATTCACTTAGACCGCTAAACTAAGACCTGCTCCTATCAGGCCATTAAACCCTTGAATTTTGTTCCAATTGGATACTTTTTGCCTATGTGGCACTGCACGTGAAGAGCATTTTTTTTTTACTAATTTACGAATAAAAAGTTGCCAAAGGGCATTGAGGGCCCCAATTTTTTTTAATAACAAATTTTCTTTTTATTAAACACTAAAGGCCCCAAAAAGCATTAGAGGACCCAATTTTCTTTTTTAATAAAACTGAGTTTAAAAAAAATCTGTTTTTTAGTTTCATCTTTTAAAATTTTTTATAATTTCTTTTTAATAATTAGATTTTTATTTTTATTTTTAAATAATTTTATAATTATTTTTTCATAATTTGGATCCTCAATGCCATTTTTTATTTTCATTTTTAAAAGTTTTATAAATTATTTTAATAATTAATTTATTATTTTTTAAATAATATTTTAATAGTTTATTTAATTTTTTTAAAAAAATTATAATTTTTGTAAAATAATCAGTTTTTTATTTTATTTTTAAAATTATTTGATAATTATTTTTTCATAATTTATATCCTCAATGCCATTTTTTATTTTCATTTTAAAAAATTTTTGTCATTTTTTTAATAATTATATTTTAAAAAATATTTTTTTTATAATTTATTTCACTTTTTAAAAAAACTTATAACTTTTTTTAAAATAATCAGTTTTTAGTTTTATTTTTCAAATAATTTTACAATTATTTTTTCTTAATTTGGATCCTCAATGCCATTTATTTATTTCATTTAAAAAAGTTTTATAATTTTTTTAATGATTAATTATTTATTTTTTAAATAAGTTTTTAATAATTTATTTCATTTCTAAAAAATTTTTATAATTTCTTTTTAATTATTAGTTTTTTTTTATTTTTAAATAATTTTATAATTAGTTTTCCATAATTTGGATCCTCAATGCCATTTTTTATTTTAATGTTAAAAATTTTATATAATTGTTTTAATAATTAATTTTTTATTTTTAAAATAATTTCGTAATAATTTATTTCATTTTTTAAAAAATAAATAATTTTTTTTAAATAATCAGATTTTTATTTTTATTTTTCTAATAATTTTCTAATAATTTTTTCATAATTTGGATCATCAATGCCATTTTTTATTTTCTTTTTAAAATTTTTATAATTTTTTTAATAATTAATTTTTCATTTTTTAAATAATTATTTAATAATTTATTTTATTTGTTAAAAAAATTTATAATTTTTTTAAATAATCTATTTTTTATTTTTATTTTTTAAATAATTTTATAAATTATTTTTCATAATTTATATCCTCAATTCCTTTTATTAAAATTTTTTATAATTTTTTTAATAATTAACTTTTTTAAAAAATAATTTTTTAATAATTTATTTCATTTTTAATTTTTTTATAACTTTTTAAAAATCATTAGTTTTTTATTTTTATTTTTTCAAATAATTTTAGAATTATTTTTTAATAATTTCCTCAATGTCATTTTTATATACTTTTTTTAAAAAAATTAGAATTAATTTTTAATAATTATTGGACCTACAATGCCACGTGTCATCTTCCAATTAGCTCGTTTTGCCACATCATCGTTTGTGTGCAACACACACTTTGACCTTTTTGCTTATAGGGAAAAAATTGCCCAATTGAAACCAAATCGGGGGGTTTAGGGGTTTAATAGGTACAAGTCTTAGTTTAGGGGCCTAAGTTAATTTTAGGGACAAGTTTGTGGGGCTATCGATAGGTTTGGCCTTTACAATACTAAAACCATGAACTAAGGATTTCAATGTGAAGATTCCAATATTCAGAACATGTAATTTTCATTCTACTTGAAACACTTATAATCATAACTTAAAAATAATTTATCAAGACATTCATGGATATAATTCAACTAAATCATGTAACACTCAAAATTTAAGTATAAAAAGGATTCTTGGACTCCATGGGTGAAAAGGGCCCTTGGATGAACATCACACATACGTTAAACCCTTAAGCTTGAAAGAGAAACACCAATCTTGATGCTTTATTGAAGGTTCTTGGATTGAGGAACTTGAATTCTTAGTTTCCTTAGAGAGAAAGTAATGGAATTTTAACGATCATAGAGGAGAAGAGGGTTTGTTTTAGAGAGAAAATTGGAGAAGATGGGAAAATAATGCCCTAATAGGTGTTATAATTTGTGATTTGACAATTGGGTTGAGGGGAAAAGAAATTATTGCCCTTCGGGCAATTAAATTCGTAACTGGATTGTGTATTACATGGTCACTGTGATGCGGTAGGTGTGCCATCGCTATTAGCACCACAACGCAATACTATCGTGATGAGATGCTGGAATCGTGATCCAAACAAGACCCAATCCTTGTCCGAAAAATCCAAAACTTCCCCGAGATATGCTTCTTACACCTTGGAACATGAATTAACTCAAAAACCAACATATCGGGTTCGGGAAGACCAATTTAAAAATCCTTAAAGTTAAGAGTCCCAAAAAATGACTATGCCCCCAACACTTAGTGAGATTTTTAGAATATAAGCCTCTTATGCATGCTACTAGAAGCTGAACTGAGCTAGGAATAATGCGAGGTATTACAATATCACCCCCTTGGGAACATTCGTCCACGAATTAGACTGATTTAACTGAGAGTACTGAAGAAACCGAGACCATATACTGAACATGTATGACTGTAAATAAACTGACATTTGTGAAAGCATGCAATGACATGAGAATGAGTATGTAGATGGAATTGAGAATGGAAAAGAGACAATCTAAGGAAAATTGTTACCTTAAGATGAGTCTGAGTTGGCGGAGAAAAGATGAGGGTACTTGGTATGTATTTCTGCTTCTGCTTCCTAAATGGTTCCCTCAATGGACTGATTCTGCCATAAAACTTTAACCAAAGGAACTTCCTTGTTCCTTAGTCTATGAATCTGATGATCAAGGATCTCGACTTGGATTTCTTTGTAAGAATGGCTACCTTGAACATCCTACTTTCTGGAGGAACTATAATAGCTGGATCACCAATACACTTCTTTAACAAGGAAACATGAAATACCAGATGCACTGATGCCAATTCTGCAGGAAACTCAAGCTTATAAGCTACCTTCCCAAAATGACTCAAAATCCTGTAAGGGCTAACATATCGGGGACTGAGCTTCCCTTTCCTGCCAAATCTCTTCACTCCCTTCATGGGTGATATTTTCAAATACACCAAATCACTAACACCAAACTCAAGGTCTCTTCTTCTCACATCTACATAGGATTTCTGATGACTTTGGGATATCCTAAGCCTCTCCCTGATTAATTGAACTTTCTCCATCATATCAAACACTGAATCTGGCCCTATCAGCGCAGCCTCACCTACTTTGAACTAGCTAATAGGAGATCTACACCTTCTCTCATAGAGAGCCTCAAATAGAGCTATTTGAATACTGGAGTAATAAATATTATTGTAGGAAAACTCTATCAAAGGTAAGTGATTATCCCAACCTCCTATAAAGTCAATAACACATGCTCTCAACATGTCCTCTAGGGTCTAAATTTTCCTCTCTTCCTGAACATTAGTCTGAGGATGAAAAGTTGTATAGAGATGAACTTGGGTACCAAGACCCTTATGAAACGCCTTCCAATGGTGAGAGGTAAATTGAGTACCTTTATATGAAATGATAGATAAAGTAACTCTATACAACCTAACCAACTCTCTAATATAGAGCTTTGCGTAGTCCTCGGCTGAATAAGAAGTATGAACTGGTAAGAAATAAGATGATTTGGTCATTCTGTCTACAATAAACCATATTGAGTCATGCTGATGACGCGCATGAGGCAACCTTATCACAAAATCCATGTTATTCTCTTCCCACTTCCAAGTAGGAATACTGATGAAATATACCACTAGGCCTCTAGTGTTCAAACTTGACTTGATGATAGTTAGAACACTTAGCTACAAACTCTGCAGTATCCCGCTTCATACCACTCCACCAATAGATTTCTAGCAAATCACGGTACATCTTAGTGGCTCTTGGGTTAATGGATTAATGCACACCATGAGCTTCTGCTAAAATCTTTTATCTCAACTCATCAACACACAACACACCCAACCTACCCTGATATCGCAATACACCATCTCCCCCTTGGGAGAAAACCTCTACTTTCTGATCTCTAACTGATTTCTTCAACTTAACAAAACTGGAATACCTATCTCGCTTCTCCTTCACTTTGGCAACCAAAGAAGATTTCAAACCATTTTGAACCTATACACTACGCTTAGCTCAATCAACCAACCAAACACCTAATCTAACAAGTTTATGAATCTCCTGGACTAACTTCTTCTCATCATTCTCAACATAAGCAACACTACCTATAGATAATTTACTAAGGGCATCTGTCACTACATTGGCCTTGCCCGGATGATATAACACACTTATATCATATCTCTTAACAACTCTAACCACCTTCTCTGATGAATATTTAAATTTTTCTACGAGAACACATATTGCAAACTTTTGAGATCAGTGAATACATCAACATGAACCCCATAAAGATAATGCCTCCAAATTTTTAAGAAAAAAAATCATGGGTAGGATAATTCTTTTCATGGGGTTTAAGATGTCTAGAGGCATAAGCTATGAACTTACCTCTATACATCATCACATAACCAAGACCAATTCTGGAAGCATCACAGTAAACAACAAATCTATCTGGACCATCTGGCAAAGTCAACACTAGGCTGAAGTGAGTCAAGTCTTCAACTCCTAAAAACTCTTCTCGCAAGAATATGACCACTGAAATTTGACTTTCTTTTGAGTCAATCGAGACGTGGTGGATGCAATAGATGAAAAACCTTCAACAAACTATCGATAATAGCCAGCCAAACCCAAGAAACTCCTAATGTCTAATAGAGAGATGGGTCTAGGCTAGTTTGTCACTGCTTTGATCTTTTAAGAGTCAACTCTAATGCCATCATCGGAAATAATATGGCCAAATAAAGCAACTGATCTTAGCCAAAATTCACACTTACTGAATTTGATGAACAATTGATGGGCTCTAAGAGTCTGCAATACAATTCTGAGATGGTCTGCATGATCGTTTTCACTATTAGAATAGAGAAGTATATCATCAATGAAGACTATGACGAATATGTCCAAGTACTGCTTTAACACTTTGTTCATCAAGTCCATGAAAGTTGTTTGTGTCATTAGTTATCCCAAAAGACATAACTAGGAATTCAAAGTGACCATATCGAGTTTTGAAGGTTGTTTTCAAAGTGTCACATTCTCTAACTCTGAGCTAATGATTTCCAAATTTGAGGTCTATCTTAGAGAAATAACTGGCACCCTAAATTTGGTCGAACAAGTCATCAATCCTGGAGAGTGGATAATTATTCCTAATTGTGACCTTATTCAATTGATAATAATTGATGCATATTCTGATAGAACCGTCTTTCTTAACGCACGAACATGACTGGAATGCCCCATGGGAAAATATTGGTTCTGATGAATCCCTTTTTTAAGAGATCTTTTAACTGTTCTTTCAACTCTTTGAGCTCAGCTAGAGCCATTCTGTAGGGCATAATAGAGATAGGTTATGTATCTAGAAGGAGATCTATTTTGAAGTTAATTTCCCTTTTAGGAGAACTCTCAGAAGATCTTCAAGGAAAATGTCTGAAAATCCTTACTACTGAAACTGAATTGAGACTTGAAGTCTCACAACTAGAGCCTTTGAATTGAAAAATATGGTACACACCCCTTAGATATCATCCTTCTCGCTCTAAGATATGAAATAATCTGATCCCTAAGCTCCGAAGTACCACCCCTTCATTCAATAACTAGTTCATTAGGAAACTAAAACTGGGTAACTTTGTTTCTACATTCAAATGAAGCATAGCATAAGCGGAGCCAATACATGCCAGAATAACATCAAAATTAGTCATCTCTAACTCCATAAGATAAACTAAATTGACTTTCTGAGATACTGTAACCAGGAAATTTTTGTATACCCGTCTGACTATAATATATTTACCTACTTGGGTAGACACTAAGAAAGGCTCTACTAATGTTTCTACACTGACATCAAAATTGATAGCTATATAGAGGGTTATAAAAAAAGTGAAGCACTGGGATCTAGCAAAACATACATATGAAGATGAAAATCTTGTAACGTACCCATAACTACATCGGGAGAACTTTTCTAATCATGTCGAGACTGAAGTACATACAGTCTATTCTAGCATTTCCCACTGGTCGCACTGGAAGTGGTGTTCTGCTGAGTCGGGTGGCCTGCGAGTGCTGCTGAAGAAGTATTGTAGCACTATTGGTGATTATTCCTGCCCTTCTACGTCACCACCATACACTCTCGGATCTTGTGGCTTGGTTTTCCATATCCAAAACACACATCACTGCTATCCTTACACACACCCTAATGATTCCTACCACACTTTTTGCAGAGAGGATTAACACGACCACTGTGCATACTACCCTGGGATTTGGAGCATGGTGCCCTATCCCGACTTTTATCTTAGAACTTTGGCACTGGCGCACTAGCTGGAGGTAGAGTTAAGGCTTAAGATTTCTGATAGAAATAAGAATGGTTACCACCCTTTGACCTTGGCTGAGAAAATTTAAAGCTACTTGTTCTAGACCTTTTATTCTCTCTCTTTCTCTTTAAGCTTCTATCAATCTATTGAGCATGAACTATAATCCTAGATAGGTCCATCTCCTTAATCAACATAGCATTCCTGCACTTCTTTACCACACTATCAGCTACACCAGAAACAAACTTACTCATTCTATACCTATTATCAGCCACCATTAAAGGATCCTACCTCGCCAATTGAGTAAACTTAAGTGAGTATTCCTTCACACTCATATTACCTTACTTCAAATTAATAAACTCCTGCACATTAGCTTTCCTTAAATCTAATGGAAAGAACCTGCATAAGAAGGCCCTAGCAAACTCCTCTAACTCAGTAGGCCTTGCCTCAACACCCCCATCCTCCTTCTACTGCTTATACCACGTATGAGCTACATCAAGAAACTGGTAAGCAGACAACTCTGCACTCTCACTCAAAGTGACACCCATGATATCAGTCACCTTCTGAACCATATCAAGAAACTCTTGTGGATCCTCCTCATACTTGGATCCTGAAAACAAAGGGGGGTTCATTTGGGTAAAATCCCAAATCCTAGATGCAGTTGTATTTTCCACTGGGTTAGCTGGGTAAATAGTCTTCTGGTTGTTCTGAGCAGCTACTGAGTGAGATAAGGTAGTAAATGCAGCTCTGAACTCGGCATGAGAGATGTACTCATTCAGGGGATCTTTCTGAACAGGCAAAGGTATGAGCTGATTTCCAATTCTTCTTTTATTGTTCATTTTAGGAGACATTGTCTATAAACAAAAGAAAGAATGAGTAAAAGAGAGAGTTATATATAGAGATTATGCTCATTCGCACGACATGAATACTGAAAGAAGGAAAAATTTTTCTAAACCATCTTGTATCCCCTTGTCCATAAGTGTGGCGCGCTTTACACCAATGCACATGACTCTACTCGATGCAACTTTCAGACTCTCTAGGACACCGTAAGATAACCCATAAGCTGGTACCTACTGTGAGCACTAAATAAATTGGCAATAAAACATGTATGCGGAAGATAAACTAATAAGGACAAAATTAATCTAAAAACTAAAAGCGTGATTCAATCACAAGTCTAGAAACGTCTGATAACAATACTAAAAAGACAACTAACAATACTGATAAACTAAACAACTATCTAACTGACTGTTTGAATGTCTGAAAGTCTCTAAATAGACCAAGAAGTTGCTGGGACAGGCCCCAACTAACTCTAACTAACTAACTAAAAATAAATGCAAAAATAAATAAATAAACATAACAGGTCCTCAATAGATGAGGACTCACCACTGCTGCTGAAGCGCTGGACTATATAAGTATGGTCAGGAAGCTAAGCATGTGAACTGATGATATAATACATCATAGCGCAAATAAGAGTATGCGGTCAGTACTTTTAATGTACTGGTATATGAAATGAGGTTAGGTTGATATACATGGGTTACTGTACGCACGAAACATGGAATAACTGAATAGCATAAGACAACAAAACATGAATGTATGAAAGATGAAATATCTAAGAATGCAAGACCAAGAATATAATATTTTTGAAATAATCTATAAACTAAAGTACTAAATCTAATAACTGAATGACTAGTAATTTATATGCTTTGGTCAAAAAAACCTGAACTGAATTCTAGATTGAATAAAACAATAAGAATGTGGGAGGTATCATCTTATTGACATACCCTAATCTGCGCTAATCGGGGTCCAACCTATGACCCCAGTTGGAAGGGTGTCAGTACCGTGCTAATCGAGGTCCAATCAGGGTCTAACCGTTTACCTAATTTGAACCTTAAAACTTCATCGTTTAGCGGGTATGTAATAATCCAAATAAGTTACTTAAGCTATAATTCTACATGTGAATCAAGTAAGGCATCTAAGTACATCCCAGTCCTAGACGCTAATTTGAACTCTTTATTTCATAAAAGAATACAAATCACACTTTATTTATTCCCATGTTCTATCTCCCTATTCCCTCTCCCAAGATAAAAAGGGTGATAATATATGTATTTTCTAGGTGATGAATCCATCAAATAGTTAAATCAAGAATAAACAAACAACCAATAATAGTAAGAAAATCAAACGAATCTGATCCAAAATAATAGTACTCATTTTCTTGTCTTTAACCTCGGAAAGGGAGTTTTTTTATCCACTCATAGCCATAATCAATATTCGAATATCTATATGAAGAAATAAAACCATAAAGAAAGCTAAGTTAAAGAATAAAAACCTAAAGAGGAGTTGTGGTAGCCTCCAATGATTTCCAAGTTGATTAGGGTATTCCAAGATGTTTAAAACATAATTTAAGATGTTATATTTATAGTAGACAAGTCATAAACTGACTTGTATTAGGTTTCCATGCTATTTTATTTTAGCTGGGAAGAATTTTCCTAATTTTGGTGCTCACCGTGTCGTGGTATAGTGATAAATGTCATGGGACCATGAAGCAGTGTAATCACGTTGTGATTCTGGATTTTGAAAACTGTCGATTGAAATTTTACCATGACACGTTGCCTCATTCACTGCTATTAGGACTGTGATGTGGTGTGTCACCATTTTGGGCCCTTTCTATACCGTTTGGTGTACAACACATGAGAATAGGACCTTCTACGCGCCTCTACTTACCCTTGATATTTTTAGGACTCCAAATTGAGTCCAAGTTGTGTATTGTGCTTTCATTGATCCATTCCAAGCATTTTTGCATTGTTTCCACTTGATTTGAAACTTTTATATGTAACGCCCCGAGTCTGTACCCTGAACTCTACACGGTGGTAGTGACCCCAAAGGACCACCAGCTAACCCATGACTAGTACCTACTGTGAGAATTGAATAATAAGAACATGTAATAACAATGTAACTGATATAAATGCAAAAGTTAGGCTGAAAATGCCATAAGGTTCATAATTGAAAAAGTCAGTACTAAATACTGAAAAAATGAATGCTGAAATATCTGTCTGAAATAATATAGTCCGAAGGCCTCTAACTGTCTAATCATGGAGTTGATGGGACAAGGCCCTAACTAACTCTGACTATTGAACTACTGATAAGTAAAAGTAATAATCTGTACTCAAACTATGAGGACTCACCACTAAATCTGCTCTAGATAATCTAGGCCGCAAAGTACAGTCAGGAGCCCATGTGTCTGAACCTAATATATAAGACATCATAGCGCAAAAGAAAAGTATGTGTCAGTACTTTGAATATAATGGTATGCTAAGTGAGGTACACTATATACATGGGTTCATATGCATGAACAATAATTGATTGGGTAACATGAACATAACTGAATGAGAGTACATGAATGAATACATAAACTATAACGGAGGTCATGATAACACTGGATACTGAGTTCTAAATACTGATTTACTGATATCTGAGATTACTGATATTGTATTACTGATAACTGAGTGACTGTATCTGACAGTCCTAATTCTGTAGAAGTGATTTAGTTCTATACTGAGCTGAGTGTCTATATTGATGTGTCACGGCGATGGGGTTGATGCGATGGCCGGCGCATTGTGTCGAGTCTGCGTCGGTTCATTTGAAATTACATGGGATCTAGGAAAAAATATTTATCAATACGATAGTCGATGCGGCGTGTTGAGATCGCATTGATCCACTGGTTGGACTCCCAAACTTGATTGAAACAAGGTCTGAAAAATTTGAAACTTGTCCTTGGACACCTACTAACATTCTTGATCATGGATAACCCAAAAAATCAATATTTAATGGTCGTATGGATTGTGAAATAACATTTCCAACTTATGAAGGATAAAATATTTCTAAGTATGGACACTAAGCTAAATTTTCTAAGTCTGAGACCCATTTTCAAGCTTTAACAGACTAAGTTAAGCTTAGAATTTTGTGGGGTCTTACAATATCTCCCCCTTGGGAACATTCGTTCTCGAATGAGATTGATTATGCTGAGAAATACTGATGGACTAAGTTTATGCATTGATCATGCATATCTAATGCATGGAATGCATGACTAAAAATACTGATAACTTGAGTTTCCAAACTGAACATGTATATTTGATGCATGAGTACATGACTGAACTGATTCGTGAATACATGATTAGATATGCAACGGTAATAGATACCAAGTTTATAACTGTAACTGAACATGGAACTAAGCCAATCTAAGGAAAACTATTACCTTAAGTTGAGAATACTGATGAACCTGAGATCATTTACTAAACATGCATGAACGAGAACATGAGAACATAACTGAGCCTGAAATGTGATACATGAACTAAATATCATGAACTAAACTGATCCTCTGAATATATGTCTTATGATTGAGATAAGAACTTGAGGGTGCACCTATGAGTACCCACTAATCCAAACTGGATTCGTTATGTGAAGAGAAGATGGAAGGTTTAGGTCATGAAAGCTCGGGGGTTATAGTGCATCTCCCCCTTAGGATATTATGTCCCTCGATGAATGCTGACTTTGCTGAGATACTAAGCAAAAATTAAGATGATGCATGGGGCACCTACGACTAAATCGTGACTGAATATCTGAGATCTAAAACTGAGGCATGATATATGAACCGGGCTGAACTCGTAACTACTAGGATGCTCTATCTTGGAACAATCATATTCACAAAATTTTGGATAGTAAGACTGGGTGGAAAGATAGGGAAAATCATACGAACTTGTCCGCCTGACTGCTAAACTGAATTCCTGGATTTACGAACTAACTTCTACTGAAAACTTATACTCAATTGGAACATTTCTTGACACTCTTTCTATAAAGTTCTACTGACTTTAGGGAGCAAGGAAATCTTGGCATGGTCTAAATAAGACATCTGAATAACAAATCACGTCATGGCTATAATTCCGTAATATGGGGCGAGGCCTACAAAACATCATCTAAGATATAGTTACTATGCCTTATGCACTACAACTACAATTTTTCATGCTTAGACATATTTCTCGAATACTCTCTCAACTATACCCTCCATCTTAGTACAACACTTCACCTGAGACTACTGCAACTATTCACATGGGTACTAAGCACGAATGCATAAACGTACTAACTTATTTGATTAACTGGATAACTGATAGCTGAATACTAGTCATATAAGATTGAACTATACTTAACCTGAATAACTGGACTAAAACTGTAGAGTACTATGCATCTGAGGTAAGGACTGACTGAGTAACATGAGATAACTCAGCATGAATTCATGAAAATTGTAATATTTGAGAATTAAAGGCCAAGCGTATAACATGATTCTGAAATAGTCTATAAACTGAGGTATTGTAATACTAATAACTGAATAACTGATAACTATACACTATGGTCAAGCAACCCTGAAACTGAACTGAGTTACTGATCTGATTACTGGACTAAGACTGTAACTGAGGCTGTAACTAAGACTTAACTGAGACTTAATACTGAACTGAGCACACTGTAAAGTGTGAGTACATGAGTCATGAGCTCTATTACCCGAGTTTGGAGTTTCTATTTTCATGAAACATGATTTGTAACACTAAGAGAACTGGAACTCCTTATACTAGGAACTATAAGCATACATATTTTTTGATAATGTGTATGAATAGGATCTATGATCATAGAGCTGACATGTAAGGTATGAGTAGATATCATGATAGCTGAAGTGCAAAACTTTGCACTGAGGTAAGGACAGGTTGGGCATTAACCTCTCCCACTACTTTTCTACCATACTAACATTACTACTAAAATCTGAAAGTCTAACTTGGTTATTTGTTATACCATCTCCCCCTTATATTAAAGCCATTATTCTAAGTCTATGAACCACTTAATCAACAAATCTAAAGTGAACTATCATCATTTTACTCTAGATTCTGGGGGAAACACTGAGAAGGGCTCTATTAATATTTCTGGTCTGACACCAAAGTTGACCGCTATATAGGGGTTACAAAGAGTGTCAATCCTCGGGGTCTAATAAGGCATAAATATAAATATGAAAGACTTATAACATACCCATAACTATATTAGGAGATCTTACCTGATCATGGAGAGACTGGAGTGCATAAAATCTATTCTGGCATTGACCACTAGTGGTACTGGAAGTGTCTCCCTACTAAGTTGAGCGACCGGATAGGACTGGAGGATGGTTGAACTGACCCTATTGACACAATTATTTTCCCTTCTGAACCATTACTCTACACTTTGGTATCTTATGTCCTGGATTACCATATCCAAAATACATATCACTGACTGCTCTACACACACCTAGGTGATTTCTACTATATTCTTTACAAAACGGATGGGTGCGACCACTACTCATACTACCCTAGGTTTTAAAACCTAGTGCTCCATCATGACTGTCATTCCTGAACTTTAGTACTAGTGAACTAGCTGAGGATGGAGCTGGAACTAAAGATTTGGATAAACTGGGAACGGTTACCACCTTCTGACTTAAGTTGAGTGAAATTGAAACTATATATGCTAGCTCTCTTATTCTCTCTCTCTTTCTTCTTAATCTTTTTCTCCTTAATTTGTTGAGCATGGACCATAAGCCTAGATATGTACATATCCTTAATAAATATCGTAGTTCTACACTTCTTCACCACACTATCTGATAACTCAGACATGAACTTGCTCATTTTGGACCTACTATTTGATACTACATGAGGAGCATACTTGGCTAGCCAGATAAACTTAAGGGAATAATCTTTCACACTCATACTTCCTTACCTGAGATTGATGAACTCTAACACCTTGGCTTCTCTCATCTCTAAGGGAAAGAATCTATCTAGAAAAGCAGTAGCAAACTCTTCCCATTCTATGGGCTTTGCATCTGTGCCCCTGTCCACCTTCCACTGCTTAAACTATGTATGAGCTATATTTTGTAGCTGATAGTTAGCTAACTTAACACTTTCACTAGAAGTTACTCTCGTGATATTTGTGACTTTCTGAACCCGATTGAGGAACTCCTATGGATCCTCTTTTGACTTAGATCCTGAGAATAGGAGAGGATTCATTCGGGTGAAGTCCTGAATCCTGGATGCAGTAGTATTGGCCACTGGATTAGCCTAAACAGCAGCTGGCCATTAATTCTGAGCTACTATGGAACTGGATAGAGTAGTGAATGCAACTCTAAATTCTGTATTGGAGACATGTTCATCTAGGTGATCTGTCTGAATTAGCTGAGGTGCAGACTAATTTCCAGTTCTTCTTTGCTAGTCTTTTTAGGAGGAATGTTCTGTAACCAAAAGGAAAAAAAGGATTAAACTGAGAATTTAGCTTGAGATCATGCTCACTTGCACGATATGAATACTAAGAGAAGGGAAACTTTTCCTAAAAACATTTCATAGCCTTCTGTCCATAAGTATGTTACGATACACACCCATGGACAAGACTCTACTTGATGCAGATTTCAGACTTTCTAGGACTCTATTGAACCTTGGGCTCTGGTACCAAGTTTGTAACGCCCTGAGTCTGTATCCCGAATGCTATACGGTGCTAGTGACCTTGAAAGACCACACACTAACCCATGACTGGTACTTGTTGTAAGCACTGAATAATAATAACACTGTAATAACAATGTAACTGATATAAATACAAAAGCTAGGCTAAAAACTCCATAAGGTTCATAACTGAAAAATTTAATACTGAATACTAAAAAACTAAATGCTAAAATATCTTTCTGAAATACTCTATTCTGAAAGCCTCTAACTGTCTGATCATGGAGTTGATGGGACAAGTCCCCAAGTAACTCTGACTACTAAACTACTGATAACTAAAAGTAATACTATGTCCTTAAACTATGAGGACTCACCACTAAATTTGTTGTTGATAACTGCAAGGGTTCATATGCATGGATAATAACTGACTGGGTAACATAAAAATAACTGAATGAAAGTACATGCATGAATACATAAATTGTAACTGAGGTCCTGATAACACTGAATACTAAGTTCTAAATACTAATTTACTGATATTTGAGTTTACTGATACTGTATTACTGATAACTGAATGAATATATCTAACAGTTTTGATTCTGTAGAACTGATTTGAGTTCTATATTGAGCTGAGTGGCTATATCTGACAATCATAGAGTCTGTATCTAACAGTCATGAGTCTGTAAAGCTAAATTAAGTTCTATACTAAGACTAAAACTAAAACTGTGGGAGGTAATCATCTAATCGGCATGTCCCAAATCTGAACTGATGGGGTCCAATCTATGACCCCAGTTGGAAGTATTGTAATGCCGTGCCACGAGTACTAACATCTACTATGGAGTTAAATCTATCTAAAGGGTGACCCCTAAGATCAGTCTTAAACTAGCGGATGATCCCTGAGTATGTCAGTCTTATCTAACGGGTGACATCTCATAGCATACGCTAGCTAAGTAGTTCTTGATCTTAGGAATTGCTTTTAAGGACCTAGTCCTAGCTAACGAGTGAGACCCCATCCCTAGGCTCACTCGGTGATGAATCCTACTCCCAACTGAAAGACACTGAATTGAGTATACTGAGTAGGACTTGACTAATACTTGAGATTATTGAGTTTTCCTGAGTTCTGTAACTGATTGAGTTCTACTGAGTTCTATAACTGACTGAATTTTATAACTAACATTTCTCTAGGTACACAGCTAAATTGTTGGGTATTAAATACCCCAGGACTCGATAGCATAAAAAGTAAAAACATAACATGATCATAAAGGCATTATAATACTTGCTTGCTAACAATGCACTCATTTAGACACTCTGTCAAACACTTGATATACATGATCTTGTGCATAAATGGAATCACATTTTAACGTGTCATTTTTTCACTAGTCAAATCACATAAGCATTGTACTTGTAATGCAATAACTTGTACATGAATGGGGAATAAACGTTAACATGCTATAATGGCATTATCTCCTTTTCACAGATAATTTATAAAACACATGGGAAGCATACTTGGGTCATTAAATCATAAACACTTAGGGTTAACATGGTTACAACAGATAACTTACAAATTGAAGGGGTTATCATGACTATTATGTAATTCAACCCATAATAGGATCAATTCTTTGAACTTATAATTTAAATCATGGATTCAAACCCAACAATAACAAGAACATGAATTTAATTCAACCAAATCATGGAAGTCATAAATCTGATATCTTGCGTATTTAAAAAAAAGTTCTTGGACTTCATGGGTGAAAGGAACACATGAATGAACACCAACATACCTTGGTTCTTGAATTCGTGAAGATTGATGGTGAATTTCTTGGATCTTGATCTTGAATTTAATGGGCTAGGGTTTGAGTCTTGAGATAATTTGAGAGAAAGTGAGTGTATTTTGCTTATTAAGGGCTGAATTTCATGTTCTAGGGGTTGATTAAGGGTGGGAAAAAGATCAAAATATTCCTGAAGACGCGGAATCTTGATGACTGAAAACTGACTTAGTGACACGCAGATTGACGCATCGCATCGATGGGATCAACGCGATGGCCGACGCGCCGCGTCAACTCCACGTCGGTTCACTGGAAATTACATTGGGAGCTGGGAAAAAATATTTATTAATCAATAATCGATGCAGCGCATTGAGATAGCATCGATCCACTGGTTTGGACTCCCAAACTTGATTCAAACGAGGTTCAAAAAATCTGAAACTTGTCTGGGGACACCTACTGACATTCTTGATCATGGATCAACCCAAAAAATTGATATTTAAAGGTCGTATGGATCTTGAAATAAGATTGCCAACTTATGAAGGCTAAAATAATTCTAAGTATGGACACTTTGCTGAATTTTTTAAGTCTGGGACCTTTTTTCACATTTTAACTGACTGAGTTAAGCTTAGAATTTTGAGGGTCTGACAGTATATCCTTCATATATCATCTTAAGCCATTCACCAAGAATCCTATAGCATTAAACACAACCATTTAGATCTCAAGTAGGGCATCTAAGTATATCTCTATCCTAGAAGCTAATTTGAACTCTTCATTTCATAAAAGAATACAAACCATACTTTGTATATTCCCATGTTCTATCTCCCTATTCCCTCTCTCGGGATCAAAAGGGTGACAATATATGTATTTTTTGGGTGATCAATCCATTAAATAGTTAAATCAAGAATAAACAAACAACCAATAATGGTAACCAAATGAAACTAATCTATTCCAAAACAATAGTACTCATGTTCTTGGGTTTAACCCTAGAAAGGGAGTTTTTTAGCCACTCATAGCCATAATCAACATCGAAATATTTGTATGAAGAATTAAAATCATAAAGAAAGATATATTAAAGAATAAAAGCCTAAAGAGAATTTGTGGTAGCTTCCAATGATTTCCAAGTTGATCTAGGGTCTTCCAAGATGTTTAATATGCAATTTAAGACGTTATATTTATAGTAGATAAGTCATAAACTGACTTGGATTAGGTTTCCCCACTATTTTATTCAAGCTAGCAAAAGTTTTCTCGATTTTGGTGCTCATTGAGTCGCATTATAGTGCAAAATGCCATGGGACCGCGAAGCAGTGTAATGCATTGAGATTCTAGATTTTGATAACTGTCGATTGACTTTTTACCGGGACTCAGTTCCTCCTTCAACGCTATTAGGATCGCAAAGCAATGGGTCACCATTTTTGACCCCTTATGAACCGTTTGGTGTACATCAAATGACAATAGGACCTTCCACGCGCCTTTACTCGCCCTGGACATTTCAGGACTTTAAATTGAGTCCAAGTTGTGTATTGTGCTTTCGTTGATCCATTCCAAGACTTTTTGAGTTGTTTCCACTTTATTTGAAGCTTGTATATCCTTTATATATCATTAATCCATTCAATAAGATTAATATAGCATTAAATACAACAATTTAGAGCTCAAAACAACTCAATATCCAGGACGGTGAACTAGAAACATGAGCTAAGCATAGGCTTCATTCACTTTGATCTCTAACTTATTATTTTGACCCTTGGCTTGATCCAATTGACCGTTGAACATTTTAAGTAAATTATTTCAAATATAAATACACAATAAAACCTTATGAGATCATTAATCATGTTAGAAACCAACACGATAGACTAGACAAACACATAGCTCAAGCTAGTCACACTACTTTTCTCGGTTAAATCAAAACTCGCGTGAAAACACCATTAAACATTGTAAACACATACTTGGACACTTGGATGCAATTTTATCTCATTATAAATACCTTAAACACATGAATCATTTAAAAAATAAGGCTAAATAGGCTAGAATAGTAACTGTAGAATGCATAAATTCACCCAACATCACCACCCCACACTTAAAGCCTTGTTCTTATTCAAACAACTCTTCATTATACACATCATGAAATAGAATCCACACTTCTACTAAAATCAAGATACTCAAGCTAGTACTACAATGACTATACGGAATGCAAGTTTCTACCCTAGCATGTCACATACACAATTGAAAGATCAAGAATTCAATTTCAAAACATCCTAACCTCAAAGAATTGACTCCACAAGTGGCAAACTCATGCATATTTATGAATCAAAGACATCCCATGAATCACCCATATTCATCAAACATGTGCCCTCACAACAAGAGATTTACACTTAATCACTCACAATAATGAAATTTATACATTGGGTATAAGAATTAAGTTGCTCTCACTCTCACCCGGATTCACTGGTTACACATAAAGAACAATAGGCTTGCTCTTAGTGTAGTACTCCACTAATATCAGAATGACAATCATAAGATTAAATAGGTATTTTCTAGGTTGCATTGAAGGCTAAGGAATGGGTAGGAACTATTTTGTCCAAGAATAGTGACTCTATTCCCTATGCACTTTAATACAACATTTTGTACAATTAAAACCAATTTCCAACAACCAATTTACACCACTTTTATCAACCCATATATTTTATTTTCACCCCATCTCATTAAGCTCATTTACACACATTATGGTGGGAGGACTCTATGCACAACTCATTTAATTTGAACAAATTTTTATTGTTTTCATTACTCAACTCCCTACCACAACACATTATAATTCTTTTGAACACCAATAGCTTACACTTTGGGGGCTTCAATTTCACCGTTTATCCTCATATTTCTCAAACTCCTTACAGACTTAATTTTTCATTAAAGTGCCTTGGAGCTTTGGATCAAATTAAGGTCAATAAAAGAAGGGATTCAGCTACTTACGAGGCTACCAAAGAAAAAACTAAAGGTTCAATGAGGATCACTGGGATTTTGCACAAAGGGTAGGTCAAAAAGAAGATATAAAACAAGGCTATCAAAGAAATGCCTAAATCATCTCTTAAACTCACACTCATTATTTGACTTTGCACATACACCGAGTAAGTTCTAGATATCACATGCAACAAGGAATATACAAAAACTCACACACATGGCACATGCTCAAATCACATAGGATCCTCATAGACTCTCAAAGAAATAATAGCATGAATTCGTATTTAAGCCAACAAGTAAAAGAGTCACACACATGAGCCTAGGAGTATCAAAAGTAGTAATTCACACAATCACATACTTACACAAACAAAACACTTGCACCATGTAATATAAAATAGCACCAACAAGAATATTTTACACAATTTTTTTTAAAATTGAGCCCAAAATTTGGAATTTCCCCACCCCACACTTAAAAAAATACTTTGTACCCAAGGTATACTTTTAAAGTAAGAGATAGAAATACTCTCTGAGGCCTCTTGGCCTAGTTAATAGCATCTTTAAATATCAAGAAGGTCCGGACCCCACACTCAGTCTTTGTCATGCTCCTTAGCTCAGGTTTCCGCTACTCAGACTTTCCATCAATTTGCGGCTCAACAAAACAAAAAACTACATGACGTAAAAACTACAAAAATTAAAAATAAAACATACCTACTTAACCTGGGTTGCCTCCCAAGAAGCGCCTGATATAGTGTCGCGGCACAACCCAACTCAACTTAACCAAATTCCTTCATCATTTTTCTCACACTTGGAGGCCATTTTCTAATTCATTTCCCATCTCTTAGGTATAAGTTATCAAGGGTACCCGAAGTCTCAACAACAATAGCCTTTTAAGGATCATCAACTTGTATCTCAACAAGCGGTGGTGGCAGTGGCTCAGGTAGCTCGATGAGGTAGTCCAAAGAAGCTGTTGGCAGACTAACCACCTCACACTTATCCTCTTTAATTACTGTAATCATGCATAAATCTTTATAATGGGACAATATGTTGAGTGCTTTGTAAACTTTAAATGCCACTTCTTCATCCACTAAATATTTAATTCTATTTTAACTTCTAAGATTAATTTGATGCAAAGGTAACCAAATTTTTTTTGGAATATCGTAAACTAAAGTAAAGGAAACAATGCGTAAAATAAAGGTCTTGAAATTATCAATAGGAGAAAACCCAGGGTTAAAACACTTTCAACAATCATACTATGTTGTTAAACTTAATTCGTTAACTTGATTATCTTGATTGTTGATTAGTAGGGTTAATTATATGATTATGGTCTCCCGACCTCTAATAATTTACCTAATTTGAACCTTACAACTACATCGTTGAGCGAGGATGTAATAATCCAATTAAGTTCTTTAAGCTATCATCCTACATGTAAATCAAGTAGGGCATCTAAGTACATCTCTGTCCTAGACGCTAATTTGAACTCTTTATTTCATAAAAGAATACAAACCATACTTTGTTTATTCCCATGTTCTATCTCCCTATTCCCTCTCTCGAGATCAAAAGGGTGACAATATATGTATTTTTTGGGTGATCAATCCATCAAATAATTAAATTAAGAATAAACAAACAACCAATAATGGTAAGTAAATCAAACAAATCTATTCCAAAATAATAGTACTCTTGTTCTTGGCTTTTAACCCTAGAAAGGGAGTTTTTAGCCTCTCATAGCCATAATCAACATCCAAATATTTTTATGAAGGATTAAAACCATAAAGAAAGATAGATTAAAGAATAAAAACCTAAAGAGAAGTTGTGGTAGCTTTCAATGATTTTGAAGTTGATCTAGGGTCTTCCAAGAAGTTTAAAATGCAATTTAAGACGTTATATTTATAGTAGACAAGTCATTAGCTGACTTGGATTAGGTTTCCATGTTATTTTCTTCCAGCTAGGAAATTTTTTTCCAATTTCGGTGCTCACCATGTCGCGTTATAGTGCTAAATGCCATGGGACCGTGAAGTAGTGTAATCACATTGGGATTTTGGATTTTAATAACCGTCGATTGACTTTTTACCGGCACTCAGTGCCTCCTTCACTGCTATTAGGATCACGAAGCAATGGTTCACCATTTTTATACCCTTATGACCTGTTTGGTGTATAGAAAGCGCCAAGAGGACCTTTCACAAGCCTCCATTCGCCCTGGACATTTCAGGACTCTAAATTGAGTCCAAGTTATGTATTGTGCTTCCGTTGATCCATTCCAAGACTTTTTGAGTTGTTTCCACTTAATTTGAAGCTTGTATATCCTTCATATATCATTATAATACATTCACTAAGAATCATATAGCATTAAATACAACAATTTAGAGCTTCAAATAACACAACATCCATGACGGTGAACTAGAAACACGAGCTAAGCATAGGCTTCATTCACTTTGATCTCTAACTTATTGGTTTGACCCTTGGCTTGATCTAATTGACCGTTGAACATTTTCAACAAACTGTTTCACATATAAATACACAATAAAAACCTTATTATATCATCAAAAATATTATAACCCAACACGATAGACTAGACAAACACCTAGCTTAAGCTAGTCACACTAGTTTTCTCGGTTGAATTCCACATGATCATTTAGAATCAAAACTCGTGTGAAAACACCATTAAACATTTTAAACACATACTTGGACACTTAGATGTAAATTTATCTCAGTATAAAAACCTTATGCACATGAATCATCCTCAAAACAAGGCTAAATAAGCTAGAATAGTAATGGTAGAATGCATAAATTCACTCAACATCACCATCCCACACTTATGCAAGTTTCTACACTGGCATGTTACATACACAATTGAAAGCTCAAGAATCCTGCTTCAAAACAGCCTAGCCTCGTAGAATTTACTCCACAAGTGGTAAACTCATGCATATTTATCAATCAAAGACATCACATGAATCACCCATATTCATCAAACATGTGCCCTCACAATAAGAGAGTTACCCATAATTACTCACAGTAATGCAATTTATACATTGGGTGCAAGAATCAAGTTACGCTCACTCTCACAAGAAATCCACTGGTTAGACATAAAGAACCATAGGCTTGTCCTTAATGTAGTACTCCACTAATATTAGAATGTCAAGCATAGGATCAAATAGGCCTTTTCTGGATTATAATGAAGGATAAGGGATGGGTAGGAACTATTTTAGCCGAGAATAGAGACTATCTTCCCTAAGCAATTTAATACAACATTTAATAAAATTAAAACCAATCTCCAACAACCAATTCACACCAATTTTATCTACCCATATCTTTTATTTACACCCCATCTCTTTAAGATCATTTACACACATTACGGTGGGAGGACTCTATGCACAACTCATTTAATTTGAATAAATTTTTATTCTTTTCATTACTCAAGTCCCTACCACAACACATTACAATTCTTTTGAACACCAATAACTTACACTTTGGGGGCTTCAATTTCACCTTTCAACCTCTTGTTTCTCAAACTCCTTACTTAATTTTTTTTTAAAAGCAATTAGGAGTTTTGGATCAAATTAAGGTCAATCAAAGAAGAGATTCGTCTACTTATGAGTTTGCCAAAGAAAAAGCTAATGGCTCAATGGGGCTCACTAGGTTTTTGCACAAAGGGTAGGTAAAAAAGAATATATAAAACAAGGCTATCAAAGAAATGCCTAAATCATCTCCTAAACTCACACTCTTTATTTCGCTTTGCACACACACCGGTTAATTTCTAGACATCACATGCAACAAGGACTATACAAAAACTCACAAGCACATGACACATGCTCAAATCATATAGGATCATCATACTCTCAAACAAACAATAGCATGAATTTGTATTTAAGACAACAAGTAAAAGAGTCACACACATGAGCCTAGGCATATCAAAAGTAGTAATTCCCACAATCACAAGCTTACACAGATAAAACACTTGCACCATATAATAAAAAAATAGTACCAACTAGAATATCTTACACAGTTTATTTTTTAAATTGAGCCTAAAATTTGGAATTTCCACAACCCACACTTAAAAATCTACTTTGTCCCCAAAGTATACTTTTAAAGTAAAAGATAGAAATACTCCCTAAGGCCTTTAGGCCTAGCTAGAATCATCTTTAAATATCAAGAAGATTTGGGGACCCCACACTTAGTCTTTGCCATGCTCCTTAGCTCTGGTTTTCGGTACTCAAACTTTCCATCAGCCTGCTACTCAACAAAATAAAAGACTAAGTGACATAAAAACTAAAAAACTTGAAAATAAAACATACCTACTTAAATTGGGTTACCTCCCAAGCAGCACCTAATTTAGTATCGCGACACGGCCAAACTCAACTCAACCAAATTCCTTCATCCTTTACCCCACACTTGGGGGCCATCTTCTAATTGTTTTCACACCTCTTGGGTGTGAGTTATCAAGGGTACCTGAAGTCTCAACAACAATAGCCTTTTCAAGATCATCAACTTGCATCTCATCAAGTAGTGGTGGTAGTGGCTTAGGCAGCTCGATGAGGTAGTCCAAAGAAGTCTTTGGAAGACTAACCACCCCACACTTGTCCTATTTAATTATCGTGATCATGCATAAATATTTATAATGAGATAATATGTTGAGTTCTTTATAAACTTTAAATGACGCCTCTTCATCCACCAACCTAATAGTGAGCGTGCCTTCTCTAACATTAATCAATGATCCATCCATCGCTAAAAATGGATGCCCCAAAATGATTGTTACCTATTCATCTTCCTTAAATGCCAGAACAATAATTTTGCAGGAATAATAAATTTACCAACCTTTATGAGGACATCCTATATCACTCTTGCGGGATGGGCTATGGCCCTGTTCGCCAACTACAGTAGTATAAAGCTCGGTCTAGGTTTCCCCAAATCCAATGTGTTGAACAAAGATAGGAGCATCAAGTTGATACTTTTCCCTAAGTCACTAAGTTCCTGCACCACCTTACTATTGCCAAACTGAATGGGGTGAGTAAACTTACCAAGGTCCTTAATATTTTTTGGCATCTTTTGAGTAACCAACGACTACACTCCCTAGTGAGTATTATTGCCTCCACATCCTGCAATTTTATCTTATTAGCAACCACATCCCTCAAGTACTTAGCGTACTTGGGCATACCTTGCAAAACATCTAAAAACGGAAGGCTAATGAGTAATTCTCTTAACGTGTTAAAGAACTTCTTAAAGCACGCATCCTCTTTTGCCTTCATATACTTTTATGGGAATGGTTATTGTGAGATCTTCTTCACTTCTTCAACAGCTTTCTCTTTTGAGTACTAGGGCTTTCTAAAATTTTCAACAACTTTTTTAGATACCTGTAGGGAAGTTAAATTTGCATCTACCTCCTTAATTAACTTAGGATGTTCTCCATGAAGCTCTTCACCACTCCGTAAAGTAATTGTCATGACTTGTTTTAGATTTTATGTATCTCCTAGCAAACCTTCTTAAGGCCTAGTATTTAATGCTTGCTGTAACTGCCCCAACTGCAGCTCTAAGCTTCTCTGTGCTGCTATCTAATTTTTTTACATCCATAGCCAATTGTGTCTGATTAGATAAAACTTGCTTCATCATCTATTTCAGGTTGCTAGTGAACTGATTTCCTTGTGCCTGTGGTTGCTGAATTTTCTATTGTTGTGCGTTCCATGGCTGAGTCCGCCACTTTATGTTGTAGGCATTACCATAATTTGGACATTAAGCATTGCCTACATACATTACTAATTCTGTATTTGAAGCACACATAGATGCTAAATGGCCACTATTTCTGCAAACTTCACACCAACCTGCACTTTAATAGATTGCATTGACAGTGGCTGCAGGTTGTGCTACTCCCTACTTTAGACTGCTAATTTGATTTTGCAATACAGATATTTGAGCAGATATGGAAGTGAATTAGTCAACCTCTAATACATCTACCATTCTTTTCGTGGTACTTCTAGCATCTAAATGCCACTCAAGATTTCCTTGTTCTATGCGGTTCAATAAGGTGTACAACTCATCATAAGTCAATTCCAATGCTTGACCACTTACAGCTGAATCTAGCAAAATCTTTGTATTGTGATCAAGTGCTTCAACAAAACTATGAGCAAGTACCTTATTTGGCTGTTAGTGATATCGATAGTCCTGAAGAAGAGCCTCAAAGCATTCCCAAGCATGATATAGATTTTTATCTAGCCTCTTTTTAAAGCTCACTATCTCACTATGAAGTCTCACAGTCTTTCCAGATGGAAAGAACTGGAATAGGAATTTTTGGGCCAAGTCGTCCTATGTAGTGATTAAATTTGTCAAATCTGCATTCAACCACCTCTTTGCTTCCCCCAATAGTGAATGGGGAAAAAGTGCCAGCCTCACATAATCTTTGTATATACCTATCAGAATGAATATGTTGGTAAGCTCAATGAAATTTTGCAAGTAGACTTGTGGATCCTCGTTGCAAGCCCTACAAACTGTCCACTGGTAATAAAAAGTTACACCATGTTGTGCTTTAACTGGAAATTCCCCCAATCAGCTGGTCTTTGAATTGGGTAAGTCAAGTTAGTCAGAAGTGGGACTGCCACTTCTCGAGCTATCCTGCAGGCTTGTTGTTCTTGATCCATTTGAGCAGAATTCTCTTAGATTTCTTGGATTTGAGGAATTTTGTGGAGAAGGATTGCTTCTATCCTCCTTTGGTGAAAGTGTTGATCAGGTTCAGGGCTGCGTTGAACCAACTCTTGATCCCTTGCCATCTTATTAAGATAAAAACCTATTTTCTACAATAACAAAACCAATACCAAGCATAAAAACACCAAATAAATCTATTATTAAAACTAAAATAAATAGTTGCCAAATTTCAAATCCTTGGCTACGATGCCAAAAACTTGACAGTGCCTAAGTGCACACGCAAGTGTACGTGGTCTATCAAGTAGTAAAGTGGCCTTCAAGAAGCCAAGTATCGATCCCACAGGGACTTTGTCTAACAAATATTCAATTCTAGTTTAACTTCTAAGATTAATTTGATGCAAAGGTAACCAAAAACTGTTTGCAATATTATAAACTAAAGTAAAGAAAACAATGCATAAAATAAAGGTCTTGAAATAACCAATAGGAGAAAACCCAGGGTTAAAGCACTTTGAAAAGTCATACTATGTTATTGAAATTCATTCGTTAACTTTCTTATCTTGGTTATTTATTTGTAGGGTTAATTGCATGCTCATGGTCTCCCAACCTATAACTATTTACCTAATTTGAACCTTACAACTACATCGTTGATTGGGGATGTAATAATATAATTAAGTTCTTTAAGCTATCATCCTCATGTGAATTAAGTAAGGCATCTAAGTACATCCCTGTCCTAGACCCTAATTCTAACTCTTTATTTCATAAAAGAATACAAATCATACTTTTTTTATTCTCATATTCATTCTATCTCCCTATTCCTTCTCCCGAGATAAAAGGGTGACAATATATGTATTTTTTGGGTGATCAATCATTCAAATAGTTAACTCAAGAATAAACAAACAACCAATAATGGTAAGCAAATTAAACAAATCTAATCCAAAACAAAAATACTCATGTTCTTGGATTTAACCTTGGAAAGGGAGTTTTTTAGCCACTCATAGCCATAATCAACATCCAAATATTTGTATGAAGAATTAAAACCATAAATAAAGATAGATTAAAGAATAAAAACCTAAAAAGAAGTTGTGGTAGATTCCAATGATTTCCAAGTTGATCTAGGGTCTTCCAAGATGTTTAAAATGCAATTTAAGATGTTATATTTATAGTATACAAGTCATAAACCGACTTGGATTAGGTTAACATGCTATTTTCTTCCAGATAGGAAATTTTTTCCTGATTTTATTGCTCACCGCATCGTGGTATAGTGCTAAATGCCATGGGACAACAAAGCAGTGTAATCGCATTGAGGTTCAGGATTTTGATAACTGCCAATTGACTTTTTACTGTGATATGATGCCTCCTTCACTGCTATTAGGAACGCGACATGGTATGTCACCATTTTTGGCCCCTTATGAACCTTTTGGTGTACAACATGCGCCAATAGGACCTTACACTCTCCTCCACTCACCCTATATATTTCAGGACTCCAAATTGAGTCTAAGTTGTGTATTGTGCTTTCATTGATCCATTCCAAGATTTTTTGAGTTGTTTCCACTTGATTTGATGCTTGTATATCCTTAATATATCATCATAATCCATTCATCAATAATCCTATAGAATTAAACCCAATAATTTAGAGCTCAAAACAACACATCTAAGTCGGTGAACTAGAAACACGGACTAAGCATAGGCGTCATTCACTTTGATCTCTAACTTATTGCTTTAACCCTTGGCTTGATCCAATTGACCCTTGAACAATTTAAACATATTGTTTCACATATAAATACACAATAAAACCTTATGATCTCCTTAAACATGTTAGAAAGCATCAAGATAAACTAGACAAAGACCTAGCTTAAGCTAGTCACACTAGTTTTCTTGGTTTAATTCTACATGATCATTTTGAATCAAAACTCATGTGAAAACATGATTAAATATTGTAAACATAAAAACACCATTAAGCATTGTAAACACATAATTGGACACTTAGAGTCATATTTATATCATTTTCAACACCTTAAGCACATAAAATCATCCTTAAAACAAGGATAAATAGGCTAGAATAGTAACAACTAGAATGCATAAATCCACCCAACATCAGGTACTAACAATGACTATATGGATCCACTAAATTGGTGCCCAGAAGGACCAAGGTTTCAAGCCTAAACTGATGGGTGGCCTCTAAGAAAAATCAAAGCCTAATTGATGGGTGACTCATCATATCCTATGCTAGCTATGTAGTTCTAAAATACAGTGACTGCTACTAACAACTCTGCCAAACTGATAGCGAAGCCACCATTCCTATATTCACTCGATGCTAAATCCTACTTCCAACTAAACTGAGACTGATTACTGGACTGAACTAAGCTTAACTAAACAAACAATTGATCATATCAACTAACTGAATAACAATGCTCCTGGTTTATCTGAAATCATTCTGAAGATATTGAAATTATGTAAACAACTAGGTATTAGGTATTCATAATCCACCAACACTGAATGGAGATAATAATGATGATATATAAAGCTTTAAAATCTATAGTAAGGGATCATTTCTCAAAACCCAACATTTAGACATTTCATCAAACACATGAGAGTCATGAATTTAATCATGGGAATGGGTAAAGAAAGTGATAATTTACAATACTAAAACCATGAACTAAGGATTTCAATGTGAACATTTCAATATTCAAAACATGTTATAGTTTATTTTACTTGAAACACTTATAATCATAACTTAAAAAATAATTTATCAAGGTATTCATGGATATAATTCAACTAAATCATGTAAAAATCATAATTGAAGTATAAAAGGGTATTCTTGGACTCCATGGGTGAAAAGGGACCATGGATGAACATCACACATACCTTAAACCCTTATGCTTGAAAGAGAAACACTAATCTTGATAATTGTTAAAGGTTCTTGGATTGGGGAACTTAAATTCTAGGTTTTCTTAGAGATAAAGTAATAGAATTTGAAGATCTTGGAGGGAGAAGAGGGTTTGTTTTTTAGAAGAAATTGGAGAAGATTGGAAAATAATGCCCTAACCGGTGATATAATTTGTGATTTGATGAATTGGGTTGAGGGGAAAAGACATAATTTCCCTTCTAGCCATTAAATTTGTAATAGGATTGTGAATTACATGGTCACCGTGACATGGTAGGTTTGCCATCGCTATTAACACCGTGATGTGATGCTATCGCGATGAGCTACTGGAATCGTGATCCAAACAAGACCCAATCTTTGTTTGAAAAATCTAAAACTTCCTTGAGACATGCTCCTTATAACCTTGAACATGAATTAGCTCAAAAACTAATGTCTCGAGGTCGGGTAGACCAATTTAAAAATCCTCAAAGTTAAAAGTCCTAAAAATGACTAAGCCCCCAATACTTAGTGAAATTTTCAAGATTTAAGCCTCTTATGCATGCTACTAGGAGCTAAACTAAGCTAGGAATAATACGAGATATTACAATGAGTTTTTTCAAAATGATGAAATCTTGGCTTGATAATGGCATTAACCTCAACCCACTTTACAATCTTGGTTTTAGTTATGACTAAGCACATAGTTTAACTTGTCCTTGAAAATATTGCATTACATTAAAGGATAATTGAATAACAATGGTTTTTTGAGTGCCCTTGGGTGGCCATGGTTTTGGATTTTAAATGAAACTTGGGAGTTTTTTGGTTAAATGGACTGGTTTGACATAACTAAATTAGCTTGAAAGTGTATTGGTATGAAGATACCATGTTGGAAAATGCCTTAGTAAAGATTTCTTGGTGAATGTTGGGGTTTATATGTAAATTATTCTAATTTGGACTTAAAAGGAATTGTGTATCTCACCGTTAAGGTGTAGTACTAGGGGGACTAACATTAGAAACCATGTTTACCGATGTGGGGGTCTATATGATCAAGTGCTTAGTGCATACTTTATATTTTTTATGGCTATCGCCTTGGTATATCTAGCCTTTATTTGGTACATGTGACTAACACGCACTGGCCTATTTTGATAGGGGGATTCGGACCCATATATACCTTGCACGCCTTTAGGATCGAGCGAGCAATACTGATTAGGATACTGATTTAAACTCTCATGTTCATGGCCCTTGTACCTTTCCTGATATCCTATATATGTATATATAAATGTTGTCCATATGGTTTTGACTGGTTTTTGGCAATAGAATTGTTTTAGGTACCAGTGCTTGCCCTACTGATCGTCCTTGGATGCTGCATCATTTCATGATGTAGGGTTCAAGGGATTTTTTTATTCCTGTACAATGTTAGGTGGAGTGGTACATTAGTTGTTTTTGTGAATTCATGAGCCTCTATCTTTCAAAAATCCCTACCATTTTATTAGGTTTCTTTTCATGTGTTAGGAATTTTGAATTCTCTTTTGTCATGGTCGGGGGTATGTCCTTACCTAGTTTGGTATTTTTGGTTTTAGAGGCTTTTGTGGACAATATTGTGATGAGTGATTATCTTGTTTAGAATCTTAGATTTCATTTGATTCTTCAATCTTATTTACTATATTGGTTGGCTTCTACTATTTGTTATATTGTGCTCTGGAGGTTAGACTAAGGGGGTGTTCTCTGGCCCTCGATGGGCTTGAGATACTCATCACGAATAGTCCCTGGTTTAGGTCGTGACATAAGTATTCAAGTTTAGTTTTCCTTCTTTTTTTATTTCCACCTCTAAGTTTTCCATCTTTATTTTAGGTGATTGGAGTTAACCCAAAGGAATTGTTGAAACACTCTATACCTATGAAGATTTACGCTATGTAAGATGATACCCATCATCACCTTTTCTATCTTTATCCTATTTCTATTTTTTAAAAGAGCTCATTTTCCTTATTTCAACTGTTGAGTAGATGGGATTACTTTTGCTCTAGGTTCCTAATTTTTCATAACTCCAGTGACTCTCATCCCCCTACCCTTTTTTGTGATGAAGTTTTATGATAGCTAGAGCAGATAATCCTATCTTTTGGTTACACAGATATAATATCTCCTTTTGGGTGTACTTTGTTAATGGGTTTGTTCCTTATATTTTAATGAGAAAGTTTGCTTCTAGTTTGTCCCATGATTTGGTGTTAGAGTGTAAGGTTGTTATGTTGAATAATAGCATGGGCATCTCTAGGCTGGTGGTTTATATGCAGCAAGTGGAGGATGAGAAAAAGAAGCAAGTAGAGATAGGAGAGAGGCAGAATAAGAAATTTAGATATTCAAAGTAGGGATAGGTTAGCAGAATTATGGGAGAGATAGTAGCCAGTAGACCAAGAAGAAGAATTGGGGAAGTTCTTATTCGAAAGCTAGTGCTCTTTATCCTAAGCCTTCAGGTAATCATCATTTTTAGGCTAGCAGTGGTCCTAAGGCATAGGATGCCCAATCTCAGGCTAGTAGAGCTCAGTCGGTACCACCTTTTCCTCTTTTCCATTTTTGTGCTGTAACACCCCGATTTTTTGAACCGGAATGCTACATGGTGCTCATGACCCCAAAGGACCACAATCTAACCCATGACTGATATTTGTGCCTGTATACTGCATAATATATCATAAAATGCAGAAACATAAACATAAAAGGCCATAAGGTTTGAACTGAATAAATATCTGATAACAAAATATCTGAAAAGGGTATACCAATACCAAAATAATTCATAAATACTAAAAATAATGAGATCTGAATATCTAATCTGACATTTAGTCTGAAAGCCTCTAACTGAACCGAATAAGGAGTTGAAGGAACATGTCTCCAACTAACTCTATCTAGCAACTGAATAGTAAATTTAGCAATAATCATATCGTCCTCGAATATGGATTCACTGTAAACTCTGAACACTGGAATGCTACTGCTGATTTGGAGCTCGTGCCTCTAAACCTATGGTGTAACATAAGAGAAAGAACCATAGCATAAATGCATTAGTACATCTGAATGTATTGAGTATACGAGTGAGGTAGGCTAAATGCAAAGGTTTATATGCATGAACAATACTGACTGATATGAACATGAGAATACATACATGTATACGTAACTATAACTAAACTCGTGGGGATACTGACTACTGAGTCTGAATCCTAACAACATAAGTGTACTGATACTGAGATACTGAATAGATGAACGACTATTTTTAACAGTTTGAATTATAAAGAACTGGTCTAATTGACTGTGTCTAACAATCCTAAAACTGAGTATTGATAGTATAAGTTCTGAGAACTGGTAATAATGATAACATAAGTGACTGTATTTGACAATCCTAAATCTGATGGAACTATCTAAGTCCCGTATTGTATCTGAGTTGACTATATCTGACAGTCCTGATATACTGAAATCTAAAAAACTATCTTTCTTTACTGAGACTGGGTGACTATAGCTGACAGTCCTGAAATCTATAACTGAAACTGTGGGAAGTAGTTGTTTAACCGACATGCGCCAATAACGCATATAGCTAAGTTAGGGTCCAGTCTCTAACTATACTGGAGGGGTGTCAATACCGCACCACTGGTAAGGATAGCTATAAGTGACCCTTATCTGGCAGGTACTCAAATAAGAACAGTGGGAACCCTAAACTGACAGGTTAATCCACCTCATCACCCTAATCTGATAGGTTAAGATGTCTCAACCTATGCTGGCCATGTAGTTTTGGAACACAAGGATGACTTCTAAGAATCACACCCTAAACTGGTAGGTGAGTTTCCATCCTTGGGTTCACTCGGTGCTAACTTCTACTCCTATCTAAAGGACACTGAACTAAATAACTAAGTTGAACTGAATAATTGAACTAAACTAATTAGCTGAACTGATACTAATTAACTGGACTGATAGTAGTGGTATTTTTTAGTGGAGCTAAACTAAGTTTACTGAGTTCTTTTGATTGATGGAACGTACTTCTAAGGACTGACTGAGAGTACTGGAATTACTGAAATTGCTAGGAATACTACTGTTATTGAGATTTTTGAGATCGCTGAGTACTGAGATTACTGAACTAGTGAGACTGCTGAGATTTCTGAGTTTTCCTGAGTCACATGACTGATTGAATTCTATAGATCATGGATCTACTAAGAGTATCATGATAACATAACATGGCTCTAGGCACACAGCTATATTTTTCGAGTACAAGTACCCTCAGGACTCGATGGAAGAAAACTAACACAACCTGACTTTCTTGATCATAAGATTAAAGTCCATAATCCATAATATCATAAATAAGGGATTTCATACTAAGCATAATTCTCAATAATCTATTTCATGGAAGGAAATTTCATACAACATGTATATACTTGCATAGCTTTCAATATCATTCTCATTACATATTACAACCAAAATCCATAATACCATAACTTGGGAAATTTCATAAAGTACATGGGTATTCTACATCTTGTACATAAGTGGTTTTTGCAAGTAAGCATAGCATAATTCCATAAGACTATTTCATGAGTAATCCAACAGTGTTCACAAGACACATTATCAACATGGATGACATTGAATCATAGAGGCCTATCATGAATCCTTCACATAGTCACAATTTAGCTATAATCCATGATTTCTAGTCTCTTAGGTATTTTATCAAACACCTTACATGCACAACTTAGTCATAGGTGTAAATCATACAATTACTCATCATAAATAATCAAATTTATATGTTTTCAACTCATATGATGTCATAGATACATACTAACACATAAATATTCTATCTTGGCATCATTCAACACATAAACATTATCAACAATCCATTCATAACATGAAAACCATAATATATAGTTTTAGAAAAGGGTTCTTAAACTTCATGGATGAAAGGAGTCCATGAATGAACACACGCATAAGTTAAAGCTTGATCTTAAAAGAGATCTAATGTTTTTGAAGGTTACTGAAGAAATACTTAGGCTTGCCTTTGATTTTTCTTGACTAGGGTTTAACCCTTTTGGGAAAGAATGTTCTTGTTCCTGAGGAGATGATCTTGAGATAAAACCCTAATCTTGTGGTTAAAAGTGTATGAGAGATCTTTTTGAGATGTTTTAACTAAATAAAATGGAATATAATGTATTCCTTGAGGGTTATAAGTCATGGGAAGTGAAGGAAAAATATCAAAATACCCTTATGAAATAAATTCCCAATTGCTGAAAATAATAGCTGACGACATTTGTGACAAGGCGTCAAAAATGTGGTAAGCCGTCCAAAATATCATCACACAAAAGCTGAATTATGCCTAAGGCTAACAACATTTGTGATATGTCATCAAAAATGTGGTAAGCCATAAGAAATGTCATCACACAGAAGTTGGATTCTACCTAAGGATGATGACATTTGTGACATGGCATCAAAAATGTGGTAAGCCATAAAAAATATCGTCACACAAAAGCTGGATTCTGCCTAAAGCTGATGATATTTGTGACATGGCATCAAAAATATGGTAATCCATCCAAAATATCATCATACAGAAGCTGGATTTTGCCTAAGGCTGATGACATTTGTGACATGGCGTCAAAAATGTGGTAAGCCATCAAAAATGTCATCACACAGAAGCTAGATTCTGCCTAAGACTGACGACATTTGTGACATGGCATAAAAATAGGCTAATGTACAATGAATGTCATCACTTAGGAGCTGGTTTCTGCCTAAGGCTAACGACCTTCGTGATAGGATGTCACAAACGTGGTAAGCTACCACGAATGTTGTCACACTGTTTCCAGGCTGACATGCTAGAGTAAAATAGGATAACTATTTGCTCCGATATCAGATTTAGGCAAAATTGGAATCGTTAGAAAGATAATTCAAATATATTTCATTTGATATATAGTAAGACACCCAGTTTGTAATATACAATGAGTTATGATCGATTAAAGTTGACCCAAGTTTTGACGCTTACTAAAACTTGAATGATAGGAAAGCTTTCAACTTGTACTTGAGTTAGGGAACCTCTATGATCTAAATTCATGCTCAAATATATACCTACACTACATAATTAATTAACACACTAAATTTACATAGGATTTGAGGCTTTTGAAACGTCTACACATAGGAATGACGGATTTTCATTCTAGTCCAAAATATGGGGTATTACATGTGCATAACTTTATCGTGGGTATTGTGAGGAGGGAAGGAACTTGGCTTTTAATTGTGGTTAGCCTAGTCATCTGCATTGGAATTATCTTATAGATAAAGTTTCCATTTTAGCTAATAAGGTTTCGGTGACCACTTCTTCTGCTCTTGTACCTAAGGGTGCCACTTCAGGTACCGATAGTGGCCAAAATTATCTATATGCACTTGTTACTCAACAGGAATTTGAAGCATCCCCAAATGTTTTCATTGGTATATTACAACTCTTTTCTCGTGATGTTTATTGGTTGCTTGATCTGGATTCTACCCTATCTTATGTGACCCCATATATGGTTGTACACTTCAATTTTGGTCCCGAAAATATTTCTGCCCCCTTTTTTATGTCTACTTTGATAGGTGATTCTATTATTTCTAGAAAAATCTATAAGGGTTGTGTGATGTCCATCCTTCATAGAAAAACATTGTTGAATTTGATAGAACTTGATATGTTGGATTTTGATGTAATCTTAAAAATGGATTGGCTTCATTAGTGATATGCTTCTCTGTATTGTAGGACCCGAAAGTTTAGTTTCTATTTTACTAATGAGTCAGTGATTATATAGGAGAGGAGTTCCTTAGTATCCAAAGGGAATTTTATTTCTTATCTTAGAGCTCAAAAAATGATTTCCAAGGGGCATTTTTATCATCTATTCGGGTTAAAGATTCAAACTATGGGAGTCCTTCTTTGCAATCCATCCCTGTGGTTAGTGAATTTCCTAAAGTTTTTCCCAATTATCTTCTCGGGATTCCTCCCAATAGGGAAATAGATTTGGGGATTGATCTTCTATCGGATACCTATCTTATTTCCATTCCTCCTAATAGGATGGCTTCGGCTAAACTCATGAAGCTAAAAAATAGTTAAAGGATTTTCTTGATAATGGTTTCATTTGTTCTAGTATTTCTCTGTGGAATGCTCCTATGATTTTTGCTCAAAATAGAGATGGGCCTCTTTGGATGTGTATAGACTATCGACAGTTCAATAAGGTTACCGTGAATAATAAGTATCTTCTTCCTAGGATTGATGACTATTTGGATCAGCATCAGGGTGCTAGGTGTTTTCCTAAGATTGATCTTCGTTCATGCTACCTATCAGCCTAAATTAAGGAGGTTGATATTCCCAAGATTACTTTTCAAACCTGGTATGTCCATTATGAGTTCTTGGTTATGTCATTTGGGTTGACTAATGATCCAACTATTTTTATGAATCTTATGAATCAGATGTTCAAGCAGTTTCTGGATTTGTTTGTTATAGTCTTCATTGATAACATCTTGGTGTACTTTAAGAGTAAGGAGGATCATGCTAATGAACTCAAAATTTTATTGCAAACTCTTAGGGATCAGAAATTGTATGCAAAGTTTTATAAGTGCAAATTTTGGCTAAGTATTGTGAAGTTTCTTGGGATGTTATTTCTAGTAAGGGGATTAAGATGGATCCACGAAAAGTTAAGACAGTTAAAAGGTGACCTATACTCATGACTCCAATGACATTAAGAGTTTCTTAGGCTTGGTTGGATACATTAAGAGGTTTTTAGAGAGTATCTCATCTATTGCTGCTCTGTTGACAAGGTTGATACAAAAAAGGTTATGTTTTTATAGTCTGATGCTTGCAAGAGTAGTTTTGGGAATTGAAAGATAAGTGGACTTCTATGAAAGTTTTGACCCTTCCCAAGGGTACTGATGGGTTTATTGTGTATTGTGATGCATCCCGTGTGGGATTGGGTTGTGTTCTGATGCAATATGGTAAGGTTATGCCCTATGATTCCAGGCAACTTAAGTTTTATGAGATGAATTACCCGACTCACGATCTAGAGTTGGCAAATCTAGTTTTTGCTATGAAGTTTGGCGCCATTATTTTTATTGGGTGAATGTGGATATTTATTCTGATCATAAGACCTTGCAGTATGTATTTTGCAGAAGGAATTAAATCTCAGGCAGAGGCGGTGTCTTTAATTGCTTAAGGATTACGAAATGAGCCTTTACTATCATCCAGGTAATGCTAATGTTATTGTCGATTCTCTCAGCTGGTTGTCTATGGGGAGACTATCTCACATTGATGACGAAAAAAGAGGGTTGGTGAAGTGGTTAAGTCATCTCTTGGTGTTGAGGTTAAGGATAAATAGGCTTTGGATCCCATACTTATATAGATTATGGATGATGCGGGTCAACAAAAGATTATGTCTTTCGAGATTGAGGGAGGTGGTGTCTTGAAGTATCAAGAAAGATTGTCTATTCCTGATATTGATGGGTTATGGGAAAGAACTATAATCGAAGCATATGAGTCTAGATATATAATTCTTCTAGGTTTGAGTAAGATGTATCATGACTTGAAGAAAATCTACTGGTGGAATAATATGAAGAGGAATGTGGCATATTTTACTGCTAAGTGTATGGTTTATCAACAAGTCAAGGTAGAGCATTTGAGTCCCGATAGCATATCTCAAGAGATAGATTTGCTTATGTGGAAGCGGAAGATGATCAATATGGACTTTGTAAGCGTCTTCCATGGTCTCATAATTAATCTGATTCTATTTGTGTCGTTGTGGATAGAATGACCAAGTTCTCTCACTTCATGCCTGTGAGGACTAACTACACGATAGAGGCTTATGCTAAGTTATTAATTTAGGAGATAGTTAAGTTGCATGAAGAGCCGGTGTCCATTATCTCAGACCGAGGTTTGCAATTTTGTCTTAGTTTTGGCATTTGTTTCAGAAAGGTTTGGGTACTCGAGTGAACCTTAGCAACACTTTTCATTCTTAAATGGATAGGTATGTGCAAAAGACTATTCATACTTTAGAGGATATACAAAGGGCCTGTGTGATCAATTTTAATGGCAGTTGGGTTAACCATTTTCCCCTTATTGAGTTTGCTTACAACAACAATTATCATTCCAGCATTCAAATGGATCCTTTTAAGGCTCTTTATTATAGAAGATGTAGGTCTCCTATTAGGTGGTTTTAGGTAGGTGAGAATAGGTTGTATGGCACTGAATTGATTCATCAAGCCATGGAGAAGGTGAAAGTGATTTGAGAAAGACTTAAGACAGCTCAAAATTTCCAAAAGTCTTATGCGGATGAGAGATGAAGAGAGTTGGAGTTTGAGGTTAGTGATTGGGTATTCTTAAAGGTTTCTCCTATGAAAATAGTCATGCAATTTGGGAAGAAGAGGAAGATCAGTCCCCATTATGCTGGTCCATATCATATTATGTGGAGAATAGGGAATGTCACTTATGAATTGGATTTTCCAGCGAATTTGGCCTTAATTCATCCTATTTTCCATGCGTCTATGTTGAAAAAGTTGGTGGGTGATCCCTCTTTGATAGTGCTTGTTGAGGATGTTGATGTCATAGATTTGTTGTCTTATGAGGAAGTCCCAGTTGAAATATTGGATAGGAAAGTTCGTGTATTGAGAACTAAGGATGTAGCTTCGATAAAAGTGATTTGGAGAAATCAAAATATAGAGGAAGCTACATGAGAATCTAAAGAAGATATGAAAGCCAAATACCCATCCTTTTTTCTAAGGATGGATAAAAGTGCTTAAGGTATGAGTTTCGTTTCCCTCTTGTTACCTTTTTAATTTGTCCTTAGTTTCTGTTTGAAGTCTTTCTTTTATTATGCTAAAGGTGCCAAACTTCTCATTTGGGGATGAATGATACAAAGAGGGGGGCGGGGGGGGGGGGGGGGGGGGGGGGGGGCTAATGTGATGCTCTAAGTTCTTGAGAACTAGACCCTCCATGAGATAAATAGTTGGACTAGCTTTCCAATGCCACTAGTCTCGTCTTAATCCATAGTTGGGGTAAGAAGTTATGGACAAATTACAGCAGTGATGTTAAACTGCAAGTAACAATAGGTCAAACCATGACTTGTTTCCACAACAGTGAGGAAGCCCAAATTTTGGTCCCTTAACAATGAGTCTAGGGTACGACTCATTGTAAGACCCAACAAGTCGTTATGACAGATCCTTTGTCATAACATTAAAGGGCTAGATTTTTAATTAAGGTATTTTTGGTCTTTTTCTCTCTTCAAACTCTTGTTGTATGACTAAAAACACCCAAATGACCCCTCTACCATCAGGTATTGAAATCAAAGCCTTACTTTTCCTCTTTAACTCCCAAGGCAAGAGATATTAGGGATTCACAGAGAAATCGTTATTCAAGCTCCAAGATCTGATTTCTCTTTAATTGTTTTAGTAGTTCAGGCATGTTTCTCATCCTTAACATGAATTTTACATTGTGGCATTTATTTAATAATTATTCATGTCATTTTAAATTGATGGGTTTGAAATTGGATTAAGGGATTTTGATTGATTATTACCTGAATTGTTTTCCCCATGTTTAAATGTCTTATTCATGCTTTAAGTTTATGGTTTTGAGACTGAATTGGTGCATGATTGTAATTGTTGGAATGGGGGACATGGGTTTACCCAAATTGAAGAAATATTTGCTTGATAGTGGCATTAACCTCAACCTACTTTATAATCTTGATTTTAAATATGAATATGCACATAGTTTAACTTGTTCTTTGAAAATATTGCATTACATTAAAGGATAAATAGATATCAATGATTTTTTAATTCCCTTGGAGGCCATGGTTTTGGATTTTAATTGAGACTTTAAAGTCTAATGGTTAAATAGATTAGTTTGGTATAATTGAATTAACTTGTAAGCGTATTGGTATGACGATACAAAGTTGGAAAATGTGTTAATAAAGACTCCTTGGTAAATGGTTGGTTTTATATGCAAACTATCTTAATTTGGGCTTAAAGGGAATTGTGTACCTCACCATGAAGGTGTAGTCCCGAGGGGACCAACACTAGAAACCACGTATGCCGACGTGGGGGTCTATGTTACCATGTGTTTGGTGCACACTTTATATTTTTGGATGACTATTTCCTTGGTATCTTTAGCCTTTCTCAGTTTCCTCGATACATACGGCTAACACACACTGGGGCCCCTTCTGGCAGGAGACGTCAGACCTATATATCCCATAGGTGACTTTAGGTCAGATCGAGCTACATAGTTCAGGTTAATTGTTTAAACTCTCATATTCACGGACATTGTCCCTATCCTGACATCCTATATATGCATATATAAATGTTGTGTATGTGGGTTTTACTAGTTTTTGGCAATGGAATTATTTTATCCTTCTTCCTTGAGTTACGTGTCAGTGCTCACCCTACTGACCATCCCTGGACATAACATCATTTCATGATGTAGGGTTCGAGGGGTTTTTTGTTACTCCTATAAAAAATTCAGTGGTGTGGTACGTTGTTTGAGTTGTTGTGTCAAAAAGCCCTGCCATTTTATTAGTTTTTTCATATTTTAGGAATTGTGAGTTCTCTTTTGGCATGGTCGGGGGCATGTCCCGACCTAGTTTGGTATTTTGGGTTTTAGAGGCTTTTGTGGACAATATTGGGATGAGTGGTTGTATTTTTTAGACTCTTAGATTTCATTTGATTTATCTATCTTATTTTCTATTTTGGTTAGATTCCATTATTTGTTATATTGTTTTTTGGAGGTTAGGCTGAGGGGGTGGTCTTCGGCCCAAGGTGGGCTTAAGATACCCCTCATGATTCGGCCCTAGTTTGGATCGTGTCAAACGTATTAAAGTTTATTCCTCCTTCTTTTTAGTTCTGCCTCTAAGCTTTCTATCTTTGTTTCAGGTGGTGGGAGTTTACCCACAAGGGAATGCTGCAACGCTCAATACCTAGGAACTATGTAAGATGATACCCATCATCACATTTTCCATCTTTATCTTGTTTCCATTTTTAAAAACTATTCTTTTTCATTGTTTCAGCTGCTGAGTAGATGGGATTACTTTTACTCTAGGTTCCTAATCTTCGTAGCTCTAGATACTCTCATCCCCCCTACCCTCTTTTTTGGTAAAGTTTTTTGGTATCTTGAGCACATAATCCTATCTTTTATTCCCACAGATCTAATGCCTCCTTCCGGGCATACTTTATTAATGGCCCTGTGCCTTATTTTTTTTATGAGGTGCAGAATAAGGAAGTTTGCTTCTGATTTGACCCGTGATTTGGTGCTGGAGTGTTAGGGTGCTATGTTGAATAATGACATTGACATCTCTAGGTTGGTGGTTTATATGCAGCAGGTGGAGGATGGGAAAAATAAGTTGATAGAGATGGAGAGAGGTGATAATGCCTAAAATACCCCTCCTTAGAAGGATAAACTGGTCGCTGTCAAAATATAGTAACCCAACTAGATTGAGGTCTATCCCATAGGGAATATGTCAGAAATCCTTCTCAAACTTGTTGAAATCACCAGACGTGCATAAATGTAAAAAAAGGGATTTTCTTAAATAGTAAAAGGGACAAAAATTTGATTCTCTTGGTTGTAAACAATCTAAGACAAACACTAGGCTTGTATCCCCCCCTTGCTTCTCAACTTTGTAGATTTATCGTGCACTATCGAACTATTTTGATACTTGGCATGCAAAATCTGTTAAGTTATGTACTGATAACGCTCAATCTACAGCTCTCGTAGGAGTGTAAAGCGGTCGTTAGCAAATATAGAACCCAACTGGGTTGGGTATCGATCCCTCAGGGAATAGCTTGGTCAACAAGTAAGCAAAATTACTAAACTTGTAGTGCAAGTCTCGTAAGTAGGGGGGATTGTGATGTGTAACCAAAACAATAAAGTAAAAGCTGAAAATAGCAAAGTAAAAAGAAAAGGATTGTTATGTAAGTTGTAAACAATGAGAATTGAAGCGTTGGGGTTATGTCCACCTCCTGAGTTATACGTCTCTATTGACTATGAGTGTGTAGAATTCCGACATGCATGTGCTTATAGAGAATTGTATTCGATGGTAAATCCAGGCGTCTTTCGACCTATTCAAGGATTATTTCACTTTAACTCTTTCGAGCTTAAAGCGTGTCTAACGGTACGAATTCTCCAAGAGTTTAATCTAGTTACGACACTAACTGTTTAATAGGGAATTTAGGATGGGACCCTACTACCTTGACACGATCTCTTTTCCAAACAAATAACCTTTCTTTCGAATAAGTTAAATGTTATACTGGCGTATTCTTGCGTTTGCAACCACAAAGAATGTAGATTAAGATGAAGAGAATAATGATATAAGCATCATACGTGTCACGAACTCACAAACTCACAGCAATAGATAGTATCTCAGTTGGCTTCCATAACCCCAACAGAGAAGTTTAGTTACTCATGAATGCGAAGGAGATCACGATTGACATTGTTGTTATACCACAAGATTGATTAATTTCGTGTAGCACAAGTGGTAGGCATTTAGGCGTGAATTCCTAGGCAAAGTAACGATTCTCTTGTTGTGGAAATTAAGAATAAATGAATAGAAGAAGAAAAATAGAATTAATGGAAGAATTCGGAATTGAGAAGTAGAATGTATCTCTCCACTAAGGGAGGAATGTATAAAAATCTCTAGCAAGATAGGGTATTTATAATACCCATATCCTATTCCTACTAAGCTAATGAAATACTTAACCAAATCCTACTAAACTAATGAAATACTTAACCCAATTGTACTAGGTTAATGTAACATTATCCAAATCCAAATAAACTAATGAAATACTTAACCCAATTGTACTAGGTTAATGTATTATTATCCTAATCCACATAAGTTACTACAAGTCCCCAAAGTCTTTAGAAATGTTGTTTTAGCCCGGGACAGATTTTCCATGCATCACTTTTGGTCCTTCAGGCGTCCAAGCTCCCTTTCCTTCCTTCGTGAGCTTTCTTTGGTGTCAAGTAAGCCATAAAATGCTGATTTCTGCATCATTTATACTTGAAACTTTGCTAATCATGTTTGTTAGCTCACTAACAGGAAAAAGGACTAAAAGCGCATGATATATATACTTTGTTCTCAAAACGTGGCACAAATATGGGCAAAATATATTAATATAGGCGTGTAAATTCGCCTATCATCATGTACCATCATTTGTCTTGTGGACTCATTGATGGATCTCACATTTTACCTTTTGAGTCTCATGGTGTTGCATTACTAACTTTATCCCGGATCCCAGTTTAACTATTACCTTTGAGTCTCAAGTTATTACATGAAAGTTAACCAACTTAAGAAGATAGTAGACATAAGCTTATTTCAGAAGTTAACGCCGAATCACCATTGTGATCTTCTTTTCCTAGTTACTGCTCCTTTTGTAGAGTAAGTAGTCATATTCTAGGCGGGACGTTAACGTGTGCACCCATTAAGAAATCAATAAAAATGAAGAAAATCCAATACATGCAAGAATATTTATCTAGAATGACTTGGCATTTTCTCTACTTCGTTAATTTACCGGAGTTCCCACAACCCAGCTATGGGAATTAGCCGCTCATAATTATGAGATCAATCATGGAATCCACAGACAAAATTACGGAATCAATCTCAAAATAATGAAAGAAGAAAACCCAAAGTATTAAATTGAATAGCAAACCAAGAACAAACTAAGAACAATGAGAGTATATGGAAGACCCCAGGGCCAATCTCTGAATCTCTCCCTCTCTAAATATCCTACTAAATAAAGTCTAAAGGGTATTTAAAGATTACAAGAAACCCTAGAAATCAAATCTTAACTAAAATAGGAAAACTTGACTAAATATACATAATAATGACTAAAAACATCATAGGAGTGTATGTGGGTTACATGGAAACTCTAGGAAACGATATCTAAATAATCCAAAAAAATTTAAGGTCAGTGGCCACTTACAAAGGACATCTGAGGACCGTAAGTGATACATACAGACTGTATGTGATCCTAGGTAAGTGACAAACCTCCTGCTCTATCGGGGAACTCTCTAGTATTGACCCTCTGGTACCTACTAAGGTCACCTACGGACCATATGTAGCACATACGGACCGTAGGTGCCCTTGGTAAATAACAGTGTCTTCAATTTCCTGCTTCTGAGCCTCTGGACATCAAGTTATGACACCTATTTTGGTCACCTACACTCTGTAGGTGGCACTTACACCCAAAAATGCCTCGGTAAGTAGCCCAAAACTTCAATTTTCTTCTTTTTCTTACATTTAGCATCCAAAACCTAGTTTCCTACAAAATCATTCCAAGAAATACATCAAATCCAATAAAATAGCCTGTAGCACATGCATATTCTCCAATTTTAAGCATCGTAAGTTCTATAAATTCATAGCACATCAAGACCCTCAACTTAGAACGTTGCATGTCCTCAGGCAATAAAACATAACAAAAATTTACGGCGATGCGTAACCAAAAGAAACCTAAGATATCTATGGCAGTCAATTACCAAATTTATCTCAAAACACAACATCCCCTCCTATATAAATAATTCAAAAACAGCTCTGTGTAAACATGAAGCACAACAGTGCGACACAAAGAAATCAAGCTATAGCATTACATTGGCAACAAATAACCATGCGTATATACAAGTTACACTAATCGAAAAAATAAGCAGCGAACAACACAACCCATGCACACTCATGACCAAGAAGTCCCAATTACTCATATGAAGTCATGCATGTCGATACAGGGATAATAAAGAGACACTCATACTCATAAGAAAAGTTTCAATCAATGTGCATCAAATACCATAGGCATTCCCTTATTTTCTCTACTTAAGCTTTCAGACAGTCAAGTTAGAATCACTATAGAACTTTTCTTTTTGTAATGTAGACTTGGGGGCTGGTATGTTACATATATGGATCTATCAAGTGACTAAGTATCCTTGGCACTACGATTACTTTGGGGTCCACACTTTAACCAGTTTCCTTTTATTCCATCCTTATTTCTCCCCCTTTAGTCTTTTATTGCACATTCAGGATGGGTGTGGTTTCTCTTATTCATTCTTTTTTCACCATACCCAGCCTTATATTTTTCTCTTATTTTACCCTTCCTCATACCCACTTTACATTACGCACACCTATGATAGCCACCCTTAACTTAGGCGATTTACCTGAGGTGAGGTGCACAATGTCCAAGGAGGACTAGGTCCAAAGTAGGTTCTTTGCAACAAAAATGGGAAAGTAAAAGGTGTAACAAGAAAAATAGACTATACAGGCTCAAAATAGGGATCAAAGGATACTTACACATAGAAGGTCATTGTCATGACCTAAACCAGGGCCTTTTTGTAATGAGCATCCCAAGTCCAACTAAGACCGGGGACCACCCCATTACCTAACCCAACCTCTAAATACGCATACCCTGATTCGGATGAATTCCAAATGTATAACAAGATAGAACTTAATACAATTCCAAACTCTAGGATAGGTCTATAACAGTGACCAATCCAAGCAACTCCAACTATCCAATACCAACCAACAACTAAAACCAATCTGATATAATAACTATGTTCTGTCCTTAACATAACCTAAAAGGATGGAACAATCATAAATTAAGTCAAATGGTATCAACCCTAATACCAGTGCCAATACTAAGGATGACACCAATACCGACACTGCCCATTCCAACCCATAGTAGTTCTACAAATCCTCTAACCAGAAAAAAACCATATTCAGTTGGGACATGCCCGCAACCATAGCCAAAACCAAAGTCTATGAAATAACCAAAGTATGTAAAGACATCCATGATATGAAATAGAGCCTTCCGAAGTATGGAAGCTCGCCACTTAAATCCAATAACTGATCCCAAATCCGATCATTAAATAGGAGGAGTAAAATGGTTGGTTCCTGCATCATATGGGGATACAGCCGCCCAAAGATGGGTTAGCGAGTGAATGCTAGTAAGTACTCAAGATAAGGATAAAATAGCTCTAACCTTTAAAACCAAGTAAACCAACCATATGCATTCAAAACCATACAAACACACACATATATAACTATGCAGAGAAGAGAGAACAGGGTTTAGCATGCATTTAAAACTATTAACATGGGTATATATAGCTTAACCATCCTATAACCACCCATAGGCTATATGGGTCCAGTGTAACCTCCTAAATAGGCCCTGATGTGTGTAGCCATACGAATTAGAGATACCATAGAAGTAGGGCATTCCCAAGTACCCTTCACTCTCCATGATACATATATACAATTATAACTTAAGGGATTCCCATATACCCCATATGGTCATCATGACCAAATCCACACGTCGGCAAATATGAGTTTCCAGTGTCCATCCATTGGACTCACACCTTCATGATTAGCTATCACGCCCCGCCATTGTTGCTTAATTAAAACCATTACCACATAACCAAGACCACCATTCCATTTGTTATTAACCAACAATATAAGTAGCGGTATCGTCATACTGACTATAGCTTGTAGGAAATGTTCTTAGCCAATCTTTTAGAGAAGAAGGGATTCCTATTTATCCATAGATTATATTATTAATTTAGCTTAGGGGATTCTGATGTACCCCGAGAGTATGTTCATGACTTAGCTTGCTTTGGGGATTCCCTTGTACCCCACAACACTTTCAATTAAACCAACCATAACCACTAAGATCTTACCATTTGACCATTCCAAATCATTTATATCATTTAGGGTTCCATTACCAAGTTATACCATGCAATAGTTCAATGAAAGTCCAATATTTTAACGAAAAACATTCTCATAGGCATTTTATCAAACATGTTGGGGGCATAGGATTTCCAAAGCCAAAAATCAAGTACCAATTAACCATTCTCATGCAACCAAATGTCCAAACCACCATTAAAACATGTAGATCTATAATTAAAACATTGGAAAACCATAACCAAGCATTTATAACCAAAACCCCCAATATATATTTGCAAACCAAAAATCATGCAATATTTATGCTATGACAACAATTCATAAAACATGCCTTTAGTTGGAACTAATAATGAAAGAGAAGTATATTTTCTTAGATTAAGAAGAAGATGAGAAGAAATCACTCCTATGAGCCTCAATTGATCACCTTGAAAGAAACCCTAGATTTTGCTTAACCTAAGAGCCTTGAGAGATTTTGAGAGAGTTTAGAGTGTTTGACTGATTGCAAATAGGTTAATAAAGCCCTAAAAAGGTTTTTTAAGTCATGGGGTCCCATGGAGTTATAAGGGTAAATGTCCGGATTATCGCCAACTTAAACTGTATTAATTACCCATATGAGGGTACAGACACCTCTCCATCCGTACCATAGGATACGAGTAGTACCCACCACTTGTACCCTAAGCAGAATCTCAACCCCCACACTGACCAACCTACGACTCAAAAGTTCCACTCATACCCAATCATACGACTGGTACCCATAAACTGTACCTTAGACAGAATTAAAAGGGGTTGAAATTGTCCAACATACGAGTTGGATTTACCACTCATACACTATCTCTCAACCTATGGTGAGCCACTCGTAATCAAATCCAAGTTAAGTTATTAAGTCTCAGATTAAGTAAAGGAAAACCCAACCATACGACCCATCACCCACCATATGACTCATACCCACCCAAGTAATACCTATTCCAGAAACTCAACCACCCAACACTGGACAATATATGACAGGACCATATTACCCGTACCATACCATACGACTACTACCCCAACTCGTATGATGTCCAACAGCCAAAAACCTTGGAAAATTTCTAAGGACCAAAACCTAGTGTGTTTCAGTCTCCCACACTAGGATCATCATCCATGAATAAAGGGCAAGGTAGTAAAAGCACGTGTTACACCCCAACATAACCATTCCAACCTTTAACTAAGTTAGAAAACAAAGATGTGATCAAGAACACATAGTTTCCACATAAATATTTGAACCCAAAAACAAAAGCGAATACTTAGACTTCATGTCCTCTTTTGATTCCCAAGTAGCTTCTTCCACCTTGTGGTTCTTCCATAGAACCTTAACAAAAACTACATCCTTGGTTTGCAACCGATGAACCTACTGATCTAAGATCTCCATCGGGATGTCTTCATAAAACAGAGAATCTGAGATACCCAAACCTTCCAAAAGAACAACCAATGAAGTTTACCTATACACTTTCTCAACATAGAGACATGGAATAACGGATAAATGAAGCTTTAACTAGATAGCAACTCTAATTCATACGCAACATTACCAAACCTCCTAAAAACCATATAAGGGCCAACACACTGGGGACTGAGCTTCCCCTCTTTCCCACACCGTATTATGCCCTTCATGGGAGACACCTTTAGGAACACCCTATACCCAATCTCAAACTCCAAGTTTCTATGCCTTACATCCACATATGACTTTAGGCGACTTTGAGCAGTATTAAGCCTATCTCAAATCACCTTTAACTTCTCCATAGCCTGATAAACAAAATTCAGCCCAAATATATCCACCTTACTGACCTCGAACCACCAAATTTGAGATCTACACTTCTACCATATAATGTCTCAAAAAGGTCATCCCAATGCTAGACTAATAGCTATTATTGTAAGCAAACTCTACAAGAGGTAGATGCTCAACCCAAATACCACCATAATTAATCATACATGCATGAAGCATATCTTCAAATGTCTGAATAGTCCTTTGTACGTGCCCATCCATCTGCGGGTGAAAAGTAGTACTCAGACTAACCTTAGTACCTAACCCCTTCTGAAACAACTGCCAAAACTGAGATGAAAACTACATACCATGACCAGAGATAATCAAAATAGGTACCCTATGCTACTTCACAATCTCATCAAAATACACCCTCAAATAATCCTCAATCAAAAGTTAGTCCCTACTGGCAAGAAGTAAGCCAACATTATCATCCTATCCATAATGACCCAAACCGAATCAAACTAGTTTTGAGACTGAGGAAGATCGGTAACTAATATAACCTGATCGGGGGCCTTGTCGTAATGGACATTCTAAGTCCAACTAAGACCAAGGACCACCCCCTGCTACCTAACCCAACCACCATTAGCATACCTTGAGTTAAATAATTTCAAAAATATAACAAGATAGCATAATTGGACAAGGACTGACTTTAGGATAGGTCTATCCCTCGACCCACCCTACTAAGTCATCCTGTCCACCAGACTGTACCAACTAAACAATTAAGCCAAACCAATACCGAACCAAGGGCCATAAACCAAGACATAACGACATGAGTTCCAAAATAAAGTATGATTAATCCTAAAATAAAATACATGGAACAATGAGAAATTGTGTCCAATGATATTATCCCTAATACTAATGTTAATATTAAGCCCGGCACCAATATCTATCCCCCCTTTTACAACCCATAGCATTACAACAGACTCTATCTAAAAGAATACCAAAATCCGCTTGGGATATGCCCCCAACCATAGCCAAAACCAATATCCATAAATAAGTCAAAGTACAAAATAAAATCCATGAAATTGAGCCTTACAAATAGGGATCGCTAAGTAGGGGGAGTGGAATAGTCGGTTCCTGCATCGTATGGGGATATCGCCCGAAGATGGGTTATCGGGTGAATGCTAGCATGAACTCATGATAAGAATAAAATAATGTCATTTACAAAACAAAGTAAAAACCATCCATATGCACAAAACCATGCATATATATAACCATGCTGAGAAAAGGGGACCGAGTTTAGCATGCCATTAAAACCTTTACTTGGCTGTGTAGCTTTGTCGTTCTAAACCACCCACAGGCTATATGGGTTCATATCTCCCTGTTGAAAGGGCCCCAGTGTGTGAAGCCATATGATCAAGGAAGAAAACATGGAATGACTAGTACATCCCTCAAATATAAAGTGTGATATCATGCATACATTTATTTGGACCAAACCTCACATCGGTAAATATTAGTTTCCAGTTTTGGTTCCCTCAGGACCTCCACCTTTCACGGATTTGCTACACACCCCACCATTATTGCCCAATAAAAACCATTACCAAGAAACCAACGAATCTATTAACCATTTATTAACCAAAGCCATTAGTTGTGGTATCATCATACCAATAATAACTTGCAAGTTTCGTTATTAACCAAACCTTAGGGGATTTCTATATACTACTCATGATTTCCAATTAACCAAAACCATGACCATCAAGGCCTTTTCGATCCATTTTAAACCATGCATAAGTTTCATTAAAAAACCAATATTATAGTGAAAACATTGTTATAGGAATCTTATCAAACACATTGGGGGCATAGTATTTCCCGAAACCAAAGTCCATTACAAAGAACCATCCCCATGCAACCAATTATCCAAAACCACCATTAATGCATATAAAAGTAGAATTAAAACATGGTAAAACCATAACCAAGCATTTATAATTAAAACCCCCAAATTATACTTGAGAACCCAAAATCATACAACATTCAAATCATAAAAACATTTTATAAAACCATGCCTTTAGTTGGAACTAACAATGAAGGGAGAGAACATACCTTAATTGACAAACTAGACAGGGAGAAACCACCAACAAGATTCCCAAAATTAATCCTCTAGTTGAAACCCTAACTTTCTTGACCAAAAGCTTTTGAGAGAATTATAAGGTGTTAGAAAGAGTTTCCAAGTGTTAATGAATAGAATAATAGGGTAAATAGTCTCCCAGTAAGTTAGAAGTCATGGAGCCTTATTAGGGTAAGTGGAGAAATATCAAGAATATCCCCACTTAAGTTGCATAAAAATCCCATCACAAGAGTACGACAGACCCTCATGAGCTGTACCTTTTGATACGAGCGGTACCCACCAGTCGTATCCCATTCCTCAACCCTTAGACCCAACACTGTCCAGTGTATAACTCATCCTACCCAAGTCATATTAATAGCATACAATCCTTACCATTTACCTATTTCCCTAGCAAGATAGAGTCACAAAAGGTTTGAACACTGTCCACTATACGACTCCCTGGTACAATTCATACCCTGAATTACGGCTCATGGTGAGCCACTCGTACTTAGATCTAACTTATGTGACCAAGTGTATGGTTAAGTAAAGGAACCAAACAATTATTATCCAACCATATGACTCGTACGACCAAGTCGTACCTATTCTAGTGCCAAAAATCCATCCCACCAACCAACACTGATCAAGATACGACTGGACCATACCATTTGTACCCCAACATATGGTTCGTACTCATGAGTTATATTGAGTGTAGAGACTAGAATTCTAGGAAGTTTTCTAAGGTCCAGAAACCAGGGTGTTTTAGTCTCCCCCACTAGGAACATTTATCCCTGAATAATGGACAAGGTAGGAGTAACCACACGTATGAGTCATTTGCATTATCAAATTTATTTCAAATCTTTAACAAAGTTTTAAAACATAGAGGAAAAGATATTAATCTTTCTTTTAACAAACTCAAAAAATAAAGATGTGTTGAAGACGCATACCTTCCGCATAAATCCCAATAGCAGAAAATAGATGTGGATACTTGGACTTTATGTCCTTATCCACTTCCCATGTAGCTTTTTCCACCTTATGGTTCCGCCACAGAACATTAACTGAAGCTACATCCTTGGTCCGCAACCAATGAACCTGCCTATCTAAGATCCCAAATGGGACTTCTTTATAAGACAGAGAGTTCGAGATATCCAACACCTACAAAGGAACAATCGAAGAAGGATCACCAAGACACTTCTTCAGTATAGAGACATAAAATACCGAATAAATGGAGTTCAAACTAGAAGGCAACTCCAATTCATAATAAATATTTCCAACCCTCGACAAAACCACATAAGGGCCAGCATACCGAGGACTGAGATTCCCCTTCTTACTAAACCATACTACTCCCTTCATACAAGATACCTTAAGGAAAACCTTATCCCCAACCTCAAACTCCAAGTCCTTACACCTAACATCCACATAGGACTTTTGGCGACTTTGGTCAGCCTTAATCCTATCCCGAATCACCTTCACCTTATCTATAGCCTGGTAAACAAAGTTGGGACCAAACCTATCCACCTCTCCAAGCTCAAACCAACCAATAGGGGATCTATACCTCTTACCATACAATGTCTCAAAAGGAGCCATACCAATACTAGAATGATAGCTATTGTTGTAAGAAAACTCTACCAAAGGTATATGCTTAATCCAATCGCCACCATAATCAATAACACAAGCCCGAAGCATATCCTCCAACATCTAAAATGTTCTCTCTGCTGAAATAATTAAAATGGGTACCCCATACAGCTTCATGATCTCTTGAAGATATAACTTCACATAATCCTCCTCTGAAAAGGTAGTCCTCACTGGCAAGAAGTGAGCAGACTTCATCATCCTATCTATAATGACCCAAATCAAATCTAATAATTTCGAGACCGAGGAAGACTGGTAACAAAATCCATAATGATTACCTCATATTTCCATTTGGACAAAACAATCTCTTGATATAACCTACCAGGTCTCATGTGCTCAACTTTAACTTGTTGACACACCAAGCACTTGGCCACAAAATCATCCACATCCCTCTTTATACTGCTCCACCAATACATCTTTGTGAGATCATAATACATCTTCACAAAATTGAGATGAGAAACATAATTTAACTCATGTGGCTAACTCATGTGGTTCGACCAAAATCCTTTGACATAAACCATCTATATCAACAACAAAAAACCTTCCTTGGTACCGTAAAGTATCTTCACCACTGATCTCAAACACCATCACCTTTTGCCTACTAACGTCATGCTTGATTTTCGTCAAAATAGGATCTAGCACTTGTTTCTTCTGGATCTCTAAACCAAGAGATGATCGAACCACTTCTTGTACCATTACACCTCCATCCTTGGAGTCCAACAGGCAAACTCCAAGATTATCCAAGTGATTAATATTCTTCACCAACTCTTGCTTTCCTTTATCCATATGAGCCAAACTCCCTATGGACGACCTGCTAAGAGTATCAGCAACCACGTTAGCCTTACCACAAAGATAGTGACAACTCATATCATAGTCCTTAAGAAGCTCAAACTATCTCCTCTGCCTGAGATTGAGCTCATTCAGAGTGAACACATACTGTAGACTCTTATGATAAAAAAAAGATGTCCACGTGTATACCATACAAATAATGTTGCCATATTTTCAAGGCAAACACAACTACTAATATCTCCAAATCATGAGTAGGATAGTTCCTCTCATATGCCTTCAACTGCCTAGAAGCATAGGCAATTACGTTTCCATGCTGCATCAAAACACAACCAAGACCTACTCAAGATGCATCACAATGGACCACGAACCCATCATTTCCTTTCAACAAAGTCAAAATTGGAGCCGAAGTTAGCTTATCTTTTAACTTCTCAAAACTCCCCCCTCAAGCATCTGACCAAGAAATCTTAACCTTCTTCTGAGTAAACTTAGCCAAACGAGTAACTATCGATGAAAAGCCTTCCACAAACTGCATATAATATCCAGCCAAGTCCAACAAGCTCTGAATGTTAGTTAGAGTCATGGGTCTAGGCCACCTCTTAACCATAACAACCTTTTGTGGAACTACCATGATCCCCTCGATAGAAATAATATGACAAAGAAAAGTCACAACGTTCAATAAAAACTCACACTTGGAAAACTTGGCATACAAATGATGTCTATTCAAAGTCTGTAATACCACACAGAGGTGATTAGCATAATCCACCTCACTTTTGTAATAAACCAAAACGTTATCAATAAACACAATGACGAAGAGATCCAAGAACTGCCTGAAAACCCTGTTCATCAGATCCATAAATACCACTGAGGCATTAGTCAATCCAAATGACATCACAAAAAACTTGAAGTGGCCATACTGAGTACGAAAAGTCATCTTAGGGGTATCTACCTCCCTAATCTTTAAATGATGATACCCAGTCTGAAGATCTATCTTAGATAAGAACATAGCACCTTACAACTAATCAAACAGATCATCTATCCTTGGGAGAGGATACTTGTTCTTAACTGTCAACATATTCAATTGCTTGTAGTCAATGCAAATTTGAAGGAACCCATCCTTCTTGTGCACGAACAACACTGGTACCCCACTGGGATACACTAGGATGAATAAACCTTTTTATCTAGAAGATTCTTAAGTTTTTTCTTGAGTTCTAACTCAGTCGGAGCCACTCTATAAGGAGGAATAAATATTAGTCGAGTATCTGAAACTAGGTCAATACCTAACTCGATTTCCCTATCCAGAGGAGCACTAGCAAGATTATCCAAAAAGACCTCAGGAAACTCATTTTCCACCAGGACTGACTATAAAGAAGGACCTTCTGAGTTAGAATCTTTAACCCGGACCAAGTGATAAAGACAACCTTTGAGATTCACCTCTGAGCTCTAAGATAATAAATAAACCTCCTCCTAGGAGCTAGGGAACCACCCTCCCACTCTATAACCGGTTCACCAGGTAACCTAAAGACAACCTACGGATCTAACAATCCAAGGATGTGTAAAAAGAATGTAATCAATACATCCCCAAAATAAATCAAAATCCACTATATCAAGTTCAAACAATTCCCCCAAAGACTACCTACCACCAAACAGATACCACACACACCCTATAAAATCTTTCAGTAATAACCTAATCACCTATCGGGGTAGAAATAAAAAAAAGATCTGAAATAACCTCAGGATCAAAACCAATAAATACATCCATAAAAGGGGTCACATAAAAAAGAGAGGACCCCGAATAAAGCAAACAATACACATGTAAACCCCTAAAAATCTATCCCGAGATGTCACACGGTGCTTAGGAACATAAGTGATCCCAAGTTAACCCTTCTACTGGCATAACTCATAAGCAACTGAATAAAATACATAAATCCGAACAAAATAAGCAAAAGATGACTCTTTTCTGAATCTGATCAATACAGAACTAAATTAAAAAGATTACAACTTTGCTTTTACAGAACAACACTAGAATCAATACATTAACTCTACTAACTGTCTATGAAGCCTCTACTAGCATTAACTGTAGGTAGTCGGGATATGACCCCCAGCTATCCCAAATCAATATGACTGGATCAAGAAAAAATGAAGTACTTCTCAAACTATATTACTGACTCGAGCCATTGAATCAAGAGTACTCATCACCTACTGACTGGAAGCTACAATCTATCTAACTATGGTACGCGTGCTACAACTGAACTGATAACTACATTATGAGATAATGTAGCACATAGACATATATGTGGATTAGTACTTTAAGGATGTATTAAGTATATAGGGGTGAATGCAATAAGTAAGCAATATCATCACAATTTATGAAATCATGCATGCTAAATGTAAATGACTCACATAGGTTTGAGTAATCTGAAATTTGAAGATCATAAATCATAAATAGTAAAGCATATAATATAACTCTTGTGAGTCACAACACTTAGTTCTGAAATCTATGTTCTGTTCTTATTCTCAAATCATATAGGCTAAGTGAAAAAGGCTCACCTTTTTATGTATGAAAACTAAAAGCTATAATTCTTAACTAAAATCTTAAGTAAAATAATATCTGAGTAAGTTTGTGAGCCTTTACACTTAGTTTCTAAAATCTGAAAAATACTTTATCTTAAGGAATTATTTCAAAGCATTTTTTTACTAGTAGGGAAATACTCAAAACTGTTTATTTACTTTTACTAGCAAGGATTTTCTCTTAACCAAAATAAAATATGTGAGCATTCATGGAGTCCAACGTTTTTGTCCTCCTAAGGAGGAATCCTCACTTTGGGGAAAGGAGTCATACTCTTGCCAGGGAGTATAACCTACTTTTCATGCAATCGATCATAAGCTAAATCTGTCATCCATATAGAAGTAGGAATAATCTCAATCAGTACCTACATTGGCTCGTAGTTTTGTGGAAGATAGGGCACGCTAATCCCACAATTCCTGCTCGCTGCTAAATACTACTTTTTTAGTCTTTATGCTCATTCTATTGTAAATCCACTTTAAACTAGTATAATGATTCAATATAAAACCAAAAATTCTTTTATCTGACTAAATCTGTAAATACAGTTATTCTAAATTCTGTAAAGTGGATTCCATAGCTAAATCGATGATCAAAACATCAAAGTTTCTTTTTAAAAAAAAATGGAAATAATCTGCTCATAAGATGTTTAAAGCATCATCTATCATAAAGTAATACTATTAAATCTTGGGATAATCCACCATGCACAAATCTCATGTTAAAACATCAAATTGCTCATGCTTGATAATGTAAACATTGAGAAATTAATTCAAAATCAGGAAATTTCTGCATTATGTATGAAAATATGAACATAATCATGTGATTCAACTTCTAAATCATTGGAAACATCATAAGATTTTAAATAACAATGATGGGTATAAACCCTAACTTCAATTTCATGGGAAATCACATAAAATTCTGTAAATTTATAATTAAAATAAATTTTGGGCACAAAGATGAAAGGATTATCCTTGTTGAAGAACCCCAAATCCTTAATTAATGATCTTAGATGCTAAAACTTGAATCTTGGATCTTTATTAGTGCTTTGAAGATGAATTCTTAGAGTTCTTGTATTGGAAATCCTTAATCTTGAATTTCTTTGGAGAATTAATGGAGGAATTTGGATTTCTTGGAGAAGGAGCTTTGATGATCTAGGGTTTTATTTTGAGAGAAAAGTGATGAAATAAGCATAAAGTGCTTTGGTATAAGCTTAATGATGTGTTTTGGATGGATTGGGGCTGGGTAATTTACCAAAATACCCTTTTTAAACTCCCAAATGGAATTCAAAAAACGACCAAAGATCCTGATTTATTGGGCCACCGTGATGCGCCACTATCGTGGTGGCATACTAGAAAAGGCTGAATGGGAACAGGGTGCTTACCGCGATGCGCCACAATCTCGGTGCCCATTGGATTACCATTTTAACCCTTGGCGCGATGCGCCAGCATTATGGAGTCTCACTAGAATGGGATGATTGGGAAAATAGGTTTCTCCGCGACGTGGGGCTATCGCAGAGGGCCATTGGAATTTGAAGATTTTGCCTTCTCCGCGACGCGCCAAGTTCCCAGGTGGCACACTATCAACTTAAAAACGCCATAACTCCTTCACCAAGTGTTGAATTTGAGTGAATTTGGTATCGATGGAAGGCATATTCAATTTCCCACACAATGAAAAGTTGAAATCTCTAAAATTCCACATGGAATAAATATTATTCATTTTGGAAGCTATCCCATAACATTCTAGGAAGGAATTTAAGCTAGGAAAAATATGGGGTATTACAACACGTCACGATAAAAAAGTTATAAAGTACCAGTGACAACATCAGGTGATGCCTTAGATTCCTATCGGGATGCAAAAGCACACAACCTGTTCTGACCCATACTTGATCCAGGAGCAGTAACAGAAGTAGACGCGGCACCAGCAGGTACAGGAGCAAAAGATGAAGCCACCAGTACCTTATTTGCTCTCGTAGCAATCTTATTAACTAGATAATATCTGAGCCAATGTCCAGCCTGAACACACTTGAAGCATTTGTCCCTACCTTCATCACAATAAACCCGATGAGGAAGACTACAGAATTGACAAAGACATGAAGAAACCAACTGACCCCCACTCACCAGAGTTGGGCACCTGATGCTCAAAAATTGTCACCACTTTGTTGATGCCTATCACCCGACTACCTCGGGTAAGAAACGCTAGCAGTAGAAAAGGAACCAGAACTCCCCTAATTCTTCTTCGGCTATTTTTCTGTATCCCGACCACCTTATGACTGAGCACCTCCTGATAAAAAAAACCTGTTCCTCTTACACTGGCGATTACTGAACTCCGCTTTTTTTCTGTTCTCATCCTCTACCTGTTGCATATGAATAGTCAACCTAGAAATGTCCATATCTCTAATCATCAAAGCAGTATTACTTTCTAATATTAAAACCCGATTCAACCTAGAAGCTAAATCCTCCCCTGCCTGAGATTAACAAACTCCTCAATCTTTGCTTCCCTCAACTCTTGAGGAAAGAAATAATCTAAGAAGGACTTAGAAAAAGTATCCCACAAGACTGTCTCTTCCACATCATCCCTATCCTTATCCCACTCTTCATACCATTGGTATGCAACATCTTTGAGCTGATAAGCAGCAATGTTTATCCCCTCCACATTGGTAGACTGCATCACCCAAAATATCTTCTTCATTGCATCAAAGAAAGCCTATGGATCCTCCTCTAGCTTTACTCTTGTAAAAGTAGGATGACCTATCTTCATAAATTGGCTGACCCTTGTGGACTCAGTAGATAAAACACCAGATGCACCTTGTTCATCCTGAGTAGAAACCATATGAGCAATAGTATGAATAGACTAGAAAACTTCTGTATTAGTCACCTCACCCTGAGGAGGACTAGTAGCAACTAGAGGAACTCTAGAACTATAAGGGACAGAACCCTGAGATCAAAGATGAACTGCAGATGTAGGACGTACCCATAAAAATTGTCAGCAGGTGGGACTAAAGAGTTTCCTTGTGTTCCAGACCGTCGAGGCATGATTTGAAAAGTGAACAACCAAGGATTATAAAATAATTCCATGACTTAGACACCAAGCTTGAAAATAGAATACCAAGAAAGTGAAACATTCCTAAATGCCTTGTAGCCTCTCTCTTATGAGTGTGGCTATACACCCTTAAAAGAGACTCTACTAGACATGGCTTTGTGGACTCCCAATTAACTGTGAACCTAAAGCTCTGATACCAACTTGACACGACCTGACCAGGGGCCTCATTGTGATGGGCATCCCAATTCCAACGAGGACCGAGGACCACCCCCTGCTACCCAACCCAACCACCATTAGCATACCATAAGTCGGATGAATTTCGAACATATAAAAAGATAGCATAATTAGACAAGGACTGACTTTGGGATAGGTCTATCCATAGACCCACCCTACCAAGTCATCCCGTCCACCAAACCATACCAACCAAACCACTAAGCCAAACCAATACCGAACCAAGGGTCATAAACTAGGCCATACCTAAATGAGTTCCAAAACATAATATGATTAATAATATGATTAATCCAAAAGTAAAATACAATAGAACAGTAAGAAAATATGTCCAATGATGTCATCCCCAATACTAATGCCAATATTAAGGCCGACACCAATACCGATCCTTCACATTCCAACCCATAGTAGTACCATAAAGCCTCTATCCAAAAGAATACGAAAATTCGAATAGGATATGCCCCTAATCATAGCTAAAACCAATATCCACAAATAGGTCAAAGTAAAAAATAACATACATGAAATGGAGCCTTCTAAATAGATAAAAGCTTACCACTTTAATCCAAATATTGAACTCGAAGTCCGAATCGCTAAGTAGGAGGAGTAGAATGGTCGATTATTGCATCGCGTGGGGATGTATCGCCCAAAGATGGGTTAGCGAGTGAGCACTAGCATGAACTCAGGACAAGGATAAAATAGTACCATATATAAAACCAAGTAAAAATCATCCATATACACACAACTATACATAACCATTCCGAAAAAAGGGAACCGAGTTTAGAATGCCATTAAAACCTTTACCTGGGATATGTAGCTTTGCCTTCCTAAATCACCCATAGGCTATATGGGTTTAGCTTCCCATAATGAAAGGGCCCCAGTGCTTGAAGCCTCACGATCGAGGAAGAAAACCTGGGGTGACTAGTACATCCCCCAAATATAAAGTTTAACATCATGAATACGGTCACTTGGACCAAACCTCACATCGGCAAATATGAGTTTTCAGTTTTGGTCCCCTCGAGACCTCCACCTTCCATGGGTTTGCTACACACCCTACAATTATTGCCTAAGAAAAACAATTAAAAAGCAACCAACTAATCCATTAACCATTTATTAACCAAGGCCATTAGTAGTGGTATCGTCATACCAACACTAACTTGCAAGTTTTGTCCTTAACCAAACCTTAGGGGTTTTCCATATACCTCTCATGATTAACAATTAACCAAAACCATGGCCACCAAGGTCTTTCCAATCCATTTAAAACCATTTAAACCATTCATATCATTTAGGGTTCCATTACAAAGTTTAAACCTTGCATAAGTTTCATTGAAAATCTAATATTATAGTGAAAACATTGCTATGGGCATTTTATCAAATACATTGGGACCATTGTATTTCCCAAAACCAAAGTCTCATTACAAAGAACTATTCCCATGTAACCAATTATCCAAATCCACCATTAATGCATATAAAAGCATAATTAAAACATGGAAAAACAATAACCAAGCATTTATAACCAAAACCCTAAAATCATATAACATTAAAATCATAAAATGATTGTATAAAACCATGCCTTTAGTTGGAACTAACAATGAGGGAAGAGAACATGCCTCAATTGACAAAGTTGACAGAGAGAAACCACCAACAAGATCCCTAAAATTAGTCCTCTAGTTGAAACCCTAGCTTCCTTGCCCAAAAGATCTTGAGAGAATTATAGAGTGTTTAGGAAGAGTTTCTAAGTGTTAATGAATAGAATAATAGGGTAAATAGCCTCCCAAGGGAGTTAGACGTTGTGGGGCATTATTAGGGTAAGTGGGGAAATGTCTAGAATACCCCCACTTAAGTTGCAGAAAAATCTCATCACAGGGGTACGACCGACCCTCATGAGTCGTACCCTTTGATATGAGTGGAACCCACTACTCATATACTAAGCCTCAACCTTTGGACCCAACATTGTCTAGTGTACAACTCATCCTACCCAAGTCGTATTAATAGCATACGATCCGAACCCTTTACCCATTTCTCTGGCAAGATAGTATCACAAAAGATTTGAACACTGTCCACCATACGATTTCCTAGTATGATTCATACCCTGACTTATGGCTCATGGTGAGCAACTCGTACTTAAATCCAACTTAAGCAACCAAGTCTAAGGTTAAGTGAAGGAATCAAATAATTTGTATCCAACTATATGACTCATACCACCAAGTCGTACCCATTCCAGTGACCAAAATCCATCCCACCTACCAACACTGGTCAGCAAATGACTGGACCATACCATTTGTACCCTAACATAAGGCTTGTACCCATGAGTCATATTAGGTATAGATACCAAAATTCCTGGAAATTTTCTAAGGTCCAGAAACCAGGGTATTTCAGTAATGAAATCCATATTGATCACCTCTCATTTCCATTTTGGCAATTTAATCTCCTGATACAAGCCTTCAGGACTCATATGCTCAATTTTCACTTGTTGACACACTAGACACCTGGCCACAAAATTAGCCACATCCATCTTCATACCATTCCACCAATATATCTCTTGAGATCATGATGCATTTTATCAAACTGACATATAAAATGTAGCCCAATTCATATGCCTCGGCCAATACGCTTTCTCATAAAACATCGATGTCAAGAACACATAACCTCTCTTGGTACAATAAGGTACCATTACCACTGATCCAAAATACCATTACCTTTTATCCACCTACATCATTCTTGATTTCCATGAAGATAGGATCTGGCATTTGTTTCTCCTTGATCTCTACACCAAGAGATGACCGAACTAAATTCCTGTACCAACACAACACCATTCTCGGAGTCGAAAAGGCAAACTCCAAGATTAGCCAAGCAGTGAATATCCTTCACCAACTCTCAACTCTCCTTGTCCACGTGAGCTAAACTCCTCATGGATAACATTCTACTAGTATCAGCAACAATATTAGCCTTACCTGGATAATAGTAAAGACTCATATCATAGTCCTTGAGAAGCTCGAGCTATCTTATCTGTGTGAGGTTAAGATCCTTCTGAGTTAACATATATTATAAACTCTTATGATCAGAAAAGATGTCCACGTGCACTCTATACAAAGAGTACCACCAGATTTTCAATGCAAACACCACACCTAACAATTCCAAATCATGAGTTGGGCAATTCCTCTCATGCACTTTCAACTGCCTAGAAGCATAGGCAATCCCCTTACCATACTGCATCAAAACATTACCAAGTCTTATCGAGGATGCGTTGCAGTAAGCCAAAACCCTTAATTTCCTTTAGGCAAGGTCAAAACTTGAGACAAAGTTAGCTTATCCTTTAGCTTCTCAAAACTACCCTCACAACCATCCGACCAAGAGAACCTTACCTTCTTTTGAGTGAACTTGGTCAATGGGCCATCTATCATCGAGAAACTTTTCATAAACCTCCTATAATACCCAGCCAAACCCAAGAAGCTCCAAATGTCGGTTGGAGTCGTAGGTCTAGGCCACTTCTTAACCACCACTACCTTTTGTGGATCCACCATGATCCCCCCACTAGAAAGAATATGACCCAAAAAAGTAACAGCATTCAACAAAAACTTATATTTAGAGAATTTAGCATACAATTGTTGCTCTTTCAAGGTCTGCAACACCACATGAAGGTGAATGAAATGATCCACCTCACTCTTAGAATATACAGGGATGTTATCAATGAACACAATGACAAAAAGATCTAAGAACTGATGGAATACCCTATTCATCAAATGCATGAATATCGTTGGGGCATTGGTCAAACCAAATAACGTAAATAAGAACTCAAAGTGCCCATACCGACTACGGAAAGTTGTCTTAGGGATATCCACCTCCCTAATCTTAAGTTGATGATACCCAGACCAAAGATCTCTCTTAAAAAAGAATTTGGCACCTTGCAATTGATTAAAAAAGTCATCTATCCTTGGAAGAGGATACTGTTCTTAACCGTTCTCTTATTCAACTGCCGATAGTCAATACACATCTGAATGGAATCATCCTTCTTACGCACGAATAACACCAGTGCACCTTACGAGGATACAATAGGGTGGATGAAACCCTTTTTCAAAAGATCTTTAAGTTGGTCCTTGAGTTTTCTCAACTCAACCAAAGCCATTCTATAAGGAGGAATAGATATTGGACAAGTGTCTGGAACCATGTCAATCCCAAACTCAATATCCCTATCCAGAGGAACACAAGGAAAGTCATCCAGAAATACCTTAGGAAACTCATTCACCATCGGAACCAAATGCAAAGAAGGACCTTTCGAGTTAAAATTTTTAACCTAGACCAAATGAGAGAGACACCCTTTAGCGATTATCCTCCAAGACCTAAGATATGGTATAAACTTCCCTACGAAAGCTAAGGAACCACTCTCTCATTCAATAACCGATTTAGTAAGGAACTTAAAAACAACCCTATGAGTCCAACAATCTAAGGATGCATATTATGAATATAACCAATCCATATTTACAATAACATCAAAATCCACCATATCAAATTCATACAAATCCCCCAAAGTCTCCTTACTACCAATAGATATTGTACACCCTCTATAGACTCTTTTAGCAATGACAGAGTCACCTACTGGGTTAGAAAAAAAAGAATCCAAAGTAACCTTGGGATCAAAACCAAAATACACAACTATAAATAGAGTCACATAAGAGAAAGTGAACCCTGGATCAAGTAAACAAAAAACATCCCAAGAATAAAGTTGTAATGTACCAGTCATGACATTAGGTGATGCCACAGACTCCTATCTAGTAGCAAGAGCATATAATCGATTTTGGCTTGTGCCGATGCCAGAAGCAGAATCAAATACAAAAGCAATACCCTTTGGTGCAGGAGAAGATGAGGAGGCAATCGAAACATTATTCTCTCCCGAAGCAACCTTACCAACTGAATAATTTATAAGCATGTGGCTTGGCTGACCATATTTGAAGCACCTACCCCTCCCCTCATCACAGGAGCCCTGATGTAACCCACCACAAAACCTACAAGAAAGACATGATGAAGACAAATGTGCTGCACTTGCCTGATATTAGGCACCATGTGCTCTGAAGTTATCGTCACCTTGCTGACGCCTACCAGCCAACGACTTCGGTAAGGATCACTCCCTGTGGAGAAGGAACAAGAACTCCCCCACTTCTTTGGCCAATTACCACCATCTCGACCACTTTGTGTTGACCAATACCTTGGACACAGAATCTAAGCCACTTACCCTGCCTTTTAACTATCTCAACCTATTTTCTCTTTTCTTCCTCCACCTGTTGCATATGAACAACCAACCTAGAAATATCCATGTCCTTGATCAGCAATGCAATTTTGCTTTCAAGGATCAAATCCCGAGATAGTCCTGAAGTAAACTTTCTCATCCTGGCTTCCATATTAGACACCAATTTCAGAACATACCTAGACAACTAGTGAAAGAAGGTATACTCTTTGACCGACATCATTCCCTATTTCAGATTAACAAACTTCTCCACTTTTACTTTCCTAAACTCCCAAGGAAATAAGTGGTCTAGAAATGCATTGGAGAAAGTCTCCCATAAGTATGATTCCTCAACATCACCCCTTGCCCTATCCCATTCTTCATACTATTGGTACACCACATCTTTGAACTGATAAGCTGCAAACTACATCCCTTCCATATTCGTGGCATGCATAATCCCAAAAATATTTTCCATCTCATCTAGAAAACCCTAAGAATCATCCTCTACCTTAACACCAGTAAAGGTTGGAGGACTCATCTTCATGAATTGGTCAACCCTTGTGGCCTTAGAGGATAGAATAGTAGATGCACCATGCCTGAGAAGCCACCAATTGAGCAATGATATGGATCGACTGATGAAACTCCAAATTTATCACGTCAGTTTAAGAGGACTAGAAGAAATTGGTTGAACTCTAGAATAATCAGGGATTGGATCCCTAGCCAGAGTATGGATCCCCTAAGTAGAAGGTGTCCCACCAATATTGTCCTCAATTAGGACAGAGAAGTTTCCGTGAGCTTTAGATCGTTGAGGCATGATCTAAAAGAGAGAAAAAATAGGGATTAGAAAGGATTTAAGGACCTTAGACCCTACAGCTTCAAACAGAACACAAGAAAGAGAAACATTCCTAGATGCCTTATAGCCTCTCCCTTATGAGTGTGGCATGCTACACACCCTTAAAAGAGACTCTAATTGACATGGCTTTGTGGACTCCCAATTGACCATGATCCTAAATCTCCAAGACCAACTTAACACAACTTGAACCAGGGCCTTATCGCAATGGGCATCCCAAGTCCAACTAGGATCGAGGACCACCCCCGTTACCCAACCCAACCTCTAAATACGCATACCCTGAGTTGGATAAATTTCAAACATATAATAAGATAGTGTTTATTACAATTTAAGACTCAGGGATAGGTTCATAATCAGGGCCAACCCAAGAAAGTCTGACCATCCTATGATAACCAACAACCATAACTACACTGATATCTATGGCAGTCAATCATCAAATTTATCTTAAAACATAATACCTCCTCCTATATAAATAATTCAAAAACAACTTTATGTAAACATGAAGAACAACAACGTGACACAAAGAAATCAAGCTATAGCATTACATTAGAAACAAATAACCATATGTATATACAAGTTACATTTTCCAAAAAAGTAAGTAGCGAACAACACAACCCATGCACACTCACAACTAAGAAGTCCGAATTACTCATATGAAATCATGCATGTCGATACAAGGACGATCAAGAGACACTCATACTCATAAGAAAAGTTCCAATTAATGTGTATCAAATACCATAGGGTTACCCTTATTTTCTCTACCTAAACTTTCAGACAGTCAGGTTAAGATCACTATAGGACTTTCCTTTTTGTAATATAGACTTAGGGGTTGGCATGTTACATATATGGATCTATCAAATGACTAAGCATCCTTGGCACTACGCTTACTTTGGGGACAACACTTTAACTAGTTTCCTTTTATTCCATCCTTATTTCTCCCTTTTTATTCTTTTATTGCACATTCAGGTTGGGTGTGGTTTCTTTTATTTATTCTTTTTCTTTTTCTTTTTTTCTACCACACCCAGCCTTATATATTTCCCTTATTTTACCCTTCTTCATACCCACTTAACATTACGCACCCCTATGATATCCCCCTTAACTTAGGTTATTTACTTGAGTTAATGTGCACAATATCTAAGGAGGACCGGGGCCAAAATAGGTTATTTGCAACAAAAATGGGAAAGTGAAAAGTGTAACAAGAAAAATAGACTATACAGGCTTAAAATTGGGATCAAGGGATACTTACACATGAAAGGTCATTGTCATGACATAAACTAGGGCTTTTTGTAATGGGCATCCCAAGTCCAACCAACACTGGGGACCACTCCTATTCTAAACCTAACCTCCAAATACGCATACCCTGAGTTGGATGAATTCCGAACGTATAACAAGATAGCATTTAATATAATTCCAGACTCTTGGATAAGTCCATAACCGTGAACAACCCAAGCAAGTCCAACCATCCAATACCAACCAACAACCATAACCAAATTGATATAATAACCAAATTCCATCCTTAACATAACATAAAAGGATGGAAAAATAATAAATTTAGTCAAATGGTATAAACCCCAATACTAGTGCCAATACTAAGGCTGACATCAATACTGACACTGCCGATTCCAACCTATAGTAGTTCCACACAGCCTCTAACCGAAAGAAAAACCATATCTAGTTGGGACATGCCTCCAACCATAGCCAAAACCAAAGTCTATGAAATAACCAAGGAATGTAAAGACATCCATGATACAAAATGGAGCCTTTCAAAGTATGGAAACTCACCACTTAGATCTAATAACTGATCCCAAATCCGATCACTAAGTAGGAGGAGTAGAATGGTTTGTTCCTGCATTACATGGGGATACAGCCACCCAAAGATGGGTTAGCGGGTGAATGCTAGAAAGTACTCGAGATAAGGATAAAATAATGCCAACCATTAAAACCAATTAAACCAACCATATGCATTCACAACCATACACATACATACATACACATATATATAACCATGTTGAGAAGAGAGAATGGGGTTTAGCATGTATTTAAAACCATTAACCTGGGTATATATAGCTTAACTATCCTAGAACCACCCATGGGCTATATGGGTTCAGTGTAATCTCTTAATAGTCCCTGATGCGTGTAGCTGTATGAATCGAAGATACCATAGGAGTAGGGCATTCCCAAGTACCCTTCACTCTCCATGATACATATATACAAATATAACTTAAGGGATTCCCATGTACCCCATATGGTCATCATGACCAAATCCATATGTCGGTAAATATAAGTTTTCAGTGTCCATCCATTGGACTCACACCTTCACGATTAGCTATCACACCCCACCATTATTGCCCAATTTAAACCATTACTGCATAACCAAGACCACCATTCTATTTTTTATTAACCAATAATATAAGTAGTGGTATAATCATACCAACTATAGCTTGTAGGCAATGTTCTTAGCCAATATTTAAGATAAGAAAGGATTCCTATGTACCCATAGATTATATAATTAATTTAGCTTAGGGGATTCTGATGTACCCCACAAGTATGTTCATGACTTAGCTTGCTTAGGGGATTCCCTAAGACTTTCAATTAAACCAACCATAACCACTAAGACCTTACCATTTGACCATTCCAAATCATTTAGACTATTTATATCATTTAGGGTTCCATTACCAAGTTATACCATGCAATAGTTCAATGAAATTCCAACATTTTAACCTAAAACATTCTCATAGGAATTGGGGGCATAGGATTTCAAAGCCAAAACCAAGTACCAATTAACCATTCCCATGCAACCAAATGTTCAAACCACCATTAAAACATATAGATCCATAATTAAAACATTGGAAAATCATAACCAAACATTTATAACCAAAACCCCCAATATATATTTGCAAAACCAAAACCATACAACATTTATTCTATAAAAACAATTCATAAAACATGCCATTAGTTGGAACTAACAATGAAGGAGAAGTATATTTTCTTAGATTAAAAAAGAAGATGAGAAGAAATCACTCCTTGAAGGACACCCTAGCTTTTGCTTAACCCAAGAACTTTGAGAGATTTTGAGAGAGTTTAGAGTGTTTGACTGATTCCAAATAGGTTAATGAAGCCTCAAAAAGATTTTTTAAGTCATGGGGTCCTAAGGATTTATATGGTTAAATGTCCAAATTATCGCCAACTTAAACTGTATTAATTACCTGTAGGAGGGTACGACCACCCTTCCATCCAAACCCTAGGGTATGAGTGGTACCCATAAACCGTACCTTAGATGGAATTAAAAGGGGTTGACATTGTCTAATATATGAGTTGGATTATACCACTCATACACTATCTCACGACCCATGGTGAGCCACTCATAAGCAGATCCAAGTTAAGTTACTAAGTTTCAGATTAAGTCAAGGAAAACCCAACCATACAACCCGTCACCTAATATATGACTCGTACCCACCTATGTCATACCCATTCAAGAAACTCAACCACCCAACATTGGACAATATATGACTAGACCATATTACCCATACCATACCATATGACTAGTACCCAAACTTATATGATGTCGAGAAGCCAAAAACCTAAGAAAATTTCTAAGGACCAAAACCCATGGTGTTTCAGTCATTTAGGCTAAAAGTGGATTTATTTGAAGAATGGCCTATGATCCTTTTCTAACCGACTATCCTACAAACTGGGTAAGATTAACCAGGCAAGTTCTGGATTTAACACATAAAGAAAACTAAGTAGTATCTTACACTCACATGTCACAAGGTTATATCACGAGCTACGACCTATCTGGTTTATGCAATTATTAACTATGATTATTATGTCCTTGATTCTAATTCCATAAAAAGATTCAGAATAGTTACATATACATACATATCACATAGTTTAAAAATAAGTTGTTGAAGAGGTATCCTTTTCTCAAAAATCAACAAAAATATGTCAGCTATCCAAGATACTCATTTTTCTCCTATTAAATACTAAACATCACAAAACAAAACAGAATATGCCTAAACATTTCAGCTTTAATAGGAGGACTCCGAGAATAAAAGGCACGATAATTAAAACCCAAGAAGGACTTTAAGACCCATAAGGAGCCCCACTCTTAACTTAAAATCATGCATTTTTTCCAATGTGTTAAACCGCTATAAAACAAGAGAGTTAGAAACATACTTGTGACACCATAGGTGCGAAGATCTGACGTTAATCACATCAACATGAATACAATAACAAAATACCTTGGGTTGTCTCCCAAGTGCCTAATTTCACGTCACCACATGACGGGGCTTGGTTGGGTACTCAGACTTCCCAACAAGACCATAGGTACCTTGATTACTCCGACTTTATCAAGGTAGCCCAAAAGTTGGCTTCCAGTTTTCTCTTTCCACTTTGAACTTATGAATTGCACCCCTAATTATTTTTCTTATTTCCCATTATGCTTATGGGCGATGGTATAATAATAACAAACCCAAGAAATATATGTGGCCTATTATACTTCTTGGCCCTTCCATGAGGATGTGATTCTTTGATTCTAGCTTAACAAATTCAAGAATATAGACATACGCTTCCTCTTTCTATCATTCTTCTTTAGGTTTGGATGGCTCGATTAAGATGTGAAAATCCAAACAAAAGTTAAAAAATGCTTAGAATGATGTCTAATACACCCCAGCTCAGGAATTCCTCTCTTATTTACATCACCTTATAGCTCTTGTATGCTTTCTTAAGCATGAAACTATCCATAAGAGTATGAGCAGTTTTTGACACCTCAAATTTTAGCTCCTCAAGTTAGATTCTCAGAAATTTTTTAGTCTCACACCACCTATAACTAAGTTTTTGGGAATTACATGCAACAGATTTTGCATTCAATTCTACTTGTAAGTGGTAAATATCCAAGACAAACCAATCAACCTTTTGAGCAAGCTCATGATTATTGTCGATAAGGTGTGTCAATATTCCAATAAGCTATACTTGTACTCAAACACTATTTTGTCACACTCCTATAATATTGAACCATATCAAAAGGATAAAGATCAATAATAATAAAGTCTTCATCACTCCATACTTCCTCTGGCCAAGTAATAATATCAAGAAGAGTAGGCACACACTAGTGTATGCCCAAACAAAAATAAAAAATAAAAAACCAGACAACTTCAATAATCCAATCTATCAATCTAGAACTGTATTCTCTGGAAATGGTGCCAAAATTTGATAACACCCAAACTACCCCTCTTTAAAAGGATAAAGAAGTCGTTATCAAAATATAGTAACCAAACTATGTTGGGGTCGATCCCACAGGGAATACATCAGAAATCCTTCTTGAACTTATTAAAATCACCAGGCGTGCAGAAAAGTAAAAAGAGAGGATTTGCAAAAATAGTAGAATAGACAAAAATTAGTTGCTCTTGGTTGTAAACAAACTAAGACGAACACTAGGCTTGTGTTCCCCCTTTCTTCTAAACTGTCTAAATCTATCGTGTAATGTCAAACTATTTTGATACATTGTATGCATAATCTTATAAGTTATGTACCATCAACTATCTTTTGGACTTATTGACGAATCTCACCCTGTACTTTTTGAGTCTCATGGTGTCACCTTACTAACCTTTATCCTGGACCTAGTTTAACTATTACCTTTTGAGTCTCAAGTTATTAGATGAAAGTTAACCATCTTAAGAAGATATTACATGTAAGCTTATTTTGGCAGTTAACCCCAAATCACCATTGTGATCTTCTTTTGCTAGTCACTACTCCTTTTACAAAGTAAGTAGTGATATTCTAGGCAGGATCTTGATGAGATGCAAGAATCTTTATCTCGAACTACTTGGCACTTTCTCTACTCTGTTAATCCATCAGAGTTCCACAACCCTATCTAAGGAAATTAGCCGCTCATAGTTATAAGATTAATTATAGAATCCATAGATAAAATTACAGAATCAATCTCATAATAATAAAAGAATAAAACCCAAAGATTTAAAATGACTAACAACCTAAGAACAAACTAAGAACAATAAGATTATATGGCAGCCTCAAGGAGCCTATCTCTGAATTTCTCCCTCTCTGAATATCCTACTAAATAAAGTCTTGAGGATATTTATATATTACAAGAAACCCCAGAAATCAAATCCTAACTTAAATAAGAAAATTTAAACTAAACATACATATTAATGAATAAAAGCATCATAGGAGTTTATGTAGGTTACATGGAAAACCTAGGAAATAATTTCGAAATGATCCAGAAAAAGTGAGGTTGGTAACCAACAACAAAGGACACCTATGGACCATATGTATTACATAAAGACTGTTTGCGATCCTTGGTAAGTGACAGACCTCTTAATCTATCATGAAACTCTCTGGACTAGACCCTCTAGTACTTACTAAGGTCACTTACGGACTATATGTATAACATACGAATTGTAGGTGTCCTTGGTAAGTGATAAAGTCTTCAATTTCTGGTTTCTGAGCCTCTGGAATTCAAGTTCTAACACCTACTTTGGTCACCTACGCTCAGTAAGTGGCACTTACACCTAAAAATGCCTCGGTAAGTAGCCTAAAACTTTTATTTTCTTCTTTTTCTTCCATTTATTATCCAAAACCTAGTTTCCAACAAAATCACTCCAAAAACACATCAAATCAAACAAAATAGACTTAACTACATACATATTCTCCAAGTTTATACATCATAAGTGCTATAAATCATAGCACATCAAGAGGCAGAACAAGAAGTTTAGATACTCAGAGCAAGATGCAGGTCAGCAGAATAGTGAGAGAGATAGTAGACAGTGGACCAAGAAAAAGAATTAGGGAAGTTCTTATTTAATATCTAGTGCTTCTTATCCTAAGGCTTCAGGTGATCATAGTTTTTAGGCTAGCAGTGATCCTAAGGCATCGGGTGCCCAGTTCAAGCTAGTAGAGCTCAGTCAGCCCCACCTTATCCTCTTTGTCATTTTATGGATAGCTTCATCATATGTATTATGAGGAGGGGACAAACTTGTTTTTTAATTGTTGTCAGCCTATTCGTCTACAGTGAAATTAACCTATAGCTAAAGTTTTCATTGGAGCTAATAAGGTCCCGATCACCATTATTATGGCTCTTGCACCTAAGGTCGCCACTTTAGTTATCACCTGTGGCCGAAATTATCTTTATGCAGTTGTTACTCATCAGGAATCTAAGGCATCCTAAGATGTTGTCATTGGTATGTTATAACTTTTTTCTCATGTTGTTTATTGGTTACTTGATACGGGTTCTACCCTATCTTATGTGACTCCTTATGTGGTTATACACTTTGGTTTTGTTCTTGAAAGTATTTTGACCCATTTTTTGTGTTTACTCCAATAGGTGATTCTATTATTGCTAGAAAAATTAATAGGGATTGTGTGGTGTCCATCCTTCATAGAGAAATATTGATGGATATAATAGAAATTGGTATGGTAGATTTTAATTCAATCTTGGGGATGGATTAGCTTCAGTTGTGCTATGCTTCTCTAGATTATAGGACCCAAAAGGTTATTTTCTATTTTTCTAATAATTCGGTGATTGTATGGATGGGGAGTTAGTTAGTAACCAAAGGGAAGTTTATTTCTCATCTTTGAGCTCAAAATATAATTTTCAAGGGGTTTCTGTATCATCTAGTTTGGGTTAAATATTCTAACTCTGGGATTCCTTCTTTGCAATTTGTCCATTTGGTTAATGAATTTCCTAAAGTTTTTCCCGATAATGTTCTTGTATTTCTTCCCAATAGGGAAATAGATTTTGGGATTGATCTTCTACCGAATACCCATTCAATTTTCATTCCTCCTTAGAGGATGGCCCCTGACTGAACTAGAGAAGTAGTTAAAGGATCATCTTGATAAGGGTTTCATTCATCCTAATATTTCTCTGTAGGGTGCTTCTGTGCTTTTCATGCAAAAAAAAAGATGGGTCTATTCAGATGTGTACAGACTATCGACAGTTGAACAAGGTTACCATGAAAAATAAGTATCCTCTTCCTAGGATTAATGACCTTTTTTATCATCTTTAGGGTGGTAGGTATTTCTCTAAGATTGGTCTTCATTCGGTTTACCATCAACTAAAAATTAGGGAGGTTGATATTCCCAAGACTACTTTCAAAATCGGTATAGCCATAATGAGTTCTTGGTTATATCATTTGGGTTGACTAATGCTCTGGTTGCTTTTATGTATCATATGAATTAGGTGTTCAAGCAGTTTATGGCTTTGTTTGTTATTGTCTTCATTGATGATATCTTAGTGTACTCTAAGAGTAAAGAGAATCATGCTAATCATCTCCAAACTAATTTTCAAACTCTTAAGGATCAGGAACTATATTCAAAGTTTTCTAAGTACGAATTTTGGATAAGTGTTGTGAACTTTCTTGGTCATGTTGTTTCTAGTGAGGGTATCAAGGTGGATCCACATAAAGTTGAGGTAGTTGAAAAGTGGACTAGACCTACGACTCCAATTGACATTATGAGCTTTTTGGGCTTGGTTAGGTATTATAGAAGGTTTGTGGAGAGTTTCTCATCTATTGCTGCTCCACTGATAGGGTTGACACAAAAAAATGTTAAGTTTTTATGGTCCAATGCTTGTGAGGATAATTTTGAGAAGTTGAAGGATAAGTTAACTTTTATGCTAATTTTAACCCTATCCGAGGGAACTGATGGGTTTGGTGTATATTGTATTGTGTCCGATGTGGGATTGAGTTATGATTTGATAACGCATGGTAGGGTTGCGGCCTATGTTTCTGGGCAGCTTAAGGTTCATGAGAGAAATTGCCCGACTCACGATCTAGAGTTAGCGGTTGTGGTTTTTGATCTGAAGATTTGGCGCCATTAATTTTAGGGGGTACATATGGATATTTATTTAAACCATAAGATCTTATAGTATGTGTTTACGTAGAAGGAATTAAATATTAGAAAAAGTTGGTGGCTTGAATTATGTAAGGTTTACGATATGAGCCTTCACTACCATTTAGGTAAAGATAATATTGTTGGTGATGCTTTTAGCAAGTTATCTATGGGGAGCCTATCTCATGTTGATAGGGAGAAAAGAGGCTTGGTGAAGGATATTCATAGGCTGGCTAATTTAGGAGTGTGTCTCTTGGACTCTAAGGATAGGGGAGTGATTATTCAGGAAGAGGTTAAGTCGTCTCTTAGTGTTGAGGTTAAGGAGAAGCAAGATTTATATCCTATACTTATACATATTAAGGATGATGTAGGTTAGCAAAAGGTTACGGATTTTGAGATTGGGTGAGATGGCGTCCTGAGGTATCAAGAAAGATTATGTGTTCCTGATGTTGACGGGCTGCAGGAAAGGATTTGACCAAAGCTCATGAGTCTAGCTTTGCAGTTCATCTCGGTTTGACTAAGATGTATCATGACTGTAAGAAAATCTACTGGTGGAATAATATTATGAGGAATATGGTAAATTTTGTTTCTAAGTGTATGGTTTGTCAGCAAGTCAAGGTAGAGCATTTGAGGCTTGGTAGCATGTCTCAAGAGATAGAGTTTCCCGTATAGAAGTGGGAGATAATCAATATGGACTTTGTTATGGGTCTACTGCGGTCTCGCAATCAATATGATTCTATTTGTGTCATTGTGGATAGAATGATCAAGTCTGCTCACTTATTGCCTGTATGGACTAATTACTCAAGATAGAATTATGCTAAGTTGTTCATTTAGAAGATAGTTAAGTTGCATAGAGAACCCATTTCCATCATCTCAGACTGAGGTACGTAGTTTTCATCTTACTTCTGGCATCTGTTTTAGAAAGGTTTACGTACTTGGGAGAACCTTAGCACCGCTTTCCACCCTCATACAGATGGGAAAGCAAAGAAAACTATTTAGACTTTGGAAGATGGGTGAATCTGAAAAATAAACCCAAATTGGGTGGCTTTCAAATTTTAGCCCCAAATAAAAAAGCTTCCTTAAAATAGCCTTTACCTATTAACTAATATTTTTCAGAACGAAATTACCCTTAATTAATGGAGTAAATTATATAACTGATCCTCATAATGGATAACAACTCCATATTATATCTTTCAACTTTTATTTTTTTCTCATTTTAATTTTAATTTGATTTTTATTTTTTATTTTCTCCTTTTCTTTTTAATTTTCTCAACCCTTACTTTTTTCCTTTTTTTCTCTCAACTTCTTTTTATTCTTTTTTTCTTTTTTATTTTTTCTTTCCTCTTTTTTTTTGTTCTTTTTAGTTTTCTCAACCCTTAATTTTTTTCTTTAATCCTTTCAACGTCTACTTTTATAAAAAGAAGAACTTTTTTTTCTTTGATTTTTTTCTTTTTAAATTTTTCTCGACCTTTTTTTATTTAATCTTTCTTTTTTTTCCTGTTCTCTCTCAACTTCTACATTTTCTTTGATTTTTATTTTTTTAACATTTTTCTTCATTTTCTTCTTTTTTTCATAATCTTTATTATTTTTGTTCTTTTCTTTGATTTCTTCCATTCAAATTACATCTAATGAGCAAGAGTTGATACTATCACATTATAAAGGCAAAACTTATGACTTTCAAACAATAAGCTACATTTCATGGGCAAGAGTTGACACTACTACATTGTAGAGGCAAGACTTATGACTTTCAAATAAAAAAGTTATGTTTCATGGTAAGAATCGACACTACCACATTGTATTTTGATTTATGAGATGTTTTATAACTCTTACCTTAGAGAAAAGACTTAGCTCAGGGACTTTCAAGCAATAAATTATACCCCACGGACAAGAGTTGACTCTACCACGTTATGTTTTCATTTATGAGATATTATACAACTATTGCCTTAAAGGCCAGACTTAGCTCAAGGACTTTCAAACAACAAGTTATGTTTCATAGGCAAGAGTCGACATACCACATTGTATTTTGATTTATGAGATATTCTACAACTATTGTCTTAGAGGAAAGACTAAGCTCAGGGACATTCAAACAACAAATTATGCCCCACAGGCAAGAGTTGACTCAACCACATTATGTTTTCATTTATAAGATGTTCTACAACTATTGCCTTAGGGGCAAGACTTCACTCAAGGACTTTCAAACAACAAATTATGCCCCACGGGCAAGAATTGACTCTACCATGTTATATTTTCATTTATGAGATATTCTACAACTATTGCCTCAGAGGCAAGACATAGCTCAAGGACTTTCAAACAACAAATTATGCCCCACGAGAAAGAGTTGACTCTACCACATTATGTTTTCATTTATGAGATGTTCTACAACTCTTGTCTTAGAGGCAAGACTTGACTCAAGGACGTTCAAACTGCAAATTATGACCCACGGGTAAGAGTTAACTCTACCATGTTATATTTTCATTTATGAGATGTTCTACAACAATTGCCTTAGAGGCAAAACTTGGCTTAAGGACTTTCAAACTACAAATTATGTCCCGTGGGAAAGGGTTGACTTTACCATGTTATGCTTTCATTTATGAGATGTTCTACAACTATTACCTTAGAGGCAAGACGTAATTAGCTCAAGGACTTTCAAACTACAAATTATGCCCCACAGGCAAGAGTTGACTCTATCACATTATGTGTTCACTTATGAGATATTCTGCAACTCTTGCCTAAGAGGCAAGACTTAATTAGCTCAAGGACTTTTAAACTACAAATTATGCCTCACGGGCAAGAGTTGACTCTACCACATTGTGCTTTCATTTATGAGATGTTCTACCACTATTGCCTTAGAGGAAAGAGTTAGCTCAAGGACTTTCAAACTACAACTTATGCCCCATGGGCAAAAGTTGACACTACCACGCTATGTCTTCATTTATGAGATGTTCTGCAACACTTGCCTTAGAGACAAGACTTATCTCAAAGACTTTCAAACTAAAAATTATACCCCACGGACAAGAGTTGACACTACCACGTTATGTCTTCATTTATGGGATGTTCTACAACTTTTGCCTTAGAGGCAAGACTTAGCTCAAGGACTTTCAAATAATAAATTATGCCCCACGGTCAAGAGTTGACACTACCATATTATGCCTTTATTTATGAGATATTCTACAACTTTCGCCTTAGAGACACAACTTATCTCAAGAATTTTCAAAGAACATAGTAAAAATAATTCATGCCCTTAAATTTACTTTGATGTAAAAAAAAAAAGATACCTTTGTGGATTATCTAATTTTTTATTTATTAGCAAAATATAATAGAAGTTAAGAAAAAAAGGAAAAAGCGATCAAACAAAATAGAAAAAAAATTGAGCAAAAAAGGAAAAAAAATAAAGATCAAGAAAAAAGCAAAGAATTAAAAAAAATTGAAAAAAATAAAAATGAGAGGAAAAATAAAAATAAAGTTCTAGAAAAATAAGGAAAAAAAGAACTGAAAAAAGAAAAAAAATCAAATGAAATAGAGAAATAAGAAAAAGAGAGTGAGAAAAAAAAAAGCAAGAAAAAAATAAAGATTAAGAAAAAAGCGAAGAATTAAAAAAATTAAAAAAATAAAAATAAAGTTTGAGAAAATGGGGGGGGGGGGGGGAGAACTGATAAAAATAAAAAGGAAAAGAAAAATAAAAGTTAAAGACAAATGAATTAAATAAAGAAAAAAAATGATAATGCTTGATTAAAAAAAAAGAAAAAAATAAACGTTGATACAAATGAATTAAAACATAAAAACAAAATTAAATAAAAATATAAAAATTAAATTAATAAAAAAATAAAAAAATAAAATTAAAGGAAAAAATAAAAAATGAAAATATAAAAAAATAAAATAATAAAATGGTACTTGTAGAGGGCAAAATGGTACTTGTACTATACTTAAAAAGTAAGGAAGGTTATTCTTTAAAGACAATTTCTTATTGGGGTCAAATATCTAAAGTCACCCATATTTGGGTCTATGACATGCAATTTCCTGTTGGAAGATATACTAAGGGCCTGTGTGATCGATTTTAAAGGTAGTTGGGTCGCCCATTTGCCCCTTATTGAGTTTGCTTACAAAAATAATTACCATTCTAGCATTCAAATAGCTCCTTTTAAGGCTCTTATGGTAAAATGTATAGGTCTTCTATTGGGTGGTTTGAGGTAGGTGAGAGTAGGTTATTTGCCCTTTACTTAGTTCACTAATCCATACAGAAGGTGAAAGTGATTAGAGAAAGACTTATGTCTGCTTAAAGTCGCCAAAAGTATTATGCGGATGTGAGGCAGAGGGATTTGAAGTTTAAGGTTAGTGATTGGGTATTCTTGAAGGTTTATCCTATGAAAAGAGTCATGAGATTTGGGAAGAAGGGAAAGATCAATCCCTGTTACATTGGTCCATATCAGATTATGAGGATAATTGGGAATGTCGCTTATGAACTAGATTTGCCAGCGAGTTTGGCCTCGATTCATCCTGTTTTCCATGTGTCTATGTTGAAAAAGTGTATGCATAATCCCTCTTTGATAGTGCTTGTTGAGGATTTTGATTTCATGGATTCGTTGTCTTATGAGAAAGTCCCAGTCGAAATATTAGATAGGAAAGTTCCTAGATTGAAAACTAAGGATGTAGCTATAATAAAAGTGCTTTGGAGAAATTAAAAGATGGAAAAAGCTACATGGGAATCTGAAGAAGATATGAAAGCCAAATACACATCCTTGTTTCTAGCAATGGATGAAAGTGCTTAAGGTATGAGTTTCGTTTCCCCCTTGTCATCTTTTTAATTTGTCCTTGGATTCTGTTTGCATTATTTTTTTCATGTGTTAAGGTTTCTCTAACTTCTTATTTAGGATGAATGATCCAAAGGGCGGGAGGGGGGTAATGTGATACCCCAAGTTCTTCAGCTCTAGACCCTTCATTACATAAATAGTTGGACTAGCTTTCCAACGCCACTATTCTCTCCTTAATCTAAGGACAGGGTAAGAAGTTATGGCCAAATTATGGTGGTGATGTTAAACTGCCAGTGACAATAGCTTAGACCATGACTCATTTCCTAACATATCGATTCATGGGGAGGACTTGTTGCCACGACAGTGAGAAAGCCCATACTTTGGTCTCTTGACAATGAGTCCAGGGTACGACTCGTTGTGAGATACAATGAGTCATTATGAGGGACCCATTGTCATAACAGTAAAGGGCTAGATTTTTTATCCTTGGGTAACGACACCAGGCCACGACTCATAGTCAGACCTCACGAGTCATTACCCAAGTTGTGATGACTATTTCCAGACTTTCCCTATATGTTTTAATTAGGGTCTTTTCCTCCCTTGAAATATCTTGTTCCATGACTAAAAACAGTCAAATGATCCCTCTACCATCAGGTATCAAAATAAAAACCTTATTTTTCCTCTTTAACTCCAAGGCAAGAGATATTAGGATTTCACAGAGAATTCATCATTTAATCCCCAATCTTTGATTTCTCTTAAAATTCTTTGGTATTCCATGCATATTTTGCATCCTTAACATGAATTTTACATTGTGGCATTTATTTAATTATTATTCATGTGATTTTAAATTGACGGGTTTGAAAGTGGGTTGACGGCTTTTTATTTATTATAACTTGAATTGCTTTACCCATGTTTAAATATCTTATTTATGTTTTAAATTGATAGTCTTGGAACTAAATTGGTCAATGATTATAATGGTTGGAATAGGGGACATGGGTTTCCCCAAATTGATGAAATCTTGGCTTGATAATGGCATTAACCTCAACCCAATTTACAATCTTGGTTTTAAATATGAATATGCACATAGTTTAACTTGTCCTTTGAAACATTGCATTGCATTAAAGGATAAATGGATAATAATGCTTTTTAGAATGCCCTTGATGGCCATGATTTTAGATGTTGAATGGAACTTGGGAGTCTAAAGGTTAAATGGAATGGTTTGTCATAATTAAATTAGCTTGCAAGCGTATTGGTATGATGATACCATATTTGAAAATGCCTTAATAAACACTCCTTGGTAAGTGCTTGGGTTTATATGCAAATTATTTTAATTTGGGCTTAAAGGAAATTATGTAGCTCACCGTGAAGGTATAGTCTCGGAGGGACCAACACTGGAAACTATGTTTCCCAATATAGGGGTCTATGCGACTGTGTTCTTGGTACACACTTTATATTATTAATGGCTATCGCCTTGGTGTATTTAGCCTTTTCTCGGTACATGTGGCTAACACACATAGCTCGTGGGTGCCTTTAGGATGAAGTGAGCTACACAATTCAGGCTAATGGTTTAAACTTTCATGTTCAACCTGTGTCCCTATCCTGACATCCTATATATGTATATATAAATATTGTGCATGTGATTTTGACTGGTTTATGGAAATGACATTATTTTATCCCATTCTCCTGAGTTACGTGCCAATGCTCCACCCACTATCGTCCCTGGATGCTGTATCATTTCATGACGTAGGGTCTGAGGGATTTTCTGTTACTGCTGTACAGCGTTAGGTGGTGTGGTACATTGGTTCAGTTGTTGTGAAGTGGTAAGCCTCCATATTTTGGAAAGCCCTGCCACCTCTTTAGGGTTTTTTTTCATATTTTGAGAATTGCAAATTCTCTTTTATCATGGTTGGGGGTATGTCCCGACCTAGTTTGGTATTTCTAGTTTTAGAGGCTTTTGTGGACAGTATTGGAATGAGTAGTTGTCTTGTTTCTACTCTTAGATTTCACTAGATTCATCTATCTTATTTACTATTTAGTTGGGTTCCGTTGTTTGTTATATTGTACTCTGGAGGTTAGGCTAAGGGGGTGGTTTTCGGCCCACGATGGGCTTGAGATACCTGTCACGACTAGGTCCTGGTTCAGGTCGTGACATAGGTATTCAAGTTTAGCTTTCCTCCTTTTTGTTATTTTCACCTCTAAGCTTTCCATCTTTGTTTCAGGTGGTCGGAGTTTATCCCCATGTGGCTGTTGCAACACTCTATACCTAATAATATTTATGCTATGTAAGATGATACCCACCATCACTGTAACACTGCAAAAAAAATTGAATCCAAGTTTAATGCTTCAAGTGAGCATGAGGTGTACGTGTTTTACGGAGAATTATAGTGCATACATGTACACATACCTACGAAGATTTTCTCTATGCAAGAGGATACCCATCATCACTGTAACACCTCAAAAAAATTGAATCCAATTCTAATACTTCAAGTGAGCATGAGGTGTACGTGTTTTACGGAGAATTATAGTGCATACATGTACACATAACTATTGTGTTTATAAGTTGTATGATTGCTACTAGTAGGTAAAAGGAATTGAAAAGTCTTGAATCTTAGATTTTCTACTTTTAAGTGGGGCCCACTTTAGTTCCTAAAATATATTAAAGTGATAAGAAAATAAGAAGAAGGGAATTTTGGATTGGGAAAAGTCGTACAGTAGTAGTAGCACTTCACAAGAATGAAAAGAAAATGAAAAATGGGAGAAAACCTTTTTTAATTACTATTTGAATAAGAAAGTAAAAAAGGGCAAGATCTTATATTGACTTCACTGGAACTCTTGGAAAACATAAGGAAGAAAAAAAATAGAAGCCCTAATTGTTTCATCTCCCCACCCACCCCCTTCCAACAAATATAGAAAGGAAGAAATTAGTTGGGTTCTTGGTTGTGGTTTTAAAGCGAGAAGAAGCAGTACTACTAGTATCCCCACTGTTTTACCCCCTTCTCTTCTTTCAACATCAAGGAGTCAATTTCATATTTAGAGTTGGGATTGAATTTCAAGAGGTAAATTCTCTATCCCTTTCTTGTATTTATGAATACATATTTAGGGATAGTTAATTTGAATCTTGGTACTAGCTCTTAAAGAGGGTTTCTTGAGAAAAGGGGGGAAAATATGAAATTTTGATAAGAGAAGAGTTTTTAGGGATTCCTATCAACTGGATGGTTTTACCCTTGAATTGAATAAGTTGGAAAAGTTAGAATTTATTTTGAATTCTTGTTAAGAAATCCAATTGGTTTCGGGCATAATTGAAGATTATTGGTATACATTTGTTAAATGCATCTATGGGTCATTAATGAACATATATATATCATTCTTGTAGTTAGTAGATTGGCTATTGAATATCTTAAATTGGTGATTAGAAAGATAAAGGTTCGGATTACTACAGTTGCTAGTAAAGCATTAAGGTATGTAAAGCTAAACCTCTTCTCACCCCTAAGGCACTACCCTACGTCATGTGTTCCTTCTTATCAATGTTAAGATAATTCTCATAAATACAAAGATAGAACCTTTATATTGTCATACTAATCATTCACTTGTTCTACCATTGAGCTTATATGTATTCATCTTGCCCTCCTTGTGTCAATTCTTTACAATATTTTATATTATTATAAATCCCTTTACTTAGAAGTTCTTATGTCTTATGTTATATATATATATATATATATATATATATATATATATATATCACAAGTTAGGAACAAAAGTAAATAATAATACATAATTGTAGTTGTATGTGTTAGCTAAATGATCGTTACCATTATTCATATGTCATAGGTACCGACGGGAGGGTACCTAGGTTTGGCATGGCATATCACTCGACATGATTCTATGCACAATATCAAGACCCGACCATCATAGTAATCCCAACCATTGGGCGTACCCACCTTTATGGCATCATTTGTATTTGGAGTCAGCTAAAATGCTATGCACTAGTTTCCCCTGACTCGAGCCAACATATGGCATATATGGACAACGGGTAGACCTTCATAGTGAGTCCTTGGTTGAGGCGTACCTGGTTATAGACTGTGATTACAGTTAGATGTATGGGGCCATGGCAATGAGTGTGTGAGCAACATATGTTTTATACTTTCCCTATATTGCCTTTGATAAGCTATCTGGTGATTATTTGTACTACTTATAGAATAAATACATCACCTACGCAATGATAGGCCCTGTATTATAATGAGTGCCATTCCAAATAGTATATAAGATGCTAATAAGGTCGGTGCGTAAGTTACAAGTTCATATAGTATACATGTTACTTGTTAGCCTATACATTTTTCACTTTGATATTTGACTCATATGAGCTTTTGTACTTGTCCAATTGTTATTTTGTCTGTTTTATACCAGTACATATTGTTTATGTACTAATGTCCTAGGGGCACCACATTTTATTGATGCAGGCTCAGATCCTCAGGATAGCAAGCGTCTATATTAGGCCCTAGTGCCATTTTCAACTGATATTTTGGTGAGCTCTATCTCTTTCTGGAGCCAATTTATGTCTACTATTTTTTATTATATGTACATGTCTCTAGTTGGGCATGATGGGTTGTATGCCAACTAATCACTTGTAGTATAGCGTGTTAAACTGACTAGAGGCTTCATGGACATCGTGTAGTATTATATTGTATAGTTTTGTTAATGTAACTCCCTTGTGTACATATACAACTCTTATTGAAAATCCTACTCGTTATTATCCCATAACCTCGGGTACGTCATAGAGTGCTTGTACAGTAAGTGTATACAGTTCCTGTTTGTACATATTAATTTAGGGCATCACAATCACCTTATCTGACATGACCCAAACCAGGGCCTTGTCGTAATGAGTATCTCAATCCCAACAAGGACATGAGATTTCCCTGCTACATAAACCTAACCACCAACATATACCCAATGTCGGATGAACTCCCAACTTGTAACAAGTTAGAGAATTATTCAACCCAAGGACTTTGGGATAGGTCCATGAACATGACCAACCCGAACAAGTCAAACCATCCCAAAATAATCTAGCAATCAAATCATAATAACCAAATCCATTTTTGTGCCACAACATACCCAAGTCCACAGTTTTTCCATACATAGCCTCTAAAGAGAATCCAAGAAATATCCGGTCGGGACATGCTGCCGACCATAACCAAAATCAATATCCAAGTCTAAACCAACAAAGACATAAAAGAAACTCAAAACAAGAAATGGAGCCTTCTAAAGGATAAAAGCTTACCACTTCAAGTCACCACAAGCTAATCTCGAGTCCAATCACTGAGTAAGAGGTGTAGTATGACCAACGCCTGCATCACGTGGAGATACAATGTCAAAGATGGTTAGCAGTTATAGCGCTAGCATGTAGCTAAAAGATAGGGATAAAATAATGATAATAGTTCAAACCAAACAACCAATGCACACAACCAATGGAATATATATATATATATGTATATATACAACATGCCGGGATAGGGAACGAGATTAGTATGAACTTTGAAATCATTAATTTGGGATGTGTAGCGCCTCCATTCTAAGTTCAACCATGGTCTATATGGGGTTAGCGTCTCCTTATCAAAGAGCCCCGGCACGTGTTATCAGCACGAGCCGGGGAGAATATGAGATGTCTAGTACATCTCCCAAAATATAAGTGTGACATCATGCACACGGTCACTACGACCAAACTTCAAATTGGGAAACATGAGTTTCCAGTTTCGGTCCCTCCGGGACCTCCACCTTCCATGACTTTGCTAACATATCCTGCTTTAAAGTCCAATTTAAAAACATTCATACAAAATCAACCATTTACCAAGGAGTCTTATTTATTAGGCACTGATAGTTGGTGTCGTCATACAAAAATTATTGCTTGCAAGTCTATCCAATTATGTCATACCAAATCCATTATACCAAAGTGACTCCAAAGTTTCTAATTAAACCAAAATATGGCCACCAAGGCCTTTTCAATTTAAACCAGGAACCAAGGCCTTACCATTTAACCATTTAAAACTAAGAAACATGGACACCAAGACCAACAAGGCATTTACAAAACCATTCATACCCATTAAGCCATTGCTTTAATTCAAAACACCATTAACATGTGACTAGAAATTTCTTTTAGACATTTTCACAAACACCTTAAGGGCATACTTTTAACAAGACCAAAACCAAAGTAAAATCCATCAAGTTTAGGATTACCCATGACCCATTTGTTAAAACACAATCAACAAGCACCCACATGTGCAAATCATCACCAAAAATAGGTGAAAATATGACTTAAATCAAGAGTAAAGAATACTCAACAATTTGCATCAAAACCCTTAACATTGGTTTTCAAAACCATCATTTAAGAATCAAAAACAATGTTTAAAACAACAACAAACCCAGTGTATTCCCACAGCATGGGGTCTGGGGAGGGTACGATGTATGTAGTCCATACCGCTACCTCCGAAGAGATAAAGAAGATATTTTTTATAGACCCCCGGCCCAAGATAAAGGATAGTAAACAAGGGGATGGATGAGATAACCAAAATAAATAATAAGAAATAATAAAATAAAAATCAGAGAAATATGAGATACGGAAAATAAGAGCAACACGGAATAAGAAAAATAGAAACTAAGAAATAAAAAATAGGCCACCCACCTAGTAGTAACATACACTCACATACTAAAGATAATCTCATCCCTAACTTTGTCCCCTCTAGTAATCCTGCACATCCAATGCAATATTCTCATTCCTGCCACCTTCAATTTTTAGATGTGAACGTGCTTAACCGACTAACACTCCGCTCTATACAACATGGCCAAACAAACTTTCACTCTATAGAATTTACCCTTAAGCTTAAGGGGCACCTTCTTATCTCACAACACTCCCGAGGCGATGGGTTCAAAGCCAAGGTGTTTTATTTTTCATCTTTATCATGATTCCGTTTTTAAAAAGTGTTCCTTTTCTTTGTTTTAGTTGTTGAGTAGATGGGATTATTTCATCCCCAAGTTCCTAATCTTCATAGCTCCAATGACTCTCATCCCCCCTACCCCTCTTTTTTGGTAAAGTTTTTTGGTAGCTAGAGCATATAATCCTAGCTTTTATTTGCACAGATATAATGTCTCTTTCTGGTCATACTTTATTAATGGCTCTGTGCCTTACTTTTTTTAATGACTATATGTATCTATCTCTAGTATTATGATAAATGACTGTTTGTTGCTGGTATTTACATCTGCTTTCCCTTTCCTATGATTTCATTAAGTAATGAATGGTTTTCAAGATGTTTAATTTTTTTCAACAAATGAGTAATCTATTGGAAGATATCAAAATAGATCTTCAAGAGGTTTGATTTCTTTCAACAGATGACCTATCTATTGCAACTCTATTGAAGAACTCAATCCATTAGCAAGAACTATTTTTATTTCTTCTAACAGATGTGTCACCTATTGCAATAGATGTCTCATTTGTTGAAAATATTCTTATACTCTGTTGTATTTATTTAATTTTCTATTACTTTTTTTAATTGATGCACAAATCAATTGTTGTACCATAAATAAGAATATATTTTATATAATAAATATCATACATTACCAACAATGAGTTAAAATTATCAAGTTCATAACTAAACCAACAACAAGACTATTTACTATTACAATAATTATGGTGCATTTTGATCCACACATGTTGTTATTTTATGGCCAACTGTCTTACATATGAAACACTTATTTTTTTTCTTATTGAAAATAATCAAACAAATATAGGCATCTATTGCAACGGATGACTAACCTATTGGAAGAAATCAAAACAAGTCTTGCTAGTTGTTTGATTTCTTCTAAAAAATGATTCATGTGTTACGATAGATGACTAACCTATTAGAAGGAATCAAAACAGGTCTTGCTAGTTGTTTGATTTTTTCCAATAGATGACCCATGTGTTGCAATAGATGACTAAACTATTGGAAGAAATCAAAATAGGTCTTCAAGAGGTTTAATTTCTTCTAACAGATAACTCATCTATTGCAATAGATAGGTCATCTGTTGTAAGAGATCAAAAGAGATCTTCAAGCGATATGAAATTATCAAACAGATATAGACAGTTGTTGCAACAGATAACTAACCTGTTGCAACAGATGACTCATCTGTTGGAAATTATCAAACAGATATAAACACATGTTGAAACAAATGACTAATTTATTGCAACAGATGACCCATTCGTTTGATATTATCAAACAGATATAGACATCTGTTGCAACAGGCTATGCACTTAATTGATCATGTAATTACTACGTAATTCATTAAAATTGCAATTGAACTTATATATTTAAAGGTAATTATAGTTTAATTAATTTATTTATTATTAATCATGATTTAATCTGAAGTATTTCACATCAAATTAGTAAATTGATCACTCTTCATTTGCCTTCTTTTTGGTTTGCTTGGGTCAACATATGGAGGGGGTATTTCTCTCTCCATAATCTCCACATGAACAATTCACGAATCTTCAAGAGGTACCGAATTAATATCCTCATAATATTTAATTATGTATTTTTTTCGTCAAATAATATAGAGATGATTATTCATTAATCTTGTTTTCAAATTATGCTTCATATTGAGCTCGGAGCACTGTCATAGCATATGGACAAGGTATTTTGTTCACGTCCAAAAACTCTACATGTACAAGTTCTTATCTGAAGATCGACCATGACAACATCACCATGACTAGTGATACTGAACTTGTAATTGTCTATTTGATGGGTCAATACCTTATTTTTTAAATTGATGTACTTTGATATTTATTTTTCCATGACAACATCACTATGACGATCAACAATAATTATTATTGAATCCTTCATTAATGGTAACTAAAAAAAATTATTTAAAATATTAATAATGATAGAATAGTAAAATGGAGTGGCTATGTAATAGTAAAATGGAGTGGCTATGTACAACAACAAAATTATATGCACTATCATTGTCCCAACAGATAAGCATTTGTTGCAACAGATGACTCATCTGTTGTTATAGATGACCTATTTGTTGGGTACATGTTCAAAATCAGTAGCACAATCCAACAGGTACGTCATATGCTGCAATAGATGACTCATTTGTTGGAACAGATGACTTATATGTTGGATTGAGTTGTTGTAACATGAATTCAATCGGTAGGTCATCTGCCGCAACAACGTCATATGTTGTAATATGTAACTCATTTGTTGGAAATACTTTAACAATAGTGAAAACAATCCAACAGATGTTGTATTCATATACAACAGCTGTTGAATACGCTAGTGAAAAAATTGCTGAAAAGGCAGCAGATATACCAGATGAGAAATTAAACTAAAAGTCATTAATTTTACTTATCAAAATCACCAATAAGTAATTTCCATTGATATATGAATAAAATTGGCTCCAAAAATTTGGTTCAATAGCAATAGTTGTGGCAGCAACAACAACAACAATAATGTAACGACAGAAGAAGAAGAAGAAGAAGAAGAAGAAGAAGAAGAAGAAGAGAGAGAAGGGAGAAGAAGAAGAAAAAAAAAAGCGAAGAGAGAGATAAGGGAGAAGAAGAAGTGCAATTTTTTCCCTCCTTTTTAGTTTGAAGATTTTATATAGATGAACCAAAGTGTAAGTCTCAAAACTGGGGATATGAAATTTGTTCCCTTAATCCTTAATCTAAAAATAGTCACCCACACTCAATAATTAAGACTTGAGTTACCTAAACTCAATTTTAAAACTTTTGTGTCACCCTTAATTCAAAGTCACTAGTCTCTCTCGGGTCTGAAGAAGAAGAAGAAGAAGAAGAAGAGCAGCAACAACAGCAACAATAATGGGAAGAAAAAAAGCGAAGAGAGAGATAAGGGAGAAGAAGAAGCGTGATTTTTTCCTGCCTTTTTTAGTTTTAAGGTTTTATATAGATGAACCAAAGTGTAAGTCTCAAAACTGGGGATATGAAATTTGTTCCCTTAATCCTTAATCTAAAAATAGTCACCCACACTCAATAATTAAGACTTGAGTTACCTAAACTCAATTTTAAAATTTTTGTGTCACCCTTAATTCAAAGTCACTAGTCTCTCTCGGATCTGAAGAAGAAGAAGAAGAAGAAGAAGAAGAGCAGCAACAACAGCAACAATAATGGGAAGAAAAAAAGCGAAGAGAGAGATAAGGGAGAAGAAGAAGAAGCGCGATTTTTTTCCGCCTTTTTTAGTTTTAAGGTTTTATATAGATGAACCAAAGTGTAAGTCTCAAAACTGGGGATATGAAATTTGTTCCCTTAATCCTTAATCTAAAAATAGTCACCCACACTCAATAATTAAGACTTGAGTTACCTAAACTCAATTTTAAAACTTTTGTGTCACCCTTAATTCAAAGTCACTAGTCTCTCTCGGGTCTTAACTTTTAGCGGACTTTTCAGTGTAAAAAAATGTGAAATTTGAAAGAAAAAATTATTTGAAAATTTTTTTAAAATGGCATTTGAAAATTAAAATTTTAAAAAAAATTGAAAAATTGCATATGAAACTTGTAATTATGTTGGAAAAATATTAAATTTTGTGAGTAATTTGAAGTGAAAAATGTGAAAACATGTACTTCCTAGGTCCACTATATTAAAAATAGTTGTTCATATTTACTTGTTTAATTTAACCTCAGTCCACTATATTAAAAGTAGTTGTTCATATTTACTTGTTCAATTTAAAAATAAAGAAATAATTTATCGTAGAGTTTCTAATTTACCCTTATTATTAAGTATAATCATTTCCCAAAACATTAAATTTATTATATTCTTATTATAAAATTATTATTCTATTTATTTCTTCTCATTAAAGGGTGAATCAAGTCAATATTGGACATGCAAAAATGGACAGACAGAGTTTGGAGTTTTTCCAAGCAAGCAACTCTATTCTACTTTAAATTAAATCAAACCAACAATTTTATAAAATAAATTAGTTTAAAAATAAAAAAATCAGGGTAGCCTTTTTTTTTTAAACCCCTTATTTCAGTTGAAGTTTTTCCTCAAGGGCTCTCCTGCCCTCCAATTTCAACATATGAAGCAAGAAATCACTCCAAGTATCAATAGGACCAGGCAAACACCAATGCACACAATCATTATACAAAACCACATTAGCATTTGGCCAATGCCCATATTTACTAGGATGACCATCTGGTCTCAACCACATTGCTTGTGTCATGTCCAATAATCTGAACCTTTTACCCTTTTTCTTCCCTTCCTCAGCTGCTACCTTAAATTCTTCAACTTGTGTCTTGTAAAATTCCGAACTTATACTATCCAAAGTTGTCTCATTGCTTCTAAATGGACTTTTTCTCACACAATTTCCACCTTTATTCCATTCACCACCTTCAAAATGAGAAGGTGCAATAGTCCTAAGGAAAGTAACACCTTTAAATTTGTCTAAACTATTTATGGCTTTTAGAGTTGTTTTAAGTGCTTTTTGATAGGCATAATTGATTGGGACTTCAGTAACATTTGGTAGTCCACAGTAACGGCACCCAATTATTTGATTTTTTTCATAGTAGACACTACACCTTGTGAACCAATGGGCAGAATTGAAGATCAAATAATCAAACTGTTCAATTTGGCTAGCCCATTTTGGATCAGGTTCATCAAGATAAAGGTTGAAAAGTCCGGTATGGCTAGGACCATCAGGATCTGATTCTTTAACTGTGACCAAATATGGTGACCAGTATGCTGCTAGGGTGAAGTTATATGTTGTGTATTTCCACCTTTTGAAATTTTGATCTGCGTCATAAGAAATATCAATTGGATATTCCACCTGTAAAATGAAAAAAGAAAAGAAGATGAATTAGTGACTTACCAGTTAATCTTCACCATATTTGTTTTTGTTGAAACACATTCAAGTACTTGTTGGTTCAAGTCAATTCAACAACACTCTAAATTTGATGTCATAGTGCCAGTTTTGTAGTCACATCTCACTTCAGTTATTGGGTTAAGACAGTCTAAAGACACTTTTAATGTAATGTCTTAAAGAAGTAACGTATGATTTTGTTTGAACATTTAGCAACCTGAACCCAACCAGGTGTTTCACATCCTTTTAAGGAAAAGAAGAGAAAACTTCTGATCTCATTATGTAATTCGAGTTTATTATTTTTAAATTTATACATGTTATTAGTCTAGCGTGACCTAAGTGCATTAATTAAAGAGATACAGAAAGGGATGATTATATTTTTCTTTCATAACATTTCCCGGTGGAGGAAAAGGTTAAGAAACAGGAACCATAGGATTCTCTAACAAGTTGTCATCATAATGTGACATACATTATTTAAGTATATCTTTTTAAGGGATAAAGCCAAGGCTATTTTGAACAAAATAAACACGACTTTATAAAATACAATACGACAAGTTATATGCTGGCATTGTATATGGTTCCAATTAATAAAGTAGTTCATGTTGTTATTTAAAAGTTGGAAATGATTGCAAAAGTATACAAGTATTCATGATAGTGGCCTTTGCTTGTTATGGGAAAAGAGAAGTTTGATTAAATCTTGCTGTGACTCTCTATAGTATCATGTCACAAGAGCACAACTAACATATATCCACATTTGAAATTATTCCAATAGCCCATACTCCTTTAAGCTCCAAAAATCTTTAGCTTAATATAACAATCATGCTATATAGACACTATTGATCTTTTATATTATATACTTTTGTACGAGTGTTTTATTATAATAATTAAATATATCAGGACAAATAATATAATTATAAAAAAATTTTGATGGCATAACTCTAGCTATATTAATAGAAGATGTAACATGTTTATTTTCAATAAATATTTTTTAAAAAAATAATGCATCAACGACAGGTGCGGGTGTAATTTTGTGAATACGGATTCATGTGAACTCATAATTTCCAGGACAGTAAAAAAAAAGGGTGAATCGAAAAATAGACTCAAATTAGGGTGGCTTTCAAAATTCAGCCCCAAATAAAAAAGTTTTCTTAAAATAACCTTTTCCTATTAACTAATATCTTTTTGGACAAAATTACCCCTGATCAGTGAAATAAATTACATAAATGATCCTCATTATGGATAACAACTCCATATTTATATCTTTCAACTTTTATTTTTTTCTCTTTTTAATTTTACTTTAATTTTTATTTTTTATTTTCTCTTTTTCTTTTTAATTTTTTCAACGCTTACTTTTTTCCTTTTTTTTTCTATCAACTTCTTTTTTTTTCTTTTTTCTTTTTTTATTTTTTATTTTTTCTTTCCTCTCTTTTTTTATTCTTTTTAGATTTTCTTAACCCTTTATTTTTTTATTTACATCTTTCAACGTCTACTTTTATAAAAAGAAATTTTTATTTTATTTTTCTTTAAAAAAAAATCTCGATCTTTATTTTTATTTAATCTTTATTTTTTTATCAACCTTTATTTTTTTCTATTCTCTCTCAACTTCTACATTTTCTTTGATTTTTATTTTTTTAATAGTTTTCTTTATTTTCTTCTTTTTCGCAATTTTTATTATTTTTTTTCTTTTCTTCGATTTCTTCCATTCAAGTTACATCCCCTGAGCAAGAGTTGACACTATCACATTATAAAAGCAAGACTTACGACTTTCGAACAATAAGCTACATTTCATGGGTAAGAGTTGACACTACTACATTGTAGAGGCAAGACTTATGACTTTTAAATAGCAAGTTATGTTTCATGGACAAGAGTTGACATTACCACATTGTATTTTGATTTATGAGATGTTTTATAACTCTTACCCTAAAGGAAAGACTTAGCTCACGGACTTTCAAACAACAAATTATACCCCATGGGCAAAAGTTGACTCTACCACGTTATGTTTTCATTTATGAGATGTTCTACAACTATTGCCATAGAGGCAAGACATAACTCAAGGACTTTCAAACTACAAATTATGTCCCACGGGCAAGAGTTAACTCTACCACATTATGTTTTCATTTATGAGATATTCTATAACTATTGCCTTAGAGGCAAGACTTAGCTCAAGGACTTTCAAACAACAAATTATGCCCCACGGGAAAGAGTTAACTCTACTACGTTATGTTTTCATTTATGAGATGTTCTACAACTATTGCCTTAGAGGCAAGACTTAGCTCAAGGACTTTCAAACTACAAATTATGCCCCACGGGCAAGAGTTGACTCTACCACATTATGTTTTCATTTATGAGATGTTCTACAACTATTATCTTAGAGGCAAGACTTAGCTCAACGACTTTCAAACAACAAATTATGCCCCACGGGCAAGAGTTGACTCTACCACATTATATTTTTATTTATGAAAAGTTCTACAACTATTGCCTTAGAGGCAAGACTTGACTCAAGGACTTTCAAACTACAAATTATGTCCCACGGGCAAGAGTTGACTCTACCACGTTATATTTTTATTTATGAGATGTTCTACAACTATTGCCTCAGAGGCAAGACTTGACTGAAGGACTTTCAAACTACAAATTATGCCTCATGGGCAAGAGTTAACTCTACCACGTTATATTTTTATTTATGAGATGTTCTACAACTATTGTCTCAGAGGCAAGACTTGGCTCAAGGACTTTCAAACTACAAATTATGCCCCACGGGAAAGAGTTAACTTTACCACGTTATATTTTCATTTATGAGATGTTCTACAACTATTTTCTTAGAGGCAAGACTTGGCTCAAGAACTTTCAAACTACAAATTATGTCCCAGGGCAAGAGTTAACTTTACCACGTTATGTTTTCATTTATGAGATGTTCTAAAACTATTGCTTTAGAGGCAAGACTTAATTAGCTCAAGGACTTTCAAACTACAAATTATGCCTCACGGGCAAGAGTTGACTCTACCACGTTATGTTTTCATTTACCGTGGTGTGCCAGGGTCGGGGGTTCGAAACGCCCCTCCAGCAAAGCTGGGGTGAGGGCGCGTAGGTCAGGCCCGGAGTGGTCCCCCCCTCCCCGACACCTACGGAGTAGGTATGAACCGGGTCGTCCCTTCCCTTAGATGTTCTACAACTATTGCCTTAGAGGCAAGACTTAGCTCAAGGACTTTCAAACTACAAATTATGCCCCACGGGCAAGAGTTGACACTACCACGTTATGTCTTCATTTATGAGATGTTCTACAACTCTTGCCTTAGAGGCAAGACGTAGCTCAAAGACTTTCAATCTACAAAGTTTGCCCCACGGGCAAGAGTTGACACTATCGCATTATGTCTTCATTTATGGGATGTTTTACAACTCTTGCCTTAGAGAAAAGACTTAATCAAGGACTTTCAAATAATAAATTATACCCCACTGATAAGAGTTGACACTACCAAGTTATGTCTTCATTTATGGGATGTTCTACAACTCTTGCCTTAAAGGCAAGACTTTGCTCAAAGACTTTCAAATAATAAATTATGCCCCACGGGCAAGAGTTGACAATACCATATTATGTCTTTTTTGAAATATTCTATAACTCTCGCCTTAGAGACACGACTTATCTCAAAAATTTTCAAAGAACTTCGTAACAACAATTCATGCCCTTAAATTTACTTTGTGGGAATATGAGTTTATTGTTGTTGTTGTTGTCAAAAAAAGAAGATCCCTTTGCGGATTATCAAATTTTTATTTATTAGCAAAATATAATAAAAGTTGAGAAAAAAGAAAAAAGTGATAAAAAATAGAGAAATAAAAAAAAGATTGAGAAAAAAAAGAAAAGAAAAAACATAAAGATCAAGAAAAAAAGCGAAGAATTAAAAAAATTGAGAAAAAAATGAGCGGAAAAATAAAAATAAAGTTTGAAAAAAAAGAGAACTGAAAAGGGAAAAAAAGATCAAACAAAATAGAGAAATAAAAAAAAGTGAGAAAAAAAATGTAAGAAAAAAATAAAGATTAAGAAAAAAGTGAAAAATTAAAAAAATTGAGAAAATAAAAAATAAGAGGAAAACATAAAAATAAAGTTTGAGAAAAATAAGGGAAAAAAGAGAACGGATAAAATTAAAAATAAAAGAAAAATAAAGGTTAAAGACAAATGAATTAAAAAAAGAAAAAAAAAAGAAATAGATAATGCTTGAGAAAACAGAAGAAAGAGAAAAAAATAAAGGTTGAAACAAATAAATTAAAACATGAAAATAAAATTAATGAAAAAAATAAAAAGTGAAAATAATAAAATTAAAGAAAAAAAGTGAAAATAATAAAAAATTGAATAATAAATTAAAGGAAAAAATAAAAACTGAAAAATAATAAAAAATAAAATTTGAGAGAAAAATAAGTATAAAAAGTTTTAAAAATATATTTGAAGTATAAAGGAGTAAAATGATACTTGTTCTATATTTAAAAAGTAAGGAAGGTTATTCTTTAAATACATTTCTTATTAGAGTCAAATATCTAAAATCACTCATATTTGAGTCTATGACATGTAATTTCCTCCTAAAAGGATACACTTAGTTTTGATAAATATTATATCCGAACCCATATTTTAACATTGAAGGACCTCTAATTAGCACAGTAAAAGTATTTAAAAATAATTAGTAATTTTCATTGCTAAAAACTTTGCCAAATTAAAACCTTGATTCTCTATAATAAATTGTTTCTACTACCACTCTGGTCTTGGTGCTTAATACTCCACCAACGACGTGGTAACCAGAATTAAGCAAAATTCTTGAACTTATAATTGAATAAAAGTTTGAGATTCGACTCTTGATTTTTTATTTTTTTTTCGATAAGAGCATTTTATTCATTTTAATGAAGCTTTCCGACATGGATTGGATTGATGAAACAATAAGTTTTGAATTTCCGACATGACTAAAAACAGAGACCAAAATGTCTTGCTGCTTTGATGGCCTTCAATATAATTTCACCTAAACCTTCTTCCATTACAAGCCAAGTGAAATTATTAAAAAGAAAAGGGTATGCATTTGGTCCTTTAGTTACTGATTTTGATTTTAGTTCTGGTGATATATTTTATTTTTAATTAATTAAATATGTGTTTTTGATTTTTATGTAGAAAGTACATCATATTTGGATTTATTTTAGAATTGCACTGTCATTCAATATGGAGTAACACTACAAAACTTAACATAACACACAATTAATTGAGTGTTGAAACAATGAAAAGTTATCAATACTCCGTGAATAATCACAGAAAAAGGACCTAATGTGCACATTTCGATTGATTAAAAATTAAATGCTTAATCAAATATTATACCTAAAATCATAATTTATTAATAATTAAAGGATCAAAAGTAAAACTAACCAAAAGAAAAAATAAAAAGAAGACGTGCAAGGAGAGGAAAGAAAGAGACAGAGGTTCAATTGATCAATGATCCTGTCCAATGATCATCAGTTCATGTAAATCAACACCAGAAATTTATGGATACTAAACAAGCAGGAATTAGCAATACGGAAGAATACATAGACAGACCATACTTTTTTCATGTTAACACCTCAATTAGTCCATTGAACTCTTTATATTCATTCACAAATGATTTCAATTAAGCACAAATATCCGACGTGACATTATTTTAAAGCCTGAATTTTTTAAGCATTAGGAGCGTGAGATACACTCATTGTGACGTGGAAACTAAAACCAATCATAAAATTCCATGTCATTAAAGAAAAAAAGATACAAAAAAATATAAATTATTTTTGTCTCCTTATCTTACTTCATCAATGCATCCGGAGCATTGAATTTAGTGTGACATAGTTTATTTACAAAATCGTATAAAATTTCACCATTGAAGCACTAGCATATATACAATTTCTTTTTTTCTCTTCTTCTTCCATTATCATTATCATCTTTTTTCTTACATTCATTCTATTTCTTTTTATTTCTTTTAATTTTTTTCATTTCTCAAAATATAACTTTTAGTGAGAAGAAAAAAGAGGTCCTCACCCTCATTCCATTTTTAATTTCCATCAAAACAAGACCCAACAGTGACTAGAGGAAAATCTGAAAATGGAAGAACGATAAAAAAATATTATATTACAGTGAATGGTGTTGGATGTTTTTCTGGTAGAGGTCATTGTTATTTGTGAAATTCGAATTTAAATTTATCTTGAAGAAGTCATTATTAAAAAGCTTAAAGGATTCAACTTTGAGCTAATTTTGAATTTAAAATATGATTGAATTTTATTGTAATACAAAAAACATCATTATTCCATGTAATTTGAAGGTATAAATATTATGTTTATAGAAGAGGAAAACAATGGAGGCCATGGCAGGAAAGCTTCAACCTTTTTTTTTTTTTTAAATTCCTTCCACGATGTTTTTTTTTTATTGGTTGTCTTTTTTTATTTTGAGTTAATTATGACTTTTCACTCTCCTAGTGGAAAGTGTATTGCACATGTCATGACTTGTCAACATTTATGCTTAATTGAAACTATTTATGAATAAATAAATAATTCAATAAGTATATGGGATAATTGAGTTGTCAATACAGAAAAAGTTAATGTCTCTATGTATTTTTCCTAGCAATTTTTTATATCAACATCCAAATTAAAGAAACTAAAGACATTGAGCAAAATTAACAAACAGCGGTAAATTGGGTTTATTTCTCGTATACAGTCATTTAACTATGTAGTTATTTAGTTATTATCACTAAAGTCATCCTTCTTCAATAATTAGTTGAGTGATCATCTCAATCAACTCGAGAAAAATTAAAAAATCTTACCCGGGACAAGAGGCAAATTAAAGACTGCATTTGATTTCTTCCAACTGAGTCTCCAATAAACGCCATAGACTTGTTCCTCATCATATCCAAAAACTGATAGGGATTAAAAATTGGCAGGTCACACCCTTTAGGCTTCCACTTCCATTTCAAGAATTCAGTATCTGGTCTCCCATATTTCATGCAATTTTGGTGCTCATGGATCGCCCAGCATGTCGTATTCGTGTAATACGGAGCATCCGGGTTAGGAACCCAGTTTCCAATGAATACATTACACGTGCCTTCATCCTGTTCCGTAATCTTTATCTTTTGGTCCTTAGTAGCACTACCATATGGTAGTGGTGATGTAATTTTAGAAGAATGGTCTACTACTAAATTTGCAGGGTACCGATAAAAAGGGTGGTAAAGAGGAATAAGACCAAGAATGATTAATGTTAAAGAAATAAGTATTAATATTCTTGGAGTTCTCTGAGTTGTACTGAAGTTTTTCCAGAAGGGAAGAAGCTCCATACTTTATGAAATTTGAAAGGGAAAAAAATCAGGAATAGAATTACGAGAGAGAAAGGAGATTTTTTTATTTTTTTTTCCAATTTTTGGCACTTATATGTGACACAATAGACGTGCTAATCACTAATTATAAAGTCTTAGTTGGACCAACTCCAAAGTCTTGCAATTATGCAACTTTTGGATCGATGTTATCTCATTTCTTTCAATAATGAGTTATTATAAGTTTAAATAGAAAAGTTAGCGACCCAATCCTTTATTCACATTAATTGGCGACTCTGATTTCTCAAATTTCTGTACTGTACACGTCAATCCACAACCATCTTACATATGTAATTAATTATTAAGGGGAGAAAAATATTGGGACTCGATAATTCTATGTTAACTCTTGTGAATTATATTCTCTTCAGTATACTTTATTAGATAATGACATATTAGCAAATATTTGCACAAAGAAAATAAATGATTCATTTAATCTGACTACAAGCTGTGATCAGATCTATTCAAGTTGATTAATTAGTCAAATCCCCGTATATAGACTTAATTCACCTAAACATAAAATTAGATAAAGCTTAACGTATTCATATTTGTAGATGCACACTCAAATTTAAACAGTTGGTGTGTATCATGCATTTTAAAATTAAGATTAAAATATTACTAAAACGTATGATAATTAATAGAAAAAAATAATAGGCATGAAGTGAAGAAAGTGATGTCATTAGTTTCTTGAAACTCTTATAATCATTTAACTCATTATTCCATCTCATTATGCACTCCTTGTAACTCATGAAACTCGTGTAATTGTTAATGTCATTATCTCCTACTAATTGTCTCACTAATCCTTAAAAGACTTAAGTCATCACCAGACACCTAAAAATGTCTCGAAAATTTATTTAGACTCCTCAACTAAGATCTGTACCTATCAAGCCCCTAATCCACCCGAATTTGATCCAATCAGGCCTTTTTTGCCTACATGGCACACTGCATATTTTTCACTCACTTAAGGCGCGTGAGGAGTGATTTTTTTTACTAATTTACGAATAAAAAGGTATTAATTGGCACTGAGACCCCAAAAAATTATTAATAAACAAATTTTTTTTTTTTTTAAAAAAAAGAGGTTCAACCATCCCCCCTCCCAATCTGATACCTCATCTTCATCTTCATCTTCTTCTCCCACCTTTCTTCCTCATTTTTTTTTCTTAAACTGAATTAGTATAGGTAATTATATTCTTTTCCTTTATACTTTCAGGAAATTAAACGTAGGTGATGTATTGTTCAAATGGATTTTCATCTTATTCAAGATTTTGGCAATCATCTAAGTTAATTAGAAAAACTGACATTATTTCTCTATTGATGAAATTTTCTATGTTTTACCAAAAAAATAAAAAGATTGGTGTTTAAACAAGAATATTGGTTTGGGACATTTGGGTTGTAGCAGTCATTAAAGAAAAGGTCAAAGGATTGTCAAAACTAGTAAGGTTCTTAGAATGCCGTGGAGAAGGAGTAGACTTATTTTTTGTTGTTGAAACAATAGTCTTGATAAAATCAATGGCTTTTCTTTTATGTTGATGGTTTTAGGAATTTTACAAGTTTTTCTTGTTTAACAATGGGAACAACAGCAACCAAGAAAGTGTCGAAATCAATTGATTAAGGAATGAGTGAAGATGACGGGATGGGTGGGGTGGATGAAGATGACGACATGGGTGGGGTGGGGTGTGAAGACGATGACTCTGTGTGTGTAGACGACGGAGGAGGAAGGTGAAGATGATGACTGGGTAGGTGGGGGTACCTTTTTTTTAAAATTAAAAAATTATTATTAAATAATAATTAAATAAAAAATGAACAAAATATCATATAATTATTTTTTTTGCCACGTGTTTTTTCTAATGGATTATTTTTGCCACGTCAGCACGTGTGTATTGCACACATTTTAATTTTTAGCTGATTGTCTAGAAAAGCCTAATTGGATCGAAATTTGGGTGGGTTAGGGCCTGGTAGGTACAGGCCTTAGTTGAGGGGTGTAAGTGAATTTTTAGGACAACTTTGTGAATTTTTAGGACAACTTTAGGTGTCTGGCGATGACTTAAGTCATTCTTAAATGATCATCAATATTTATGACATTTATTTGTAGAAAAAATTCTACAGACATTAAAATCTTTTTGGCCATAAAATTTGGCCCAAATTTGTCCATAATAATAATAATAATAAATTTTATTCATACTATAAACTAGTTTTCTTTTGAACATTTTTGCCCCTTTCATCTTAAATTTAAAATTCTTTCATTACCTATTTAATTACTCTTTCTCAATACATTGAAAACTATCCAAATACATTAGAATGGACAAATTAACATAATTTTCATAAATATGATTGTATAGTGTACTTATTTCTTAATAAGAATAGTTTAGGATAAAAATAATAATATAAAATTAATTAATTATATTTTCATATAGCCAAAATTAGTGTGATCAAAGTAGTATTATCTGAAACTTTTAATTTAACGTTATATATTTATGTGTCATATCTACTTAATTATGTGTTTTATCAGATAGATAATTCTTATTTTTTTAATCTTTAATTTTAAATTTTACGTCTCTTTATTTTGTATAGATAAATAGGAGGTATAGATATATATGTTAAAACCTATCAATATTTTGAATAACCTTTATTTTTTTATTTTTTATTTTTAAATTCGATTCGTAGTTTAGTATTACATAAAATAAGCAATTGTCGAAATTTTTAATACAAAAAGTTAATTATTTTTTATGAATTCAGTTGTACAATTTTAATTATGCTATAATTTTTCTCATGACAATTCAAATGATTTTTTTTTCTTTTCAAATCTTTTCTATCTATTTTTAGAAGTAGATATGAAAGAAGTCAACATAACAATTGAAAATTTCGCATAAAAGTTTTCTTAGTTGAAAAACAAAATTACTGTATGTTAATCTTACACTTAAATTATATATAAATGATAAGAAAAATACATAAAGAAATGAATAAAAAATATTTACGATTTTTAAAACTAAATGTTAGCATAGTTAAACAATTTTTAATATAATCTAAAAATATTTTAATAACAACAATAAAAACTTAAAACACTTTAGACGTGGTAGACATTGACAAGTTATAAAAAACATATAGTTCATAAGTGTCGACTTTAATTAACAATAACCCAAGAGAGTCACACAGTGATGTTGTAGTCTTGCGTCACTATGTTATGTTGATTTGATAACTTAGGAACCATTATTTATATTTTTATTAATATATATGACTTCTAATTAAAGAACTATATTAATTTTTATGTTTATATAAATTTAAAATACATATTGGAATATTTTTTAAAAAATATATACAGTTTAAAAATATTTCAATAGTGATAGTCAAAGCTCAAATTACTTCAGACATGATAGAGATCGACGCAAAATAAAAATCATATAGTTAAAAAAAGTCGATATTGATTAAACATCAATTCAAGAAAGTCACACATTACTGTTATAGACTTGTGATCCTATGTACTTTAATTATTATATTTGTTAACTGGTGAATTAAAAATATAATTATTAACTGGTGAATCATTAATTATATTTGTTATTAATGCGAACTTTAACTAAGTAATTTTATTTTTATGTTTAAAAAAATCTAACAACATATTTAAATAGTTTAAAAATATAATTTAAAAATATTTTTATAATGATTGTCTAAATTAAAAATTCTTTAGACATGATAGATATTAACACATTATTAAAATCATAGAGTTCATAATTGTTGACCCTAGTAAACATCAATCCAAAATAATCACTCATTGTAGCTATTATGCTAACCATTGTCATAATTTTTTAGTACTCTAAATAAAAATTAACTATGTCCACATTTAATTATTTTCACATTTCTTAATAACCTAAAGTAGAAATATTGATTAATTACAATATTTTATCTGAAATAATTTATTACGGCTACAAGATGAGCTTACTATTGCTAAATTAACTTTTATCGTGTGGAAAATAATTTTTTCGCTTATACTACGCATGTTGTAGGTGAAAAATAAAAAGAATTAAAAACTTGAATAACTGAAATCAAAGATAGGTAAAATTTATCTGCTATCACCTAACATTGATTCCAACACATAAAAAAATTCAAACATAAACATCATTTAACTTTAAAAATTAATATATTTTTGACATAAAAATATTATATCATTAAATATAATTTAGAACACAAAAATTATTTGACCACAATTTTGTGTACTATTTAGAAAATAACAAATTAAAGCGCATATAAATAACGAATGTCAATAATTAATAAAATTTCTTAATTAAAGGACATATTAAAAAAAATATTAATAAATAGAACTTAAGTTTATTAATTGTTATAGTTGTAATTAATATGTCCTTTAATTAAGCAATTTTATTAATTATTGCATTTTAAAGAAATTTAAGTTCGATTTAAATATAATTTGAAAATATTTCAACATCGATAGTCAAAATTCAAAATACTTTAAATATGGTAAACATCAACATATTGTAAAAATTATATTTTAATAGAAGAAAAGGTATTATAAATCCCAATAATTAAAAATTTAAATTATTTTAATGTCTGCTTGAACCATCATTTTACTAAGTATCACCCTTAATTAATTATTATAAGTCATCTAAATATTAAAAAGTTAACAATACAACAACAACAAATCCAGTGTATTCCCACAAAGTGGGGTCTGGGGAGGGTAAAATGTACGCAGTCCATACCGCTACCTCCGAAGAAGTAGAGAAACTGTTTTTGATAGACCCCCGGCTCAAGATAAAGAATAGTAAACAAAGTCATGATGAAACATGAAGCAGAATGGATGGCTTAACAGGAGTAAAGAATAAGAAATAATAAAAATAGAAATCAGAGCAATACGGAATAAGAGAACTAAGAGCCATATGCAATAAGAAATAAGAAATATGAAATAGGAAACTCGCCTAGTAGTAACCTACACTCACAGACCAAAGAGACATACCACACCCAAACTCTCCTGACTAGCGGCTCCTATCTATGGACACAGTCCTAGGATTACTAACCCGGCTAAACAGGAGCTTTCCTAACTACTTGCTACAACTCACGCACTCCCCCAAGCCTTCTACCCTTATCCGCAACCTCTACACCTTCCTATCTAGGGTCGTGTCCTCAGTAAGCTGAAGCTTCTCCACATCATGTCTAATCACTTTCCTCTGTTATTTCTTGGGCCTACCTCTACTCCTCTTGAAGCCATCCAAAGTGTAACTCCTCGAAGAGTTTTGAATCCAAGTTTAATATTTTAAGTGAACGTGAGGTGTATGTATTTTACGGATAACTGTAGTGCATACACGTACACATAACTATTGTGTATATAAGTTATATGATTACTGCTAGTAGGAAAAATAAATTGGAAAGTCTTAAACCTTAGAATTTTTTTTTAAGTAGGTCCCACTTTAGTCCCAAAAGTATATTAATGTGACAATAATATTTAAAGAAGGGAATTTTAGGTTTGTAAAGAATCGGTATAGTTATAGCAGCTCTTGACAAAAATTTAAAAAATTAAAGAGAAAGCTGCTGGCGGCATCTGAGTATTATTACTCTATTTCTTCTTCTTCGTTCAGAATCTGAGAACTCGCTAGAAGGGGAAGGAAGGAAAGGATTCTGATAATAATTTTGAAATAATCTTGGAGAAGTGACTTTAATAATCAAAAGTTGGAATTGAATTCCAACGGGTAAATTCTATCCCTTCCTTTTTAAATTTAACTATAGACAAGTATTTGGAGGTATTTAATTTGAGTTTTGTACTAGTTTCTGAAATGGGTTGATGAGAAGAAAAAGGAGGAAAAGGGGAAATTTTGATGAAAAGAGAGTTTTTAGGGATTCCTACTAATTATGTGGATTCAACGTTGAATTGTATAAATTGGAAATGAAAGAATCCATTCCGAATTCTTATTAAGAAATTCACTTGGTTTCGTCCATAATCGAAGATTTTTGCAATAAATTGTTAAACGCACATACGAGTCATTGATGGACACATATCTTATCCTTGTAGTTAATCTATTGAGTAGTGGATACGTGGAATTAGTGATTGGGAGAATAAGGGCTACCTTTTTGCGGGTTAAATTATTTGAGGCTCGGGAAGCTATCGTAGCTAGTTAAGTGCTAAGGTATGTAAAGCTAAACCTTCCCTCGCCATTAAGGCACCACCCTACGTCATGTACTTTTTCCTATTAATGTTAGTATAATTCTCATGAAATACGGAAGTAGAATCTTTATATTGCTTTACATATCATTTCTTCGCTCTACCATCGAGCTTACAAGTATCTATCTCTCCCTCTTTGTGTTAAGTTTCCATGACACTTTTATATTATCATAAGTTTCTGTGTTTGAAGCCCTTACACGTTAGGAGTAAATGGTAACAACATAGTTTCACTTGTATATGGTAGCTAGATGATCATTATCGTAACTCATATGTCATAGGACTTCAAGGCATTATTTGATAAACATTAATGATGGGAGGGTATATAGATTTGGCTTGGCATATTGCTCGACGTAATTCTGTGCACAAGATTGAGACCCGACCACTATAGCAAGCCCAACCATTGGGCATACCCGCCTTTGTGGAATCGTTTGTATTTGAAGTTAGTTGGAACGTCACATATTGGTTTCCTTGACTCGAGCCAACATATGGCATATATGGCCTGCGAGTAGACCCTCATAGTAAGCCCCTGGGCGAGGCATACCTACATACAGACTGCGATCACAGTTACATATATGGGATCATAGTAATGAGTATGTGAGAAACATATGTTTTATACTTGCCTTAGATTGCCTTCGAAAGACCATCTTATGATCATTTGTACGACTTATAGGATAAGTGCATCACCTAGGCAAAGTACAGGTCCTATATTATGATGAACATTTTTCTAAATATTATATGTGATGCTAGTAATGTTGGTGCATAAGTAATAAGTTCATATCGTATATGTGTTTTTGTTGGTTCATACGTTTTTCACTTTACCATTTGACTCATATGAGCTTCTGTATTTGTCCAGCTGTTATTCTATCTGCTTTCATACCAGTACATGTTGTTTATGTACTGACGTCTCAGGCCCATAGTTTATTAATGCAGGCTCAAATCCTCAGGATAGCAGACATCCACATTAGACTCTTTTGCCATTTTTAGCTGGTATTTTGGTGAGCTCCAACTCTCCCTGGTGCAAGTGTATGCCTAGTATTTTCTATTATATGTATAGGTCTCTGGTTGGGCATGATGGACCTAATGCCAACTAGTCACTTATAGTATAGTATGTTAAACTGACTAGAGGCTTTATAGGCATAGTGTAGTATTATATAGTTTTGTTAATATAAAACCCCCATGTATATATGCAACTCTTATTGAATATCCTGCCCATTATTATCTCATAACCTCGTGTACGTCATAAAGTGCTTGTAGAGAAAGTGTATATGGTTCTTGTCTGTCATTATCGTTTTGGGGCATAACAAACTTGGTATCAGAGCACCTAGGTTCAAGTGTCCTAGAAAGTCTATAAAGCCATGTCTAGTTGGACCTTACTTATCTATGTGTTGCGCGCCACATTTATAATTAAGGGACTATATGGACATTTAGGAATTTGACCTTCATATATAATCTAGATCGTGCAGTTGAGTTAAGTTATAGGAAGTTACTTCTTAATCCTATTCTGCTTATTTGTGATACAGACCATGTCTGCTATAGAAAAGAATAAAGCAGCCCAGCAGGCCTCTACTAGCACTACTCAGGAGGCAACCACTATCGGGCAATCTCTCGTATTGGTGGATCTAAATAGGACTCAAGAAAGTTTGTTGGGTTCTATACTCTCAGGTTCTCAAATGGCAGAGACAGAAAGACCTACAAGGGTTTCTGCACCTCAGGTGGTACCAACAGTAGTTTCTATCCCACCACAAGGTGCCTCTGACCCAGATCTTAAGGGAGCGATACAGTTTCTTACACAGTTGGTCATCACTCAGGTTTAAAGACAGAATATGGACATACCTGTTGCTACTCAGGGAGGGGTAGTCGAATCTAGGATCAAATATTCCTCCGTATGAATCCACCAAAATTCACAGGTTTTAAGCTTGTAGAGGACCCTCAATAATGCATTGATGAGGCTTATAAAATTTGTAAGGTAATGCAGGTCTCAGATACAGATGCGATGGAATTGGCCGCCCATCGACTGAAAGATGTTGCTGTTGATTGTTATGAGACGTGTGTTAACTCGAGAGGTTAGGAAGCTCCTCCAGTGGTATGGACAGAATTTGCAGAATCCTTCATGGATCATTTCATGCCATTAGAGCTCCGAGAGACAAAGGTGGATGAATTTCTATCTTTAAAGCAGGGTAATCTTAGTTTCAAGGAGTATTGTTTGTGGTTTACTCAGTTGTCCAAATATGCTCCAGAGTGGTTAGCACCCAAGCAAAATGGATTTATCACTTTGTGAATGGCCTTCCAGGTCCCTTAAAGGACCTTCTTTCAATTGCTACTATGAACAAAGATTTGGATATAGTAAGGATTATGGTAAGTGCTCAGTAGATAGAAAAAGATCAACATAATCATAAAATAGATAGTGAAAGGGAGTAGAGTAAGAGAGCTAGGACGACCAGCCAGTATCAGGGAAGTAGTGGAGCTACCACTAGTAGAGGGCCACCTAGGTAGACCCAGTCACCTGTGCGCTCTACATCTAATGCTCCAACTCAGTTCTTTAGGCATAGGTATGAGCAAAGCTAAAATTCTAAAGCACCAGACTTACGACCTCAAAGGGGCGTTAGTCGAGGGTTACCACCTCGACCTACATGCAGGCAGTGTAACAGACCATATAGGAAAGAGTGTCCAAGTGGTTCAAATGCGTGTTACTAGTATGGTATAGAGGGATATATAGTACGTGATTATCCACAGCTCAGAGGTAAAGGTAGAGGTAATCGATCACGGCCTACAGAATCTGTATTATCTTCATCTTCATCAGTGCCTTCTTCTTTTTGTGGCCCTCAGGCATCAGTAGGTAGAGGATCTGGTAGGGTTAGAGGGCATGGTTCAAGCGCAGGCCCGAACCATATGTATGCACTAGCTAGTTGGCAGGATTCAGAGGCATCTCTAGATGTGGTCATAGGTACCTTAGCTATCTTTTCACATGATGTATATGCCTTGATAGACCCAGGATCCACCTTGTCATATGTTACTCCATTTGTTTCTAAGAAGTTTCGAATAAAGCCAGAGTTATTACACGAACCATTTATGGTATCGACTCCAGTAGGGGGTTCTATTATAGCTACACAGGTCTATTATGATTGTGTTGTGACAGTATGTGGTCGTGCTATATTGGCTAATCTGATTGAACTTAAAATGGTCAATTTTGACGTTATTATGGTATGGATTGGTTATCCTCTTGTTATGCTACCCAAGATAGCCCGTTTCCACTTTCTATGAGAGCCAATCCTAGAGTAGAGGGGTGATTCTATGATACCTAGAGGGAGGTTTATTTCCTTTCTTAAGGCACGAAAACTTATTGCAAAGGGGTGTTTGTATCACCTAGTTCAAGTGAAAGACAGTGAGGCTGAAAAACAGGCACCAACTTTAGAATCTATACCAGTGGTGAACGAGTATTCAGATGTATTTCCTGATAAACTCCCTGGATGACCTCCTATCAGAGACATTGATTTTAGAATTGATGTGGATCCCAATACCAGCCGATATCGATTCCGCCTTATAGAATGGCGCCTGCAGAATTAAAAGAGCTAAAAAAAATTAAAGGACTTACTTGATAAAGGTTTTATTCGGCCCAGTATATCACCTTGGGGTGCGCCAGTGCTTTTTGTACGCAAAAAAGATAGCACATTGCGAATGTGTATAGATTACAGACAGCTGAACAAAGTGACAATAGAGAATAAGTACCTTCTCCCCCAAATAGATGATTTATTCTATCAATTAAAGGGAGATAAATGCTTTTCAAAGATTGATTTGAGGTTCGGTTATCACCAGTTAAGAATTCATGAAGTAGATATTCCCAAAACAGACTTCCGAACAAGATATGGGCACTTTGAGTTTCTTGTCATGTTATTTGGACTAACGAATGCTGCGGCAGCCTTCATGGACATGATGAACAGGATTTTCAAACCTTTTCTTGATATGTATGTGATTGTATTTATAGATGATATTTTGATATATTCACGTAATGAAGTTGAGCATGCAGATCATTTGAGGTTAGTATTACAGAAACTCAGAGAGCACCAGTTGAATGCTAATTTCTCTAAGTGTGAGTTTTGGTTGACCTCGATAGCCTTTCTTGGTCATGTGGTATATGGAGAAGGCATCCGAGCAGATTTTCAGAAGATAAAAGCTGTGAAGAATTGGCCTCGATCAACCACTCCTACTGAGGTATGTAGTTTCTTGGGTCTATCCGATTACTATAGGATATTTATGGAGGGATTTTCCTCTATTTCTACCCATTGACCAAATTAACGCAGAAAGCGGTTAAGTACTACTAGTCCGATGCTTGTGAAAGAAGTTTCCAAGAGTTGAAACATAGATTAACCACTACCCTAGTGTTGGCCTTACCAGAGGGCACAAAAAGATATGTGGTGTACTATGACGCTTCAGGTATTGGTTTGGGTTGCGTCCTAATGCAGCATGGAAGAATTATAGTGTATACATCTCGACAATTAAAGAAGCATGAACAGAATTATCCCACTTATGACCTACAGCATGCAGCTTTGGTATTCGTACTTAAATATGGTGCCATTATTTATATGGACTGCATGTTGATATATTTACCGATCATAAAAGTCTTCAATATCTATTCAAGAAGAAAGAGTTGAACTTAAGGCAAATGAGGTGGCTAGAGTTACTGAAGGATTATGATGTCAATATTCTCTATCATTTCGATAAAGGTAACATTGTAGTTGATGCTCTTAGTTGACTATCCATGGGTAATCTAGTGCATCTGCCACCTGTTCATCAGGAAGTAGAAAAAGATGTTCAAAAGTTGGCTAATCTTGGCGTTCACTTTTTGAATTTCAAAGATGGTGGCGTTATGGTACTTAATACAGCCAAGTCGTCACTTGTGGCATTGGTTAAGCAGATGCAGTATGATGACCCCTTATTGTTCTAATACAAAGAAGGAATTCAACAATATCGAATCACGGCATTTGAACTAGAAGATGATGGAACCTTGAGGTGTCGAGGTAGATTATGTGTGTCTGATGTAGATGGGTTACGATAATAGATTACGGTTGAGGTACATTGCTCTCATTATTCAATCCATCCCGGCTCTACCAAAATGTATCATGATCTTAAAGAGATCTATGATGATAGGCGATATTACGCGCCTATATCAATATATTTTGCCCATATTTGTGCCATGTTTTGAGAATAAATTATATATTTCATGCACTTTTAGTCCTTTTTCTTGTAAGTGAGCTAATGAAAATGATTAGCAAATTTTCAGGTATAAATGATGCAGAATTCAGCATTTTATGGCTTATTTGAGGCCAAAGAAAGCTCACGAAGGAAGGAAAGGGAGCTTGGACGCCTAAAGGACCAAAAGTGATACATGGAAAATCTATCCCGGGCTAAAACAACATTTCTGAAGACTTTGGGGACTAGCAGTAACTTAGTTGGATTTGGACAATGATACATTAACCTAGTACAATTGGGTTAAGTATTTCATTAGTTTATTTGGATTAGGAGAATGTTACATTAACCTAGTACAATTGGGTTAAGTATTTCATTAGCCTAGTAAGATTAGGATATGGGTATTATAAATACCCTATCATGCTAGAGATTTTTATTCATTCTTAAACCATTAATATTTTCTACTCTTCCAACAATTCTAATCTTTCCCTTAATTCTATTTTTCTTCTTCTATTCATCTATTCTTAATTTCTGCAACAAGAGAATCGTTACTTTGCCTAGGAATTCACGCCTAAACGCCTACCACGTGAGCTACACGAAACTAATCAATATTGTGGTATAACAACAATGTCAATCGTGATCTCCTTCGCACTCATGGGTAACTAAACTTCTCTGTTGGGGTTATGGAAGCCGTATGAGATACTATCTATTGCTGTGAGTTTGTGAGTTCGTGACACGTATGCTGCTTATATCATTATTCTCTTCATCTTAATATAAATTCTTTATGGTTGCAAACGCAAGAATACACCAGTATAACATTTAACTTATTCGAAAGAAAGGTTATCTGTCTGGAAAAGAGATAATGTCAAGGTAGTAGGGTCCCATCCCCTAGTAAAAAGTTAGTGCCATAACTGGATTAACCTCTTGGAGAATTCGTACCGTTAGACACGCTTTAAGCTCGAAAGAGTTAAAGTGAAATAATCCTCGAATAGGTTGAAAGACGCCTGGATTTACCATCGAATACAATTCTCTATAAGCACATGCATGTCGGAATTCTACACACTCATAGCCAATAGAGACGTATACCTCAGAAGGTGGACATAACCCCAACGCTTCAATTCTCATTGTTTACAACTTACATAATATTCTTTCTTTTATTTTCAGCTTTTACTTTAATACTTTGTTTACATTACTTGCACGACAAGACTCCCCCTTCTTACGAGACTTGCACTAAAAGTCTAGTAATTTTGCTTACTTGTTGGCCAAGCTATTCCCTGAGGGATCGACACCCAACCCAGGTTGGGTTCTATATTTGCTAACGACCGCTTTACACTCCCACGAGAGCTGTAGATTGAGCGTTATCAATCTACTAGTGGAATAAAATAAAGAGAGATATAACAGAATATGTGGCATAGTTCTCTAATTGTTAGCAAGTGAAAGCGGAACATCAAAGACCCGGTGGCCTAGCTCCAACCTTTTGTATTCTTATGTGGAAGTGGGATACTATTAATATGGACTTCGCTGTAGGCTTACCTTTTTCTTATAAAAAATATGACTCTATTTGGGTAATAGTTTATCGATTGACGAAATCAACCTATTTTCTTCCTGTTAAGTCTACCAGCACAACTGAAGATTATGCCAAGCTTTATGTAAAGGAGATTATTCTCCTGCATGGGCCCCCAATGTCCATTATTTCAAATAGTGGTTCCCCGTTTGAAGCTTAATTTTGGAAATCATTTCATAGGAGCTTGGGTACTCAGCCTTAGTACTGCATTTTATCCTCAGATAGACGGCCAAGCTGAGCGCACCATTCAGACACTTAAAGATATGTTGAGTGCGTGTGTGCTGGATTTTAAAGGTAATTGGAATGATCATTTGCCTTTGATAGAATTTGCTTATAATAACAGTTATCACTTCAGCATTGGCATGCTTTATTTAAAGCTCTATATGGAAGATGATGTAGATCGCCTATTGGTTGGCTCGAAGTAGGCGAGACGCAGGTATTGGGTCCAGATCTAGTCCATCAAGCTGTCGAAAAGGTTAAACTCATACAAGAACGGTTGAAGATTTCCTAGATTAGGCAAAAATTGTTTACAGATGTACAATGTAGAGATTTAGAATTTCAAATTAGTGATTTTGTGTTCCTAAAGGTGTCGCCTATGAAAGGCGCTATGCGATTTGGTAAAAAGGGTAAGTTGAGTCCCAGGTATATTAGGTCATATAAAGTTATTCCCAAAATTGGCTAGGTAGCCTATGAGCTAGAATTATCTCCTGAGTTAGTTGTAGTGCATCCTGTCTTTCATGTGTCTATGCTATGTAAATGCTTAGGAAATTCGTCTCGCATCATCCCTATAGAAGGTATTGAACTTGCTAGAGACTTATCATTCAAAGAAGTCCTCGTGGCCATATTGGATTGGAAGGTTAGAAAGTTAAGATCTAGAGACATAACTTCAGTAAAGGTGTTATAGAGGAACCAGAACGTAGAAGAAGCCACTTGAGAAGCAGAAGCGGATATGAAAACTAAATACCCTTATTTATTTCAAAAACTATCAGAAGGTTCTTGAACTACTTGTCCCTTTATATGATCATTAGTTTTCACTATATTTTGTTATGTTGATATCTAATTCTTACCTGATATGCTTAGGTACATGATTTTTGCCTATCAGCCTTGAGATTTACATGGAAAATAACATGCACATACAGAGTATAAGGTAAGTTACATAGTTGGTTATGACTTTTAATTATGTGTAAGGCCAAGAGGAGCCTCGTGTACTATTTCTTGGGTTTAAGGTCAAGCAGAGCCTTGCGTGTTATTTATTGAGTATTATATATGTTGTGACGCTCTATGAAGCGTCTTTGGATGTATTCTGGCTAGCTGACAGGTACCCGATGGTCCTATTTGCAAAGGAAACTCTGGCGAAATTTTTGGAAATTTAGGGAGTTAGTCAAATTTTAAGGGCTTATCATTCGACAAAGTAAGAACGAACTTTGTTAAATGATATAGTGGAGGTGTTGGATCGTGGTGGAATGGATAATAATCTATAAACATCATTTGAGGACGAATGATCCTAAGTGGGGGAGATTGTAACACCTCAAAAGGTTTTGAATCCAAGTTTAATATTTTAAGTGAACATGAGGTATACGTATTTTATGGAGAACTGTAACACATACATGTACACATAACTACTGTGTATATAAGTTATACGATTACTGCTAGTAGGAAAAAAAATAAATTGGAAAGTCTTGAACCTTAGAATTTTTTAAGTGGGTCCCACTTTAGTTCCAAAAGTATATTAATGTGACAAGAATATTTAAAGAAGGGAATTTTGGGTTTGTAAAGGGTCGGTATAATGGTAGCACCTCTTGACAAAAATTAAAAAAAATGAAAGAGAAAGTTGCTGGCGACATCTGAGTATTAGTACTCTATTTCTTCTTCTTCTTCATTTGGAATCTGAGAACTTGCTAGAAGGGAAAGGAACGAAGGGATTCATATAATAATTTTGAAATAATCTTGGAGAAGTGACTTTAATAATCAAAAGTTGGAATTGAATTCCAACGGGTAAATTATATCCCCTCCTTTTTAAATTTAACTATAGACAAGTATTTGGAGGTATTTAATTTGAGTTTTGTACTAGTTTCTGAAATGGGTTGATGAGAAGAAAAAGGAGGAAAAGGGGAAATTTTGATGAAAAGAGAGTTTTTAGGGATTCCTACTAATTATGTGGATTCAACGTTGAATTGTATAAATTGGAAATGAAAGAATTCATTCCGAATTCTTGTTAAGAAATTCACTTGGTTTCGTCCATAATCGAAGATTTTTGCAATAAATTGTTAAACGCACATACGAGTCATTGATGGACACATATCTTATCCTTGTAGTTAATCTATTGAGTAGTGGATACGTGGAATTAGTGATTGGGAGAATAAGGGCTACCTTTTTGCGGGTTAAATTATTTGAGGCTCGGGAAGCTATCGTAGCTAGTTAAGCGCTAAGGTATGTAAAGCTAAACCTTTCCTCGCCATTAGGGCACCACCCTACGTCATGTACTTCTTCCTATTAATGTTAGTATAATTCTCATGAAATACGGAAGTAGAATCTTTATATTGCCTTACATATCATTTCTTCGCTCTACCATCAAGCTTACAAGTATCTATCTCTCCCTCTTTGTGTTAAGTTTCCATGACACTTCTATATTATCATAAGTTTCTATATTTGAAGCCTTTGCACGTTAGGAGTAAATGATAACAACATAGTTTTACTTGTATACGGTAGCTTGATGATCATTATCATAACTAATATGTCATAGGACTTCAAGGCATTATTTGATAAACATTAATGACGGGAGGGTATATTGGTTTGACTTGGCATATCGCTCGACTTGATTCTGTGCACAGGATCGAGACCCACTACTATAGCGAGCCCAACCATTGGGCGTACCCGCCTTTGTGGCATCACTTGTATTTAAAGTCACTTGGAACGTCACATATTGGTTTCCCTAACTCGAGACAATATATGACATATGGCTTGTGGGCAAACCCTCATAGTGAGACCTTAGGTGAGGCGTACGTGGATACAGGCTACGATCACAGTTACATATATGGGATCATAACAATGAGTATGTGAGCAACATATGTTTTATACTTGCCTTAGATTGCCTTCGGAAGGCCATCTTTTGATCATTTGTATGACTTATAGGATAAGTGCATCACCTAGGCAAAGTATAGGTCCTATATTATTATGAACGTTTTTCTAAATATTATATGTGATGCTAGTAAGGTTGGTGCATAAGTTATCATTTCATATCGTATGTGTTTTTATTGGCTCATACTTTTTTCACTTTACCATTTGACTTATATGAGCTTCTGTATTTGTCCAGCTGTTATTCTGTCTGCTTTTATACCTATAAATGTTGTTTATGTACTGACGTCTCGGGCCCGCCTTATTTTATTAATGCAGACTCAGATCCTTAGGATAGCAAATGTCCATGTTAGACTCTTTTTCCATTTTCAAATGGTATTTTGGTGAGCTCCAACTCTCCCTGGAGCCAGTCTATGCCTATTATTTTTTATTATATTTATTGGTCTCTGGTTGGGCATAACAGGCTTAATGCCAACTAGTCACTTGTAGTATAGTGTGTTAAACTGATTAGAGGCTTCATGGACATGATGTAGTATTATATAGTTTTGTTAATGTAACTCTTTTGTGTATATATACAACTCTTATTGAATATCCTGCCGTTATTATCTCATAACCTCGTGTACGTCATAAAGTGCTCTTAGAGAAAGTGTATACAGTTCTTATCCGTCATTATCGTTTTAGGGCGTGACACAAAGCTAGCCTCTCACACCTATGAGCTGGGGCATCCGTGCCCCTCCTCATCACATGCCCAAACCATCTTAGACTTTTTTCTCGTATCTTGTCCTCCATCGAAGCCACTCCCATCTTCTCCTGGATAATCTCATTCCTAACTCTATCCCCTCTAGTAAGTCCATACATCTAATGCAATATTCGCATTCCCACCACCTTTAATTTTTGAATATGGGAGTTCTTGACTGGCCAATATTCCGCTCCATACAGCATGGATGGATGGATTGCCACTCTATAGAATTTTCCTTTAAGCTTAAGGGGCACCTTCCTATCACACAACACTCCTGAGGCGAGCCTCCACTTCATCCAATCTACTCCAATACAATTAGAGACATCCTCATTAATCTCGCTATTCCTTTGAATCATAGACCCAAGATATTTAAGACTATCCCTCTTACAAATATTCTGGGAATCCAACCTCACCACTACTTCGTCCTCCTGCCTCAAGTCACTATATTGCCCTTAATTAATTATTATAAGTTATTTATGTATTAAGAAATTAATAATATTTAATTAAAAATAGACATTTATGACATGTATGCGCTACTTCAACCTTCATTTTACTAAATATCACTCCTAATTAATTATTATAAGTCATCTAAGTATAAAAAGGTTAATAATATTTAACATAAAAGGTAAAATAGACATAAAATGATAAATTAACTCTTAATGTTTTAAATTAACTTAACGTCTTATATACCCACTTAATTTTTTTTTTACAAATATTTTTTATATTAATTTTGTTATATCACTTTTAATTAGTTGTTGTAAATCATTTAAGACATGTTCGCTTCGTTGCTTCAATTATAATTTTACTATATTACTCCGAATTAATTGTTATGGTCATCTAAGCATTGTGTCACTTAAATGGGCATTTGTGATTTATTTATCTCACTTTTAAAGGATGATAAACAGACAACAGATCGACATGTTTGCTTGTGTTGCATGCTTAGATATTTTCTTTTATATTTGTTTATTTAACTTTTCTTTTTAATCTATTATATATTTGAGAATTACTTAAAAATATTATAAATCATAATAATTAACAACTTAAAATAATTAAAAAGGCGTATGAAATTTAATTAACTCTCCAAATTTTATTACTTCCACATAAATTGAGACAAAACAACAAGTATTATAAATCACAATAATCAATAAATTAAAATATTTTGAAAATATATAAAAAATTTAGTTCACTCTCAATATTGTATGAATACCACTTAAATTGAGACAAAGGATATAACATATATTATTTAAAAATTATGTAGAAAATTATTATATTTTTTTTAAATTTAAACTACATAATTTAAATAATTTTTTAAATGTAATTTGAAAATATTTTAATAACGAAAGTTAAAACTCTAACACTTTAAACATGGTAGACATTAATGTATCATAAAAATCATAAAAATTATATACTGTAGTTCATAAGTATCGATCCTAGTTAATATCAACCTACGAAAGTCGTGTATTAATATTGTAGCCTTGCACCCTTATGTTTTGCTGGTTTGATAATATGTGAATCATTACTTATATTTGAGCATATTTTATTTGTTAAATTTTAAATCTAAAATTTTTCATATTTGAATGATATTTTAAATATAATTTGAAAATATTGTAATAACGGCAATCAAGACTTAAACACTTTAGATGTGGTGGACATCAACAAGTTATAAAAATCAAAGTATTCATTAACGTCAACTCTAGTTAACAACAACCCAAGAGAGTCAGACGTTAATATTGTAGTCTTGCGCCCATATGTTACATTGATTTGATAATATGAGAATCATTACTTATATTTGTTATTATTATGGCTTCTAATTAAATAATTTTATAAATTATTATGTTTAAATAAATTTAAAACACATATTTAAATAAATATTTAAACATAATTTGAAAATAATACAATGACAACAGTAGAAACAAAACTAAAAACATTTTAGACATGGTAGAAATCGCCACTCTATATAAATCATAAGAATCATTGATCCATAAGTGTCAATCCAATTTTATAACAACTCAAGAGAGTCAAGTATTAATGTTGAAGTTTTATAGCTTCCTAGTGTTGTAAACGTTCACTTGGTTAAATAAAATAGTTTATTTACCAAAAAAAATGTTGAATTTTTACATATTTATTAGTTATCATCTTTTAAAAAGTACAATAAAAATTTAAATAATTAATGATGATCCTAGTTAACATCGACCTAAGAGAATACTCACGCACTAGTATTGTAGTCTTGCTCCTCTATATTAAGCCGATTTGATAACATGTGAATCATTAGTTAATTTTCTAATTAATGAAGCCTCTAATTAAGTAATTCTATTATTTATTATATTTAAATAAATTTACAAACTACATATTCAAATATTTTTTAAATATATAATTTTAAAATATATCAATAAAGATAGTCAAAACTCAAAACACTTTATAATTGTCGACAATAATTAACTACACTAAACACTTACATCTTTTATGTTATGAAAATCTTATAGTTAAATCCCCAAAAATGTTGATCCTATTTTTTCTAAAAACATTTAAACCTTGCATATAATGAAGATTCTACGTAATTGAAACTTTATTTAACTAGTTATATATAAATAATTTTGAAGGGAAAAATAAATAAAAAGTACAATAAAAAAAGAGATTATATATAGTAAAATATTATAGTTAATAAAATTACAAAAAAATTACGTACTTAAAGCCATAGAAAGTTATAATTTTTAGTGGATATATCTTTCAAATATTTTTGCATCATATCCTATTTTCAAAATATTTATTTATTTTTAATCAAATGTATGAATAATTTTTTATACCATTGTTTTAAATATTCGTTAGAATAACTTTGCAAAAATGTTTTATTTATATTTATTGTTATAATGTATCGTTTAAAAATTATATTATATATTTAATTATAGAGACACTTCATAGGAGGTGTAAGTGTAAAATTATCAAAGTACATGTGTAAGCATTTCATTTTAAAATTTTAAAATAATATTCATATTATAAAGTGTTCAATACTAATCATTTATATATTGAGAATTTGATATTAAATATCATGAATTATATATATATATATATATATATATATATATATATATATATATATATATATATATATATATATATATATATATATATATATATATATATATATATATATGATCATATTTTATTAAAAATCACATTTTAATGAATGGTCATTTATTTATTACCATTTTCTAATGTGGGAATTGACTTTTAAGTTGAGGGAATAACAAAGACTTTAACTTTTTTTGACTAAAAAAAAGAAAAAAAAATTAGTTTGTTTTGAAAGAAAAATGTCATTGCAGTCTTTTTTCTAATTATGGCCAAATTTGGGCCAAATTTTTATGGTCATTTAGCACTATCCATAAAAGATATCTTTTTTCTTGTGTTGTACTTCCTCCATTCTAAATTACTCGTCCCAAATTGAGATGACACAACTATTAAGAGAATAATGATTAATAATGTAACTTTACCTTTTGCCCCTATTAATTGTGTCATGCTGTTAGTTCCAATATTGATGGAGTTATTATATGCCTGATACCAAAGCACTTTTTGCATGGATAATTAGGATTATAGGATTACCAAAGTCTTTGCAACATTTTTCAATATTTGATAATCCAATGCTAGTAAACAGGATTAATCAATTACTAAGGGTATAATGGCGAAAAAAATTGTCTTGTCTTGATTAATGAAAAAAGACAAGTAAAATGAGAAATCAAAATAGAAAATTTGGGACAGAGGGAGTAATAGACGAAAGAGTGGGAAAAGATAAATATTACTCCCTCCGTTTTATTTTAGCTGACCTTATTGCTAAAATATTTGTTTCAATTTAGTTATCCCATTGATGAAATTAAGAGGATTTTAATATGTTCTTTCAATAATACCCCTATTATTAAATGACTAAACAAGTTATATATATTCAAATTTATATTTTCAAAGCATAATTAATAAGGCTAATTTGATAAAATAGATTCCTAATAAATATTTTTCTTAATGGGTGTACCAAGTCTATAGAAGTCAACTAATTCAAAACGGAGAGAGTATATTGTATTATATTTTGAGGTCAGTTTAGTGAAAGAGAGAGTTGAACAAAGAAAAATATTATAATTATATTCACTATACAAAATACAGTTTTATATTTTTAAGAAAGGTATTTTTTTGGTAGAGTTTTGAACTATTTGGCTAATTAAGAGTTGCTTGAGTTATACGACATTGTTGTGTTGTTGTATCCGAAAGGGAACACAGTCAGGAGATATACTGCTGGATCGATATAGATTATGCTGCAAAGAACATAAATTTTCTTAAAGAGAGTGAGATATCCACGCTTCAGTCTGAAAACTTTTTATTCTTTTTATTGTTATTTTATTTTCACTTATAATTTATTTTAATTATGATATATTACACAAATATAAACTAAAATTAAATTAAATAACTTGAGTTGTTCGCATTTTAATAGGTTAGTTTTCTTGCTACTTACATTTTCCTATTCAAACAAAAACAAGAACCACTTGTTTGTAATCTTCTACTGATGCTTTAATTAAAAATTAGGGGTGCGTTAGGTATTTTTATTTTTTTTTATAGGTTGTTAAAATTTTTGCAAGATAATTTAAAAAAAAATAAAAATGAACTCCTTAAAATTAAGAAAGTGACTTCACTAGAAAGTAGAAAAAATAAGTTTTACAAATGATATTTCACTTTGTTTACTTATCAAATACAAGAAAACAAGTAAACTTATTTCCTGCAACACAGTTTCCTTGTACTCTCCCTCCCTCCCTCTCTCTCTGTCTCGCCAACATGCAAGCGTCGTGCTTCTATGGTCATGTGAAAGTCAAGCAGAGTATGAACGGAAGAAGAAATAATTAACGATGTGGGGTGGGCATTACTAATAACTTTTACATGCAAGTGGCAAATTCAAGTACGTGGTAACCATATCGTGTACATAATTTATACTAGTAGGCTACGCCGTGCTACCTACAGGTTTAATGTTGATACTTAAAAATTCTACGATATGTTTAATTTTATTATTTAATTAAAACCTTTATTTATTTAATTGATAAATTTTTAATTAGACATATATTATTATATTTGGATTAATAAAATTTGTATAAGAATATTTTAAGTTTTTAATATGACACTCATAAAATTTCTAGAGTCAATCAAGTATTTCATATTTTAAAAATCTTTTAAGTTGTTAATTATTGTGATTAATATATTTTTTTTACGTATTTTTTGAAATATGTAACAAATTAATTATTTTTTTGGATATTTTAAGTAGTTAACTATTGTAATTTATAATATTTTTTATGTATTTTTTAAATAATGTATTATTTGAAATATATAACAGATTAATTTTTTTAGATATTTTAAATTGTTAATTGTCGTAATTTATAATACTTTTTGACATTGTAATTTACTATTTTAAGCTGTTAACTAATTTATAAAACTCTCCTTGTTTAAACTTTTGTAACATTGATAGTTAATTATATTTTTAAAATAATTTAATTTTTTAATTATTGTAATTTATAATAATATTTCTTTTATTTCAATTTAAGCGTTACAGATATAATTTTGAGAGTCAACCAAATATCACGATTGAAATAGTGAAGTAGACATGCCTTAAATGATTTATAATAACTAATTAAAAGTGATATAGCAAAACTGCTATAAAAAATATTTATGAAAAATATTTAAGTGGCCCTTATACAAGATGTTAAATTAATTCAAAGCATCAAGAGGTTATTTATTATTTTATGTCTATTTTATCTTTTTATAAATATATATTTTTTAATAGTTAAATAATTTATAATAATTAATTAGGTGTGATATAATAAAATTACAGTAGAAGCAATTGAAGTAGATATGTAATAAATATATATTTTATTTTTTATTAAATATTATTAATTTTTTAATACGTAAATATTATATAATAATTAATTAAGTATAATATAATAAAATTACAAAGCAAATAGATGACAAATAGAGATGTGGACGGAGGTGAGTCTGATTGATTGAGCCGATCCGCTCCCTCTTATTATTTAGGAGAATAACGATTATTAAATTTCTGAACTGATGACGCCTTTGGTATGCATGTCTTGTGCACATTATTGTCTAAGCAAACTATATGTGCATCATTCTTAATAGTCTTGACAATTACTCATGCTATAATTAAAGGGCAAAATCTTTCATAATTCTCTTCGTGGTCTAAAACATTTATGCGGCATAATAAATGTTAATTGTTACTAATGCTTTACTATACTACTCCTTTCGTCCATTTTAAAAACAAATCATGCATGCAATATAGATATATTACATTATGTACTAAAAGTGAATTATACATCTATAATTTATAATCTATCTCTATAATATATTAAAAGTATGAAAACCCTTCGAAAAATGATTTAAACTTTTTACCCTTTATTAAAATTTTTCTCAATAGACAAAAGTGTCTTTTTGCTGTTTTTATATTTATAATATTTAAAATTTAAAATTAAGGAGCCATAAAATATATGGTAAAAAAATAATATGTTTTTAAAATAAGAAGTCGTAGAAATTTTGGAAGAAAAAGTATGGTAAATTTTATTTTTATGTTTATGTAGTTTTTTTTGTCTCCATAATAAACATTCAATTGCTCCTTTTATATTTTAGGGACTTTTTAATAAGGGAAAAAAAATCTCAATTCACGTGAACACACTGGCAAATGACTTCTCATTAGTGGTAGCTATATATACAACACCTTTGTTAAGAAAAATTGTTGAATAATAGTTTCTTTTAAGCATTGTGTTCTTTATTGATTATTTTAAGCATTGTTTCTCATTTTATGTTATTTTCAATTTCTTTCTTTTGAAGCTTACACCTTTTTACTATATTTCACATGTTTTTTCCCCTCTTGTGGTCATATTTTGTATATCTCTATCCAAATCATTTATTTTTTTAATAATTTGATTTTGGGTAATCATTTATTTAAATATAATGTGGTTTTAATTTTATGTTACAGTGAATTCATGTCAAGAGTTGGTTGTAACAATTAATAATTATTAAAATGCGGTTATTGAGGTTATGTTCTTAGATAAAATTCGAGAATCAATTTGATAAGTTCTACTTCAGATTTTGAAAAAGAATTTCAAAATTTAAAGTATCTAATAGGAACACTCTATAACAAATAAGATTATTTCATTAGTGTAGGATTATATTGTTTTTATGTTCTTCTTATTCATATTACAAAATTTTCATAAAAATATAAACATTATCTTCTCGAAAAAAAAAAGAGTAAGAAATATATAAGCTAATGATGATCTTTATGAAGTAAATTAGCATAATAAGAAAATTAGTTTTATTAATAATAATCAAAACTATAATATTTATTTTAACAAGTGAAAATAATAAGTACTACTAATTTTATAAACATATTTCAATGCAGAAAAAACAAACAATAAATGAAAGAGATAAGCCTCTAGTACCACCCTAAACTATGGCCAAAGTTGTTACGATACGCTACAACTTCACAGGGGTCCTATTATCCCCTGAACTCAAATTTAGCATATTTTTATCATTTTTTATGCTAATGTGACACCTTTATTACATAAAATGGAGCCCATATCAAATGTGTCACGCTATCTAAAATGATTGACAAAAGGTATCACGTTAGCTAAAAAGATTGACAAAAATACGCTAAAATTTAGTTTAAGGGGTAATAGGACCCCCGTGAAGTTGATGTGTGTTGTAGTAAATTTGGTCATAGTTCGGGGATACTAGATGTTTTTCTCGAATAAAAATAAGGTCAAATTTTAAAGATTATATTTATTTATATAAATTGTAAAATATGTAATACTCTATTAATGACAATCACAACTTATTTACTGATATAGACAATAGATAATATCGTTTCTTATCACTTGATCCTCATGCTAAAAATAAATGTTTTAGTTTATCTGCTCAATTTGTGAAATCAAGAGAATTGTATTATGTTTTTTTTCTACCCTTTAGTGTTAATTAACTATATAAAGCAACAGTATAGATAAATTTAAAGTTTCAAATTATCATTAATAAGGTTAATTTAGCAAAATATACCTCTAAGTAAAATTTTCTTAAGGATTGTGTTACATCAACAAAAAGTTAAGTAATACGAAATAAATTTAGTAAGAGAGTGATAAAACACGAAAATATACGCACATGCATGTACATACATATGTATATATAAACACTTAGGGGTGGGTTTTTCGGAAATAAGTTATTCCGGGATTAATTATTACAAAATAAGTTGTACTAGCATGTATGTGTGATAACTTATCTCATCACTGTGGTATAAATGGTGCGACAAATAATTTTGAGACTACCTAATACATTTAATTAAACGCAGGATAAATAATCATGAACTTTATCTCTGAATTATTATAATTATACCTTACAACAAACGACTCTTTAATACATATAATACTAAAATAACAATCTTAAAAATAATATTGAATTTTGTGATAAATTTATAAAACGTATTAATTTGCGTATAAAGTTAATAAACTTAACTAAAATGCTATAAATATCCATGTTAAAAAAAATATTCATTACATATAATATAAAAAGATATTACATAAATATAAAATTAAAATTATAAGGACAAAATGGACATTGCATGGGATAAAAAGGGGAGTATGATTATTTTCAATGTTGAGGGGAAAGTTTGATTTTTTAATCAAAGTTGGGGGTGAAAATGATTTTCACCCATTTATATTAATTGACAATATGCACACTTGCAAAGCACGCACATAAGTCTATATATTAAAAAATGAAGACCATTACAAAAGTGATTTGACCTTTTTATCCTTCATTAAAAGAGTTTGTAATTAATAAAATCATCTTTTTTCTATTTTTTTTCATATTTAAAACTTTTAAATTAACTAAATTTTATGTAATAAATCCTTTCTTCCTTCCTTAAATTTTGTAATATAGTTAAATTTGTAAGAAAAATTAACTATGGAAAAAAATAAAAACTTTAGCCACTTTCTGATTCTTTTAAATATAGGAGTTTCCTCTATATTTGGAAAATGTCATTTCAAATTGTTAGACTATAGTTAATATTTACGAGTATTCCAATTTAATTTGCAAGAAATATTTACCTTATCAATATTTTATAATAATATGGTAAATAAAAGTGAACTATAAATTTTATTATTATTGAGTCTTTTCTTTTTTAGTTATGTAAGAAGTTCTAATATTTTATACTTCTAAATCACTTAAAATATTACCTTATAGAAACTATATCTATTTGAGTAATGTTGGTGGAAGAGATATTCTTATAACTATTTTTTTCATAATTCTTATAACTACTTTTTTCATAAGCTTTGAAGGAAGCGTATAATAATAAAAAAAGATTACATTTAATCGTTCTAATATCTTGATTATCATATTATTTTGTAATAATTTCTATTCTATTCAAGTTTATATTATAGATGGTTGTTCGATCGAACTTTGAAGAATTTTTTATATTAAGGTTAGATTTAATGGTATTGTTATAATATCTCGATTATTTTCTATAATGTTATTATCTGTTATTTTTCTGCTTCACACAGGTGGATGAACGTTTGATCGGACTTTGAGAGATTCTTTTGTAAAGGTTAGAGTTTAATCATATCTTGTAGTTTACAAGTGGTGGATGAATATTCGGTCAAACTTTGATGAAATTTTGTATAAATATTAGGTTTTATCATATTATTTTATTGTAGCTTCTGATCTATTACTATATATTATTTTTTTAATCATTTGTTGTGTGATAGTACACGTTGTAGGAAACGATTAAGATACCAATACTTCACGCATGCCTGGATGCATAAAGTTGTCTATCTTCGATTTTTAAAGTCAATTGTTATTTTTAATAAATATTTTTATTTATATATTTCATATTGATTGATGACTTAACATGAAATACACGTGCAACAAACGTACACTTGACTAGTACAATATAAATGTCACGATTCAATTGAACGTGACTGGCACCCACCCCATTCTCCTGCAGGAGAATCAATAACCCCGAAAGCATTTACCGACACTTAGAGAAAATAAAAGAAACTATCCCTTAATAGTTTAAAAATCCATCAATCTAACAACTTAATAAATGCAGAAATAAGTACTAAAAGAAAAACACCCTAGAGTACGAAAGCTATTGTAGATGTACCAAAACATACTAAGAATATCAAGAAGGGGATGCAACCCCAAAACTAAAAGAAAGTGCATAATGTCCAAAATAAAGGACCATGACATAAGGGAAAGATTCAATGGTAGCCAACTAAGCTGCTCACCCTTGAAATCTGAATCACTCTAGAATCATAGTTGAGGTCTTTGCACTCAACAAATGTAAGAGTAGGTGTAGTACAACACATAAGAACAACAGTATACTAGTAGGGTCATTTGGCCAACCCAAAATGAGAATATGAGCATATGATCAAAACATAGTACAACAAGTTAATCCACGCTCATTTTAACCTACACCTAACATAACAATTCAAGTCATTTACCACCAAGTCAAATAAGTAAAGCCAAGTCAAAATAAGTCATGACAAGTAAGAAATTATCAAATATATAAATGTGTTTCCCCGTTCACTCATGGAACTGTCAAACTCACCCAAACCTCGTACATACACGCTATGAGTATCATAACCACCCTCTAGCCATGATCTATAAGTGACGAATTCCGTCCATGTACTAAAACCTCATACACAAGTGTCTGCCAACCTTGTTCCACCAAGAAGCGGAGAGAACGTTTCAAATACGAGAACATTCCTCATTTAACCATAAGGTTGGTCAAAATCATACAACCAGAATAAAATCATTGCATTGATCACACAAACAACATGCACTAATAAGACATAATAAGAAGTAGTTAATATGCACATATAGTACAAATTGAATTACACTAAAATGCCATCACCTACCTCGAACCAAGCTTGCACAACTCCACTAAGCCGGAACTTTGCTCTTTTATGCAATTTTCACTTGATCTCGGTCTAGAAAATGAATATAAATATGTAATTAATTAAATGACCTACCACGTTGGGGATTATAACTCACACCCTATTCCTAAGGCCAAGTTCATGATTATTCTCTAGGACTTTTCTACCTTAATTCACCTAAAACTATCAATTTCATGAATGATTTAGTGAATTAATGACATGTAAGGGTAAACTAACAATAATTAAGAAAAACCCATTGATTTTATACTCAATTTATCCTTTTGCACCATTATACCAACAAAAAATTATCCTTTAATCATTTTCGAACTATACAAACTAGTATTTAAGGATAGATTATTGATTTACCAGTTAACGGGTATAATTTCTTACCTTAATGATGAAATATGATGAAAAATTGATGGTTTATATCCCAAATCACCACCATAGAAGCCCCAAATGTTTCTTGAAAAAATAAACAATTTTGTTTTTTTTTTAAAATGAAACAACGATTTATCTCGCTATAGCGACCCTTTGACTGCATTGATGGTCGCCATAGCAAAAATTTTCTCGCTTTTGAGCATAAGAAAATGCACATCGCTGTAGCGACATCGACAGGACAGAAAGTCTAGTTTCCTCCAAAAATCTCTTTTTTCACAACACACCTTATATTCAGGATATCCCAACAATACCCTTTATGTTAAGACCAATTTTGAGAGTTTTACTTACCCGTATTGAATTTCGTAGAATCCTACGCGTTTCTTATATTCTTAGCTACCTAAGAATCGAATTAAACACTACCATGCTTATCAAATTATTCTCAAATTTTTTAGACCATCCTTGCTCTGATTTCATTTGAAACTAGCCTAGCTTGAAATTTATTACTTTGAATCTGGAAAGAATTTTTAACATGAAATTTTAAATGAAAGATTTTTACGTAATGATAGAAAAGGTAATTAAAATAGATATATTATAAGTGTCTTAAAATGTATTATGCTTGTTTTGGTAAAAATCTACAATATATATTAAAAGTAAATTATAGATATATTAAAAATATATAGTTATAAATGGTAAAAGTTTTCTAAATTTGATATATTTTGATAAGTTTCTCTCTAACCTATCCCTTATACACTTGGCACAAACTATTGATTAGGAATTTGTTTTATTAAGTATATTTTGTAAACCTAAATTTTACTACTGTTATTTTATGCATGTAGTTACTTGGGCAATTTAACTAAAAGTGACAAAAAAGTTTTGAAATGAGGTGTAGGAGACTCAAATTTTAAAAATTAAGTGTAGGTGACAATTATTTTATAAGTAATTAAGAAAGTTGGAAAATTATTTCATGAAAAGTGTATGCAATTTGCAAACGCAAGAACCATATTTGTTCTAGAAGCGGAAAAACCAAATATCAACGAACGTCAGTTTAGGAAATAAATTATTTTCTCATCAAATAGCAGATTACAAGTTCATTATCGATGTTCATGGTGATGTTTCTATGATCAATCTTTCAACAAGATCTTGTACGTGTACAATTTTTGACTTGGATAAGATATCCTGTCCACATGCTATGGCAGCACTTCGAGCTCAATACGGGGCACAATATGGAACTAAATTTTATAAGTGGTCATCTCCATATTATTTGATGGAAAGATATATAATGTCAAATAGAGAAAACATTAATCCGGTGCCTCCTAAAGAATCTTGGGCTGTTCCTGTAGAGCTTTTGGGGAGATTAATACCTCCTCCATATATTGACCCAAGCACTATCAAATTGGAAAGAAGGCGATATAAGAGGAGGAATGTAGTTGGAGAATCATTTCCATCAAAATAAACCAAGTACTCCGTATGTAAGAACGTTGGCCATAGAAGAACTACATGCCTGAATTGTAATCCACCATGATCGTTGTAATAGCAGCACTTGTGTTGTTGTTTGTTATGGATTTTGATATTTTTAACTCATTGTTGTAAATGTAAATGTTATTATTTATTATATAAAATATCTTTATATTAACTTGTGCATCAATAAAAAGAGGTTAAACAGGAACTAAATACAATAGGCCAAAAAATTATTTTCAGCAAATTACCTATCTGGTGTAACAGATGGACATTTACGAGAAGAACACAATACCGTTCATCAAACTGGAATGTGTTCCTCCAACAGATGACTAATTTGTTGCAACAGATGGGTAATCTGTTGGAACAATACAATTCAAATCCGTCCACAAACCCAACAGATGACCAATCTTTAAATTGTTCCTTACCTCCAACCATCGACATGTTTGTTGAGAAGAATAAATAGATAGAATGAAAATTAAATAAGAATTTAAAAGTCAAAGCGACCAAACATAAATTTTTCATTAAATAAAAATAAAATACATTAGGTAGGTAGATCTGATATAGAAAAATAAAAATACACACGCTAAAATAAAAAACATAACATAATGATTATTATTATTCTCAGTTGTCCAATCGTCACCTAGCAGCAACATGGCCCTTCTCAGCCTGCGAATTTCTCAGAGTATCCTTGCTCTCACGGAGGCCAACTCCCACTGGAGTTCATTAACCTATATCTGAAGTTTCCACATGATGTCGTGCAGAATAAGGTCATCGTGACAACACACATAAAGTACAATGATTTTGTGAATGTATTTTTAATCAATTAGGCATTGATCATTCAAACAAGATCCTATATTGTACAGTTAAGTTTGATAGATTCAAATTGATAAGGCCGAGGGACCATGAAGATGGTGCCGATACCCTATTACGATTTAATGACGGTTGTTGTTCATGTTTATGCGTGTCAAGTTTTGAGAAGAGATCAATATTTAGTTGCATTGCAGAGATCCAATAGCGATTGGACTGTCTTTAAGGGTGTAAAAATCTTTGAGAAGGACTTCGAAGCCTCTCACTGTAACAAACAAGAACAGAAAACTAATAGAAATTTCCTTGGCTCAAATTTATATGGATGGGTTGTTGGAGAAGATGAATATACGCCAGAAGGATCCATAAGAGAAAACCTATGAGGGAAAAGAGAGTTAATAAAAGACTATATCATCTGAGACCTTATTGAAAAAAAATATAGGGTAGTAAACAAGGAACTTGTAGCGAATATGTCCTATGAAATTTACATAAAACATGAGAAATCTGAATCAAGTGAAAATATGAAAGTGTATCCAAAAATAAAAATCCTTCATTCATTTCTTTCAAAGAAAAATAGTAAAGTGGACTGCAGCTGGCCACTTTGCTAGGGAACTGTGACTAGTTAGCGTGGTCAGAATGATCATCTTCGAAGAAAATAATAGAACACTAATCTTCATCATCTCCCTTTTCCCTAGCAGGTATTCTCCTACCGTACCTTTTATTGTATAATCATCACCCCGAGCAACCCAACCATATAAATTTAGGCTCAAACAATAATTATAGTGATTTCCATTCTTGGTTGCAGTAATGTGACGCTTCAGAGGCCTTTCAGAAGTTCATTGAACCCTTATAATTAGTCCAATCATTATTGAATATTTTGACAATGGCACCAAAACTTGATTCCTTCACCAAACTTGACACATAAACATTTGCAAAACCATCATTAAACCGTAATAGGATATCAACACCACATACAAGGTCCCTCATCCTTATTAGTGCGTACCTATCAAACTTAACTGTAAAATTATAGATATCTTGTTTGAATGATCAATGCCTAATTGATAAAAAAACATCATTCATAAAATCAGTGTTCTCTATGTGTCTTTTTATGATAACATGATTAGTAATACATACCTCTCACATATGAAGTGGTTCCATCTGCAAGCATCTTATTCCTTCAAACCTATATTTACTCTAGCCTTTTGTGTTGGTCGAGCAAAGTTGATCAACTTTCACTTCTTTATATCTACATACAAGGGAGAAATAATTGATGTACGATAAGAGAAGAACAAAAGCAACATTGAAATTAATGTCTGCAGAATTATAAAAAAAGGGTAACACAAAATTAAATAAATACAACACATTACAACAAACGTTTTTATAGATGACAGATCTTTTGCAATAGATTACCTATTTGTTCAACAGATGAACTATCTATTGCAACAAGCGACGTATCTATGGCAACAGATGGCCAACATGTAGCAACATATGGGTCATCTATTAGAATAAATCAAACCAACCTTGCTAGTGGTTTGATTTGTTCCAATAGTTGCTCCGTCTATTACAATAGATGAGTTATCTGTTGAAGAGCAGTTGAATTTATTCCAACATCTGATTCATCAGTTGCAATAGTTGGGAAATCTGTTGCAATACCAACAACAACATCAACAACAATATTAACAATAAAGAAATAATACCATATGTTCCAACACCATCAACAACACCATATGTTCCAACACCATCAACAACACCAACAACACATGTCAAACACCACCAACACTACCAATAACATTAACAACAACATCAACGAAAAATAAATAAGCCAATGACATAGAAAATGACACTGTCAACAAGACTTTTTAACTTCTCCCAACAGATTACTTTTTGCATATTTTAATAAAAATAATGATTTGTTCATTCAAGACTTAAAAGTCACCTTTTCTTTAATTTTCTCAATAAATAGGATATGGATAATGGGTAAATAAATAAAAATAACAGATGTAAATAACTAATTTAAATAACATGCAAAGAAGAAGACGGGAATAAAAGTGCAATAGTGAACCATACCTATAATGTCAAAAGCAAAGAGATCAAAACACTAATTTTAGTCAAGAAAAGATATAGATTGGTTGAGATCCGAAAGGATCCTCATGCAAAAGAGGAGAGAAAAGAGAGAAAAAAGAGAAAAAATAGATATGATTTGATTACCCTAAAGAGTAGATAAAGAGAAAGAAGAGAGATGAATTAATTTAGGGTTGAATGAGAGATAATTCTAGAGATGGGTTTAAATATTCATTAATAACTTTGGGGGGCATGAGGAGGTGACATTGAAAAGACAGGATAAGATAACTCAAGGAGGATAATTTTGAGTGAAATACCCTGTACTAGTCTTAGCTCGACTCAACTCTTAGTTACATGTTTAAGGGGCTTAAAGCTTGAAATTTTCACCAAGTGTTGGAGAATTAGCCATTTTCAAGACCCCTAAACTTCGAGGATTTTCATTCTGGTCGTCTCAACCCTGATATATTACTTTTTGAGTTAATTCATGTTCATATATGTAGTAAGTATGTCTTGGGGGAGTTTCATATTTTTTGGACAAGGTTTGGGTCATGTTTGGATCATGAATCCAGTAAGTTACCTCGATAGCGCTGCATCATGGTGCTATTCCCATTGGTACATATACAGTATAGTGGTAAGGGTGTTGTGCCCAATTCTTGATTTATAATTTAAATTTATGTGCCATAATCTTTATCCTAGTGTGTGAAGTGCTTATGAAGTGAAAATGTTCATAGGAATCACTTAGAAAAAAGTTGACCTAAGAGCCTTTGATTCGTCCAAAGTTTGGTGTTTGATCCTACAATGGTCAACTTTGAACATGTATATCTTTTTACATATATATAATTTTTCAACTCAAGACCTACCAAATTGTAGAAAATTGAATTAGCTTTCCAACGATACCAATTTTGCCTTAATTCGATACCCGAGCAAAAAGTTATGATTATTTTTGTCAGAACTAGTAAGACACCGCAATAAGATCACGTCGTGATGACATAGTTGCATCCAGTATTTTTGGTTTGAATGATTGAGGGGCAATTGGGTGTTTTTCACCCTCAACCCAATCGTTCATAACACGATTTGGGGAATATTTTTGGTCATTATTGGCCTTCTTCTCCACATCCCTCTCGAGAAAACCCTCCCCTTTCCCCAAGAACAAAAATTCAATTCCTTTCTCCCAAGAAATCAAGAATTCAAGTTCCCAAATCCAAGAAACTTCAACAAAGCATCAATATTGTTGTTTATCTTCCAATATTAATTAAGGTATGTGGGAGTTCATCCATGGGTCCCTACCTATGGAGCCCAAGAACCCTTTTTGATTTAAATTATGAGTTTTATATGTTTCAAGTTGAATTATCTCCTTGAATCTCTTGTTTATTTCAATTACGAGTCATGGTTTCATGTATTTTCAAGTAGAATGAGTCATATCATGTTTGAGTATTAAAATTTCCATACTATGTTCAATTGATTTTAGGATGAATCCTCAAGTTATGAATTTAGCCATGTTATCCTATTGTCTTCCTATGTTTAAGACATTCCCATGTTCATATTCATGATTCCCAAGTGTTTGATGAAATGTCTATGCTTTTGAGTCTTTGAACCATGATTTAATCCCAAAGTATTAAGCTTTAATATTGTATTTTATACTCATTCAGTGCTGGTGGGTTATGAACACCCGATACCTATGTGATTTACATAAATTCTGCTTTTCAAGTATTCAGACAGTTAATCCATAATATTATCCATATACTCAGATATCCATATTCATGATGAGCATTATCAGTTTATGTGTTATTTATTACCCCAGAATCCGTATGCATTGTTATTTTTAGAATACCATGACTTGAGCTTATCTGTTATTAGTTAACAGTGCATGCACCCGTTAGTATTCCAGTGTCATTCAGTTGGGAGTAGGATTTAACACCGAGCGAACCTAGGGATGGGGGCATCCCTATCAATTTAAGGTTTGACCCTTAGTAGCAATCTCTGAGTTACATAACTACGTAGCCAACATAGGTTTGAGATGTCTTCCTACTAGTTTAGGGTTGACACATATCTTATGAGAGCACTTACCAGTATAGGGTGACTCCTTAGTCCTTCGGGACATCAACCTTGTGGATCTACATCGTCAGTGTTAGTACCCGTGGTATGGTACTGACACCTTTCCAACTGGGCTTATAGGTTGGACCCTCGATTAGCTCAAGTGGGGTATCTTTTTTATTTTGGGATAGAAAATTAATTTAAAATAAAAACAGATCTTAAAATGGATAAGTCATCTGTCGCAACAGATGTCAATATCTATTTGAAAATTTCTAACAACTCAGTCATCTAACACAACAGATGGCAACGTTTATGTAACACCCCGTATTTTCCTAGCATAATCTAAGTCCCAGTGCATGAGTATTCGTATAAGAAATTTTTAAAACACTAATTATTTTTAAATTTAGAGCCTGCCATTGCGTAGGAAATTGAATTAGCTTTCCAACGATAAAAATTTGCCTAAATTTGATAACCAGGTAAGAAGTTATGGCGATTTAAAGTTTTAGTCGTTAAACACCATTATTTTAACCCTTAGCGCATCGCATAGGCAACCTAAATGAAAATTGTCAATTTCTAGTGTGACTCCGCAATCATGGCGCATTACAGAGCAGGCCAATTTCTCGTTTGTCAATTTTCAGTGGGCCTCCGCGATGTTGGCACATTGCGGAGGTGGCCAAAATGGCTTCCAAAGGCTTACCGCGATAATGGCACATCGAGTCGTCAGCCCAAGTCCCAGTTGTCAGTTTTCAGTGACACGGGGCGATAGCGCCGCATTACGCCAGGTGCCCATTTCGTAAAAATTCAATGAAAAATTAATATTTCATTCAGGGATAAAACAGTCCTTTCTTTATTATTTTAGCCCGCCCAGGTGTGATATTTAAGCCCTAAAAACATTTTTATAATCATTCTTTAATTAATTTCTCGCAAATCAAAAGGCATTCTCTCCCAATCAAGAATCCTAGCTTTCTAATTCAAGGTCAATCCTCAATAATTCATCAAGAACTTCAAGAAATTCATCAATTAAGGTATGTTAGATGTTCATCCATGGAGTCCAAGTAGCCGTTTTAATTACAAATCTATTATCTTTTCAAGATTTATGATATTAAATTGTAATTTAAAACTATGAATCTCCATGAATATTGATTTTATACCATACTTTAATAGAATTATCATTGTTGTCAAATCTTCTATGATTTAATATGGTCATTCTTTGAATTAGATCAAGATTTAGAGTTATAAATATTGAAATCATGCTATTATTTCAAGTTTTATACTATTTCCATGAATTGACTAAACTATGAAGTGCAAGTGTTTGATAAAATGCCTACAAGAGTGATTTATTTAATAAGAGCCTTCATGTTTCGGTCTTCAAGCTTTAGTGTCTTTTCAGAGATGATGGATTTTGACGTTATTCTCGGCATAGGTTGGCTCCACTCATGCTATGCCTCAGTTGATTATAGAAATAAAATAGTTCTTTTTAGTTCCCAAATGAACCAATCCTTGAATGGAGGGGTAGTACTACAACTCTTAAGGGTCAGTTGATTTCATACCTTAGAGCGAGAAAAATGATATCGAAGGGGTGTATTTACCATCTTGTGCAATTCAAAGACTCTAACTCAGAAACTCTTACTCTTGAGTCAGTCCTAGTAGTAAATAAATTATCAGATGTATTTCCTGAAGATCTTCCTGGGGTTTCTCCCAAAAGGAAAATAGACTTCAAAATAGACCTTCTCCATGATATTCAACCTATATCTATTCCACCATACAAAATGGCTCCATCTGAACTCAAAGAGCTAATAGAACAATTGAATGATCTCTTAGATAATGGATTCATCAGACCCAGCGTCTCCCCATGGGGTGCACCTATTTTATTCGTGCAAAAGAAAGACGGTTCTCTTAGACTATGCATAGATTACCGTCAGTTGAACAAGGTCATAGTTAAGAATAAATATCCACTTCTTAGAATCGATAACTTTTTCGACCAACTTCAGGGTACTAGTTACTTTTATAAGATAGACCTCAGATCAAGCTATTATCAGCTTAGAGTCAGAGAATGTGATATTCTAAAAATAGATTTTTGAACTCGGTATGGTCACTTCGAATTTCTAGTCATTTCCTTTGGTCTTACAAATGACCCAGCAGCCTTCATGGACTTGATGAACCGTGTATTCAAGCAGTATTTGGACATGTTTATCATAGTATTCATTGATGACATTCTTGTTTACTCCCGTAGAAAAAATGACCATGCAGACCATCTCAAAATAGTGTTGCGAACTCTTAGAGCCCATCAGTTGTTCGCTAAATTCAGTAAGTGTGAATTTCGGATAAAATCAGTGGCTTTCCTTGGCCATATTATTTCTAGTGATGGAATTAGAGTTGATCCTCAAAAGATCGAAGTAGTGAGAAACTGGCCTAGATCCATCTCTCTATTAGATATTAAGAGTTCTTGGGTTTAGCTAGCTATTACCATTGGTGTGTTGAAGGTTTTTATTCTATTGCATCCCCATGTCCAAATTAACTCAGAAAAAAGTAAAGTTTTAGTGGTCAGATTCATGCGAGAAGAGTTTTCAGGAGTTGAAGAGAGATAATAGCAAGACCAGTTCTTACTCTACCAGATGGTTCAGATGGTTTTGTTGTATACTGTGATACATCCAGAGTAGGTTTGGGTTGTGTCCTCATGTAGAGAGATAAGGTCATAGCCTATGCCTCCAAACAACTTAAACCTCATAAGAAGAATTACTTATTCATGATCTTGAGTTAGAAGCTGTAGTGTTTGCCTTAAAGATTTGGAGGCATTACTTATATGGGGTGCATGTAGATGTGTTAACATATCACAAAACCCTTCAGTATCTGTTCTCTTATAAATATTTGAATCTGCTTTAGAGAAGGTGGTTAGAGTTATTGAAGGATTATGACATGAGTGTTCTATATCATCTAGGAAAGGCCAATGTAGTGGTTGATGCTCTTAGTAGAATGTCTATGGGTAGTGTAGCTCATGTTAAGGATGGTAAGAAGAAATTAGCTTAGGAAGTTTATTAGCTAGCTCGACTAGTTGTTTGTTTACTCGATTCAGCAGAAGGTAGTGTATGGGTGCAGAGTAGCTCAAAGTCATCTCTAGTTTTCAAGGTGAAGGAAAAGCGGGATAGAGATCCCAATCTAGTTAAGTTGAAAGAATCACTCAGAGATTAGAAAGTGGAGGTTTTCTCCCAAGGGGGATATAGTGTTTTGCGTTGTTAGGGTAGATTGTGTGTGCCTGGTGTAGATAAGTTAAGGTAATGAATTCTTGCAGAAGCTCATGGTGTGTGTTACTCTATTCATCCAGGGGCCACTAAGATATACCATAATTTACGGGAGATCTATTGGTGGAGTGGGATGAAGAGAGATATTGTAGAGTTTGTTGCTAAGTGCTCTACATGATAGGAAGTTAAGATTGAGCACCATAAACCTAGTAGGTAGTTCAGTATTCCCATGTGGAAATAGGAGGAAGTGAACATGGACTTTGTGACAGGTTTGCCTTGTACTCATCATCATAATTACTCTATTTGGATTATCGTAGATAGGGTGACCAAATCAGATCATTTCTTGCCAGTCCATACCTCTTACTCAGCCGAGGACTATGCTAATCTCTATCTCAGATAGTTGGTTAGGTTGCATGGTGTTCCCTTATCTATCATCTCAGATAGACGTACTCAGTTTACCCCTCAATTTTGGAAAGCATTCCAAAATGGTCTAGGTACCCAAGTCCACCTCAGTACAACCTTCCACCCTCATATAGACGGTCAATAAGAAATGACCATTTATACTCTTGAGGATATGCTAAGAGCATACGTTGTTAATTTCAAGGGTAGTTGGGCTAACCATTTTCCTTTGATTGAATTCACATATAATAATAGCTATTATTCTAGTATCTGTATGGCTCTGTTTGAGGCTCTCTATGGTAGGAGATGTAGATCTTCAAGGCCGCAGTAGTAGGGCCTGACTTGGTGTTTGATGCGTTAGATAAGGTTTAGTTGATCAGAGAAAGACTTAGGGATGCCAGAGCCAACACAAATTGTATGCAGATGTGAGGAGAAAGGATTTCAATTTTGAGGTCGGTGATCTTGTGTTCTTGAAAATCTCTCCCATAAAAGGAGTGAAGAGATTTGGCAAGAAAGGGAAACTCAGTCCCCGATATGTCGATCCCTTCAGAATTCTCAATCACTTTGAAAAGGTAGCTTACAAGCTTGAGTTGCCTTTAGATTTAGCCTCAGTACGCCCAGTGTTCCATGTATCATTCTTGAAAAAGTGTATTAGTGATCCAACTGTAGTTTTTCCCTTAGAAAGTGTAGATATTCCTAACAATATTTCCTTTGAGGAAGTTCCAGTCGAAATTCTTGATCATCAAGTTCGTAGACTAAGGAACAAAGAAGTTCCACTAGTCAAAGTTCTTTGGCAGAATCAGTCCATTGAGGAAGCCACCTGGGAAGCAAAGGCAGATATACGGACTAAGTACCCTCATCTCTTCTTCGTGAATCTAAATTCAGTATAAGGTACCAAATCTTCTTAAGATTTTTCTCTATCATGCTTAGTTTCAGTTTCACATCATGTTCATGTCAGTGTACATTCATGAATCAGTTGAGTCATGCATTCCATGCATCAGACATGCATATTCAGTGTGTACGCTCAGTCCATCAGTTCTCTCAGCTTAACCAGTTTCATTCGGGGACGAATGATCCCAAGGGAGATATACTGTAACACCCCGTATTTCCCTAGCATAATCTAAGTCCCAATCTATGAGTATTCGTATATGACATTTTTAAAACACTCATTATTTTCTAGTTTAGATCTTGCCATTGCGTAGGAAATTGAATTAGCTTTCCAACGATATAAAATTCGCCTAAATCCGATAACTGGGTAAGAAGTTATGGCAATTTAAAGTTTCAGTCATTAAACACCATTATTTTAACCCTTAGCACATCGCGTAGATAGACCAAATGACAATTGTCAATTTCTAGTATGACTCCGCGATCATTACGCATTGTGGAGTAGGACAATTTTTCATTTGTTAATTTCCAGTGGGCCTCCGCGATATTGGCGCATCCCGGAGGTGGCCAAAATGTCATCCAAAGGCTTACCGCGATAATGGCACATCATGTCGTCAGCCCAATTCCCAGTTGTCTGTTTCCAGTGACATGGCGTGATAGCTCCGCGTCGCGCCAGGTGCCCATTTCGAAAAAATTCAATAAAAATTAATATTTTGTTCAGCGATAATATAGTCCTTTCCTAATTATTTTAGTCCGCCCAGGTGTGATATTTAAGCCCTAAAAACATTTTTAAAATTATTCTTTAATTAATTTTCCCCAAATCAAAAGGCATTCTCTCCCAATCAAGAACCCTAGCTCTCAAATTCAAGGTCAATCCTCAAGAATTCACCAAGAACTTCAGGAAATCCATCAATTAAGGTATTTTAGATGTTAATCCATGGATTTCTTTCATCCATGGAGTCCAAGTATCCATTTTAATTACAAATCTATCATCTTTTCAAGATTTATGATATTAAATTGTGATTTAAAACTATGAATCTCCATGAACTTCCATGAATATTGATTTTATACCATACTTTAATGGAATTATCGTTGTTGTCAAATTCCCCATGTTTTAATATTGTCATTCTTCAAATTCGATCATGATTTAGTGTTATAAATGTTGAAGTCATGCTATTATTTCAACTTTTTATACTATTCCCATGAATTGACTAAACTATGAAGTATAAGTGTTTGATAAAATGACTACAGGAGTGATTTATTTTATAAGAGCCTTCATGTTTCGGTCTTCAAGCTTTAGGGTCTTTTCAGTATTATTTTTTTGAGTCCTGGGGGTATTGAATACCCAAAAACCATAGCTGTTTATTTAGTCGAGTATCAGTACATGACAGAATAGTCTTCATATTATATTATGAGCATTATCAGAATAGTCAGATATCAGTCATTCAACTCAGAACAGTCTAGTATCTCAGTGTTTTTCAGTTGGGAGTAGGATTTAGCACCGACTGAGTGCAGGGATGACGACTTCCCCATCAGATAGGCAGAGTCATTAGTATCAGTCCCTATACTCTAAAACTATGTAGCCAACATAGGATATGAGTAGTCACCTGTCAGATTAGGCTTGACTATTTTGCAGGGGTCACCTGTCAGTTCAAGATTGACACCCTTAGTCCTTTGGACATAATATAAGTTTAGTGGATCTACATAGCCATTATTAGTACTCGTGGCACGACATTAACACCCTTCCAGCTGGGGTTATAGGTTGGACCCCGATTAGCTTAAATTGGGGAATGTCGGTTAGATGATACCTCCCACAGTCTCTCAGATATAGTCTCAGTTACAGTCCCAGCTCAATTATTCAGTCTTGGTGTTATTTGACCAAAGCATACAGATTTCAGTTATCTCAGTATATCAGTTTACAAATTTTACTCAGTTCATGTTATATGCTTGGTCATTCATCCATAATATTTATAAATTTTCCTGTAATTCTAGTATCTACAGATTCTATGCTCTTTATTCAGTACTCCATGCTTTACATGTATGTCTAGTTAATTATGATCAATCCTATTTATGAGACCATGCATATCAGCCTACCATATTTAGCATACCAGTACATTCAAAGTACTGATCTCATACCTTTTCTTTTGTGCTATGATGTCTCATATCATAGGTGCTAACGCTCAGTTCCCGTATCGCACCTAGATTCTCAGATTATCAGTAGTACAGTAGAAGTGGTTAGTCCTCCTTATCTGCAAATAGATTATATTACTTCATATCTTTATCTCAGTAGTTAGTAGAGTTAGTTGGGGCCTATCCCATCAACTCACAGTATCCAATTTAGAGGTTTTTCAGACACTATAGTTAGCTATTCAGGCTATTCAGATTTTAGTACTTTTATCAGATTCATAATTTAGTAGTTATTTCATTATTAAAATATTATGGCATTTCAGCTATTCTTCTGCATTCATGATTATATTATGCAGTGCTCACAGTAGGTAACAACTTATGGGTTATCTTGTGGTCTCTTGGGACCGTAAGCACCGTATAACGACTAGGGGGTAGTCTCGGACCGTTACAGTTTATTTGTTAATTTACAATAGATAAGTCATTTATTGTAATATGTTTCCTTATCTGTTTGATAATTTCTAACAGATAAGCCATCTGTTATAACAAGTTGAACATCTGTCTTAATAAAATTTCTATTGACTTCATAGGTTCAACTATAATTTCAATTTATTTTGCTAAAATTATGGATTAGTCCATAGGTTCAACTATAATTTCTATTGAGTCATTCCAATTGGTCGATGTTGGTGAGTCGTCAATAGATCAATTTAAGTTGATACAATTTCATATCAATACATTATTTAAAATACCTAAATTGATTTTGCTATAATTATGGATGAGTTCATAGGTTCAACTACTATTTCAATTACGTCATTGCAATTGCATGATGTTGGTATTGCGTTCCTCCTGGCTTGAGTTATCAATCGATTAATTTGAGTTGAAATAATTCATATCAATCCATTATTTGAAATACCTAAATTTATTTTGCTAGAATTATGGATGAGTTCATAGGTTCAACTACAATTTCAATTGAGTCATTGCAGTTGCGTGATATTGGTATTGCGTTCCTCCTGACCTGAGTTGTCAATCGATCAATTTAAGTTGAAACGATTCATATCAAGCCACTATTTGAAATACCTAAACTAATTTTTCTAAAACTAAGGATGAGTTCATATAGTCAACTACAATTTCAATTGAGTCATTGCAATTGCATAATGTTGGTATTGCATCGTCCTGACCTAAGTCGTCAATCAATCAATCTTAGTTAAAATGATTCATATCAAGCCATTTTTTGAAATACCTAAATTAATTTAGCTATAACTAGGGATGAGTTCATAGGGTCAAGTACATATTTAATTGAGTCATTGCAATTGCTTGATGTTGGTATTGCATTTGGCCTGACCTGAGTCTCCAATCGATCAATCTTAGTTGGAACGATTCATATTAAGCCATTATTTGAAATACCTAATTTGATTTAGCTAGAAATATGGATGATCTCATAGGGTCAACTACAATTGTAATTGATTCATTCCAATTACATAATGTTGGTATTGCGTTCGGCCTGACATGAGTCATCAATCAGTCAATCTTAGTCAAAACAATTCATACTAAGAAATTGTTTGAAATACCTAAATTGATTTAGCTAAAACTAGGGATGAGATCATAGGGTCAACTACAATTTCAATTGAGTTGTTGCAATTGCATGATATTGGTATTGCGTTCGGCTTGACATGAGTCATCAAGTCGATCAATCTTAGTTGAAATGATTCATACTAACTTATTTTTAAGCTAATATTAAATTCATCAATGTTCCAATTGAACTTAATACAATTTATACAATTTATCTCTTTTAAAAATTAATTAACATCAATTCGGACTAAATTAACATTTTCAAAACTTGTCATTCTTTTCCAAAATACAAATCATCCATTTGTAGGAAAAACTTTTCATTATTTCAAATCTCAAGTTCTAGCTCTTTTCTTTCTCTCTCAATAATACAAACAACAACTACTCAACATATTTCTCAACCTTTCATAACAAATTGATTTTCTTTCTATTTCCGACCACATAGTTATTATTTTTTACTTTATTCTTACTCGTATTCATTATTTTCTCTATCTTCAAAGGTAACAGAGTTTGAGAAGAGTTCTACATTTGTTATTTTTTTTATAAAAATTAGGGTTTTTCAGTTAATGATGAAAAAGAAGGCTTTTAGTGGTATCATCTTTGAGAATAGATTATCTATTTTAAGTTTTGATGCTAAAAACATAGGAAGAATTCGAGAAAATTCTAGTTTTTTACAGTGTTCCATTGACTGTCATGGCATTATTGATGGTGTTTGAGCTGTTGTTAGTGGCTGTTGGTGTTGGTGTTGGTGTTGGTATTGGTGGTGGTTTTAGTAGTATTGGTGGTGATGTGGATGGTAGTGGTGTTGGTATTGCTATTGGTGACATTGGTAGTGGTGTTGGGGTCTTGGTGTTGTTGTTGTTGGTCTTGGTGTTAGTATTGGTGGCATTGGTGGTGGTGGTATTGGTATTAGTATCATTGGTGGTGGTGTTGTGGCATTTTTGGTGGTGTTGGTGGTCTTGGAGGTGGTGTTGATGGTCTTGGTATTTGGCTATTGGTTGCATTAGTGTTGGTGTTAGTGGTGTTTATGGCATTGGTGGTGGTGGTGGTTGTCTTGGCTGTCTTGGTGGTGGTGGTGGTGGTCTTGGTGGCATTGGTTGTGGTGTTGGTATTGGTGGCATTGGTGGTGGTGGTGGTTTTGGTGATGGTGTTGGTGGTGTTAGTGGTCCATCTATTGCAATAGGTGGAACAACTGTTGGGAGATATTAAATAGGTCTTCAAATAGATTCCTCATCTGTTCTAACTGATGGGTTATCTATTGGAATGTTTGTTTGAATGTGGCGTATAAAAATTATTGAAATTTGTCTTACCTTTTTTTAAAATTATATAGACATCAATTGTAATGAATTTTTTATTTTTTTGTCTTTTTAGTTAAAAGATGTCAACTAAAAGAAAAAAAAACTAAAAGTGAATCAACTTCTGACCACCTAACAAAAAAGACTGGAGTACAAATGGATTCAGAGGAACTTCCTGAATAATCTTAGTCAGGGAAAAATGAAGCTGAGGAAAGATATCAATATAATATTGAGGGAGGTGGAGAAGGGTATGTAGAGGCTGGTGAGGAAACTAAAAGTAAGGAGAAAGAAGAAGAAAATAAGCAAGAAGAGGAGAGGGTAGAAAATGAGAAAGATGATGATGATCAACATGATGATAATGCATCACCAATGGGGTATGAATTAAGATTAAAATTTCACCATGATCCTATCAAGACTATTAATATTGACAGATTTCAAGTTTCAATGCCGATAGATAACCCTACAGAACTAACTGGTGATTTTGTACTTAAATCTTAGTTGGGGAAGCCTTATGATGACTTTAGGAATACTATGAAGAAGGAAAAACTAGATGAATTTTTTAAGAAGAGCTTTTTTGGAAGCTTTCTTGATCTGTCTGATGAGCATGGTATATGGTCTTCTCAAGCACAAGATCAAGTACGTGGGGGATAATAGCGATTTGAAGGAGGGGGGCAAAAAGATGGATGAAATCTGGATCAACGACAGTGGCATGCTGGTTTGTTTGGGCATGAAAGAGTTTGCCATAGTGATAGGCTAGATATGCGATCATCCAAAAAAATCTCTCATCATGGAATCACCCTGCAAAAAGTCTAAGGCAAGCAGGACAACCAAACCACCACCATGAAATAAAGGGAAGGTATTGTCCAAGCGACTACCTACCAAAACCAGCAAACACAAGGAAAAATAGATGGGTTGTTGGACATTGCTGGATGTGGCTACAGAGCCACAATATTGTTAGAAGAACTAAAGTAGAAAGCCATTCCAAAGAAGTCAAGGAGTAATTGTTCTTAGTTCGGTTTGCCTATTTCTTTATATTGGTAAGAGACGTCAACAAACTCATCAAAGATGATTTGTTGGAGCTTGCTGAGGATCTTGAGAAATTCAACAGTTATCCCTAGGGATATGACAACTACAAGCTGACTGTCAATATTTATTGACAAAGCTATCCCCAAAGACGATCACCTTGTATGGCTTTCCTTGGGATTTCATGGTAAATTTAATCACTATTTGTATACTTTTGTATTAGTTTATAATTATATTGACTAACTATTATGACGTTTTTTTTTGGTTTGCTTCCTGTTTACATTTTTTAGGCTTAGGCATTTAAAGTCATTCCTCCTCTCTAAAAGCAGGTAAAGGATTACCAAAATGAGGTTTCTCATCCAAGGATCCAAAGGTGGTTGGATGCAAATACCAACACGAGAATTAAGAAGGTTTAACCCTCCAGATGATATAGTAAGTCTTTTTTAAGTAAAATAATTTGACTCAAAGAAAGATTTTGAAATAGATGATTCATATGTTGCAACTGATGGATCATCTATTGCAATTTCTCTTAACAGATTACACATCTGCTGCAGTAGATTGGTAATCTATTACGACAGATGAGTCATTTTTTTGCAACATATTACCCTTCTATTACTTTGGTTCTGTGAATCTGACTTAACAAATTACCCATCTTCTGCAACAAATGGGTAATATAATACAATGGATAGTTAATGTGTTGCCACATATGAATCATCTGTTATATCATAAATATCATCTATTGCATATGTTGTCTGTGTTAACATATTACCCAACTGACTGCATATTATTATTTGATTTAAATGTATCTATCCTTTTTTTAAGTTGCATGTCCATAGATCGTGCCTACTGGGCAGGAGTTGGGAATGACTTCTTTTATAACTATAGGTCTTGTTAATACAATAGTATAGCCAATGGTGGAGTTAATAAAGAAGGAACTAGTTGGAGAAATAACCATAAGAAGAGCATTTAGGCAAGGCCAGCCTAATATTGAGGCTTTTCATGACCAACCTGCTGCGGGTGTTGCTGGTGGAGTTTTTGATGTTGGTGGAAGGCATGATATTGTTGGCGTTGCTGCCAGTCGTGATGATGAGAATATTGATGCTTAATAAAAAATAAATATGTTTGAAATCACCCCTTACACTAGTCCCTCTCACCCTTACAGTGGTTCCTCTCACCCCTCTTCACTCTCATGTTCTCATTGCAAATAAAAAGAGTGCATGGAAAGATAGGATAAACTCTTTGAAAAATAGATGCTCTCGCTAATGCTGTCCATGAATTGAAATCCAAGAGGGGTGTCATACTATCCAAGAAGGTGAGTGAGCCATACAGTCCTACAGTGGAGGTTAGGAAAAAGAAAAAATCAATTAGACATATACTCTCAATTATGAAACCAAAGAAAATTACAACTCCTCCTCCTCCAAAAGTTGTTGAAGTTCAGGGACCATTGAAGAAGGTGAACATATACACGGAACTTGATGCCAATAAGAAGGTTGTTCTACAAAGGACCATAAATTCCAAGTAATGTGCAAAAAGCTTCGCCATGCATACCTCCCCCCTTAGACTTCATGAAAATGTCAAATATGGATTAGAGGTACTTGGACACGGTAAGTTTACTTTTCCTTACCTAGACTTCTATCTACACTATAAAGAAGAGCTACAGAACAAATTTGTCATCTGTTGCAACGATTGGGCATTCTAGTGCTGGTTCTGTTGCAACAGATTACCCATTTATTGCATAAGTTGCATTAGATGGGTAATCTATTAACAGATTCATGAACCCTATGCAACAGATGGACCACCATCCATTACATCTTTCCACTTTTTTTTTTTAAATTACTAACCTATTTAAAAATTATCTTCTTATATCACAATATTTTGATGAAATTCGCTGCCTCTTGAGGGGCAGGAAATTAGCGTACGCGGAAGCTTATGATGTTGCTGATAGGATAATAGACCTCAACTTATACAATAATATCAAGAATAAGTACGCTAATCTCATTAAGCTAGCATCAACTCCCAGTGGCCCAAAATTTGGTTCATTAGTTTCTAGGTTCCAATGTTATGGGAAGAGTCCATATCCACATGGAAAGGACTGGATCAAAGCCAAGAGGATTCTTGCAGTCACGAACATGGAAGTCAAATATTTTCTGGCTCTTAAGATACTAATCGAGGAAGGAAATATAAAGGTTTATGACTGCAACTTACCTGTCTTCGACGAGGCCAATTTGTTTACCCACATGCAACAACTGTTGGAGTTGTTCTTCACTTGTTGAGGAAGAGTAAGATGATGAATCATTTGCATGAGAAAGTGTTGATGAAGCAAACATGGGATTTTGAAGGTCGAAACAAGGACAAAGACCTTCCAAAAAATAAAACTGGTGCCGCATGTGGGTCATACGCTCTTGCACACATCGAATGTTTGTTGACCGACATAGAAATAGCCAAGCCAATAACCTTTCTACGTGAAAACGCTGTGGCAAGGATGCAAGTGGTCTGGGCTTATGGGGTACTAACTAAATGCTTGGAGCCTGTGTATAAAAAAGAAGATGTAGAAACACAAACACCATAACAATTTTTTATTTCAAGTCACTTCACTTTATATGTAGTGACAATTTTTTATATTTGATGAAAATTAAATATTTATAATGCAACAGATTGTCTAACTGTTGTAACATATAGACTATCTTTTTTGACAGATAGTTTATCTGTTGCAATAGATTGGTCATCTATTGCATTATGCAGATGTTTATATCTAAGTCTATCTGTTGCAACGGATAAGTCATCTATTAGTACAAATTAAAACTGTGGTAGGACCTATTTGATAATTTCCAACAGATGACCTACATGTTGCAACATATGTCTAAATCTGTTGATAATTTCCAACAGATATGTTGTCTGTTGCAACAGATAAATTATATGTTACAATATTTGAATCTAGTATTTCATTTAGTTAATAAGCTCAAGTCTAAGGATAAACTAAAATTGATAGATAAAATAAAATAAATCGAAGCCTTCAGAAATTATAAGAAATAAATCAGCAAATAAATGAAATGTAAAAAAGATATTATGGGTACAGATGATCTACTTAATAAATAAATCAACAATTTAAGTTTTGCTTCCAGCAATTCCTATGGAGAGGTGAGGTTATTACTTTGATAGACTCAAGCTATAAATATCTACTCAATAATTTAAGTTTGTTAGTTTTTTTAGAGCCTCGTCCGAGATATTGAACCTTTCAAATGGGTAATTATTCCATTCTTCCGGACTGACAGACTTTACTTTTTCTTTATTTTTACAAGCAGTTGATGGATTATCAACTATGATATTATGCTTTTCAGTAGTAGCTTCTACTGTGACATCTACCTGGAAAGTCAGAATTATCAATGCTAATCACGGAGACAAAAAAAAGAAAAATATAATGCATCTATTTTAGAAAATCAAACAGATCTTTCTCCTATTTTAAATTATCCTAAATAGATTCTTTATCTGTTGCAACAAATGAATCATATTTTGAATGAAATTAAAATAAGAGAAACACCTTTATGATAATTTGCAATAGATGACCTATCTGTTGCAATATATGACTCATCTATTTAGAAAAACTAAAACAACCGAAAGTCTTGATTTAATTTGTCCCAACAGATAACCTATCTGTTGCAGTAGGTAGTTTATTTGTTGGTACAAATTAAAATAGTACGAAGACCTATTTGATTTTCTATAACAAATGAGAAATATGTTGCAATAGATAATGCATATAATGCCATAGGTTAGTCAACTGTAGCAACGACTGTATATATCTGTTTGATAATTTTTAGCAGATGTGTCATCTATTGAAACAGATATGTGTTTGTTTGTTTGTTAGAATAGATGATATATATTCACCTTGTTCAGCTTATGCTGCTCTCCTGCGACCTTTATCATTGATCAAAGGCGCAATACAAAGACAAAGGAGTTACAATTTTACTTTTTTCGGTGCTTAATGATGCCGTAAAAATTTCTTTCCTTCTCTTCTTAGCTTCCTTAATCTCTAATATAGTGTATGGATATGAAATCCTCTTTGATGGAATGACAATCCTCTTAGATATCAATTTCTTTACAGAAGCAGTTAATGCATTAATAGCATTAATCACTCCCTCAGGTTTCGCCTTGTAGTCTTAACATTTGCTAGGAGGGGAAAAATCTTTATAACTAGTATGATCATAATCATAGTGATCAAAAACTGTAAGAGGAGCATCATTAGCCCCAATAGAAGCACCACTACCACTACCACCATCAACAACAATAAGCCCACCCTCCAAAATTATTTTTCTTATGATGGTTGTTGCTCCAAACAATTCCTTTTTTATTCTATCAATGACCTTAGGGTCCGATAAAGTTTTCACAGACCGTAAACTAAGAAAAAATAGAATCTTCAACTCTCGATTGGTCAGAACAAGCCACGGATGCGCATTCTAAAATAAATCAGTATATATATTAGAATTATGATCAGATCATTTAAAAAAATTATTAATTAAAAAAACTTGATTAAAATTAGACCTACTGCATTCTTTGGGGGATTGAAGAGATTAAGAAATTTTGCATTTTTATCAGTTTTGGTCGACAACCATCTCAGGATTCTTGGACATGAAACTTCTTTCTAGCAGTTCACTTGTTATCTCAAATAAGAAATGGGCTCAAATGCTCAAGGCTATAAAATAACACCAATAAATCAAATGCATTATTCAATAAAATATAAATAAATCATAATAAAAGAAATATTTACCATGAAAGACCATGAAAATCCATATAAGTTGATTGTCTTTGGCGTTAATGGAGTTAACAAATATTTGATAGTTATTTTGAAGATTGTAAACCCCAAGGATAGTTATTAAATGCCTCAAGATCCTCACAGATTCTTATTAAACTATGTGGTATGTTGTTGTTAACATCTCTTGCTCAAAGAATATTATGTACAAATCAAACCAAGCACAATGATTGTTTGTGCTTCTTTGGAAGTAATTTACCTTTCAATGCTTCTATCAAATTTTATTTTTGAAGCTTGGTCCAATAAGGGACACTAAGTCATCACCATCACTTGCCTTGCCTTTGCCTTTTTTATGGTGTAACGGGGTGCTTTTTTGGGTTAGAATAGGTATAACTTGAGAAGGAGAAGGAGGATAACATTTTAGTCTAGTAACTATGGAAAACTCCTTCCAACCAAAACAAAAAGGCATGCCACAATAATTTATTCACACCTCATCCATCGTATCTTTATTTTCTTACATAAGTCTACGCTTGAGAAGATCATATACCATTTTTATTTGGAGATGAGCATTGTTGTATTTTGATAAATCAAGATATCAACCAAAGTAGCTTTCCCTGAAATAAGCATCCAATTTTTGTTCTTGAAGTGCTTTTTGGAAAGTGTAGAAAGATTTTCCCATGGCTGACTTAACCATGAAATCACCAGTTAAATCTGTGGCACCATCGCACTGCATTCTCACAAGATAACTATCAATGCTGAAGGTTTTGACCAACTCTTCGGTGGAAGGACAATTAGAATTTGGATCATCTCTTTAGAAACATTCCAAATCCCCATGTTCATTATCTTCTACTTCTAATTGAGATATCAGTTGTAAATCAAGCTCATAGAGTGGTAGATATAGCCTAGCTGCTTAACTTGATCCTTTACTTGGACTTGATTCAACTTATTTTCTTTGAGGGAACCATATTATCTAAAAATAATAGAAAAATAAAAAAATTATAATTGATTAGTGTATCATTTAAAAAAGGATACCAATATATCTAACATGTATAACAGTAAAATAATCGTTCTAATAGATCACACATCAGTTGTACCTGGTAGGTTATCTATTCAACATATAACTAACTTGTTGAAACGAATGAGTAATCTATTGGAAACAATAAAAACAAATCACTCATTTATTGAAATAGATAACTGGTTTGTGCAACAGATAATTCATCTGTTGCAACATACAAGTGATCTATTAGAACTATTATTAACTCTCAATATTGTTTTGATTTCCTCCTACAGAAGGGTCGGGTACTCTGTCGCAATAGATGAATGATCTATTGAAAAAAATCAAGTCTTTGACATCTCGTCTTAGTGGAATAGTTGATAGGATTTTTGTTTCGCCCAAGCACTCACGCAAGTGTAATGGTCTCACCAAGTAGTAAAGTGTCCCTTTAGAAGCCAAGTATCAATCCAACATGGACTTGTGTTGACAACATATCTAATTCTAGTTTAAATATTGAGATTAGTCGGTGCAAAAGTAACAAAAAGAGTTTTTTGAGTTGTAAATTAAAATTAAAGTAAACAGTGAGAAAAAGTAAGAGCTTAGACGATCAATAAAGAGAAACACGGGGTTAAAGTACTAAGAACAATCATACTAAGCTATTGAACTTCATTGATTAGATTACTTATCTGGGTTATTGATTCACAGGGTTTATAGTATGATTATGGTATCCCGATCCTCTAATCTTCTAACTAACTGGATATTACAACTACATCATTAAGCGGGGATGCAATAATTTATTTAGATGCATTAAGATGTCATCCTGAAAGTGATCCAAACAAGGCTTCTAGGTATGTCCCTATTCTAGACGTTAATTCAAATTCTTTATTTTATAAAAGAATAAGAACCTTGCTCTATTTACCTCCTCGTTCTATCCTCTTATTACCCTTTCTGAGCTCACAAAGACGACAATGAATGTGTTCTAAGGATAGATAATACTTAACATAGTTATTAAAAGGATAAATAAACAACCAAATATGATAATCAATCAAAATAAAATCAATTCAAAGCAATAGTAATCATGTTCTTGGCCTTAACCCCGGAAAAGGGCTTTTGACCACTCATGGACATAGTCATAAATAAACTAAAGTAAGAATAAAATCCCTAATTAAAGTGTTTTCCAGCCACCTCCAAGTTTTAAATCCATCCAAAGTGTCATCAAGTTCAAGTGTTCTATTTAAAGGAGGACAAGTTAGTCGTATTTGGAATAGGGTCCGCATTGCTCCTCTTATTCTATGGGAATGGGGTATGTGACACCCCTCTTATTCCATGGGAATGGGGTGTGAAACACCCATGTTATTCCATGTGAATGAGGTGTGTGAAACTCCTCTTATTTTGGTGGAATAGTGTGTGCGATGCCCCTCTATCGCGGTGATAGTCTGGAAAGTCATTTTATAAACCATCACTATGTCCTTCCATCCCAAGCCTTGTGGTGTTGTTTTAACTCGATTTACAGCTTTTTTATCATCCATATATCATCAAAATCAACTCAAAAAGTATCCTATAGAATCAAATACCACGTGTTAAAGCTCAAAACAACAGAATATCAAAGACAACGAACTAGAAACTTAAGCTAAGAACTAGTTTTGCCCTTTTTGAACTTTAACTTCTTGTTCGACTCTAGGCTTGATTCAATTTAAATTTAAACACTATAAAAAAATTGTTCCACCCATTATTACACAATAATAACTTTATGAACTCATTACACTCACTAGAATCCATCGAGATCAACTAGTCAAACACCTAGCTCAAGCTAGTAACTCTAGTTTTCTTATTTGAACTCTAAGTAACCAAATTAAGTACAAACTTATTTGAAATACACCTTAAACAATGTAATTAAGTACTTAAACACTTATATACTCAATTATATAATTCTTATCACATTAAGAACACAATAATTCCTCAAAACAAAGCTAAACAAGCTCGGATAACAACACTGAAGTGCATAAATCCGCCTCAGATCAATTTTATCTAACAAATGGTTTATCTATTGCCTCAGATGGTTGCTCTGATGGTAAATCTATTGCATCATATGGTAAATCTGTTACATCGTATGGTTAATTTATTGCTTTAGATTTTTAATCGGATGGTTCATCTGTTGCATCAGATGGTAATTTGTTACATCAAACAGTTATCTGTTGCATCAGATGATTAATGTATAGCAGAAAAAACCACTAGCAAGATTTTATTGAATATAACAACAAAAATATCACCATTTAATATCAAATACATCATTTTCACCAAGAACAAGAATAAATCAACCCAGCAACGGGCGCAATACCAACATTGTTGTTTTGTATTTACAAACAACAAAAATCAAACTTCAAAAGACACACAAAAAAAAAAATCACATTTAAATCCAATAATAGAAGAGAAGAAATACCAAAAATTACTGTTTTCTTCAGTCCCTATTTCAAACTTATGCAACAAATATTGAAATTGTTAACTAACACTAGATGAGAAGTTCGCTTAAGTTCCTCTTTTTCTTCATAACTAAAAAGCCATAATTTTTTACCCATGAAAGAATAAATTGGATGTTGAAGAACTCAAAATTCTTGTTGTTGGAGAGCACTGTTATCACATCGATTGACGATTGAATGTCGAAAAGGAACTCGCTCAACTATTTGTTGCTCGAGGTTGAAGTCGCCGGGGATTGAAGGGAGAAATTTTTCAGAACTGTTGGTTTGGAGAGATTTGAGAGAAACTATTAAGAGAGAGGGAAGAGAAGAGAGAGATAGTTGATTTGGAGAGGAGAGGAGTGTGGGTTGATTTGTATTGTTGAAAAGATTAAAAAGTTTTGAAAATATTAATCAAGTCCACAATGAATTAAATTAAGTTTCCTAATTATGTTTGAACCTTTCAGTTGGTCAATATCACCAATCCTTCAATCAAGACTTAAAAGACACCTTTTCTTTAATTTCCTCTAGTTACTTGTTAAAATAGACAAATAATGGAACAGAAATTCTGGCTAAAAATGCATTTTGTAAGTGTTTTTGTGCATTCAAATGCCTCTACATTTTTAATTTTTCATCAAATTTTTTATAGGTGGTCGAAAAACATAATATTAAAAAAATATATAATTAAAAAAAATTATTTTATATACAAGTAAAAATTCAAAAGTGTTAAGAAATTGGAATCCAAGTTAATAGGCAAAACTTTGAGCCCAAGTGAAATTTACGCCCAAGTCTTGTGGGGCTCAAAATATTGTTTGTAAACACCCCAATTTATCTTCCATCTTCATAAGCGTTCATTATTTTTTGTACCAGATTATATTATTTTAGTAAGAAGATTTCATAAGTTATTATTAGTTTATGCATCTTTTAAGAATTTTTATTGAAAGAAAAGGTTCTCCAATCTTCAAAATAAAATAAGAAACAATACATACAAATATGAGTTGTGATAATTTGAATTCAAATATGATACATCATGGAGAAAGATGAGATTCTTCAGGTATGTTAAATTATTTAACAATATTTTATTTCACATTCAATATCTAAAGATTGCAATAGTTTTATTTAAAATCATTTAGTGAGAGAATATTAAAAAAATTTATATATATATATATATATATATATATTTCTCTTTAATGATGTAATGTTAAAGTGCTGGAAGTTATATAATGAGATAATGAAAATTTCTTGAAACAGTAACTGATATAGTGCAACCATGTATGATTATTGGTTGTATAATATTATCAAAAGTTATATAATGTTTGTTGTCACAACAGGTAGGACAAGAGACTTTGGTGTAGACGGGACTATGTATGATACAACTACAAACTAAAATAGTTTGGTAGAAGCAGTTGCAATACATATCAGGATAGACACAACATCAAATCAATTTGAAATTAAGTACATAATAAGTGATAGATGCCCGTCAGTGGTCATACACAATGACACAAGTGTGAAGGTCTATCTGGATAAGAAAATAATTTCTAATTTTTGTTGTAAAATATCCATTGTATGTTATAACTAAGAATATATTGTTAGAACTATTACAGCCTATCAAAGGATCAATAGTTTGTTTTGAAAACAGAGTTCTAACAAAAGTTTTATAGAACTGAGGAATCTATTTTCTAATGATTGCGTTCGTTTATTAGGTATAACTCCATATTTTAAAGAAGTTGAAGAAGAATTCCTTTAAATAATTGGTGATGAAACACATACAAAAATAGCTGTAAAGTAGAATTACAAGGATAAACAAACACTGGCTAATGTTATGAGGTTACATGCATTTGTGAATCAGTTTTCATATCGCACGAAAAGATCAAACGCTAGCAGGTAACAATGAATGCTATTTTAAAGTTATGTTTTTTGTGTGTTGAATGAGATATATTTCTTGAGTTGTTGTTTTTTGAAAATGTAAACAACTACTATTTTGTTTGTGTGGTGGAGGATTGTACTTAGTTTCTTCGTTCTTCAAGAATAAAAAAATTAAATATTTTTAAGATAAGAAAGTATTGTGAGATTTATACATGTTTAATAAAGGACCAAGTTTATGCAAATCGTCAAGGGATGACAAAATTTGTAGATGAATTAATTGTAGGTAATTATGTAGATACCAAAAAAATATACTCTCCCAATGATAGTTTTTCTAATAGAAGGACCATGAAGTGTTACTTATAATTAGGCATGACGTACAAAATTCAAAGAAGTTAATATGCTGTGTGGTGATCCTACTGAGTCCTATCAATAGATACCTATTTTTTTGTATACTTTGAAACAACATCATCCTGGATCTGTTGTTAATTGGGAGAAAAATGATGAAAGTAGATTCTTGTAAGCTTTTGTTACGTTGGAAGCTTCAATTAGGGGATGGAAATATTGCATGCCAATTGTTGTAGTCGATGGGGAAGCTCTAAGATCACTCTACGATGGAACCATGCTGACTGCAAACATGTTGGACCCAGGAGGTAATATTTTTTAATATTTAGTTTGACATCAATCTCCATTTGAGAGTTAACTTTATAATAATGGTATGTCTTTTGTATTTTTTTTTCTAATATGATTAATTAATCAACCATCATACTATATGAACTATGTTATGAATGCAGGTCATGTAGTACCATTTGCTTATGCAGTGGTTGATTCTTAAAATATTGTATCTCGGACTTGGTTTTTTGAGAAATTTAGGATTGCATGTGGTGAAATGGAAGGTATGTGTATAGTGTCCAATAGAAACGAGAGCATATGGAAGGAAACATCAACCTTATATCCCAATATATCACAGCATGCCAAAATTTAGCATTTTGTGGTGCAACATAAAGTTAAACTTTCATAAGAATCTTGAAGAACTGCATAAACTCTTTTTTGCACTAGTAAAGGAATATACTCTACAATAATTTGAAGAGTTAATGGGAAGGGTGGACCAAATATATAAGAGGGTTAGGGGGTATTTATTAAAAATTGTCTATCACAAATGGACAAGAGTTCATTCTACTATAAAACGAACTTGGACGATGACATCAAACATGGCCGAATCTATCAACAACACCAACAAAATAGCTAAAGATTGCTCGTTGTTGCAACATTGAATTTTATAAGTTTAATGGTTGAATCATGGAATACAAAATAGCATGAGGAAGAAACAAACACGTTAACAGATTTAACAGTCAAGTCTAACGATATTTTGACCGCTAATTGTGTGCTATCACAGAGAATGATAGTAAATCATTTATCCGTTGCTTTTATACATGACTAAAATTATATGTTGTATGTTTTGTGTATTAAAGTTGATTGTGAATGTAGGTAAAAGCATCAAATGAATTCTTGCATATTGTAATTAATGGAGCAAAAAGATTTATTATTTATTTGCGAAGTAGAAAATACAATTGTGGGAAATTTAAATTGGATGAAATACCATGCTCTCATGCTATGAATGCTATTATGTACAGAAACCAAAATGGAGAGAACTATTGCTCACTTTACTATAGCAATAAAATTTTTAAAGATGCTTATGTCATACCAGTTGAACCTCTTCCTTGTGAAAGTATATTAAAAATACAACATGAAGTGTTGGATGAAATTGTATTGCACCGAATTTGAAAAGACCACCCGAAAGGTGTTATGAAAGATGGAAAGCACCAAACGAAGAAAAGTGTAACTGATCAAAGGTTACGTGTTGTAGCTATCATCGAAGGGACACAATAAAAAGACTTGCCACAAACATGCACCTCCTGCTTAAAGATGGAATCTGTGTTTCTTAATTTATTTTAATGATAGATGTTTCTTATTTTAAATTATTTATGTTCAATAAATTTTGGTGTTGAAATTTGTCATATCTTTAATATTTTATGTTTATGTATATTGATTTTTCTTTATTTTTAATGGTCAATTTTTGGAGATTTATAGCTATTCTTGATAACTGATTATGACTCTATAATTTGTTTGAAATTGCTTTATCAGTTATGATGCTGGATGAGTTTTAATGAAAGATTTTTTACCATGAATTATTTACATGTTGTTGTTTTTATTATTTTTAATTCTTTGGTTATACAGTTTCAATGTGTTGCTGTCTCTTTCATTATGGTGGTAGAGTTTGCTTATGTATACTTTGATTATTAGTTGTGCGTAGCGATAGAATAATTCCACTAAACTAAAAAATAACCAAACTAATGTTAATTGTATATGATAGAAAAGGACATAAGTGTATTTTTCAAGATAAAATATGTATGCAAAGACGAATAAATTTTTTTTATCATCTACTGTATGCAATTTGAATCCAATGATTTAATTGCAAATTATTAATGTTGCAAAAACAGATAATATACGAGGAATAACATATACAATATTTAACATGAACTCAAAAAGATTGTTTCATATAAAATATCAAAAATTAAATAACAATAATATGAAGCTTGATAACAAAAACATCATTCAGTCACTTTCAGATTAGTGAAAAAACATGGTTAGTAAAGTTTAGCACAATATTAACTAAACAAAATAATGTTTGAACCTACTATATTCAAATAACAAAGAACCAGACAAAAACACAATAACTAAACAAAAAACGTTTGTTGTAATCATGTTTTGTGACTGGAATGATTGTGTCCTTGACATTTCAGAATAATTTTTCTAAATCTTTTGAAACCACCATGCTTGCTAGTAACATTTTTAGTTACTTCACTTTCACTGATTGCTCCATCATTCTACTTTCGTCTAGCATAATTTTATAGTAGTGCACCCTATCTGAGTTGATGGTTTGAAGCACCAAATACTTTACTAGAAATATCAAATATTCTATGGCTAACAAACTCTGCAAAGGCACATACGAACATGCCATAGTCACTAGAAAACAGAAAACAGAAATCAGAAAATTCATTTAGCAAGGAACATATTTATTAACATAAATTGAAAAGAACAATGTAATTGTAAAAAACTTAGACTGTGGGCGCTGTTGTGGTGCATCTTTCACAATGACATACTCCTCTGGATCATTCATGGACTTATCAATGTATGTAGATTCACGATATCATTCAATATCCGCTTGTTTACTATAAAAATTAATGGCAAGCAAGAACATAGGTATCATGGTAGAAAGGGATTGAACATGATCAATAATGATACAAACCAAGCTATGGAATGCACCAAAACAGCCAACCAAACTATATTAACAATACACAAAACGAAGAAGAGTGGAAAACAAGCTCAACTCGAGAGTACTAAAGCAAGAACAACAAGATAACAAGTGTATTTCACACCAAATCAACCAACAACACAAAAATAACGTGATGAACAAGCTGAACACAAAGAGCATAAGTTTCAGATTGAACAAAGGACACAAATAGTCCATAACACAATAACAAGAAGATGAAAACAACAAAATGTAGAGATAGGTAGTGTGACATGGAATATTATAATATCTAAGAACTAAGGTGTGTTTCAAATACCAAAACCCTTAAAACATGTAATAACAACACCAACACTCTTACGGTGATGGCCAAGGAAATGAACTTACCTCAAGAACCACTGTTTCCAAGCAAAGATCAATAATGGCTTTTCCAAGACCTATACTAAGGATGGCTTTTCCAAGCCCTAACTAAGAGCTACACTAAGGTGTTACACGATCAAGAGAGAGGACTTTAAATATGTCAAATGTTCATCCTTCATAAAACTAAGTGAAATAACCCTAACATGTTCTATTTATATTCTATTACAAGACAAGACAAAAATGACATCACTACCCTTAATGGGAGGGGCGGCCATGGAGTGCATTTGGACCCAATGAAGTGACCAATATGCCCTTAATGAATGTGACCAAAATCGTGAGCCATTAAGTGTTATCCAAAATCGTGAGTCCTCAAGTCTTCAATATTCTAAGTAATCTTCCACACACGGTCTTGCTTAATGGTATGATCAAAACGGATCCTCCATGCATGTTCTTGTATCCTTGAGGTGATCTTGTCTTGAGTCTTTATGTGTTCGCCTCCAAAGATATCATTAAAAGCTAAGACAACTATTTGAGTCGTATCATCCTCCCCTTCTTGAAAAGTATTCTACCTCAAATTCATACCTTGCAAAACTAGAGAAAGGACAAACAAGCAGAGCATTCTCATGACATGAGGATTAGAGTTAGCACAATAAATAACATCATCATGCCAAGGTGGTACATACTTGAAATATAACCAAGGATAATTTGAATGGAATACTAAAAACTCAATGAAGTATGTACAAAGTATTTGGTTCTGGGATATACCAACAGTGACCTTTTACTTGTCATATAGACCAAGTAACAAGTTGGGTGCACCAACATCATCATTTCTATATATGGCACTAGGGTCAAACAGGAAGAGTGGCCATAGACACGGGTCTAGGCAATACTCTTCTTTCCCGTAGTCTCCACCCAAACTACACGACATACTTTATACAATAGCATACATATCATCAAAAACAAATAGAGTGTAGAGAAAGGTATCACTCAATTCGAATTCTACTAAGGTTCCCTCATGTGCGTACTTACTACTAGTTTCCCAATCATCACTATAATTACTATAAACAATAAAGTCACACAAAGTAGAAGAAGAAGTAGTTTCCAAGAATACACATTGCTTACCCTTAAGAGTACTCTCATCTTCCAAGAAGAGATTTCCATCTTTAGGAGGAACGTCGTCAAACAATAGTGGGTTAGCATATAGGCTATAGCCCCTAAGGCAAGCTATACCATCATATTCACCACTAGGTTCATTAGGAGTATTTATATCATCTTGAAACAAGACATTACACCTAAAGATAACATGATCTATCCCATGGGAAGATTTGGAACAAGCAATCTCTCCACACTCTAAAATATTACTATTAAGTTTCAAAGGTGTTTCAAGTTTAAGATTATCCCTATTAGCTAAGCAAATATTAGAATCAAAGGATAAGCTAACGTGTTCACTCCTATCATGTTGACCAACATTTTCACATTCTTCACTAACTTGAGTTCTATTAATCACATCACATACATACTCAAGTAGTGGAAAAATTTTACACATAAGTTGATCAACACCATTTACACAAGATGATGTACTCTCGTTTAACATATTGGTTCAACACTAGGTGGACGCAAATTGATCTTGCAAGAAGAGTCAATTTGGTCATCAATAGGATCAACTAGTGTATCCACACTCACAACATGTACATCATCAACAAGACACTGGGCTACTAGACATACAATTCTCATTCATATGCACAAAAGTGTACGAGTTAGCTATTTTACCTTGAAGTTCTTGAGTAGATTCTTCTTTGCCGTGGTGTGAAGGTCCTCCATGAGCTTGGGCAGCAAGTTCACTTTGGTATTGCTCTCCCTCGATTTCCATGTTGGTACTTACACAACTGTCCTTAGAAATAGGAGGACAAATAATGTTAGCATGGTTTGGTGGTAATCCCCTCATGCTTTTCCACACAACCTCTCCTTTTTCCACTCTCGAATTACCACTTTGAACAACCCTACTCTCTCAATCTTTTTTTTTTCATAAGCATTCAGATTGGAGTGAGTGTTCACTTCTCTTTGAGGCTCGGGAAGAATATGCATCGCGAGGTGATTTCCCCACTGGTCTCTTACAATATTAGGCCAATTTTGCATATTTGGAACTTTATGTTGTGCAAACCAATTAGCACCCAAGCTCACATGACCGTATGTCAAGGGAAAAGTATCACACCACACCTCTTCATGGTATTCACATTGGGAGAAGACAATCTTCACCCTCTCGGTAACCTTAAGCTCATCCATGAAATATGGAACAAGTAAAAGTTCTCTAAGAAACCTCAAATAGTCAACCATGGATGGAAAGATGTCCTTTTTATAGAACCTATCATTTAGAAAAATGAGACAGCTAGACAGCCCACAAGTGATCACCTTTCCATAGTGAACACTCCTTCTTGGATCAACATTGTAAGGAACATGAGTACCCTTTGGTTTTGGAGATGCATACCCTCTTCTTCTCATGGGACAACCTCTACTATAGCTAGTATAACCATTCATACCACTTCATCCTTGATAAGAAGTACTACAAGGTGAAGAATATGAATCTTCATACTCCACATGTGCATCTCTCATAAGCTTTGCAAAGGAAAAGGTTATATCTAACACCAATTCTAGGTTCAGTGTGGGAAGTGTAAGACTCCTCATATATCGCAATGTCATCATAAGAACTATCACAAGGTCCTGCATCATGTCCATATTCACCATAAGAACTAGGCACTTTATTCACCTCACTTTCTCCCTCAAACTCGTAGCCCTCTATGCTTCTCATGTTTTTATTTTGGCTATTTTCATAGCCCTCATAATCTCTATCAACTTCATATCCATAAAATCCCTTACTATAATCATAGTCTCCCATGTTGTAGTCACAATAATCCTTTGCTATATAAGACATGGTCCCCTTCTACCTCCTTGTACCTACAAAATGAACAAACAATATTAGTAGTAAAAGCTCCTCACCAACACTCGTATACACTCACCTTTGTGATTTTCACAATTGGAGTGGCAAATATTGAAAGTTGCTTATACTCCGATAGTCAATAATATGTCAATCCTACTTAGCGGCAGGAATAGATTCTTGTTTGATTGACTCAAGACACAAAACAAAATCTACTTACGAACTTAAAAAAAAAGAAGTTATGATAATTTAAAAATGAGAAAAGGACATAAATAGCGAAGACAAGAAAGGCAACAGACTCAACAACTAATCTACAACTAAGTAGGTGATTACTAGTTCCTAATTAGTTCTAGAATCATGACATAAAACTAAGGAACAAGAAAATTAAACAAAGAATCTAAAATTTGAGCTTAAATCGATGTGTGAATAGTAAAAATAGTGATGTGGAAGCCACATATTGGTTGCAGTTCTTTAACAATTTTTATTTTCCAAAGTTGGAAGTTTTGGTCAATTTTTCAATTTGAATTGGTGGAATTTGTTTAAGGAGGGAAACACAAGTCTTGAGAAGTGGTTGAGAAGTGATGTAAAGTCTTTTGGTGGTTGGAGGTCCTTCAAGACTAACAAGTACTTACACCTTTTTTCTTCACCTTTTTAATCTAATATTCACTCTATGCTTTAACAATATATGAAGGAGGTGAAGAACATCAAGAACACAACAACCAAACTAACAACAATCAACAACAATCTCCAAGAACACCGAACAATTTCACACGGCCCACTCAATTCTACAACAATAATGTTACCACCACACAACCAAGACTACCACAACCTTCAACAAAATATTCTTAGGCTACCAATATAACAACAACATTACAAGGCCACACTTAGAACATCAACAACATTCAACATCCAACTCCACAACAACAACAAGGTCCAACAACACGGCCAAGTTTAGTTCACAACGACGAGGTCAACAATTTCAAGCTCAAACTTAGATCTAGACTCAAAAGTGACAGTGAAGAACAAAACTAACACTAGAAACAACAAAACAACAAAATGGCTCCTAGATCTAGACACACAATATTTGGCCAAGACACAACAATAAGAGCATTAGTTCTCGGCCAAGACACCAAACACAAGAAATCTTTTTTTTTTTGAATTTTTCAAGCAAGATCCCAAGATTGATCTTGTGGGAACAAAATCTATCCATGCTATGATACTAAATGATACAAACCAAGCTATGAAATGCACCAAAATATCCAACCAAACTAGAATAACAACACACAACCGAGAAGAGTGGAAAACAAGCTCAACTCGAGAGTACTACAACAAGAACAACAAGATAACAAGGTGTATTTCACACCAAATCAACCAAAAATACAAAAATAACGTGATGAACAAGATGAACACAAAGTACACAAGTTTCGAATTCAAAACCCTTAAAACATATAATAACAACACTGACACTCTTACGGTGACCGCCAAGGAGATCAACTCACCTTAAGAACCACCATTTCCAAGCAAAGATCAATAATGGCTTTTCCAAGACCTATACTAAGAATGACTTTTCCAAGCGCTAACTAAGAACTATACTAAGGTATTACACTCTCAAGATAGAGGACTTTCAATATGTCAAGTGTTCATCATTCATAAAACTAAGTGAAATAACCCTAACATGTTCTATTTATATTCTATTACAAGACAAGACAAAAATGACATCAATAACCTTAATGGGAGGGGCGTCCATGGAGTGCATTGAGACCAAATGAAGTGACCAAAATGGCCTTTATAAGTATGACCAAAATTGTGTGCCATTAAATATTGTCCAAAAATGGGAGTCCTCAAGTCTTCAATGTTCCAAGCAATCTTCCACACACGGTCTTGCTTAATGGTATGCTCAAAATGGATCCTCTATGTATGTTCTTTCATCCTCGAGGTGACCTCGTTTTGAGTCTCTATGTGTTGGTCTCTAAAGATGTCATCAAAAACTAAGGCGTCCATTTAACTCATATCACATAGCATTCTTTGAATGCATAACACCTCCCATCAATGAATCATAAACGTACATACACCTATGTCTAATTTGAAAGATAAATAATATCCAATGAAATGAATCACTAACATTCACGAGAATGGTGATATTATCAATAGAATGCTAAGGTACATTGACAGGCATTTTGTAAACCCTAATAAACTGGCTAACATGGTGTTCAGGATTGATACACCTTATTTTTTTGTTCAAACTTAACCATTGTTGCTCAACTAAATAAAATCATTTAATGAAGAATACATTAGTAGTTGTGTATGTAATTGGCTTCATCACACTGTACTTTAATTTTTTTGCAAATAATATATTATCACATCTACATGCTGATTAAACATAAATTAAATTAGAACAAGTATAAATACGTATGTATTTATCTGAATCTAATTTCTCAAAACAAGAACTAACACATAGCTAAACATAATTTTAGACAACAACACTAACCAAAACAATTAAATGAAGAATGGGAGCCAATAAAACTATATAAATATTGCAAATTCTATTAAGTGTGTAAGATGCCCCCTCTATTTCTTTAACAAAGTCAAGTCAGTTTTCAAGTGCAACTGATAAGGCCTAAAAAGATATATCTAACTATAGCATAAATGGAAAAAGAGATATATTCCTTCTATGAACCTAAAAAGACCACTAGTACGACTAATCAGGACAAAGCCCTTATGTATCTAGGATAGTCTAAATGATATATCTAACAATAGCATAAGAAGTGCCAGAAACACATCTGGTCACCTATTAAGCAATGGTGCATACTAGTATAATAAATAGTGCAACATTTACACATAAATACAGTAATGCAAAAAGGATATGATGGATCATATAACCTATCAAGAAATAGCAGCTACACAACTTTAACAAGATTTATATTCCCACTATGAACCTAAAAGGGTGGAAATACAATAATTCAAATAATCAAAAAGTATAAGATAAATATTCACACAGAAAAAAATACATACACATATAAAAAATTCATAATAACTTGTCATCTTCGATTTAAAAACCGAGAGCTTTACAACATTTTCAGCTCTGACGTAGTTGGAAACTTGTTGAAATTGAATACCCAGAAAGTTATAAACTTTTCAAAAATTCCATTTTTTAGAAACCCGAACATATTGATTTAATTGATTCAACCATTAAAAAAATTAGTAAAACAACTAATGAAAATAGAAACTATACCTGAAAATGTCTGCTTTCATTTGAAATTTGACTCCAATAAAATAAAAAAAGAAAAGGACTTTGTCAACTCAAAATTATTAGAATTGGGGTACTATTTCACTAGAGCCCCAAAATTCAGATATATTGGGATTCAATATTACTACAAGACACTGGACGAGAAACAAAAAGTAAGAAAACGTTCAGTGGATAATTTTAAGAAATTGAAAATCAGAAAAGTAAAGAATATTATTGTCCTATATGATATAGGAAAACAAATTATATTGAGTTAACTGATTCAACCAGTCAAGAATATTAGCAAAACAACTAATGAAAATAGAAATAATACCTAAAACTGGCAGCTTTTATTCGAAAATCAGGCACTAACTCACTCGAGCTGAGTCCTGTACATGAAAAAACCCTTGGTAGTAAGTGTTACCCCAAATAATTCGATTGATAAAGTGTTAACCCTACATTTACGTTCCTACTATGAACCTAAAAAGGCCACCAGTACTACTAATCAGTACAAAGCCTTTATGTATTTAGGATAGTCTTAATGTTGTATCTAACAATAGCATAAACAGTGGCAGAAATACATTTAGTCACCTATTAAGCAATGGTGCATACTAGTATAATAAACAGTGTGACATTTATAGAGAAATATAATAATGCAAAAAAAATATGATGGACCATGTAACCTATCAAGAAAAAGCAGATATTGTCAGCATTTATATTCTTACTATGAACCTAAAAAGGTGAAAATACAGTAATGTAAATAATCAAAAAATATAATATATTCCTATTTCTTAAATCACACAAATACATAAATGCAACATTTAAACAGATAAACACACACACACATGAAAAATTCAATCATAGCAATATTTATCATGTAAAAACATGTTCTTCAATTTCACTACATCTAACAAAAAAAATATCATTTACGATTAGTGTCTACTATCAACACATTCACATCAAAGAAAAATAAGAGAAACCTAAAAAAATACATAAATCATATCTCATTATTTTGTGGTCGTCCAGTATGAATTAAAGTGTGAAATCAATCTTTTCTTCAATTTTTATGTCAGCTAATACAAACTCAGGTATCTTGTTCTTTAAGGCAGTTTTTGCAGCACTCCTCATACATTTTTAAACTCAATAAAAAATTTATTGCATTGAATCATAACTAAAAGTAATTTCAAATGTTGAAAAATTACCTGTTGCATTTTGACATCGAATCTGAAAAACACCAATCAGTAAACTACTATATCATTAATTTTGGAATCTCAAATCCAATATATTCCTCAAAAGGATGCTTTCTCTTGAAGTACAAAGGACATTTTTGACATCTTGAAGATGATTGGTTATACCCCCCCTACTGGAGATTTGTCAAACATGAGAGGAGAAGTGATATGTGCTTTGTTTTTTGGCGTTTTCAATACTCTAAACGTTGGTTTAAGAGAAACTAATTTAGACTCGATAAAGAAGGATATTTCATTCAACCGTGACTAATCATTGACAAGATTATTCTCAACTTGAATGTTACAAATTGAACCTTAATGTATGAAGACCAGTGACTATACTATTTTTTCTCCTAAAAATAAAGATAGAATAGCAATGTTATGTTAATTATTACAATAGTAGTCAAACTGATAAAATTGAAACCAATAAACTCTACATTTGATAAGGACACTAAATCGATATTTCTTTAAAAAAATTGAGATATAGCAGACAACTAAAAAATATTTAGAATTAAACCTAAAAATATTATGAAATCTAATTAATATTCACGTCATTATAAACAAAAAATTTGGTTCAAATCTCCATTTTATACCATTATAATACAAAACTCTATAGTTATTAAGCAAATTAAACCTGTATTTTTTGTAGAATTTTTGGCATATAACAAACAAGAAAAATAATATTAAGATTCAAACCAAAAAATTTATAAAAAATATTCTTAAATCTAATTAATATGCATGTCACTATAAAAATAAAAATAAAACTGATTCAATATAAAGTTTATTACTATTATAGCATAGAACTCTATAGTTAATAAGCAACTTAACCCTATATTTTTGGTATGTAGAAGACAACAAAAATAATATTAAGATTTGAACTAAAAATAAAAATAAAGTATTCTGAAATCTAATTTACATGCATGTTACTATATAAATAAAAAAAATGGTTCAATATCATATTTATACCATTATAATACAGAAAAATATTAAGTCAAAAATTAAGTTATACTAACTTTGCAAACTTTTCTTATTTTCTTCGTGTGAACATTCTTATCACCAACACTGACATTACACTTGGACCTTGTAACTCGAGTATTTTATTGACTTTTTATTTTTTATTTTTTTATTTTTTGAGCGGAAATTTCTTCTTCAAAATCAGAATCCGAATCTTGTTCAATAACAATTTTTTTTTCTATTATCAATCTTCTTACCTTGTGGAACAACAACCTTTTTGGACACAAGCATTATTTACATGTTCAATTACGGCTGCTTCAATGATGATGAATCTTTTGAAAAAATAATTTTGACTGGAAAAATTTTGCTTTGATTATGCAAAATTGATTCACATTCACCTTCAAGTACCTTCTTCTTGTTCTTGGATAATGGAGATGGGATAAAACACCCCAGATCAAAAGCGGGTCTAGAAAGAATAATCAATCTATTTTTTGTATTAATCTAGAATTTTCATATTTGAAGTAGAATCACATTTGATTTTTTTGAACATGTCGCAATGAAAAAAAACAAGAACATTAATATCGGTAAAAGTAACAGTCGATGGGATTGAAGTATCGAAAGTTGGGAAATACCAACTTCATACGCATGAAACATCAAAAGGAGAAGTAAAAATAATGATAAAAAGAAGAGTCTTCTTGGTAAACTAATACTAAAAACAGTGTAATCATAGAACTACTAAATTAATAATTAAAGTTAATAAAAGTCAAATATCAACTATCATTGTAAAAAAAAAATATACCATATTTAAGTCCTTGAATTGTGTACAAATTTTGTTACTTAATTAATATAATAAAAAGGAGATAATTATTCATATCAACAGTCAAATTTGCCATAATTATCAAAAGATTTAATGAAAGTGATAAATACTAAAGACTATAAATAAGGATATAAATGAATATGAAAAATAAAAAAATGATTTTCTAACATATTAAAAAAAATATTATTCTTAAAAGTTTCTATAACTTGCAATAAACAATCTAATAAGTTTATAGTCTCTCTTTTAACGTAATGCATGTACATACGAACAAGACTGAAATAAAGTTTACTACTCCATTCTCTCAACTTGTCTCTTTCTTGTTTCTTTCTATTTTTATCAGTGTAATACTTGACTTTAATTATTTAACATGTTATCAGCGCTAGACTCTGTCATCTCGAGTAAATACTTTTACAAGTAATAAAGATAAAAATCAGACATCTAATCAAGATCGTGTCAAAGCCAAGATATTTCTCGTCATCACCTCGATGAGGGCTTAAAAATAAAAAAACCCACGGTTAAGGATCCACTTATACTGTAAAATAATTTAAAAAATAGATATGACCACCTGAAAGTGGTCGTTCTTCCACAAGCACATTATGATTGAACCCATTTGAGATTACAAGATTTTAAAGATATAACCGCATATAATTATGCTCTGTTTCAAATTAAATCACCATTAAATTTATTCTAATCGCGTTTGATACGCTAAAGAAAATATTCTCCATCTTTTCTTCCTTGAGTATGCTCTTGCAGTAGAAATACCGAGAAATAAAATTTAAAAAGCATTCTTAATTAATTTTGGATCTTCTTATTGCTGAATGACATAATAATCTTTTGATGAAAAATGAAATTCGACCTCCTGATACTGCTCCATTTTTTAAAGTGAATGCTGCAAATTTTCATCAATCTACATATGAAAGAGGTCCTGACCCTAGTCGTGATCAAGGAAGAAATTTCAAAATCATGGTAATCGTATTGCACTGAATAACAACCTTCCCCATCAGCAATGTGATAATAAGGATGAAAGGCCTGAAGTAGTGCAAAAAAATACAAAAAATAAATGCTATCGATGTGGAGGAAAGAGACACTAATCATATACCTATCGTACGTCAAGAAATCTGGTTGATATCTATCAGGCACTCTTCAAGAAGGTAGATAACAATGCAGAAGAAAACTTTATCTCCAAGAATAATGTTGAGCCTATGCATTTATATGTTGCAGATTTCTTTGAATTTTCTAAAGGAAATGTTAAGCTCCTTGTCGATGGTGGATTTGTAATGATTTAAGATTTTACTTTTCTGTTGATTGTATTAATTTATATTTTTGTTAGTGGTGCTTCTCTAGTCTTGTAAATAAATAAATCTTGTGGATATGATGTTTGCTAGTAATACTATAATGTTTACTTCATTTGTATTTTCATCATGAAGAATATATGGATACTCTTCTAGCTTCATTTGGATCAATGATTAGTCCAATGATATTTGTGTAATTGACAGTAAACAACACAAGTCATAGTTAAATATGAGAAATACTTTTCCTACTTTCTTAGAAGAAAAGAAAATGTTGCACCAATCTTGAGTAATTCAAAAAATTTAAGGCTCCGAGATACAATATTTCTGCCTAAGGATACGAAACTTGTTATAGAAGATGCATTATTCTCTTCTAAATCTATGAGAAATTTGTCAATTCTTAAAGTTATCCATCGAAATGGATATCATTATAAATGAAAGAATATTAAATATCTTAGCATTACCAAGAATATCTCAGGTTAGAAATATGTGTTAGAGAAATTATCAACTTTGTCTTCTAACTTATATTATGCATAGTATAATTGAAGCACACTCTATCATAAACCAGAAGTTTATCAATCTAAATATGTTTGTGCTTTGACATAGCCGAATAGGCCATCCTGGGTCAATAATGATGAGATTAATTATTGAAAAATCAGCTGGGCATCAGTTAAAGAACTTGAAGATTCTTGAAAATGATGAATTTTCATGTGTTGTTTGTTATCAAGGTAAATTGATAACTAAGCCGTCACCACTGAAAGTTGGTGTTAAATCCCCTCTTTTTCTAGAACGTATAAATGGGAATATATATGGACCTATTTACCCTCAGTGGGTTACTCAGATATTTTATGATTCTAATAGACACATCTTCATAATGGTATCATGTGTGCCTTTTATCATCTTGCAACCCGTCATTTTTAAAATTATTGGCACAAATAATATGATTTAGGGTGCAATTTTTAGATTATGCCACTAAAGCTATTCGCTTTGAGAATGCTGGAGAATTTATATCCCAAATTTTTGATGATTACTGTGTATCAATTGGGATAAGAGTTTAACATCGTATCACTCATGTTCATACTTAAAAAAGAGTTGCTAAGTCATTTATTGAGTACCTACAACTAATAGCAAGACCGCTACTTATGAAAATAAAATTGCCCACTACTGTTTGGGGTCATGCTATCTTGCATGCAACATCACTTATTCGTCTCAGACCGACTCATTATAATACATTCCCTCCATCACAATTGGTCTTTATCCATGAGCCAAATATTCCTCATCTATATGATTTTCAATGTTCTGTATATGTGCCAGTAGCACTACCACAACGTACTAAGATGGTCTCTAGAGAAAGTTAGTGAAATATGTACTGCTCAATTTACAGTTGATGAAATAAATTTTTCATAATTAGGGGGAGAAAAACATGAACTCAAAAGAGAAATTGCATGGAAAGTTTCATTGTTATCTAATTTTTAACCCATGTACCCTCATATGTGAACATGAGATCCAAAAGATCATTCACTTACAGAAACTAGCAAATCAAATGCCAAATGCATTTACTGATTTGAAAAGGATAACTAAGTCATCCTTATAGTGAATGTCCTTGTCCGAATTGATGTCTCTAAAAGACCATCTACTAATGTCATAGCTTCTGAATCTCAAACACATCTGAAGCGTGGTAGGTTTAAAGAATAAAATCCTAGAACAAGAAGTAAAAAAAAATGATAAGGATGATATTATGAATGATTATCATAACGAGACTCAAGATCTAAATAATTCTAATATTTTTGAATAAATCAGTGAACTCGAGACTCAAGTAAATGGAGAACTTTCAATAAGTTCTACCGACGATAAGATAAATTTACATGGATCAAAAATTAAGATAAATAATATTTTGCATATAATGTTTAGAGCAACATTATTGGACTCATATGAGTTATATGAGTTATTGGACTCATTTACTTGAGACTCAAGTAAATGGATAACTTTCAATAAGTTCTACCGACAATAAAATAAATTTACATGGATCAAAAATTAAGATGTATAATATTTTTACATATAATGTTTAGAGTAACATGTTGAAATATAACTAACTATCTGTCTGAAAGTCTCTACTCATATGAGTTATGGGGACATGCCCCCAACTAACTCCAACTAACTAAAACTAAAAGAAGTCTAAAAATAAATACTAATGACTAGTCCTCGAATAATAAGGATCAACAAATACTACTGCTGAATATGGTATTGAACCGTACTAAGCACTATCTCGATGCTGAGTGTCGGAACCTATATTATAAGACAATATAGCATAGGAAAAGTATATGATCAGTTCTTTGAATGTACTGAGTATGTGAGATGGGAACCTAAATAATATAATTGAACATTAATGCATGAAAAATGGTGAACTGAAGAAAGACCATGTATAAACATGTACTTTAAGATAAACTGGATAACTGAATACAAGGTAATGAAACATCTGAAATTGAACATAATACAAGATCAACGGGCTCCACTCCTAGATTACATCAATGGATCCAAGACTTGATCATTTTATGAGGTCAAATATGTGAATGAAGGATAGTTTCGAAAGAAGCTATATTTGGTGATATCGTCCATGAAAGGAATGGGTGACACCACTTTTGGATGATAGCTTGGGATTCGAGAGAGTATGGACATCCATTTCGTTGTTTTGGGCTTTGGGTCACTTTTGGGGCTAATAACTTTTAGGGTCACTTTTGGCCCATTGTGTAATAAATAGCCCATGGCTATAAATATATAGTTTTATTTAATTTTTAGGTAGTTGATGAATGATGTTTTGAATACACTTGAGAGTGTTTAATGGTAACTTTTTGGGAGTTACATTGAATGTGAGAAACGTGGGTGCTCGAAATACATTTTATGTTGTGTCCTCGTAATAGGTTGGTGTTGTCGATGATTGATAAGAAGGTATAGGGTATGGTATACCCTTGGTTGTCCTCTCATTATTGGTTTATGTCAATCTATCTATCCCTTTATTTTCTATCTCATTTCTTTGTTCTTTAGTGTTTTCCTTTGATTGTCCTTGTTTTCGTATTGTTTTCAATTTTGTGTTTTATGTCTTGTATCATTTGGTATCAGAGCTGAGCTTAGAATTGTTCCCATAATTCTAGTCTTGGGTCTCGTTGTGTTAGAAAATCAAAAATTCAAAAAAGATTTCACTATTCACGTTTTTGCCTTTGGGTCAATTTTTGAGTCTTTTATTTTGTTGTTTTTATTGTGTTTTGGTGTTATATTCTTATTCCGCAACACAATTAGAGTCTAAACCTTGAATTTGAGCTCAATCGGAGGGTCTACCATTGTTGAGAAGCTCAAGTTTGAAGGTTGAAGGTGGGAGTTAAAATCTGAATTTTTTTGTTGTTGAGAATTTGAACAAAATGATACTTGGAATGTGCTTATAAGGTTGAAAATAACCTTGGTTCAAAATTTCATCACATTCTGATCAACGGTTTAAGAGATAGAGAATTTTAAAGTTTTTGGTGTTCTTGAGGAAAATTCAAATCTTCATCTTGAATTCATACCAAAGGTATTGTTTGATCCTAAAAAATGAAGAAAAGGGTGTACAAAAGTGTTTGTACAAGACCCTTTTGAAGATCCTAAAGAATATTCTAAAGTGATGACAAAAGGGGGACCACTTAAAGTTCAAAATGGTACATTGTGAGTTGTGGAACGGACCAGGTGCGCCTGACCTGCGCTGGATCTGCGGATGATCTGCTCCAGCACCTCAAACGCAGGCCAAGTAAGTAAGCAATCCCCCAGCTACATCTAGGGTGCGCCTGACCTGCGCCCCATCTGCTGAAGCATGTTCCCCAACACAAATCACTCCCATTGAGCTCCTAGGCTGCCCAAGTATATGTCCAATGCACCTCCACACCTTTTGAACACATTATCAACTTCAACAATCCTCTAAATTGGGTTCCAAAATCATCAATTCCATCTATTAATCCCTTCTTTCATGTCTTTGATTCTTGATAAGCCGTAGCCAACTTGGTTGTTCAACTAGTTCTTGATTTGTTCTTTATTGTGCCTAAAATTTTTGTGTCTTTTCCTTCTTTTATCTTTCGTTTTCTTAGTTTAACACTTGAAATTCAAGTTCTTCAAATCCTTCACTTCCTAATAGAATCATATACCAACTACAAGTAACCAATATCAGCAAGTTGAACTAAATTATGAGTCAATCAAAACACTTGGATCAAAAGTATTAATTTCACTCACGTTAACCTTGTTTGTTAGTTGTTTTTAGTGCCTCATTGATAGGTACCATGGATTTGGGAGATTAGATCCAACCTATCTCAAAAGTGGAGATAGTAAAAGCCCTCATGGATTGGGGACAAGAATTGAATAATTAGAAGAAGGATGGGTCTCGTTTGGAAGGGAACATGGAAAAAGTATCATGTATTACTACCCAAATCCCACCAAATGTACCCCAACCACCACAATTACACCAACAAATACCCCATTACCAAAGACCATATCCGATTCTACCTCAAGAAAATGTTCCCACTACAAACCAAGTTCCCGAAGACATTGTTCAACCAACCTAAATCCAAATTGAAAAGACAAATTCCAACATGGAACCTTTGTCACTTGCTAACCATGATGCTAGTAGTTTACCTAGAATTACTCTTTCATTTGTGCAGGTTCATGAACAAACAATATCAAAGGAGGGTGCAAGAAGATTACCATATAAAAATAATCTTGAAAGCCTAATGAGGTTCTTACCAAAGGATTTCAAACTTGAAAGGTGAAACAACAAGTTGATAAAGAAGATATATTCAAGGAAGAATCCTCTTCAAAAAAGGGAGGATGATGCAAGATCCATAGGCTTCACTCCTTTGGGATCGATGCTTAAAGGATTACATCAACAGATCCAAGACTTGGTCATTTTAGGAGGTCAAATATGTGAATGGAGGATAGCTTGGAAAGAAGCTATATTTGGTCATATCCTCCATGAAATGAATGAGCAACTCCACATTTGGATGATAGCTTGGGCTTCGAGAGAGTATGGGTGTCCATTCCGTTCTTTTGATTGTCCTTGTTTTCGTATTGTTTCTAATTTCATGTTTTACATCTTGTATCAGAACATAAACTGAGGACTGTAGGATATAACAATAACTGACATACCTTAATTTGAGCGAATTGGGGTCTAACCTATAACCCCAGTTCGATGGGTGTTCAGTAAATTGCCAAAGGTACGAACACTGGCTGACATGGATCCACTAAACAGATGTCCCAAAGGACTAGGGTGTTAGTCCTCAACTGGGTGACCCCATATAACCTACGGTGGTGCCATAGTTATATAACTTAGGGACTTCTACTAAAGGTCTCAGTTCTAACTGACGGGTGAGCCTTTACCCCTGTGTTCACTCGGTGCTAAGTACTACTCCCAGCTGAATGACACTAATAACAGAATGCTCAATATAATAGTTTTCCAAAATTAACAATATATGCATAGTCTGAAGTGCTCAAGAAAATGAAAACTGATGTATGCACGAGTTCTTAAGTATTGGGTGTTCATAACCCACCGACTCTCAAGAATATAACTAGATATGATAATCTTAAAATATAAATATGATAGGGAATTTCATGACTCATAACCAAGAATTTACAATTTTATCAATTTAAAGAGATATCATGATTTTGAGTATGGAATGATGCTTAAAATTATGGAGAAACAAATATTCATGGTTGAATTCAAGAATTAAACTGAAGAATTATAAAACTCATGCTTTTTATGGAACCCTAAACTTGAAGGGTGAATTTAAATAGAGAATTGGAGAAATCCTTAGGACTCAAGGGGTTGAAGGAACCTGTTGATGAAATTCCACATACCTGGAGATGGAATCTTGATGAACACTTTGGAATTTGTGCTTGAAGGTGAGGAATCCTACTTTTCCTTTGGAAAAGAGAGAATTTCCCCTTTTCTAAGTATTAATTGAATTTATGACTTAATGAGGAATTTGGGGAATTTTACCTTTTATTCTAGCCTTGTGAAAGTCTAAATGACGTAGATTTGGGGTTAAAGGAGTGGGAAAATACCAAAAAGTTCTTAATACGTTCAAAAATTTCTAGAAAACAATCGCGATGACTCATGCTACGACTCGTAGGGTCTGGTCATGAGTTGTGGCATGGAGTTATAACCTGAGTACCTAAGACTTGGGTCCTTACTATTATGACAATAAGTCCGTCCTGACAACTCATTTGGTTTGACAATGAGTCGTCATGAGGAGTCAAATCCAAGGGGATTAATTCTGTGGTTTACTGATAATGAGTCGTATGTTGGACTCATCATCACTGGACTGAAATCTTTGGTCCCTCACTGCCATGACAACAATTTTTTACTATGACTCATTGTTTCCTGATAATGAGTCTTCGCTATGACTCGTTGTGTCCTGACAATGTGTCGTTGTCACTGGCAATTTGACAGTGCTTTAGAAGTTTTTTAATAACTTTTTACTAAGATATTGGATTAAGGTGAGACTGGTGGAGTTGGAAAGTTAATTCAATTATATATATGTTGGTGAGTCTAGAGCATAAAAAATTAGCGAATTACAATATATACCCATTGGGATCATTCATCCCCAAATGAAACTGACTAAGCTAAAAGGCTAGGGAAAAGCTGAATTCCCACACTGAATCTCTACGAGTTCAGCCATAAATTGATAACTAAATATACGACTGATACATGGAATGAACAAAACTCATGAATGCATGCTAATACATGAAAATAGTTGTATGGCTTGAAAGAGAAAAAATTAATTAATTAAGAAAACTATTACCTCCAGTAGAAACTGAGTTTGAAGAGAAAAGATGGTGGTACTTGGTCATTATATCTGCCTCTGCTTCCCAAGTAGCTCCCTCTGCTGACTGATTTCTCTATAGAACCTTTACTAGAGCGACATCTTTATTCCTCATCTTACGCATCTTATGATTAAGGTTCTTAACTAGGACCTCTATATAAAAGAGACTATCTTTCATGCCTACACTATTAAAAGAAACTATTGATATTGGGTCATCAATGCATTTCTGTAATAAGGAGACATGAAAAATGGGATGTATTGATGCTAGATCTGTCGGAAACTCCAGCTCATTGATAACTCTCAAACTACACCTATCTAATGAGAATGTAAGCGATCGTTGTCAATATATAATCCAACTAGGTTGGGGTCGAATCCCACAGGGAATATAGTGTGAACTTAAGTCGTTTATAATTTAATCAACTGATAGTTGGATGTTTCCTGAGATGATGGGGGGTTTTTGAGTTTAACAAATAATTGTCGGTCACTTTAGCTTCGGTGTTTGTAATCAAAAGTTTATGAAAAAAACAGAATTATATTCACTAGGGGTTTTGGTACTTGACAGATGCGAATAGTGATTCAAGATTCTCACAGTAGGTAGGATAACAGATTATCTTTATCAAAGTTATGCCTAAATGTCTCTCGACCTACTTAAGCATTTAATTACCTAATCCTCTCGGACTTAGGGAATTTATATTAACTGACCAGACTTTACCTCAGGTTAATCAACCTTGTTACATCGTCAATTATTAAATGGAAGTTTTTAGTGCTTCCAAGTCCCTGTTGATAGTTCACTTCCTACTATAATTGATTTCTTATCTCAAGCAAATCAAAGAAGCTGTTATCTATTGTTTACAACCAATAGACGATAATTAAAACCTCGAAATTATCAAGGAGTCTTATTACCTTTTGAATCTTGAACACTTAGCATCTTATCAAGACTTACCCATAGATCCCATAATTTGGGTTAAAGGGATTTAGCCACTCATAATGCAAAAATCGAAACAACTAGTTGTATTCATGATTTGAAAGATAAACTTACCACAAGATAAATAATAAGTAATGATTCTCCAATTCGATCACAATGAAAATCCAAAAATATTGATGAAAATCTCTTCAAAGTTAATTATTTTTCAAGCCAAGAAACTAGATAGAAAAGTAACAGAATACGTGTCTCCAACTTGGGTTCGGAACCCCTTAGAAAACCTTAAACAAGACTTTAAATAGTTTAGCCTAAATAAGGAAACAAAATCACAGAGTTTAATAATTCCTCGAATTAGTTGATGACATTCGTGATAACTTATTAGGAGCCTGACGACTTATCACAAATGTCGTCAGCTCTTTCTTTAGTTTTAGCACTTCCTTCTTAAGACTGACGAAAAAATCTGATAACCTATCAGATCTTTGATGACTTATCATGGATGTTGTCACTTCTGTACCTCATCTCCTATGTTCTACCTTAGGCTGATGACAACTTTAATGTCCTATCAACTCTTTGATGGCTTATCAAGAAATATCGTCACAACTTTCAGCTGAGGTCCATTCTCTGTCTAAGGCTCACAATGAAGTTGATAACTTATCATAGGGCTGATGACTTATCAGGAATGTCATCAGCCACACTTCTCTTCTATTTTCTTCTGATTTCAACTCTTTTGCTTCCATCCTTATTGGTTCTCATGCATCTTGGCTTCTACTGCAAAATCAAAGCTAAAACAATCAAAAACAACAAAATTTGCTTAAGACTTTGCAATTATTCCCAATTAAAAGCCTTAAATGTGTTAGCGTCTGCTCACACATCAACACTTTCAACTTAAAACAATTGTTTGTCCTCAAGCAACTCAAACACAACTAAGAGAATACAAAGTACATTTTGCAGTCAATTATCTATATCATATCAAAACACCTTCACCATCTCCAACGTCAGTCAATTCAAGAACAACTGTGTATATTATTGAAGAACAACAATGCAACACACAGAAATCAAGACATGGCACCAACTCAGCAACACAACCGTGCATGTATCAAGTTTACACTATCCAAACAAGTTAGTAACTAGCAATGTAACCAATGTGCCCTTACTACAAAGAAATCCCCGTTCTCTCATATCAGACATCACATATATAACCATGGGGACAATTACAAGAAATGCACTCTCAGAATGAAGTTCCAATCAATGTATGCTGAATACCATAGGCTTGCCCTTATTTTCATTACCCCGATCTTCAGATAGGTTAGCTAGGATCACTATAGGTTTTCTCTATAACTTGTAATGTAGGCTAGGGGCTGGTATGATACTCTATGATATTTAAAGTGACTAATCCTCTTTGACACTACACTAGCTTTTGGGGGTTTCACTCATTAGCCTTTTTCTATTCTTCTATTTTCTTGATCACACTTATTCAGGATAGGTGCGGTCCTTTCCACGATCACATATTATTTTTCACAACTTTTATTTTTCTTGCTCTTTTCCACCGCACCCAGCTTTTTATATTTTTTCTCTTTTATTCTACCTTTCTTCATACTCATTCTGTATCACGCACCCCTATGATAGCCACCCTCAACTTAGGCCATTTGCCTAAGTCAAGCTGCACAGTGTCCAAGAAGGACCAGGGCCAAAACAGGTTTATTGTGATATAAACAGGAAGGTGACAAGTGTTATAAAAAAAATAGGCTACTCAGGCTCAAAGCAGGGATGAAGGGATATTCTACATCCAGGGAAGGCTATTTAGGCTAAAGGTGAGTTAATATCAAAACGACCAATGATCCTTTCCTAACCCCTATCCTTCAACCAAGGTAAGACTAACCGGGCAAGTTCTAGATTCAGCATACAGAGAGGACTAAGTAAGATCTTATACACACATGGCACACAAGTATATTACAAGCTACTACTCATTCATTCATGCAGCTGTTTAGCAATGATTATTGCATCACTAGAACTAATGCCATACAAAGATACACAGTGGTCACACTTAGATGTAATTACATAGTTAAATACTCAGTCCATTGTAGAGGTGCTCAAAAATCACAAAAACAAGTTAACTGCCTCAAGTACTAGTATTTCTCCTAGTCAAATACAAAATTTTACAACAATAATTTACCCTACACCCTCAACTTAAAATCAAAGAAAATCTGAACTAAGGGTTAGGGTATACTTGGAGTAGATCAAGCTTGGGGGTCATGGGTTACTGACCCTGATACCGCATCCTTAGTTTCCCTATATCCATCAGGAGCCTCGCTCTATTCTGGTGCAGCTGGCTTGGCAGTTTCTAAAGGCCTACTAGTAGAGGCATCTGCAGCTCTTGCTAGGATGGCTTAGCCGGTGGTGTTGGTAGATTTACAAGATCAAGTTCTAGATTCTTAGGAGCACAAGGGTATGAATCCATTCCTGACAAAGCTCAAACAGTCTCTACATATTCCTTAATGCCTTCACGATCAAAATTCATCAGAATTGCAGGTAAAGGCTCGACAACAAGTTGCTCCTCTATTGACATCTCATGTTCGTCCTCATAATACACATCAAATACTGAGAACACACTCATTTCTTCATGCTAGTTCATTGATTTGCACAGTCAAATCATACCACCTCATCATTTATCCTGAATAAGAGCTCATTTGCTCTAAAATCAATCAATACACTTCCGGTTGTGAGGAAAGGTTGAACCAAGACTATGGGCACTTCAAAGTTCACCTTGCAATCTAGAATCATGAAATCTATAGGGAATATGAAGCTATCTACCTTCACCAACACATCATAAAAAATACTAACAGGTCTTTTTATCGATATATCCTCCATCACGAGTTACATGTTGGTGGGTGTGGGATTTTCCAGGCCCAGATTTCTACATACAGCCAGTGGCATCAAATTAATGCTTGCTCCCAGATCACATAATGCCTTAGCGAATTCCATAAACTTAATTGTATAGGGAATAGTAAATGCTCCTGGATCTGGCTTCTTCTGCACCAAGGTCCTCATAGAGATAGCTCTATAATGGTGGAGATCATCCTCCAGATCGTAGCTCACCGCTCTTTTCTTAGTCACAAGGTCCTTCATGAACTTAGCATATCCTGGCATTTGCTTGAGTGCCTCCACCAAAGGTACATTTACTGTCAATTTTTTGAGCATTGCCATGAACTTGCTGAATTTTGCATCATCAATTTTTTTCTTCAATCATTGAGAAAAGGGAGGTGGTGTTCTTGGGAGAGTTTTCAACTCTACCTTTTTCTCCTTCTCTTTCCCCTTTTCTGGAGCATCATAAGCACCATCCAGCTTCTCAGACTCCACTGGACATTCTTCTTTAGATTCATTATCTTCCCCAGTCACATCTTTAACCAAACTTTTGCCCATAGAAGGGTCATGTAATATCTTACCACTTCTAGTGGTAATCGCCATACATAAGCCATCATCCTACGAATTCTGGACCGTATCACTTGGTAACGCTCTGTTCTTCCTCTGGTTGAATGCTGTGGAGAGTTGGCTCATCTGCTACTCCAACTATTTGATTACAGTGGAGTGTAAGTTTACCAACTAACTGATAGCTGACAGATCTATCTTCATGGTAGTCACACCAGAGTTGGTAAACTTTACTCCCTTTAACAACTTAGCCATCATTTTCTCCATGGACATCTTTTTAAAACTTATTGTAGCAGCCTCATAATTTCTAGGAGGGACATAGAGCCCGCTTGTATCATTATTGTTCCTCAAATTTCCCTGCTCCCTATCTTTATAACCAGGCTTATCTTAATAATTTTTACCTTGATTCCCTTGGATATTGCCTCGGAACCCCCTAATTATTAACATAGTTCGCCTCTTCTTTTGCATCAGCATCAACTCTATCTTGAGACCCTACAACTTTTACCTTCTCAGTCTTACCTGATAGAAAGTACTTGGTTAGCAGATCCATCTATATTTTTAGGTGACCCATGTATTGGTCATGCTCCTCATATCTTCTACAGCAACAGTGGGGCTGGCTACCACAGAGTCTCTAGTATGTCATGCCCGACTCTGTTTAGTCATTCTCTCTAGCATTTCTGAAGCCTCTGGGAATATAAGATCAACAAATGAACCACCAACAACATTAACTACAATTGGTTTTATAACAGAGTTAAGAGCCCTGTACAAAGTCTCTATTAAGTGTATGTCCGTCATATTATGGTTCGGATATTGTGTCAACTTCTTCTTGAATCTCTCCCAGGTTTTATGCAAGGCTTCAGTCGGGAGCTACCTAAAGCTGCTGATCTCATCCCTCAACTGTACCCTCCTGGAAGGAGGAAAGAACCTTTCTAGGAAAGCTCCTTTCAACTGCCTCTAGTTGGTTATAGAATCAGGTGTCAGCTCATTAAGCCATAATATTGCCTCTCCAGGCAGAGACAACGAAAAAAACCACATTCATATAGCATTTTGACCCACTCCTGGGCTATCAAAAGATTTACAGATGGTGACAAAGTTCACCAGATGTAGGTTTGGGTCATCCCAGGATGGCCACCAAATAGCCCCTTCATATTGAGGAGTTGAATTATAGTACTCGTAATGTTGAATTTTGCCCCAGGTGCCAACGGTGGAGGAATAATTGCACCCATTGCACCTGCTTCATCCATTCCATCATCATCATCATTCAGGTCATACTGGACCGACTGTTAATCTTTCCTTCCTCGAAATGGATGATTCCTGTTAGCATTACACTGTACTGGTGCAGCCATTTTCTCTGCACACCTTAGGTTACCAGGATTTAGCAACTCCTCATCTCCCAAATCGTCATCCAAAGGATTTGGATGTTGTGCTTACTGGCCGACATTCTACACATTCACTTGAGCTCTAGCTAAGGCTGCTAATCTGTCAGCCTCTTATTGGTCTGCCATTCTTCCAATTTACTGCGGTTCTGAATTAAGTGGAAATAAATGTAAAACTAGGAAACTTGACTAATAGTCAATTAACGCACACAAACTTCAATTTACAAGTGTATTCCCTGGCAACGGTGTCATTTTTTATAATGTTCAAACTACACCCCTCTAATGCAAATGTAAGCGATCGTTGTCAATATATAACCTAACTAGGTTGGGGTCGAATTCCATAGGGAATATGGTGTGAACTTAAGTCGTTTGTGATTTAATCATTTGACAGTTGGATGTTTCTTAAGATGGGGGTTTTTTGAGTTTAACAAATAATTGTCGGTCACTTTAGCTTCGGTATTTGTAATCAAGAGTTTATGAAAAAACTAGAATTATATTCACTAGGGGTTTTGGTACTTGACATATGAGACTCGTGATTCAAGATTCTCATAGTAGGTAGGACAACAGATTATCTTTATCGAAGTTATGCCTAAATGTCTCTCGACCTACTTAAGCATTTAATTACCTAATCCTCTCGAACTTAGGGAATTTAAATTCACTAACCAGACAATACCTCGATTAATCAACCTTGTTACACTGTCAATTATTAAATGGAAGTTTTTAGTACTTCCAAGTCCATGTTGATTGTTCACTTCCTACTATAATTGATTTCTTATCTCAAGCAAATCAAAGTAGGTGTTATCTACTGTTTTCAACCAATAGACGATAATTAAAACCTCAGAATTATCAAGGAGTCATATTACCTTTTGAATCTTGAACACTTAGCATCTTATCAAGACTTAACCCTAGATCCCATAATTTGAGTTAAAGGGATTTAGCCACTCATAATGCAAAAATCAAAACAACTAGTTGTATATATGATTTAAAAGAAAAACTTACCACAAGATGAATAATAACTAATGATTCTCCAATTCGATCACAATGAAAATCTCAAACTATTGATGAAAATCTCTTCAAAGTTAATTGTTTTCCAAGCCAAGAAACTAGAGAGAAAAGTAACAAAATACATGTCTCCAACTTGGGTTCGGAACCCCTTAGAAAACCCTAAATAAGACTTTAAATAGTTTAACCTATATAAGGAAACAAAATCACAGTGTTTAATAATTCCTCAAATTAGGAGATGGCATTCGTTACAACTTATCAGGAGCCTGACGACTTATCACAAATGTCGTCAGCTCCTTCTTCAGTTTTAGCACTTTCTGCTTAAGGATGACGACAAAATATGATGACTTACCAGATTTTTGATGACTTATCATGGATGTCGTCACTTCTCTACCTCAGATCCCATGTTCTTCCATGGGCTGACGACAACTTTGACATCCTATCAACTCTTTGGCAGCTTATCAGGAAATGTCGTCACAACTTTCATTGAAAGTCCATTCTCTGTCTAAGGCTGACGATGAAGTTGATAACTTATTACAGCGATGATGACTTATCAGGAATGTCATCATCCATCCTTATTGGTTCTCATGCATCTTGGCTTCTACTACAAAATCAAAGATAAAATAATCAAAAATAACAAAAGTTGATTATGACTTTGCAATTATTCTCAGTTAAAAGCCTCAAATGTTTTAGCGTATACTCACACATAACTCATAGGCTACACTACTATAATGACTCAAAAACTTATAAGGACCAACATAGCGAGGACTAAAATTTACTTTCTTTCAAAATCTCTTCACCCCTTTCATCGGTGAAACCTTAAAGTAGACAAACACCAATCTCAAACTCAAGCTTCCTTCTCCTCACATTTGCCTAAGATTTTTTATGACTCTGGATAGTTTTTAGCCATATCTAATCAGCTGAACTTTTTTCATCGCCTTATGCATTGAATTTGGCACTATAAATGTAGCTTCCCTAACCTTAAACCAACCAATAGGAGATGTACATCTCCTACCATAAAGCACCTTAAATGGGGCCATCTAAATTCTGGAGTGATAGTTGTTATTATAGGAAAAATAAATCTAAGGCAAGTGATCATCCCAACTACCCTTAAAATCAATCACACACACTCTCAACATATCTTCTAAGGCCAGAATGGTCCTCTCTATCCGACCATCTGTCTGTGGATAGAAAGTTGTACTGAGATAAACTTGGGTATCAAGACTCTTCTGAAATGACTTTCAAAATAGAGAGGTAAATTGGGTACCTCTATATGAGATAATAGTCAAAAGGACTCTATGCAATCTCACCAAATCCCTAAGATAGAGTTTAGCACAATCTTTGGCTGAATCTAAAGTATTAACTGGCAAGAAATAGGTTGAGTTAGTCATTCGATCAACAATAACCCAAATAAAATCATGTTATTGATGAGTATGAGTTGACGCTGTAATAAAGTCCGTGTTCACCACTTCCTACTTCTAAGTAGGAATGCTGATTTTCTGAAGCATACCACTAGGTCTCTAGTTCTCAACCTTAACGTGCTGGCAATTTGGAAACTTAGCCACAAATTTTGCAATATTCTTTTTTATGACGTTCCACCAAGAAACTTCAACATATCCTCGAGGGTCTGAATGGTACGCTCAGCTTGCCCATCCCTCTGAGGGTAGAAAGCTGTGCTCAAATTTACTTGTGTACCTATACCCTTCTGAAAAGATCTCCAGAACTGAGATGAAAACTACGTACCTCTATCAGATATAATGGACACTGGTTCCCCATGAAATCGAACTATATCATCAATGTAAATCTTAGCATAACCCTCTCCCGAATAATTAGTCCTCACAGGCAAAAAGTGGACTGACTTTGTCAACTGATCTACAATCACTCATATAGAATTATACTAGTTTCGGGATCTCAAAAGTCCTATAATGAAGTCTATGTTTATTATCTCCCACTTTCATAAAGGCAGGGATATCTCTTGGGAAGTACCACCTGGCCTCATGTGTTCTACCTTCAGTTGTTGACAGTTCAAACACTTGGACACAAAAATCGCTACATCACGTTTCATGTTATTCCACCAATCAAGGTTTTCAAATCATGGTACATCTTAGTAGAGCCTGGGTGAACGACATACCTCAAAGTGTATGCCTCATCAAGGATTCTTTCCCGTAGTCCATCAACATTTGAAACGCACAACCTACCCTGAAATCTCAGAATACCATCACCACCAATTTCAAATGACATAACCTTTTGATGACCCATATCTTTCTTTATTTGCATCAAGATGAGATCTTCAACCTACTTTTCCTTAACTTCAGCACAAAGGGATGACTTAGCTAACTCATGAACAATCACCCCCCCCCCCCCCCATCTTCGAAATCTAAGATTCACACTCTCATACTTGCAAGGTGGTGAATATCCTTCACCATCTCTTTCTTTTCTTCTTCTACATGAGAAAGGCTACCCATAGACAACCTGCTGAGGGCGTCGGCTACAATATTTGCCTTGCCTGGATGGTAATGCAGACACATATCATAGTATTTGAAAAGCTCTATCCAATGCCTCTGCCTGAGGTTCAATTCTTTCTTTGAGAAAACATACTGCAGACTCTTATGGTTAGTATAAATATCAACATGCACTCCATAGAGATAGTGCCTCCAGATTCTAAGTGCAAATACCATGGCTGCTAACTCCAAGTCATGAGTGGGGTAATTGTGCTCATGCGCCTTTAACTGCCTAGATGCATAAGCTATAAACTTACCACGCTGCATCAATACACAACCAAGTCCCACACGGGACGCATCATAATAAACCACAAAATCATCTACACCCTTGGGAAGGGTCAAAACAGGAGCAGTAATTAGCTTGTCCTTCAACTTCTCAAAACTATTTTCACACAAGTCAGACCACACTTCATCTTTTTCTGAGTCAATTTAGTAAACGGAGCAGCTATGGAAGAAAAACTCACTATGAACCTTCTGTAATACCCCGCCAAACCCAAGAAGCTCCGAATATCGGTTGGCGTCGTGGGTCTGGGCCATTTTCTCACTGCTTTAACTTTCTGGGGATCCACTCTTATCCCGTCACTGGACACAATATGCCCCAGGAAGGCAATAGCATCTAACCAGAATTCACACTTACAAAATTTGGCATACAGTTGATGATCCTTAAGGGTCTGAAGAATAATTTGGAGGTGATTGGCGTGATCCTCTTTACTCTTAGAACAGATCAGAATATCATCAATAAATACAATGACGAACAAGTCAAGAAACTGATGGAACACTCTATTCATAAGATCTATGAAGGCTGCAGGGGCGTTAGTCAACCCGAAGGACATGACTAAAAATTCATAGTGACCATATTGGGTTCGGAAGATTGTCTTGGGTATGTCTGACTCCCTAAATTTTAATAGATGATAACTCGAACGAAGGTCTATTTTTGAAAAATACTTGGCACCCTCGAAAGAGGATATTTATTTTTAATCGTGACCTTATTCAATTGACCTTATTCAATTGGCGATAGTATATGCACATACGAAGGGACCCATTCTTCTTTAGCACGAAGAGCATGGTTGCACCGCATGGGTAACTACTAAGAAGAATAAAACCTTTGTCTAGGAGGTCTGCAAGCTGTTCCTTTAATTCCTTTAGTTCTGCGGGAGCCATTCTATATGGCGGAATAGAAATAGGACGAGTGTCTGGCAACACATCAATGCCAAAATCTATCTCCCTATCAGAGGGTATCCCTGGGAGATCTTCGGGAAAGACTTTTGGGAATTCATTCACTACAGGGACTGACTGCAGAGGATGATTTTCAACTTTTGAATCTTTTACTTGGATTAGATGGTACATACAACCTTTGTAGATAAGCTTTTGGCCTCTAAGATAAGAGATAAAGTGACCTCTAGGGTCTATGGAACTCCCTGCCCATACAATTGGTGTCTCAGTCGGGAAAGAAAAAGTGACCTTTCGGGTTCTGCAATCAAGGATGGCATAACACGAATGGAGCCAGTCCATACCAAGGATGGCATCAAAATCTATCATATCAAGTTCTATAAGGTCTCCCATAGTTTCCTTACTATGAATAGACATAACACAATTTCTATACACCCTTCTGGCAACAACAGAATCACTTAAAGGAGTAGAAATAGAGAAGGGTTCTACAACGGGCTCAAACCCAAAACCAACAGCCACATAAGGGGTCACATAAGATAAAGTAGACTCGGGATCAAGCAATACATAAACATCATGAGAAAAGATTCGTAATATACCGGTGACAACATTTGGTAAAGCTTCCGCCCCCTGGCGGTTAGTAAAAGAATATAACTGGTTGCGACCGCTCCCGACAGCTAAAGGGGCACCCTTAGGAAGAGGAGTTTTGGAGGTGGCTTGGGACTTAGCCCCCCCTTCCCCCCTCCTTCGCCCCCGCATTTCCTCCAGTAGAAGGACAATCACTCTAAAGGTGACCCACTTTGCCACAAACCAGCGTTTCCCTAGATGATTCCTTACGCAAACCTTGCTCCGTGGATAAGTACGACGCTGCTCGGCCACACTGCCCTGAGATTGTGCACCTAAAGCTTTGGATCCATAAGGAGTCTGAAAACTCTGAGTTTTTCTGTCTGTCGGTGGTCTGGGTGCTGGGGCGCTGGCTGCTGACTGTGCATTATTCCAAAACTTCTTCTTCTTCGACCCCTTATTACCCCAGTTACCACTCTACAGCAGACTCTGGTAATGGTCCGCAAATCTAGCTCTCTTAGCCTGTCTGCCTTTCTCTCTAGATTCAGTAATCTTTTTCTTCTTCTCTTCCACCTGCAGCATATGAATGGTCAGTCAAGCAAAGTATGACTCCTTATTCAACATAGCCCCTGGCACTCACGTATTAGGTTAACAGCAAGGCCAGATGCAAATTTCCTTATCCGGTCTCTCATATTACTAGTCAACTTTGGTGCATAGCGGTCTAGTTTATTAAACATCAAAGTGTACTGCTGGACACGCTTACTGCCCTACTTCAGATTCATAAACTCTTCCGCTTTGGTATCTCTCAACTCTAGAGGAAAGAATCGATCAAGGAAAGCTTCCACAAATTTGCCCCAAACTATAGGCTCAGCACTCTCACCTTTTGCATCTTCCCAGTCGGCATACCACTGATTCGAAATGTCCTTGAGCTGATAGGTTGCTAGTTCCACCCCTTCAACCTCATCTACATACATCACCTTAAAGATATTTTCTATCTCATCCACGAACTCCTATGGATTTTCCTCCACCTTGGTGCCAGTGAACTTAGGTGGGTCATCTTCATGAAATGTCCGACTCTAGTAGCCTCAGATATAACAGATGCAGACCCAACATCTTCCGATTATTGAGCCTAGTTAGCTACCAACTGCGTCAGCATATGAATAGACCGTCTGAATTCTGCGTTTGAAATATCTCCCTGAGCAGTTGGAGGACGGTTGACATTAGTCCGTAGAGCCCGAGGTGGACTGGTCAGGACTGCAGGGACTCCCAGAGTAGGGACAAAATTTAGAGTGTGTGCCCTATTACGGGTACGCATCCCGTGGGTGGGACGGACCTCATCTGCCTGAGCATTCTGATCGATGATATGATGTGGAGGCTTAACTGTGTTTCTGAAACACAAGTGATCATTGATTAGGGGACAGTTCAGACTCTGAAGCACGAACTAAATCCGAAAGAAGGGAAATATTTCCTAAACGCCTAGCAGCCTCCTTATAAGTGTGGCGCGCTATACACCCATAAACAGGACTTTACCCGACGCGATTTCACAGAAACCCTGGGACCATGAACCGTGCTTTGATACCAAGTTTGTCATGACCTGAACCAGGGCATGGCCGTGATGAGCATTTTGAACCATGAAGGCCCGAAACACCCCTATCTATCTGGTAATCATGCACCTAATTCATGTGACCAAAGTAATGCGAAAGAAACACAATAATTCAAAAACATGGTCATAAATATGAAAAGAAACAATAACTGGTAAATAAGGTTCCCCCAACATCAATCAACCTCTAAATACCTGTCTGCTCGGGTGTTGGATTTTAGTAAAATTGGTATCATTGGAAAGCTAACTTGAAGACCTATCATTTGACATATAGTAGGCTTCCTAATTCCACATATACAGAGAGTTATAGTCAATGGAAGCTGACACACTTTACCACATTCACTAAAACTTAGTCGATCGAAATAGTTTCAACTCGTCCTTGAGTTGAAGGACCTCTATGGTATAAATTCAACCTTGAATGGATTTACATGCTACACAATTAATTAACATGCTGTATTGGCATAGGATTTTATGGCTACGAGATCTATCAACACATCAGAATCATTGTCTATATTGTAGCCTAAAATACGGGGCGTTACATTATCCCCCCTTTAGGATAATTCATCCCCGAATGATGATGTGGGACACAGACAGACACGATTTCAAGTATAATAAAGAACTAGGAAAGATAAGATAGGAATAGTACCTTCTATCTCATCCTCCATCGAAGCAAACAAATTGGGATATCTAATTCTCATGTCATATTCTGACTCCCAAGTTGCTTCTTCGACTTTCTGATTCCTCCACAGTACCTTTACTGAGGCTATCTCTTTGCTCCTCAACTTTCAAACTTGGCGATCTAAAATTTCAATGGGCTCTTCTTCATAAGACAAGGAGTCTGTTACTTTGATACCCTCTACTGGCAATACCAGAGAATGATCTCCAATACATTTCTTCAACATAGATACATGGAATACCGAATGAACGGAACCTAAGCTTGTAGGCAATTCTAGCTCATAAGCAACTATACCAATCTTTTTCAGAATCTTATATGGCCCTATATAGCAAGGGCTCAATTTACCTCTTTTCCAAACCGCATAACTCCTTTTATAGGAGAAACCTTGAGAAATACCCAATCACCAACTTCAAACTCTAGTTCTCTTCTCCGAACATCGGCATAGGACTTCTAACGACTCTGAGAAGTCTTGAGTCGTTCTCTAATGATCTTTACTTTCTCCATCTCCTGATGAACAAGATCAGGACCATACAACTTAGTCTCACCCACTTCATACCATCCTATCGGAGGCCTATATCTCCTCCCATACAAAGCCTCAAAAGAATACATCTTGATGCTGGCATGGTAACTATTATTGTAAGCGAATTCAACCAGTGGTCGGTGATCTACCCAACTACCTTTGAAATCAATGACACATTTCCTCAACATATCCTCGAGGGTCTAAATGGTACGCTCAGCTTTCCCATCCCTCTGAGGGTGGAAAGTTGTACTCAAATTTACTTTTGTACCTAAACCCTTCTGAAAAGATCTCCAAAACTGAGATGAAAACTGCGTCCTCTATCAGATATAATGGACACTGGTGCCTCATGCAACCGAACTATCTCGTTAATGTAAATCTTAGCATAACCCTCTCCCAAATAATTAGTCCTCACAAGAAAAAAGTGGGTTGACTCTGTCAACCGATCTACATTCACCTATATAGAATCATACTGGTTTTGGGATCTCGGAAGTCCTGTAATGAAGTCCATGTTTATCATCTCCCACTTTCATAAAGGCAGGGCTATCTCTTGGGAAGTACCACCTGGCCTTATGTGTTCTACCTTCACTTTTTGACAGTTCGAACACTTGGACACAAAATCAGCTACATCACGTTTCATGTTATTCCACCAATCAAGGTTTTCATATCATGGTACATCTTAGTAGAGCCTGGGTGAATAACATACCTCGAAGTGTGCACCTTATCAAGAATTCTTTCCCGCAATCCATCAACATTCGAAATGGACAACCTACCCTGAAATCTCAGAATACCATCACCACTAATTTCAAATGACATAACCTTTTGTTGACCCATATCTTTCTTGATTTGCATCAAGATGAGATCTTCAACCTGCTTCTCCTTAACTTTAGCACAAAGGGTTGACTTAGCTAACTCATGAACAATCACCGCTCTATCTTCGGAATCTAAGAGTCACACTCCCAGATTTGCAAGGCGGTGAATATCCTTCACCATCTCTTTCTTTCCTTCTTCTACATGAGAAAGGCTGCCCATAGATAACCTGCTGAAGGCGTCGGCTACAACATTTGCCTTGCTCAGATGGTAATGCAGACTCATATCATAGTATTTCAAAATCTCCATCCAACGCCTCTGCCTGAGGTTCAATTCTTTCTGTGATAAAACATACTGCAGACTCTTATGGTCAGTATAAATATCAACATGCACTCCATAGAGATAGTCCCTCCAGATTCTAAGTGAAAACACCACGGCTGCTAACTCCAAATCATGAGTGGGGTAATTGCGCTCATGCACCTTTAACTGCCTAGATACATAAGCTATCACCTTACCACGTTGCACCAATACATAATCAAGTCCCACACGGGACGCATCACAATAAACCACAAAATCATCTATACCCTCAGAAAGGATCAAAACAAGAGCAGTAGTCAGCTTGTCCTTCAACTTCTCAAAACTATTTTCACACAAGTTAGACCACACAAACTTTATATTTTTCTGAGTCAGTTTAGTAAGAGGAGCACCTATGGAAGAAAAACTCTCTACGAACCTTCTGTAATACCCTGCCAAGCCCAAGAAGCTCTGAATATTGGTTGGAGTCATGGGTTTGGGCCATTTTCTCACTGCTTCAACTTTCTGGGGATCCACTCTTACCCCATCACTGGACACAATATGCCCCAGGAAGGTAATAACATCTAACCAGAATTCACACTTAGAAAATTTGGCATACAACTGATGATCCTTAAGGGTCTGAAGAATAATTCAAAGGTGATTGGCGTGATCCTCTTTACTCTTAGAATAGATCAAAATATCATCAATAAATACAATGACGAACAAGTCAAGAAATTGACGGAACACTCTATTCATAAGATCTATGAAGGCTGCAGGGGCGTTAGTTAACCCAAAGGACATGACTAGAAATTCGTAGTGACCATATCAGGTTCGAAAGGCTGTCTTGGGTATGTCTGACTCCCTAACTTTCAACTGATGATAACCCGAACAAAGGTCTATTTTTGAAAAATACTTGGCACCCTGAAGCTGGTCAAAAAGGTCGTCAATCCTTGGAAGAGGATATTTATTTTTAATCATGACCTTATTTAACTGGCGGTAGTCTATGCACAAATGAAGGGACCCATCCTTCTTTTGCACGAAGAGCACGGTTGCACCCAATGGGGAAACACTAGGATGAATAAAACCTTTGTCTATGAGGTCTACAACTTGTTCTTTTAATTTCTTTAGTTCCGCAGGAGCCATTCTATATGGCGGAATAGAAATAGGACGAGTGTCTGGCAACACATCAATGCCAAAATCTATCTCCCTATCAGGGGGTATCCCTAGGAGATTTTTAGGAAAGACTTCTGGGAATTCATTCACTACAGGGACTGACTGCAGAGGAAGATTTTCAACTTTTGAATCTTTTACTCGGATTAGATGGTACATACAGCCTTTGGAGATAAGCTTTCGGGCTCTAAGATAAGAGATAAAGTGACCTCTAGGTTCCATGGAACTCCCTGCCCATACAACTAATGTCTCATTCGGGAAAGAAAAAGTGACCTTTTGGGTTCTACAATCAAGGGTGGCATAAAATGAATGGAGCCAGTCCATACCAAGGATGGCATCAAAATCTATCATATCAAGTTCTATAAGGACTGCCACAGCTTCCCTACTATGAATAGACACGACAAAATTTCTATACACCCTTCTGGCAATAACAGAATCACCTACAGGAGTAGAAACAGAGAAGGGTTCTACAATAACTTCGGGCTCAAACCCAAAACCAACAGCCACATAAGGGGTCACATAAGATAAAGTAGACCCGGGATCAAGCAATACATAAACATCACGAGAAAAGATTCGTAACATACCGGTGACAATATTTGGTGAACCTTCCACCTCCTGGCGGTTAGTCAAAGAATATAATCGGTTATGAACCCTCTCGGCAGCTGAAGGGGCACCCTTAGAAAGAGTAGCTGTGGAGGTGGCTTGGGACTTAGCCCCTCCCCCCCCCCTCTGTATTTCCTCCAGTAGAAGGACAATTTCTTTGAAGGTGACCCACTTTGCCATAAGTATAGCAGTTTCTCTCCTCAAACCAGCACTTCCCTAGATGATTCCTTCCGCAAACCTCGCACCGTGGATAAGTAAGACGTTGCTGGGCCACACAGCCCTAAGAATGTGTACCTAGAGCTTTGGATCCATTAGGAGTCTGAAAACTCTGAGTTTGTCTATCTATCGGTGGTCTGGCTGGGGGGCGCTGGCTACTGACTGTGAATTATTCCAAAACTTCTTCTTCTTCGACCACTTATTACCCCAGTTACCACTCTACAGCTGATATTCACTACAGGGACTGACTGCAGAGGAAGATTTTCAACTTTTAAATCTTTTAATCAGATTAGATGGTACATACATCCTTTGGTGATAAGATTTTAGGCTCTAAGATAAGAGATAAAGTGACCTCTAGGTTCCACAGAACTCCCTGCCTATACAATTGGTGTCTCATTAGGTAAAGAAAAAGTGACCTTTTGGGTTCTGCAATCAAGGTTGACATAAAATGAATGGAGCCAGTCCATCCCAAGGATAGCATCAAAATCTATCATATCAAGTTCTATAAGGTCTTCCAAAGCTTCCCTACTATGAATAGACATGACACAATTTCTATACACCCTTCTAGCAACAACAGAATCACCTACAGGAGTAGAAACAGAGAAGGGTTCTACAATAACTTCGGGCTCAAACCCGAAACCAACAGCCACATAAGGGGTCACATAAGATAAAGTAGACCCGGGATTAAGAAATACATAAACATCATGAGAAAAGATTCATAACATACCGGTGACAAAATTTGGTAAAGCTTTTACCCCTGGCGGTTAGTCAAAGAATATAACCGGTTGCGACCACTCCCGGCAGCTGAAGGGGCACCCTTAGGAAGAGGAGTTGTGGAGGTGGCTTGGGACTTAGCCCCCTCCCCCCTCCCCCGCTCCCTCTTTCCCCTCTCCCTTCTCTCCCCATATTTTCTCAAGTAGAAGGACAATCTCTCTGAAGGTGACCCACTTTACCACAAGTATAGCAGTTTCTCCCCTCAAACCAGCACTTCCCTAGATGATTCCTTCTACAAACCTCGCACCACAAAAAAAGTATGACTTTGCTGGGCCACACTGCCTTGAGACTATGTACCTAGAGCTTTGGATCCATAAGGAGTCTGAAAACTCTGAGTTTGTCTGTCTGTCGGTGGTCTAGGTAGTGGGGCGCTGGCTGCTGACTGTGCATTATAACAAAATTTCTTCTTCTTCAACCACTTATTACCTCAGTTACCACTCTGCAGCTGACTCTAGTGATGGTTTGCTGATCTATCTCTCTTTGCCTGTCTGTCTTTCTCTCTTGATTCAGAAATCTTTTTGTTCTTCTCTTCCACCTACAACATATGAACGGTCAGTCGAGTAAAGTCTAACTCCTTATTCAACATAGTCCCCTGGCACTCAAGTACTAGGTCATCAGCAAAGCCAAATACAAATTTCCTCATCCGGGCACTCATATTACTAGTCAACTCTGGTTCATAGCGGGCTATTTTATTAAACTTCAAAGTGTACTCCTGGACACTCATACTGCCCTACTTCAGATTTATAAACTCTTTCGCTTTGGTCTCTCTCAACTCCATAGGAAAGAATCGATCAAGAAAAGTTTCCATAAATTTTCCCAAAACTGTGGGCTCAACACTCTCACCGTTTGCATCTTTCCAGTCGGTATACCACTGATTCGCAATGTCCTTGAGCTAATAGGTTACTAGTTCCACCCCTTCAACCTCATCCACAAGCATCACCATAAAGATATTTTCTATCTCATCCACGAACTCTTCTGGATTTTCCTCCACCTTGGTGCTAGTGAACTTAGGTGGGTCATCTTCATGAAATGTCTGACTCTAGTAGCCTCAGATGTAATAGATACAGATCCAAAATCTTTTGATCATTGAGCCTAGTTAGCTACCAACTGCTTCAGCATATGAATAGACCATCTGAATTCTGCATTTGAAATATCTCCCTGAGCAGTTGAGGGACAGTTGACATTAGTCCACAGAGCCCGAGGTAGACTGGTCGGGACTGGAGGGACTCCCGAAGTAGGGACAAATTCTGGAGTGTGCGCTCTATTACGGTTTCATATCCCATGGGTGGGACAGACCTCATCTGCCTAAGCATTCTGATCGATGATACGATGTGGAGGCATAACTGTGTTTCTGAAACACAAGTGATCATTGATTAGGGGATAATTCATACTTTGAAGCACGAACTAAATCACAAAGAAGGGAAATATTTTCCAAACGCCTAGCAGCCTCCTGCTTATAAGTGTGGCGCACTACACACCCATAAACAGCACTCTACCCGATGCGATTTCACAGACACCCTGGGACCATGAACCGTGCTTTGATACCAAGTTTGTCACGACCCGAACTAGGGTCTGGCCTTGATGAGCATTTCAAACCATAAAGGCCCAAAACACCCCTATCTGTCTGGTAATCATGCACCTAATTCATATGATCAAAGAATGCGAAAGAAACACAATAATTCAAAAACATGGTCATAAATAAGCGAAAATATCTAACAAATGACTGAGTCAAGTAACTGTATATAAACTGGGACAAGGCCCCCAGTAGACCCCAAAACTAAATATAAGCTAAAGGACTGTAGGACATAAGACCTTCCAAAAAATAGAAGGTTCACCACTTGTCTCTGCAACTCTGTCTTAGTGATCTACTGATTCTCTTGACCCTTAGACTAGGCCTCTGAACCTGAGAGGTTGGAGAGAGTAGGGGGTCAGCACAAAAGTAATGGCATGCAGAGATATCAAAATAAAACATAATATTTTTACAAAATATAGTTGAGAGCCATTATAAAGTAAATTCATATCAAATCATTTGAAAACGTATAGGCATAATGCAATAGTTTCTTAACAACAATGAAATACAACTGAGCTAGGTGAAATACCCTACATAATTTACACCAACTGTATAACCTCGATTGCCACTAAGATTAGCGTATAAGTGAGGGAGAGACACACAAGACCATGAAGCATGGTGTCTTGACCCAATCGTAGTTCCCAAGATCACTTAGCCTGGGATCCTACCTATAGTTCCAATTTGGGAATGACATAAAGTCAAGTACACAAGATCACTTAGCCTGGTACCAAATTTGCATGTTGGAAAACACGTTTTCCAGTGATGAGCCCTTACACTCAAACGCCTTCTTCGAGCATCCACCTATCTTCATGTAAAATCAATGCATTCAAATTTCATCTGATTCAATCACATATCATATTCTGTAGGGTATCGTCATACCCAACTTCCAAGTCATCAATATCACTTCCACATATGCATTATCATGTAAAAACCAAGGTGCTTCATCATTTACCAGTGGTGAACAATATTTATTTCATGTCCATGCTCTCTTTTATTGGTCACAATATGATATGGGGTATCGAGAAATTATCATGGGAATTTGAAAGAAATTTATCATTCATATTTATACAACTTCCATGGAAAATCACAAATCACATATGCATGGTTTCAACTATTGAAGTATATAGGCAAACAATTCCTATGACATAAAGAAAAATGACTTAGAAATCATATTGAAAACAAGTTATTAGCATTTGATTGAAAACCCCCATTTAAAAGCATTCATGTTCATAAAAAATACACCCATGAGATTTTTGGATAACCCCACGTACCTCGATTTCTATGAATATTAGATTCTTCTCGAAGCCGACGTTGAGAGGATTCAACATATGCAATTTGTTCCTAAAACCCCCAGTTGAATCTCGAGTTACTTGGGTTTTAATTTTGAAACCCTAAGAAGAATCTTTGAGCACTTTTGATGAATTAAGGTGTATTTTGGGGTCCTTGGAACTGAATTTCATGTTTTAAGGCTAAGTAAGGGCAGAAAAGGACCATTTTGTCCCCAAAACGGAGTGTTTAAGTCACTTGAATTCTTTACATAGGCACCGCCCATTCCATTGCCTATGTTTACATAGGAGCCGCCTAGGATATCGCCTATGTTTACATAGGCGCCGCCTAGTCTATCGCCTATGTTTACATAGGCTCCGCCTAGGCTATTGTCTATGTTTACATAGGCACCGCCTAGGCTATCGCATATGCTTTCCAGTGGCCATGGGTGATTGGTTAGGGAACGCATATCACTTTGAAAGGTCATAACTTCTTGCTCGGGTGTTGGATTTTAGTAAAGTTGGTATTTTTGAAAAGCTAACTCGAAAACCTATAATTTGACACATATTAGGCTCCCTAATTAGACATATACAGAGAGTTATGGTCGATGAAAGCTGACACACTTTACCACATCCACTAAAACCTAGTTGATCAAAATAGTTTCAACTCGTCCTTGAGTTGAAGGACCTCTATGGTCTAAATTCAAGATTGAATGGATTCACATGCTACACAATTAATTAACATGTCGTATTGGCATAGGATTTTATGGCTTCAGGATTTATCAATACATCAAAATGATGGTCTATATTATAGATCGAAATGTGGGGCGTTACAAACTTTTCTTCCCTTAACTCAAGTATGAAGAACATGTCTAAAAATGTAGTCACAAACTCATCCCTCTTAACCGATCCAGCATCTGCACCTTTATTGAATCACCATGGGTTTTGACCCTTAGAAAATTTTTTGGAATTTTGATCTCTGGACCCAATATGACTCCCGGGTTTAAGCCATATGTTGGGGTAATAATGGTATGGTTTAGTCGTATGCTAACCAGTGTTGGTTAGTGGGATGGATTTTTGTCACTAGAATGGGTATCACTTGGTGGTACAAGTCGTATGGTTGGATACGTATCATTTGGTTTCTTCATTTAACCTTAGACTTGGTAAATTAAGTTGGATTTGAGTACAAGTGATTACCAGGAGATATAATCCAGGGTACGAGTCATACCCAGGACTCATATGGTGGATAATGTTCAAACCTTTTGAGATACGGGTAAAGGGTATGGCTTGTATGCTATTAATATGACTTGGCTAGGATGATTCATACACTGTACAGTGTTGTGTTTAAGGTTTAAGTCTTAGGATACGAGTGGTGGGTATCACTCGTATCAAAGGGTATGACTCGTGAGGGTTTGTCGTACCCCTATGATGAGATTTTTGTGCAACTTAAGTGGGGGTATTCTAGATGTTTCTCCATTTACGCTAATAATGTACCACGACTTATAACTCACTTGTGAGGCTATTTACCCTATTATTCTATTCATTAACACTAAGAAACTCTTCCTAAATACTCTATAATTCTCTTAAAAGCTTTTCGACAAGGAAGCTAGGGTTTCAACTAGAGGACTAAAGTGGGGATCTTGTTGGTGGTTTCTCTCCTTCTAATTTTTCAACTAAGGCATGTTCTCTTCCCTCATTTTTAGTTCCAATTAAAGGCATGGTCTTATACAATGTTTTTATGATTTGAATGCTTTATGATTTTGGGTTTTCAACTATGATTTGGGGTTTTTGATTATAAATGCTTGATTATAGCTTTTCCATATTTTATTTATGCTTTTATACGTATTAATGGTGGTTTTGGATAATTAATTTCATGGGAATGGTCTTTGGTAATGGACTTTGGTTTTGAAAATACTATACCCCTAATGTGTTTGATAAAATACCTTTAACAATGTTTCCACTATAATATTGGTTTTTCACTGGAACTTATGGATGGTTTAAACTTGGAAATGGAACCCTAAATGATATGTATGGCTTAAATGGTTTTAAATCGATTGGAAAGTCCTTGGTGTCCATGGATTTGGTTAATTGGAAGTCATAAAAGGTACATGGAATCCCTTAAACCTATATATGGTTAGCTATGGACAAAACTTGCAAGTTATTATTGGTATGATGATACCATTATTAATGGCCTTGGTTAATAAATGGTTAATATATTGGATGGTTGCTTGGTAATAGTTTTAATTGGGCAATAATAGTGGGGTGTGTAGTAAAGCCGTGAAAGGTGGAGGTCCCAAGGGGACCAAAACTGAAAACTCATATTTGCGTATATGAGGTTTGGTCTTGGTGATTGTGTGCATGATGTCATACTTTATATTTTGGGGATGTACTAGTCATCCCAGGTTTTACTCCCTAATCGTAGGGCTTCACGCACTGGGTCCCTTTTGGCTAGGAGAGCTAAACCCATAAAGCCCGTGGGTGGTTTAGGACGGCAAAGCTACACATCCCAGGTAAAGGTTTTAAATAGAATGCTAAAGTCGGTTCCCTTTCCCGGCATGGATATATATATGTATATGGTTTATGTGCATATGGATGGTTTTACTTGGTTTTATAAATGACATTATTTCATCCTTATCCTGAGTTCATGCTATCGTTCACCCGCTAACCCATCTTTGAGCGGTTGTATACCCATGCTAGGCAGGAATCGACCATTCTACTCCTCATGTATAGTGATTAACTCGGGGACAATTTTTGGATTAAAGTGGTGAGCGTTCATCTTTTCGAAAGGCTTCATTTTATGTTATGTATATTTTTTGACATTTTAATTTATTTTGGGATATTGGTTTCGTCTATGGTTTGGGGCATGTCCTAATCGGATATTCTTACTCATTTAGTTTGAGGCTTTGTGGTACTACTATAGGTTGGTATGGGCGGTATCAGAATTGGTGTCATCCTTAGCATTGGTATTAGTATTACGATTGATATCGATTGACGATATTATTGGTTGTTCCATTGTATTTCATTTTAGGATTAATCATATTATGTGTTGGAACTCATTTGGTTATGGCCTAGTTTATGGCCCTTAGTTCGGTATTTGTTTGTCTTGGTGGTTTGGTTGGTACTGCTTGGTGTACAGGATGACTTGGTAGGGTGAGTCTAGGGATAGACCTATCCCAAAGTCAATCCTTATCCAATCATGCTATCTTGTTATATATTGGTACACAGCCAACTCAAGGTATGCTAATAGTGGTTAAGTTTGTTGGGTAACAGGGGGTGGTCCCGGGTCCGGGTTGGACTTGGGATGCCTATTATGATAAGGCCCTCGATCGAGTCGTGTCATCTATCTTCTTTCCACTGCTTAAACTGTATGTGATCCATTTCTTGCAATTGATAAGCAGTCAAATCAGCACTCTCATTTGAAGTGACACCCATGATCTCAATCACCTAATTAATACTATACAGGAACTCCAATGGATCCTCTTCAGGATTAGACCCAAAGAACATCGAAGGATTCATCCGAGTGAAGTCCCGGACCCTAGTCATTGCCTTATTCACTATTGGGTTGGCTAGTGCAACAACCTACTATTTATTCTAAGATGTCATTGACTAGTCTAATTATATGAAAGCAGCCCTGAACTCAGCATGGGAGACCTGCTCACTCAAAGGGTCTTCTGGAACAAGAGGTGGTCCTTGCTGATTTCTATTCCTCTTTTCATTTGTTCTCTTAGGAGGCATTTTCTGTAAATAGGTAGAGGATGAGTTAGAAGGAGAATTTTAATAGAGTTCACACTCTATCATACGACATAATTTATGAAAGAAGTGGTACTTTTCCAAAGATGTTTCATAGCCTCTCACTCATAAGTATAGCGCGCTTCACACCCATGAACAAGACTCTACTTAACGCAGATTTCAAACACCCTAGGACACTTTAAGTCTACTGCTCTGATACCAAGTTTTTCATGGTCTGAGACTGCCCCTTAGCCATAACATGGTGCTTGGAGTCATAAGTGACCTCAAGCTAACCCATGTCCTGGCATAACACTATGAGTACTGCAGAAATTAAATACTAAGTGAAAGCTAAACCAAAATAATCTGGTAATAATGATAAAAAAAATCAATACTAAATAAGAATATTAAAACTAGAACTATCTGATAAACCAACATGCTAAAATATAATTAACTGTCTGAAAGTCTCTACCCATAGAGTTGTTGGGACATGTCCCCACTAACTCCAACTGGATGAAACAAAAAAATATTGAAAATAAATATTGTTTACTAGTCCTCGAATAATGAGGACTCACGAAATACTACTACTGAATGTGGTATCGAACCATACTAAGCGTCATTTGATGATGAGTGTTAGAACCTATATTATAAGGTAATATAGTGCAGGAAAAGTACACAATCAGTACTTTCAATGTACTTAGTATGCGAGATAGGCATCTAACTAATATAAGCTGAACATGAATATATAAAACATGGTGAACTGAGGCAAGACCAATAATAAACATATATTATAAGATAAACTGGATAACTAAATACAACGTCATGCCAAATCTAAAACTGAACATAAACAGAGGACTGTAAGAGCTAACAATAACCGGCATACCCCAATCTGAGAAAATCAAAGTCCAACCTATAACCCCATTTTGATGAGTGTTCAATAACTTGCCAAGGGTACGAACACTGGCTGGGTATATCTACTAAACTGATGTCTCGAAGGACTAGGGTGTCAGTCCTCAACTAGCAGGTGACCTCTTATATCCTACGGTGGTGACATAGTTCTGGAACTCAGGGAATTCTGCTAAAGGTCTTAGTCCTAACTGACGGGTGAGCCTTAATCCATGTGTTCACTTGGTGCTAAGTACTACTTTCAACTGAACGACACTAATAATTGAATGCTCAATATAATAATATTCTGAAATTAACAATGTATGCATAGTCTGAAATGCTCAAAAATATGTAAATTTATGTATTCATGTGTTCCTAAGTATTGGGTGTTTATAACCCATCGACTCTGAAGAATATAACTACATATGGCAATCTTAAAATATAATCATAATAGGGAATTTCATGACTCATACCCAAGAATTTAAAATTTATCAGTTTAAAGAGATATAGTGATTCTGAGTATAGAAGGATGCTTAAACTTATGGGAAAACACATGTTCATGGTTGAATTCAAGAATTAAACTGAAAAATTATAAAACTCATGCTTTTTGTGAAACCCTAAACTTAAAGGGTGAATTTAAATAGAGAATTGGAGAAATCCTTGGTATTCAATAGGTTGAAGGAACCCATTCATGAAATCTCATATACTTGGAGATGGAATCTTGGATGAACTCTTTGGAATTTTTGCTTGAAGGTGAAGGACCCTACTTTGTCTTTGGAGAAGAGAGAATCACGCCTTTTCTAAGTGTCAATTAAATTTATGACTTAATGAGGTATTTGGGGCATTTTTCCCTTTTATTCAAGCCTTGGAAAAGTCTAAACGACGTAGCTTTGAGGTTATAAAAGTGGGAAAAAAACAAAAAGCCCTTCTTAGATGTTCAAAAAATTTTGGGAAATAGTCGCGACGACTCAAGCTACTACTCGTAGAGTCTGGTCAAGAGTCATGACTTGGAGTCGTGACTGGAAGACCTAAGCCTTTGTCCTTACTGTTACAAAAACAAGTCCGTCCTGATGACTCATTTGGTCAGACAATGAGTCATCATGAGAGGTTATAGTCAAGGGGCATAATTCTCTAGTTCCTTACTATTATGGTGACGAGTCCGCCTAGCTTTGACTGATTATGAGTTGTATGTTGGACTCATCATCACTAGTGTAAAATCTTTGGTCCTTCACTGTTGTAACAATGGGTCTTCGCTATGACTCATTGTGTCCTGACAATGAGTCGTTGTCACTAGCAGTTTGACAGTGCCATAAAAGTTTTTCCATAACTTTTTACTATGATATCGGATTAAAGCGAGGCTGGTGGCATTGAAAAGCTAATTCAATTTTCTATATGTTGGTAATTCTAGCGCTTAAAAACTTAGGATACTTGATAAATGAAGGTTACATAAATGATGTCGTTTGTCCCAATATTTTTATTAAGAAAACAATCTCAGAATTTGTTATACTCGTTGTTTAAGGTGATGACATAAATATCATTGGAACTTCAGAAGAGATCCAAAGGCAATTGAATATCAAAAGAAAGAATTTGAGATGAAAGATCTTAAGAAGACAAAACTTTGTCTTGGTCTGCTGATTGAACATTTAGCAGATGGGGTCTTCATCCACCATTCTTCTTATACCAAAAAGGTTTTGAAATGATTTTATATGGACAAAGTACATTTATTAGGTACTCTAGTGGCGGTTCGATCACTTGAGGTGAGTAAAGACCCGACTGAACTTCCAGTAGAGGGTGAAGAGATTCTTGGTCCCGAAGTACCATATATCAGTGCTAGTGGTACACTTTTGTACCCTGCTAATGCTACAATGCCTAATATAGCATTTTCTATTAATTTGCTAGCATAGCGTAGTTTTTCTCCTACACATAGACACTGGAATGGAGTTAAGCATATATTGTGATATCTAAAAAGGACTATTGATATGGGCATGTCTTATACTAACAAAGATAGTGCAAATCTTGTTGGTCACGCAGATGCATGTTATTTATCTGACCCACATAAATCTCGATACCAAACAGGCTATGTGTTTACATACAGAGGTACTGCTATATCATAACGATCTAAAAGGTAGTCTATTGTTGCTAATTTTTCAAATCATGCTGAGATAATAGATATTCATGAAGCAAGTAGAGAATGCATATGGTTGAGATCAGTGATACATTTAATCAAAGAAAGATGTGGCCAGAAGTATGGTGTCAAGATACCCACCGTCATTTATAAAGATAATGTTGTATGCATAGCCCAATTAAAGAGAGGCTTTATAAAGGAGATAGAATGAAGCACATCTCGCCGAAGTTTATCTCCAAATGAATGGTGACATTAATATGCAACAAATTCATTCAAGTGATAATCCAACTTATTTGTTCACCAAGTGTTTACCAACTTCAACACTTGGATGGTACGCAAAATTGGAATGTGAAGATTGAACCATTTGAATTGAGGTCTTCATCGTTCCACTCTTTTTTTTTCTTAACTAGAGTTTTATCCCACTGAATTTTCTTGGTAAAGATTTTAATGAGACAACAAATAATGTGTATTACATGAACATCCAAGGGGTAGTGTTATAATATTGGAGTCTATGTAATTGGCAAAACTTAAAGCCCAAGTAAAAAAAAAATTATGCCCAAGTCTTATGGGGCCTAAAATGTTGCTTTGTGCCCAAGATCATACTTCTATATATATCCCCCTCTTCCACTGTAATACATATATATACGAACAAGAGTGAACTAAACTTTACTACATCCTCTCAACTTGCCTCTTTCTTGTTTCTTATTATTTTTATTAGTTTAATATTTGACTTTAATTATTTAACAGAAAGGAATATATCCCTGCAACTTTGACCCAAGATTTGTATTTGATTTTTTTTTGAGAAATTGGACAAAATAAATACGGGAATCCTGTTCTTTTTGATTTTACTAATATTTTGGTTGTCCACATTCTACTTTAAGAAATTGAATGAAGCGAAAGTGTGTAGATAGTCATAATCATCGTATCACACACACTGCAGTAGATTGTTTAATTTTCTTGATCAAATTTGTTACGAATACTAATAGTAATTACCATTTGTTGTAATTATAAAATCTATTGACGTACAATATTTAAATTATACTCTCTTTTTAGTTCATATTAACTAAATTTGTGAGATTAAAAATGCACAATCATTAGGGGAAATATTTAAAACATAAATTTAACATTATTTTTTTGCTCTTTTAGTTATTCTCAAGTTAGTTTTAAAAATAGAGATAGTCATTACTCAAAATGATTGTAAAATCACAAATCTGAGCAATTAACTTTCTTACACTTATCACCTGAAATTGCTGAGACACACCCGAACTTTAGGTGGGTCCTATTGCCCTCTGGACTAATTAAAATCGTATTTTTGGCAACCTTATTGCTTACGTGGCACATACGTGTGCCTGCGTGGACCTTCAGTGTGTTGATTCACTAGTGCTATGTAGGCACTAAGGTTGCCAAACATATGATTTTAATTAACCCGGGGGTAATAGGACCCTCTAAAGTTCGGGTGAGTCTCAACAATTTCGTGTATAGTTCAGGGTAGAAACAGAGCATTTTGCCAAATATAAATAAAGGAAATATGAAAAAAATTAACAATTTTCTGTAATATTGAACAAAGAACATAGTTTGAATATTAAAATATTCAAAAGTTTAATGAAAAAGATACAAATATATCTCCAGACTATGATAAATGGTATATATATATCTTTCGTCATATTTTGTGTACAATTATACTCCTGTCGTAAATGATTTGGGCTGCCCCTCGCCTTAATATCTTATTTATTTAACTTTTTATTTAGTTTTAGTTATCCCAAATAATTAATCTACCCAAAATTAAACCTCACTACCTGACTCACTACCCATCTCTTAAAGAAAAAATACCACACGTCTCTCTCACTCTCTCACTTTCTCAGAAAATCCTAACGAAATTATCTTTGATTTGTGCTTTTAATTCCTCGCGGCTGACTACAGATTTATGTATGTTTCTTCTCCCTTTCATTTAATCTTTTTCTTGTTTAAAAAATTCATTTTCTTGTTCGAAAAAAATCATAACAGACTTTGATTAAAATTTCTAAAGAATCAATTTTTGGGTCCAATTTTAGGAATTTGTTGTTCTTGTTGTTATTGATTTTGTGGTTTGTGCGTTTATTTATTGATTTTAGACTATTGTTATTTTTTTTTTTAGGATTTTTGGAGTTTGTCAATTTTAGAGGTTTGTTTAGAATTTTGTTTTTTTTTGTGATTTTTTAGAGATCTGTTTTGAGTCTGACCATTTCTTTATTTCTCATTTTGCAATAACTTTTATTCTCAGTTAATAAAAAAATACTGAAATTATTACTAGAAATTTGTGCACATTGTTAAACAAATATCTGTTGTGTTATTTTTTGTAGTATGAACAGAGCTTTTTAATATTTATTATTGTTCTTTTATTTGATTGTGTGTAAATATGTGTTATATCCATTTTTTCTTTTATGTATAAAATATGAGAATCATATCTTTTTCATACGTTTGTAATTTGTCTTTATGAAAGGGTCACTTTTCTGATTCTCTATTGCTGCTTTTCTAATTCTGTATTGTTATTTGTGCTCATTAAATAAAGTCTAGTTTAAAATTTGTTTCAAACATGCTTTAATAAAATATTAGTTACTAGCTTTTTTAAACACACTTTGATTTTTCGTTGTTTGAATAGTGTGCTTTATTTACTTTGTTTTTGTTGTTTTGGCTCTTGTATTTTGCCCTTTCAGTTGTTAGTGATTATTGGTACATGTACAAACCTAATAACATAACTGTCCTCATGAACTGCTTCTATCATTAGAGCTAATTAGCATATATGAAAAATTATCTAATTAGTATATCTAACTACTATAAAAAATAACCTACACATAGTATTATTAGTCAACAATTAATATAAGCATATAACATATTCTATCAACTTGTTTCTATAAAGTTATATTTTTTTAACTTCCACATTCTGTGTTAACTGTTACATACTTACATTCTGTTTAAGTTGTATAGCTTTATTCAAATTACATAACTCTTTTTTAGCTTATCTAGCATATATGAACAGTCATAAATTTTTTTAATTGTTTGTTAAGTAACTGTTTAGTTTAAGTTACATAACTATTTTTTAGCTTAATATGATGATGAATTAATAATATTTAGTTTAAGTTAAATGACTGTTTAGTTTAAGTTATATAACATAATACTATTTGTTACTTATCTTGATTTAAATTATATAACTAGACTGTTTAGTTTAAGTTACATAACATAATATTGTATGTTATGTTATTAAGTAAACCTAACTGTTAGCTTAATATTGTTTGTTATTTAACTGTTCAGTTTAAGTTACATAACTAAACTGTTTTGTTTAAGTTACATAATTATTAAGTTAATACTGTTTGTTAACTTATTAAGTTATATAACTATTTTTTTAGCTTAATATGATGATGTGATGACGATTTCATACTGTTAAGTTTATGTTACATAACAAAAAATTATTTGTTACTTAGCTTAATTTAAGTTACATATAAAAGAGAAGTATTAAGAATCACTCTCTCTATTCTCTCTACTCTTCTTATTCTTTATTATTTTATAACATGTTATCAACACGAGACTCTGCCAAATAAGGTGAGATTATAAATCTGAAGGATTTCAAGGTTAGTAATTCTTTATGTTATCTTTCTTTTGCTACTACTAATATAATTATTATTGGATTTGAGGAAAAATAATTGGTTTTGAACCATTTATATTTTAAATTTATTGCTCAAGAACGATATTATCAAAAAGGATGATAATATGTTGGGTTCAAGTCCCATCGATTCATGCCTAAGACGCTTTTATATTGATAAGATGTTGAGTTTGAATCTCAATACACCATATTGATGATATTATGATGGCTAAGGCAAAATAATGAGTGTTTAATGAAAAGTCATGAAATTCGACCCATTGAATATGCTCCATTCCATGAAGTGAATGTGGTAGCAATATATGATAAGTATGTGTAACGCCCCGAAATATCATCCTGAGATGCCACACGGTGCCCAAGGCTACACGTAGCCTCAAGCTAACCCTTTAAGCCAAAACACTACCCTTGAGTTCCAACACAACAACATACACGCTACGCTAAGGATATATATATAAGTACATATCATATCACATCGCACATGACACGGAATATCGTTAGACTGTACATATATGGAATGTCTATACACAAACCAACCCAACAATACACTAGTCTGACATAGCCTCTATACAGTAAAATCAACGAGCCATTGGGACAAACCCCTAACTGACTCAACAGACCAAAGGGATCACAAAACAACAGCACCAAATCTAGCAACGTAGATACGACACTCGGATATCACTATTGCGGCTACGGCTGAGTACCTGAATCTACATCATGGTAAGAATGTAGCCCATAGAGAAATATGTGGGTCAACACAAGATACGTACTAAGTATGTGGGGGTTCATGCAAAATATAAATAATATCATAAATTTCGTAAAAACATATATACGGACCATAATGACACACCTGGCTTGAGTGACATTGAATCATGCAACTCATAGCATCTTAGATAGAAAATGTAGGAGAAAAACCTCATAAATCATTATAGATCATCATAGGCAACTTGACTTACCACATCAAAACTTGGAGTGACTCGGTATTTCAATAAACATGACTCTTATAGACAGGGGAATTTCCTATAACCGACAACTCCACATGAGCTACGTGGAATACCAACGTTTGAAATCCCCATTGGCGGGAGCGTCATACTCTTTGCCAGGGAGTACGACCTTAAAACTGCAATAATCACAATCGGGCTCTCTGGCCAATAATATCATCATCAAACAACCCTCCGGTGGCACATAGGTTTAGGTAAATACCAAATTTCCCTCTCGGTGCTAAGTACTACTCCCCGACAAGCTCAGAACGCGTTAGGAAATCCACCACAACATTACAAGGGTCTATCATAAAGACCAAATCAAATCTCTTTCTCATTTATCAAATCATATCAATTTGTGGATTCCTAACTCAACACATTTTAGCTCAAAACATTTTAATCTTCCTCAACATCAACAAGGTATCAATGCGTTGAACCACAGCCGACTCGACATTTGGACAAGGATATGAAGACTCAATACATAATATTTTCAACAATTTAACTCATCAAAACCATCCGAAAAATACCAAGACTTATTGCAACTTCAATATCAACATTTTTCAATTTTTCATCCAACTCTCATTTAAAGGTACTTGAGACATCAACTCATAGTAGGGATATAGAATTTCCAATATCAATTATAAATTCATAATAAGGAAATAGTGAAATGATAGTATAAATCAAGGCTTAACAAATTAAATCCTCATACTCTCATAATCAAATACTTTTTGGACATAATTTCATCTCAACATCATACACATATTAGATGACATAATCCCATAGCTCATGCACAATAATATAAGATATAAAACCATATTTCTAATTCATGGTAAAACGTGTAAAATCTCATGTCAATGTAATTCAACAAAAATACTGGATACAAGATCGAAAGGATAATCTTGTTCAAAGCCCCACATACCTAAAAATGGAAGATGAATATGAACTTTCGACTCCGGAACTTTATTCACGAAAATAAAGGGTGCTTCTCAAAGCCCTTAACATGATCAACTCGAATCCCAAATCAATTTGAAATTTCTACGGTTCAATCAAGAGACATAGAAGAATGAAATTTGGAGTAGTAGGGTTGGGGTTTGAGCCTTAGGAAATTTTGGAGAAAAATGAGCGATTGAATGCTCTTAATGTACTTAAATCCATGGTTTACCCAGATGGATTGGAGTAGGAATGACCAAAATACCCTTAAAAATCAAATAATGTCAAATCTGTCCTTTGGTGGACTGTTTTGATAGGCTGAAGTAGATCGACCATAACTTTTTGCTCCGATGGCCAAATTGGATGAAACCAATTTCATTGGAAAGAGAACTTTCACAGCTTTCTGTTGATATATAGTAGCTCACCCAGATCATTATGTAAAAAGAGTTATGATCATTTGAAGTTGACCCTAAAATTCACCTGGCCTCAGTATTTTTTTCCTGCACATTTACTGTTCACCATTATTCACGGTTAGATCGGAATGATCATAACTCATAGCTCGAGTGTCTGTTTTAGATGATCCATATATCATTGAAAATATTATTCGATGCTCTATGCGATGACGGTTCGCATATCTAGAAATTCCACATAAAAAAATTATTAATCATGATAAAGAACATAATTAAACACATTTTCGTCCGAGATTTTAATGAAAATTTTTTTCAGGGCATCACATCATCTCCCCCTTGGAAACATTCATCCTCGAATGTTGATAGGTAGGTCAAGAATACTATGACAATGAGTATATAGAGAAAAATCATCTTTCCCAAGCATATACACCATTCTAGATTTTTTTTGGATATCGTAGAAAACACACAAGCCAAGATAAACAAAGCAATAAGGATTAAATCAAAAGAGAACGATACCTTTGACATGCTTAGGATTCTTAGGAAAGAGGTGGGGATATTTGGCGCGCATATCCGCTTCGTCTTCTCAAGTAGCACTCTCCACAGATTGATTTCGCCAAAGCACTTTAACCAAAGGAACTTCCTTGTTTCTTAGCCTACGAACTTAAAAGTCAAAAACCTCAACCGGAATCTCTTCATATGAAAGACTATCTTGAATACCCGAGATTTCGGAAGGATCAATCACAACAGAATCACCAATAGACTTCTTAAGCATAGAAACATGGAAAACCGAATGGACGTTAGATAACTCCGCGGGCAATTCAACCTTATACGCTACCTTCTCAATGCGATCCACAATCCTATAGGGACCAATGTAACGGTAACTTAGTTTCCCTTTCTTCCCAAATCTCTTCACCTCTTTCATGGGTGAAACTTTCAAGTACACTAAATCACCAACATCAAATTCAAGGTCTTTTCTCCTTATATCTGCATATGATTTTTGACGACTTTGGGCGGTTTTCAACCTTTCTCGAATTAACTTAACCTTCTCTATGGCGTCAAACACCGCATACAGTCCAGTCGCGGCAGCCTCACCAACTTCAAACCAACCAATGCGTGATCTACACCTTCTACCATACAAAGCTTCAAACGGGGCCATTCCAATAGTAGCATGACTGTTATTGTAAGCAAACTCGATTAATGCTAAGTGCTCATCCCAACTACCTTTAAAATCAAGCACACAAGACCTCAACATATCTTTTAAAGTCTGAATGGTCCACTCGGCCTGCCCATCTGTTTGTAGATGGAAAGCAGAACTTAAACAAATTTGGGTACCGAGACCCTTCTGGAAATATTTCCAAAACTGAGAGGTAAACTGAGTACCTCTTTCAGAAATAATAGCCAAGGGGATTCCATGAAGAATAATGAGTTCCCGAATATATATTCTAGAATAATCTTCAGCTGTATACGATGAATGCATAGGCAAGAAATGAGCTGATTTCATCAGTCGATCTACGACAACCCAAATCGAATCATGATGGCGACGAGAAGGAGGCAAACCAACTATGAAGTCCATATTCACTTCTTCCCACTTCCAAGTAGGAATGCTAAACTTTTGCATCACGCCACTGGGACTTTGATGCTCTATTTTAACCTATTGACACGTGGAACACTTCGCCACAAATTCTGCTATGTTCCTCTTCATACTATTCCACCAATAGATTTTCCGCAAATCATGGTACATCTTGGTAGCACCAGGATGGATGGAGTATCGCGTACCATGCACTTCTGCCATAATCCTATGTTTCAAGTTATCAACATCAGGAACACATAATCTTTCTCGAAGTCTCAAAACGCCATCTCTCCCTTGGGAGAAAACCTCCACCTTTTGGTCTTTAACTGACTCTTTTAACCTGACCAAGGTAGGATCTCTGTCTTGCTTCTCCTTCACTTCTGAAACTAAAAAGGATTCAGAACCGCTGTGCACTCCTATACTACCCTCAGCATCACCAAATAACCTAACCCCCAATCTAGCTAAAAGATGTACCTCACGGGCCAACTCCTTCTTACCAATCTCCACATGTGCTACGCTACCCATGGACTTCTGACTAAGGGTATCTGCTACTACATTGGCCTTGCCAGGATGATATAGCACGCTTATATCATAAGTTCTGCGGGAGCCATGCTATACGGAGGAATAGAAATAGGTTGAGTATCAGGAAGAAAGTCAATCCCGAACTCAATCTCTCTATCAAGGGGTACTCTAGGGAGGAAAGATATCAAGAAACTCATTAAAAACATTAATTGACTGAATGGTCGGGGTTTCAAACTTAGTGTCTTTAACCCGAACCAAATGGTGGATGCAACCCTTGGAAATCAATTTCCTAGCTTTGAGATAGGATATGAAACGACCCTTAGGAATCACAGAATTCCCAGACCATTAGAGGATAGGTTCATCAGAAAACTGAAACTTGACCACACGGGTACGACAATCAATAGACGCATAGCATGAGTGAAGCCAATCTATACCCAGAATGATATCAAAGTCAACCATATCTAGCTCAATCAAATCAGCATACATAACCTGATGAAAGACAATTATGGGACATTTCTTATACACCCGCTTAGCAATGATACTCTTTTACCGGAGTAGAAACCAAAATAGGCTCAGAAATTCGTTCAGGATCCATTTTAAAATTTACAGCAACTAGAGGTGTCACATAAGAAAAACTCGAAACGAGGTCCATCAACACATAGACATCAAAATAGAAAATATGGAGCATACCAGTGACAACATTGGGAGAGTCCTCTTGCTCCTGAAGAGGTGGTATAGCATAGAAACGATTCTGGCGTTGACCGCCATCAGTACTAGATGAAACACCCTAAGGAGAAACTGGACGGGCTGCAGGAGGCGGGGCACTAGTAGCCTGACCCTGGGGACGAGCATCACGACTCCTCTTTCTAGCATACGGGCAGTCTCTAAGTATGTAGCCCAACTTGCCACAACCATAATAGCCCCGCTGCCTCATATAACACTCCCCAAAATGGTCTTTACCACACTTAGCACATGAAGGAGAATGAGGCCGGTTGCTTACACTGTCCTGAGACCTGGAAGGTACCAACCTATTCCCGAGCTCCTTTCTGCCCTGATATATGAGAGCACTAGCTGAGGAAGGCCCAGGTATAAATGGACGTCTCTAAAACTGAGGGGGACTCCTTCCAGAGACTCTAGTCTGACCAGACCCCAGTTGCTCCGATCTGACTCTCTTAATCCCTCTTACTCTTTCTCTTTCCTTATCTTGTCTGACTCAATCTGTTAGGCATGAATCATTAACCTAGGAAGATCAATATCTCTGTTGATCATAGCAGATCTACATTCTTTCACCACATAACTCGACACCCCAGTTAGAAACTTGCTCATACTAGTCCTCAAGTTAGCCATCATATTAGGACCGTACTTCGATAACTGATTAAACTTAAGACAATACTCCTTAACCGATATGGAGCCTTGTCTAAAATTCATAAACTCCTCTATCTTAGATTTTCCTAACTAAAGAGGAAAGAATCTATCCAAGAAAGAATCTTGGAATAATTTCCAAGTCACCGGAGCGGTATCTTTCTCTCTACCCTTATTCCACATCTGCACCCAGTCATAGGCAATATCCTTCAACCGATAAGAAGCCAGATCCGTACTTTTTTCCTCGGTCACGTGCATATCTTTGTAATTTTCTTCATTTCATCAACATACATCTGTGGGTCCTCACCTAGTCTCGACCCATGAAACTCTGGCGGATTCATCCACATAGAGTCACAAATTCGTGATGCTATCGAATTATTTTCCTACGGAGGTGGAGAATTGGCCTGAGTATTGGTGGTAACTGCCTGGTCTAGCATCTGAAAGGCTGTCCAAAATTCAGTATGGGATACCGTCTCATGTAACGGATCAATGGGTTGAGGTTAGTTGTTATTTCCGCAAGCTCGGTATGGAGGCATTTTCTATCATAAGAACACATGAATTAAAAGCAAAAGGAAACAGTTATAAGCATGATAGACTCTTGTAGAAAGAAAGGAATGACTTTTCCTAGAACGCCAAAACACTACCCTTGGATTCCAACACAACAACATACACGCTACGCTAAGGATATTTATATATAAGTACATATCATATCACATCGCACATGACACGAAATATTGTTAGACTGTGCATATATGGAATGTCTATACACAAACCAACCTACTAATACACTAGTCTGACATAGCCTTTATACAGCAAAATCAACGAGCCATTGGGACAAACCCCCAACTGACTCAACATACCAAAGGGATCACAAAACAACAGTACTAAAACTAGCAACTTAGACCTCAAACCATGAGGACTCACCACTAAAGAAATGTAGATGCGGCACTCGGACATCACTATTGCGGTTGCGGCTGAGTACCTGAACCTACATCATGGTAAGAATGTAGCCCATAGAGAAATATGTGGGTCAGCACAAGATACATACTAAGTATGTGGGGGTGCATGCAAAATATAAATAATATCATAAATTTCATAAAAACATACATACGGACCATAATGACACACCTGGCTTGAGTGACATTGAATCATGAAACTCATAACATCTTAGATAGGAAATGTAGGAGAAAAACCTCATAAATCATTATAGATCATCATAGGCAACTTGACTTACCACATCAAAACTCGGAGTGACTCGGTATTTCAATAAACATGACTCTTATGGAGAGGGGAGTTTCCTATAACCGACAACCCCACATGAGCTACATGGAATACCAACATTTGAAATCCCCATTGGCGGGAGCGTCATACTCTTTGCCAGGGAGTACGACCTTAAAACTGCAATAATCACAATTGGGCTCTTTGGCCAATAATATCATCATCAAACAACCCTACGGTGGCACATAGGTTTGGGTAAATACCAAATTTCCCTCTCGATGCTAAGTACTACTCCCCGACAAGCTCAGAATGCGTTAGGAAATCCACCACAACATCACAAGGGTCTATCATAAAGACCAAATCAAATCTCTTTCTCATTTATCAAATCATATCAATTTGTGGACTCCTAACTCAACACATTTTAGCTCAAAACATTTTAATCTTCCTCAACATCAACAAGGTATCAATGCATTGAACCATAACCGACTCGACACTTGGACAAGGATATGAAGACTCAATACATAATATTTTCAACAATTTAACTTATCAAAACCATCTAAAAAATACCAAGACTCATTGCAACTTCAATATCAACATTTCTCAATTTGCCATTCACCTCTCATTTAAAGGTACTTGAGACATCAACCCATAGTAGGGATATAGAATTTCCAATATAAATTATAAATTCATAATAAGGAAATAGTGGAATGATAGTATAAATCAAGGATTAACAAATTAAATCATCATACTCTCATAATGAAATACTTTTTGGACATAATTCCATCTTAACATCATACACATATCAGATGACATAATCCCATAGCTCATGGATAATACTATAAGATATAAAACCATATTTCCAATTCATGGTAAAACATATAAAATCTCATGTCAATATAATTCAACAAAAATATCGAGCATAAGATCGAAAGGATAATCTTGTTCAAAGGCCCACATACCTAAAAATGAAAGATGAATATGAACTTCCGACTCCGGGACTTTATTCATGAAAATAAAAGGTGTTTCTCGAAGCCCTTAACATGATCAACTCGAATATCAAATCAATTTGAAATTTCTATGGTTCAATCAAGAGACATAGAAGGATGAAATTTGGAGTAGTAGGGTTGGGGTTTGAGCCTTAGGAAATTTTGGAGAAACCTGGATGGATATGGTTTACCCGGATGGATTGGAGTGAGAATGACCAAAATACTCTTATAAATCAAATAATATCAAATCTGTCCTTTGGTGGACTATTTTGATTGGCTGAATTATATCAACCATAACTTTTTTGCTCCGATGGCCAAATTGTATGAAACCAATTTCATTGGAAAGAGGAATTTCAGAGCTTTCTTTTGATATATAGTAGCTCGCCCAGATCATTATGTAAAAGGAGTTATGATCATTTGAAGTTGACCCTAAAATTCGTCTGGCCTCAGTATTTTTTTCCTACATATTTACTGTTCACGACTATTCACGGTTAGATCAAAATGATCATAACTCATCGCTCGAGTGTCCGTTTTGGATGATCCACATATCATTGGAAAGCTTATTCGATGCTCTACGCGATGATGGGTTGAATATTTAGAAATACCACAAAGAAAAATTATTAATCATGATGAAGAACAGAATTCAACACATTTTCGTCTGAGATCTTAACGAAAAAATTTTCTAGGGCATCACAGTATGAAATATGACAACTTATTTCATTCTTGAGGTGTATATGGTAGCAGTGCATAATATATCTGAAAGAAGATAAGTGATTGAATGCACGAATATATGCGCGGAGGGACAATATGATAATGATCCTCAGAAGTGATGATATATTCACACGCTTATATGATTATAAGATATACTAGAGAAAAATTCTCTACATCATATGTATGCCTCGATTTGCTTCTGAAGTAGCAAAATCTTGAAAAAGGTTATAAGCTATCATAATTTGATAGGCTTAAGGCACGATTATATTTCATTCCTGGAGAATGCGAAACTTATTAATGCAAATGTGCACTTGATTGTGATTGTATCATAACTCACCTCTGAAAGAGGTTGAATAATTTTGATATCTACATATGAAGTAGTAAATCTGAATTTATTCATATAATAGTAAATCTGAAATTTACTAAAGCAAAAATACATATCATGATAAACTTGAAGTTTACTGGATTAAAAGTTCATAAGTTGACATGAACGATTGTGATATTCCAAAGATGTGCATACTGAGTATTGAACATATAATGAAGAATTAGAAGATTCTTCAAGAACTTTAATGTTGCTTGTTCTCATGATGAGTTGGTTGGACCAACTAATTTTGGGATTGGATCCCTCAAAATCTGAAAAGAATAAAAGGTGAATAAGCGTTCACCTGTCATGCCATATGTTGAAAAAATGCATCAATAAGATAATCACATGTATATTTATTGTCAACCTCCAGTTTGACATTTATAATGTTGCTTGCTCAGAAAAATTGAGTTAAGAACATAATTTTCAGATTGTGTAATCAAGATAATTCATCTTGATGATGATGGTTTGGCATTGAATGCCTTCGATAAATAGCTAAACCATTTCTAATGAGAACAAAGCTTCATGTGTTGGTATGAAATGTGATATATTGCATACAATAGAACTTGTATGCATTAGACTAATAAATTATGATTATTTCTTCCCTCTTAATTGGTTCTAAGTCAGGAACCACACATTATCCATCTAATAGCTGATGTGTGGTATACGATTAATGAATATTTCATGATGTACAAAGATAAATTCCTTAAAGAAGATAGAGGATGTATGCTAATTTTCCTAACATAAGGGGGAGATTATAATAAGCTATAAAATATGTTAGAAATTATCATCAGATCCTCATTCAAAAGATAATTCAAGTCAAATGCCGAAAGCATCTCATATTTAGCTGAAAGTGGTCCTATTTTGTGTCCTTAAGGAATAAAGTCTATGCATGCGTGAATCATGATAGATAGACCAATCGGTTCCAAATGAAATAATCCTTGAAAAGTATAAGGAGCAAATAATCATGATAAGAAGGCAATGTGCTCTTGAAGAGCCTACGACATAATACTTCATGAAACCTTATGAGAGGTTTAGGTACTTGAAAATAATGAAGTGATGATATCTCAAAATATTATGTCGCATTGTGAACCGATACAAAATATGGAATCATCGACGATATCTTTGATATAATATTGGCGCAATATTGTAAAAAACTATGAGGATCTGAATTCTACGTTAATTTAAGTATGCTGACGTAGAAATATTTATCAAGTGACCTGAAAGGATACATTTTGGTAAGCATAAAACTTATTTGATTTGCAGTCCAGACACTTGAAGATGTCACACTTGACATGTTGGATATTGTTACTTGACAAACATCCATATAAAAATCCCTAAAGAATTCAAAATTTCTGAAGCATATAAAGTTTCTGGAAAACTTTTTATTATACTCATAAGATATAATTTGATGATTTGAGTATCATTGAACTCTTGGAGAGTTTTCAAAAGCAATAGAGTATTTTCTTAAATGAGAAACATGCAAAAATTAAATAAGGATCCATTCTGACCTCAAGAAAAGAATGAGGAACTCCTTGGTTATGAAGTACCATATCTTAGTGCAATTGATGCACTAATATATGTTGCAAATACTACAAGGCCCGATATAGCCTTTTTTTAGTTAATTTGTTAGCAAGTTTTGCAGTCCCAATCTTATTGGTCATGCTGCTTTTGGGTACTTATCTGACCTACATAAAGCTCGGTCTCAAATATGTGGTGGTACTGCAATATCTTGGAGATATACAAAGTAGTCTACCGTAGCCACTTTATCGAATCATACTGAGATAATATCTATTCATGAAGCAAGCCAAGAATGTGTATGGTTGAGGTCCATGATACATCTCATTCGAGAAAAATGTGGTGTGAAATATGACAATCTACCCATAATTTTATACGGAGGTAATGCATCACGCATAACACATCTTAATGGAGGATTCATAAAAGCATATAGAACGAAGCACTTTATCAAAGATTTTATACATACATGAGCTACAAAAGAATGGTGATATCAACATGCAACAAATTCGTTCAAGTGAAAATGTGGCTGATTTATTCACCACATCTTCTCCAATTAAAACTTTTGAGAAGATGGTGCACAAAATCGAGATGCAAAGTCTCAAGGATGTTCTCATTAGGGAAAGTTAATACGTGTTGTACTCTTTCTTCCTTACGAGGTTTTGTCCCATTGGGTTTTTCTTGTAAGGTTTTTAATGAGCCAGCCGATATGTGTATTGTTAGAAATGTGTACTCTTTTTCCTTCACTATATTTTTTTTCTACTGGATTTTTTCTAGTAAGGTTTTAACGAGGCGCATTATCTATATAGACATTCAAGGGGGAGTGTTATGATATATATCAATTATAGTAAATGTCTATCAAGATCTATTTGATGTCTATTAGGATTTGATGTATTTATCTTTTAGTGTGAAACTAGGGGGAAATTTTTCCTATAAATATAAGGGCTTCCTTTATTGTAAATCATCCCTCAAAAGAAGTAATAAGAATCACTCTCTTTATTCTCTCTACTCTTCTTCTTATTCTTTATTATTTTATAAAAACAATCTTATTTTAGGACTATTTTGCGAGTGTTTTGGGTCTGTTTTGAGTCATTTTTGGGTATGTTACTTAGTGATATTTTACTTTTTATAAGTTATTAAATGATAAATATTATCATATACTTTCATCATGGTGGTGATTGGGTTAAGCATCCAAAAACACTTTATGAGAAGGGAAGGGTCCATTATTAAAAGGGATAAGATCCTAATCTCCTCTCTTTTATTGACTTAATAAATGAGTACACAAGTAAGTTGTGTTTTGTAAGTGACCAACAACTTATGTGCTTGAGACTTCTTATAAATATTTTGAAATACAAGGAGATAAAGGAATTAGGACTTTATTATTTTTTATATCTGAGGATTATCATTCAATTCACTTGTTTGCTATTGATAATTGTGAGTTACCTATTGATGTACTAGGCATTATCATGCATAGTAATTTTTTTTATTTGTACCAATAGTTGATAAAGCAGGAACAAATTGTAGTGATAATGAAATGGTGTTAGTTGTTTAGAATATGACACTGATGAATTAGAGAATTTTGTTACAAAAAAAAACTATAATAGATAGTTTACAAGATTATAAGGAGATTGGTAAGGGTATGTCCTTCAAGGACATACAAGAAGCAAGACATTTGGTAAGATTTATTCTTTGTCTAAAAAAGTAGAACTTGTGTAGTTAAAAGTGATAGAGAAAGATTGAGATATACATGTGGCGTTGATGGTTGTCCCTTTCAATTATTGATTTTTTAGGATGACACCATTCCTAGAGAGAGCGTCAAAATACTAGTAGATTATATTGATTCCTATTTGATTGCATGTGATAATAATATGATTGACTACATCACATTACTTCAAGAAAAAATTCAAAGGTACCTAGAATATAGGGTCAAGAATATGAAGGCTAACTTACATAGGGTGTTTGAAGTTAAATGTATGTGAATAGAAAAGAAAGAAAGCAAAAAAAAAGATTTTGAAATCTCTGTAGGGTAGTTTTACAGAATCATACAATAAATTAGTGGCTTATGCAACTGAATTAAGAAGTTGTAATTCAGGATCTAATGTTGTAATTTAATTTTCTAAGAAGGCACTAAAAATAGTAGGATAAAATTTCTAAATATGTATAGATTCTTTGAGGCATTGAATAAGGGTTTTTATGCAAGTTTAAGGTCATTCATTAGGTAAGATGGTACATTTCTTAAAGAAATACAAAAGATAATTATTAGTTGTTGTTGGTCAAGACAGTATGAATTATTTATATCCTATAGCATGAGCCGTGGTAGACAAAAAAAACAAAAGAACTTGAACTTGATTCATGCAGCATTTATTAAACTTCAAAGTGGTGAAGGAGTAACATTCATATCAGACATGCAAAAGGTAATATTATTTTCTAATACTATTGTTTTATATAATGTGTATGTTGATTATTATATTGCATGATACGTATTTATTTTCATGTAATATTTAGGGGTTGATTTACAGTAAAAAATGTGTTTCCTGAAGCACATCATAGATATTGTGTAAGGAATATTGAGGTAAACTAGTGTAAGAGATGGGATAAAGGTGAGCTAAAGAAGCTTTTTTGGTGCTCTACGTAGTTCTCTTTTTTTAGGAGTTTAAAGACAAACTTGAAAAGATCAAATAGGTGGAGGAAAGAGTTGAACAAAACTTACTAAATCGGTATCCTCTCAAAACATATTGCATGACTTATCTTGATACATTGTACAAAAATTAGGTAATGCATAGTAATTTACAGAGTCCTTCAATGGATGGATACTTAAAGAAAGATACACGCCTATTATTGAAATACTGAAAAAAAAATTAAGGTCAAGGTGATAACAAGGTTGAAAGAAAGAAGGCATTTTGATGAAGTGAAAAGATGGTCAGTTTAGTCCTAGAAGTAAAGCATTGTATAATGATTTTTTAAAGATATCTAAAGTTTGTAGGGTGAGTGGCGATGGGGACAATGACTACGAGGTCACAGAAGGTAAAGATAGACACATTTTCAATTTGAAGGAGAAGAGGTCAACTTATAATACATGGTATATCATTGAATTTTCACGCCCACATGAAATTAAGACCGTGGAGCACAAAAAAATAAAGCCTACAATAGAAATTGATACGTATTACAGCAAGGATGTAGCTTTGCAAGTTTATAAATATAAGTTGCAGCATGTTAGAGGAGAACTCTTCTGAAAGGTTGATCCTTCATAAGCCAAGGAACCACCAGAAATGGTCAAGATTGTTGGAAGATGTAGGATTTAGAAATATAGACAAAAAGAAGGGGCACTTAAGAGGCAAGGAGAATGAAAAAAAATCAAGAAAAGCTAAAGTGATGACATGTATCACTTGTGGACTGACAAATCATAATTCAAAAGTTTGTGAAAAGGTAATTTAATTAGACTTTATATTTGATGTAATTTTATTTAATTTGACTATATAATTATTTTTATGTTATATTAAACCATGCAAAGCAAACTGTTGGTAAAAAGAAACAACCTATTGGGAGAAGAAAAAAGCAGCAGTTTGAGAGTGGCTTCATTGATGAAGTGGAACCTAATGAAGAAGATATCAACTTAGTAGCCCTCACTTTGAGGAAGATGATGAAGATGCTCTTCTAATACATAGAATAGAACCTGCAAAAGTTTATCTACAGAGACTACAATAATCAACTGAGAGTAGAGTTATAAGCTTCATAGGTGATAGATATAGTGTTAGTGAACCAACTAATCTTCTAATAACATCAACAGAATTAAATTGGAAGGGAAAATATGTAGTTACTACCAACCAATTACAAGCACAAAAGGCTAAAAAGTTAAGGACGAAAAGAGAAAAGTGTCATTAGCCTTATATTGGGTCTGTTTTTAGTCCTTTTTAGGTCTATTTTGAGTTTGTTTTTGATAACTATTTAGCAAATATTATGGGTCCATTTTGGTGACTACTTTGACATGTTATGGGTCTATTTTGGTGTCAATTTTGGTGACTAATTTTGGGTCTCTTTTACACATGTTTTTGGGTCAATTTTGGGTCTAATGTAGACAATTGTCTTTTGGCTATTTTGGACATCTTTTGTAAGCAAAGATGATGATGTGCTTACTTTTGTTTGTAGACAAGGTGATTATTTTCGTGATGATCGGTTGCAATATATATATATATATATATATATATATATATATATATATATATATATATATATATATATTATTTTAGCTTTTACTCATTTTATAGTTGGGTTAGTTATCTTGTACATGGTGTGAGCAGATTCTTATGTTTCATCCCTACGTTAGTTGTATATTCACTGATAGCGATTCTACTGTTGCAGTTGCTTATATGTAGTATATAATTTATTCTTTTATGATTTAAACACTTAAAAATTTGTGGGTCATGCTATATTTTTTGATGAGGCAATTTGCCATCTTTGGGAAATCATGATATGTACTAAAGGTCTTCATGTGGTGCTGCTACTTTGAGGAAGCATTATGTGTAGAGTGCATATGAGATCTTACTGTCACACTCTTGCTTTCTGTATTCTGATGTTGCACATTTTGAATCAAAGTCTTGCAAAAATGCCTGAGTGGTTTAAACTTACTATATTTTTTACTTCAGATGTTAGGCCAAATTAGGAAGTTTTTATTATTTGAAATTCAATCATTACAGCTCATTAGTAGTTGTTATTACTTTTGTTAATCATTGTCTGCCCTTTTTAATATTTCTGACACTATTTTCATACCTTGATTCATAAATTCTTTTTAATATTAGGCTTTGATAACGCTCAAATTACACTCTTGAATGGGTGTAAGCGATCATTTTCAATACAATAATCCAACTTAGGTTGGTGTCTAATCCACAAAAAGTGTAAGCATAGAATTTAAAACTCAAGAGTGTTGATAGTCTACTAAAAGGTGACTCGTAATGTGAATGAAACAAACATAAATGTAAAATTGGAGAATTAGTTTGAACGTGTTTATAATGACAATTACTTCGCTTTTGGAGTGCTATCTTGACATTGAAAAATTCTAAGAGTGAACTCAATTGGGATAGACCTTGGGGTTATGCAATTCTAGGTGTGGGTTCATGCATGGGTACTTGACAATTTATTCAAATTCAGCTAGGAGTCATGGGTAGGATAGATTTAAAGGTATTGATGTCAATCTTTCAATTACAACACCAAATTTCACAAATGAGTTCTTTCAAACACCTCACAAGTGTGACAATTTTACACATCTGTTGCCTCAATAATATCCTTAATTCTAAGAGATATCATTAAATGAAATGATTCAAGTAATTGGTTGCATTTATCCCTCACGTATATCCCTACTTTCAAGGATAACATGGGTTCAAAGGTGGTTAGGATTTGCAAACCCCAACTCTTAATTAGATCATGGAATAAATGCAACACCCATCACAAATAACTAATTAGGAGAATAAATAGCCAACACCCATGCACTAACCACAACCTAATCAAGCATAACCCCAAGATTTAGAATTAGCTACTCAAAGACAAAAAGGGTAGAGATATACCAAAATTATCATTTATTTCATCCATGAGAAATAAAGAGAATATAGTTCCAACCTTGGAGTTTCAATAATTTTTAATGGAAAATCACTAATTCTTCTTTGGGAATCACTCACATATATTTTTAACTCTAGACTAGTACAATATTGTTCTAAGATGAGAAGAAATATGGTAAGATGAAATTATAGAAGCTAAGTCTTGCAAAATGAGCTAAAAACCCTTCTTTAATCCCCACTTCCACATTTGACAAAATTAAAAAACTGCCATCTTGCTTTTGATCTACTTGAGCGGATCTAAAGTAGATGGAGAGCAGATGGAAAATAGATCCAAAGCGGATGCAAAGTGGACGTCTCTTTTCCTTCACATTTCACCTCTTTTTGACTTGAATGGCTTGCTCATCTTCTCTTTTTATCTTTTACCTACACAAATAAGCATTAAGTAAGAGCTTAACATCAAATTAATGGAAAATCATGATAATTTAGGCTTAAAAGGTGCTAGCAAGTCACTAAATTGACGACTTATCAACCCCTCAAACTTAAACTATTGCTTTTCCTCAAGCAACCAAGAATAATTTAATGAGATACGATATTTAACTCAAATCCATCCAAAAGAAAGCTATAGTAAATGAAAAATCTAACAAAGCTCTACAAACACTTTCCAAACATGTCTTGGCAATAAGTAAACCAAAATTTTTCAATAAGCACAAAATATGAAGCAAGGATGCAAGTTTGTATCAAATGAACTTTTCAAATCAACAAAACATCTTAAGAGGAGACACAAAATCTTCAAAAATTATTTCAATCACAATGCAACTTCCTTCACTGATTTACCCAAATCGAGAGTAAGACTTCACCCTCTACCCCAAAGTATCGATGCCGCTCACATGCAAGAGTTAGCTCCACACACAAAAGACATTTCCATTCTTAAAGGAGATCATATAATGAAGGAATTCATACTTACTCTCACAAATAAATTCAAGTACGTAGACCCATCGGCTTGCCCATTGTGTTTTTGACCACTAATGTAGACTTGCCTAGTATGGAAGCACCAAGGTCTTATGGGTCTAGATGGAGGTTTAAGATGAGGTAAGAAATATATATGGATCAAGTGACTAAAAGACCTCCTTCAATGCAATCGCTTATCCCTTTTTTCCCAAAATTTTCAAACTATCCACTTTATTCTCCTTCAAATCATTTCTCATATTTCCTCAAATATTTTATCAACATTTACCAAAACATTCAAAGCCATCATTTTTTCTTTTTTTTTTTTAATTTTTCAAGAAATTTCTAACTTCTAGCCCTTCTTTGCTCCTTATTTGTCTAATTTCTCTTAAAGTTCTATAGGATAGGCTATTCAACTTTATTCCTCAAGAATACATCTTGTATCTTAAGCACATGGATTGATAAACTTATATGCACCCTTATTGGTTCATCTTAGCACATCATATTCATCCCCCAAACTTAGAGTTTGAACCACGTTTACGTTATTCTCCCAACTCAATATTTCAATCATGTGTTGCATCAAAAGAGGTTAAGTGCCAAAAGTAAGATTTTTAAAAGGAATTAGGTGGTTTATCAAGGTTATGATTACAAAAAGAAAGAAAAATGGGTAAAAAGGCTCAAAGGGGTAACTAAGGAACACTGTTAAGGTGGGAATTTGGCTATGTGATGGGTCAAAAATGGCCTCGGGTCATCCTCCAAACCAAGTGTGCCTAGGATTTTGCTTTGAATACACTTGGGTCAAGTTCTAGACTACACATATGTACAAAAATTATTTAAAAATCTCACCACACATGGCATCGTACTCCTAGGGCAAAAAGTTAGTCTCCCAACCAATTTGATCAATTTGAATTTAATAAGTTACTTCGAGTCAAAGACTCATCCTTGTAAAAAGAAAGCCAAAAATCGAATTTAATGGTCTCCCTCAAAAGAAAGCTTACAAACATCCTTGTTCTTTTTCAAGTAAAGAAAACTATGTTTTTGGTTTTTCTCAAAATTATTTCATTCATTGCCAATGACATTTTGAAAGTATTTTAAAACTTTTACTTCTTCCTAGTTAACCAAAATGACTAGATACTTCACCTAAGGATGTCTCCTTGTCATCCATCATAGGTGAATTATCACTCGGTTCGACAAAGAAACTAAACTAAAATAATCAAAAGAAAGAGAAATAAAATTTTACTCCTTAGGAAAGAATCGAATTTCAAGGAAAATCCTTGGAGTTTATTGGAAATGTATCTACAAAAGGCGACAAGATCAATGTGCACAATCGAATATCACATTTATATTAAGCGCATGACACAAACCCAAAGAGGCCAATATTTGACATCATTATCCAAATGCCTGACAAGGGCCAACCCAAAGCAATCTCAGCAATAAAACGCAAGCCCCACGAGGACTAAAGTAAAACAAGCCCACAAGGGCTAAATAAACATAACAAAATGTAACGAATACACAAACATCAAAGTGATAAAATAGAGTATCTCTACACAATATATACAACCAAATCCTATACAATGAAACAGTGGATACCGACCATATGAATCATAAAAATGCCCCACTCCCACTAAAAATATTGCATTGTCCCCATTGCAAAAGTAAAAGAGAGTAAAGAAAGGTAAATACTCCTTGTGGCGCACTAGGGGCTCGGATCCATGTCGGTGAATGATCGTACTATCTTAAAAAGAACCTCATCAGATTGGGCTCCTCTCATTGAGTATGCTATAAAGGAAAACTCATTGATAATTATACCGAGTGCTAGAACTATACCCAACCATTCATTCATGCTCATCATCCCTGGATAGTTGCAAGGCGAGCTCAACTTGTTGGGCCTCAGGTAGCCCCACTATAAGATCAACCTTGGCCTCATCATCAATGTCCTCATGATCTTCTCCAAAAAAATCCTTAAATAGAAGCAATGTTCCAGAAGTTTATGGGGGAAAAGAAATCTCCATCTCATCAAGACCAAAAGAAGGTCGTCTAGAGTGAAACTCTGCCCACAAACTATCAAGTTCTGCCCTCAAAGATACCACCCCCTCACAATCTCCTCTTTCCTTAAACATGGCCACTCTCTGCTCTAACTTTGATATACAAAAACGTAGAAATGCTATAGAAACTTGAATAAATTAGGGAATGCCAGCCACCAACTGGGTAAAAGTAGCATTATTTGCTAAAGTCATGGAAGCAACCTTGGCAAACATCATCATAGAAAATCATGCCAATTGTGTGGGATGAGGTGGTGGTGTGGTTCTTGATTATGGATGAGTATTAGTATAATCATGATGAGTCTCATCATCAAGTGTATAATCAATAGTAATCTCCATCCCCTTTGAGCTCAGCAACCCTTCCACACCCGAGTCTACTAAAACCAAAGCTTTTCTCTTTATTACTGTAGGGTTATCCTCATCTTTGCAATGTGTGATGTCAATGAATCTAATTCATATAACCCTTATATCAATCTTAGAGATTAGAGGGACTTTAAAATTAAGGAAAAGCATAGATATGAGTGTTGGAAAGGGCAATAAAGTGCTTGGTTGCTTTGACCTGAACTTCATCATCAACGCTGTCAACTCTCCCAGATTAATAGCAATTTTATCCTTAATTCATCCAACAATTATGGCCCTATCAATCTTGATATCTTGGTCATTTCTTGAGGGGAGTGATGGTTACCAGTAAATCCAAGCCCATGTTTGTCTTGTACTGAAAGTTCTCTTCTCTTGATTTGACCAGCACCATTAGCCCATGGAGGAAGGCCCTTAGAAATCACCCTAGCGGGCCATGGGAAACTTTGACATCTGCCAAATATCTTCTTCTTGCACTTCACTGCAGAATCTAAGTGATAAGAAAAATAGAGCCTATTGATCTCCAAGGTCGTGCAAGGGACTTCTACCTCTCGAACTAATACACTCTCCATACAAAGTTGGGTAGCAATTGGTATTTAATATTTTTGTTCATTGTGCCAAACGAAATATCAAGCATAGAATTCCTGGATAATTTTTGAGAAATAGCATAGTTAGTGAGAAAAAGCTACCATATCCGTGAAGAATTCTCATACCCGTTCTTTAACATTGGAAATGATTTTGGGGAAATAGGGTCAACTCCCTTCATGATAAATACCTTCTTGGGATTTAAACCCCGAGTGGTTTCCCAATTATCATATAACTCCATCACACCTTCGAAACTAAACCAAATTTGATCTACTTTCTTTCCAACCTCCCGTGTATGATCAATGGTGTCTTGGACATCCGGGACTTTTGGAATATCTTTGGAGGCCGATTCTTTTCCCTTTGTGAAATTAGTTGTTTCCTTTCCTTTATCCAAGGAATTACCCTTCCTATCTTCTTATGGCAAATTCTTCCATGGAGACATACTCATGAGAAAGAAGCAAAACCAAAACAAAAATTAAACGCTAAAACATGTTTTTGGAATTTTGGATGTTAAGAAAGAAAATAAAGATAAGAAAAGAAAAATTTTGATGGATGCAAGCTAACTTCATCATTAGATCCTATGGGATTCATTCATTACAACACTTAATCATTTGGGCTCTAAATTGTCTCACATTATTCATATTTCATCATTCTAGTTCATAGAACATCCATAACCCCCAATGGGAACAAAAATAACCCAATACCCATAAGAATGATGTCACTCAATCTATCATAGGGCAAGGCACACATTCATGGCTCCCGATTAGGCATAGTGACCAAAAAAACCATGGATGTCATATTTCTCAACAAACTTCTTCAACCAATGACTACCGGTTATTTCATTTTTAGGATCAATTGGACTCAAATGATGCACAAAAAATGACTATATTATGCCCTAAGGAAGATCACATTGACCATTACAAGCATACAAGTCATTCCTTTCTTATTGCCATTTCAACAAACACATGATGTGCATGCTAACTAAGAGCACAGGGAAAGAGAATAGAAGAACAAAGGAGCAAGTTTATCTCACCAAATCATCTCTAAACACATTCAAGGTGGTCATACTATCCTACTTGTGCGACCCACCACACAAATAAAGCAAGAAAGGTTGAATGGATATTTTGTCAAATACATGGTGTACTAGCTTCATTTAAGAGAGTATCATCAATCAAACAAGTGAAACAAGGCACTCATGCCAACATAGTGACTCCAAAAAGTATAAAATCAAATGACCAATCATCATGAGATATGAAGCACTCTGTCTATTTTTATGAGAATTCAAAAGTGAAATCTTGAAAGAGCATACCTTTAACTTGACTTAAGAGAGAAGAAAAATGAAGCACAAATCTAAAAGAATTATCTCAATTTTTGTTAAAGAAAGAGAGAATGTTGAGTTTGGAAGAAAGGAACTGTTGGGAATAAATTGTAAGGAAAAAATTTGAAATATTCAGCATTTTATCAATTTTATTAAGTGTTTAGAGTGTCTTTGGGTTGACTGGGTTGGGTTAGCCTAACTAAATCCAACCCGTTTTGAAATCCCAACATTTTTAACTTAACCTGTACGCCAAGTGCTTTGCACCTGCGGCTGGCCTGCTTAAGCATAGTTTTTACTTTTGTTGGTTGTATATTCACTGGTAGCAATTCTACTTGTGCAGTTGCTTATATGAGGTATATAATTTATTCTTTTACAATTTAGACACTTAAAAATTTGTGGGTCATGCTAAATTTTTTTATAAGGAAATTTTCCATCTTTTGGACATCATGATATGTACTAATGGTCTTCAGGTGGTGCCGGTACTTCAGGAAGCATTATGTGCAGAGTGCATATGAGATCTTATTGTCACAGTCTTGCTTTCTGTATTCTGATGTTGTATACTGTGAATCAAAGTCTTGATAAAATGCCCGAGTGATTTAAACTTACTATACTTTTTACTTCTAATGTTAGGCCAGATTAGGAAGTTCATATTATTTGAAATTCAATTATTATAGCTTATTAGTAGTTGTTATTACTTTTTCTAATCATTGTTTGTCCTTTTTAGTATTTCTAACAATATTTTCATACTTTGATTCATAAATTTTTTTTAATATTAGGCTTTGATGATACTAAAATTAAACTCTTGATTGGGTGTAAGTGATCATTGCCAATAAAATAACCCAACTTCGGTTGAGGTCAAATCTACAAGGAGTGAAAGCACAGAATTCAAAACTTAAGATTGTTGATAGTCTACTAAAAAGTGACCTGTGATGTGAATGAAACAAACATAAATGTAAAATGGGGAAATTAGTTTGAATATGTTTATAATGACAATTACTTCGCTTTTAGATTGCCATCTTGACGTTGAAAAAAGCTAAGAGTGAATTCATTTGGGAATAGGCCTTGGGGTTATGCAATTCTAGGGTGGTTCATGCATGAGTACTTGACAATTTATCCAAATTCAGCTACAAGTCATGGGTAGGCTAGATTTAAAGATATTGATGCCAATCTTTCAATTACGATACCAGATTTTACAAGTGGGTTCTTTCGAACACCTCACAAGTGTGATAATTTTACACATTTATTACCTCAATTAACATCGTTATATCTAAGAGATGTTATTAAACAAAATGATTTAAGTAATTGGTTGCATTTATTCCTCACCCAAATCCTCTCTTTCAAGGATGACATGGGTTCAAAGGTGGTTAGGATTTACAACCCCCAACTCTTAATTAGATCATGGAATAAATGCAACACCAATTACAAATAACTTATTAGGAGAATAAATAACCAACACCCATGCACTAACCACAACCTAATCAAGCATAAACCCAAGAGTTAGAATTAGCTACTCATAAACAAAAAGGGTAGAGATATACCAAAAATTATTATTGATTTCATCCATGAGAAATAAAGAGAATATAGTTCCAAGCTTGGAGTTTCAATAAATCTTCAATGAAAAATCACTAATTCTTCTTTGGGAATCACTCACATATATTTTTCAGTCAAGACTTGTACAATATTGTTCTAAGATGAGAAGAAAGATGGTAAGATGAAAATATAGAAGCTAAGTCTTGAAAAATGAGCTAAAAACCCTTCTTTAAGGCCCACTTCCATATTTGACAAAATTACAAAATTGCCACCTTACACTTGATCTTCTTGAGCGGATCCAACGCGGATGGAGAGCAGATGGAAAGCCGATACAATGCTAAGTAAGTATCAAGAGATTCCAACCAACACAAGAACAACAAGATGAAAAACAAAGTGCTAGTGAATCGAAAATGGCCACACACGGCTTCACTAGGCTTGCAACACTTGTTTGAACTAGGAAAGTGAGTTTAACAACAAGAACAACAAAGAAAATATTGGTAGTGAATCGAAAGAGCCCAACACAGCTTCACTAGACTTTTATATTCAACAACACAATGTTAACAAGATTTACAAAGAAAGAGATAGAAACTTGACACATAATATTCATTAATCTAAGATCCCTAACAAGTGAAAGGAACCTAAGACTAATAAATATCAATACAAAGTTCTTACTTGGACCAAGAGCAACTCAAAGAACCCCAAGAACCTAGTTTCTATCCAAGATACAACACTAGTATCACTCTACTAGTGATAATTCGGTTTTGGCCTCTCCAAATGAGAAAGAGAAGTCAAAAATTTACAAGTCTTTTGTTTCTTGAATAATAGGAATAAACTAAAGCAAGACCAGCCCTATTATATGGCTTATATAGTCACTTAGAAAGGAGGGACAAAGACCAAAATACCCTTGGCATTTAAGTGGGTGGGTTTGGGGTGTCTTGGTGGGACTCTTTGCATTTTATTAAATATAGTCCCTTAAATGGGCTCACAGGGGCCTCATACATGGCCAAGAATGTGAACAATGCTTAGAGTCGTCGCAACTCACATGCTTGGCTTAGTGTGAAAGGTCTCGATCTAGGAATTCCTGTATCATCTTCTCCATATTTAAGGGAATTTGTCCTCAGATTTGGATCATTGTCATCCTCCACCATTTCCATCCGAGAGAGATCACACACATTGAAAGTGTTGTGCACTTGATATTCCGGGGGTAGATCAATCTTGTAGGCATTGTCGTTGATCCTTTCTAATACTTGGAATGGGCCATCACCCCGTGGAATCAACTTAGCATTCCTTTGATATGGGAATCTATGCTTCCTTAGGTGCACCCACACCTAATCTCCCGGTTTAAAAATGATATTTCTTCTTCCTTTGTTGGCTCGCCTCATAACTTCTTGGTTTTCCTTCTCCAACCGTAAAACCTTCTCATGTAGCTTCTTCATGGCCTCGGCCCATTTGCTTCCATCTAAGATTATCACAAGATCTTTTGGGAAAGGGTTTAAATCCAAAAGGGTGAGGGGATTGATGTCATATACACACTCAAGGGGTGTCATCCCCGTGCTCGACTGCATAACACGATTATAAGCAAACTCTATCAACAGTAAGTGCTCCTCTCAAGAAGTCATTTTTCCTTTAACCATGGACCGTAGCATAGACCCTAAGATCCTATTTACTACTTCCGTTTTGCCATCAGTTGTGGGTGGCATGAAGTCAAAAACAACAACTTAGTATCGAGTCTACCCCACATGGACTTCAAAAAGTGGCTTAGGAATTTAGAATCCCTATCACACACTATGGTCCTCGGAACACCATAAAGTTTACAACATTATCAACAAACAAAGAGGATACACTAGGCGCATCATCACATTTAGAACAAGTAATAAAGTGAGCCATCTAGGAAAACCAATACACCATGATAAAAATACTAGCCCGCCCCATTCTAGTCCTCGACAATCCCAACACGAAGTCCACTGATATGTCAAGCTAAGGACGCAAAGGGGTGGACAATAGGGTGTACAACCCGTGAGGTTGGAGCCGTGACTTGTCTCCTTTGCACTCAACATATTGGCCGCAAATCCGGGCCATATCCTTATGCATTCTAGGCCAATAAAATTATTCTTCCAAAATTCTGAGGGTCTTCTCGACCCCAATATGTCCCATTAGACCGCCATTGTATGCTTTCCTCATAAATAATTCTCTTCACAAACTTGAGGGAACACATAATCGTCTACCTTTAAACAAGTATCCATTAAATTTGGTATAGGGATGGGAACCCCTATCTGTAACCCACCTATACCTAGCCAACTCTTCACTTTACCAATAGATAGGAGCGAAGTGAGGGTCCTCGGGATATAAAGACTTGAGGCTTTCAAACCCCATCAACTTAGACGACAACGTAGACACAAGAACATGTTTACGGGATACAGTATCGACAACCACATTGTCTTTACCCTTCTTGTATTGAATAACATAAGGAAAAGTTTCAATAAATTAAATCCATTTGGCATGCCGCTGGTTAAGCTTGTCTTGTGCCCGTAGATGCTTCAAGGATTCATGATCCGTTCGAATCACGAATTCTTTAGGCCAAAAATAATTTTTCCAAGTGGCCAAGGCTCTAATCAAGGCATACAACTCTAAATCATACGTAGAGTAGTTTAAAGTTGCTCCTTTGAGCTTTTCGCTAAAGTAGGCAACAGGCTTCAATTCTTGCATTAAAACCGTGCCTATGTCGACTTTCCTAGCATCACATTCGACCTCAAAAGTCTTGTAAAATTCGACAATTGTAGCAAAGGGGCCGAGATGAGCATATAACTTCTCCTTCGGAGGACATCAAACACACATTGTAAATGCTTTACAGCTTATCTAAGGACTTACTTACACCAACACATCATCAAAGTAAACAAAAACAAACTTTCTAATAAATGGCTTCATCGCATGATTCATTAGCCTCATGAAAGCACTTGGAATATTTGTTAGGCCGAATGGCATACCCATCCATTCATAGAGACCAAATTTGGTCTTAAAGGCAGTTTTTCATTCATCACCCGGTTGCATACGAATTTGGTGATAGCCACTCCTCAAATTAATTTTAGAAAACAAACACGAACCACTCAATTCATCAAGCATATCATCTAACCAAGGAATAAGGTGATGATATTTTACCGTTATCTTGTTGATGGCTCGACAATCAATGCACATACACCAAGTCCCATCTTTCTTGGGAACTAGTAACACCGGGACTGCACAAGGGCTCACACTCTCCTTGATATACCCTTTGTTGAGGAGTTCCTCAACTTGGAGTTGCAATTCCTTGGTATCCATCGGGTTGCTCCTATAAGCTAATTTGTTGGGCAATTGTGAACCCGGTACAAAATCTATTTGGTACTCAATTCCCTGAAGTAAGGGCAATCCTTGCGGTAATTCCTTTAGGAAGACATCCTTGTAATCCTGAAAAACATGAGAAATAAGAGGAGAAATGAAAATATTAGTGGCGTTAGTAATAAAATAATGAGCCAAGAGGAGCATCGGAGTATCCTCATCATGATCCACAAATAATTATTTCCTCCTATCCATCATCACCACACTTCCTTGACCCTTATAAATTAGGAGGCCCTCAGTTTCCCCTACTCTTTCACTCTTGGGTTCCCCTCTTTTCCCCTCACTCTCAATTTTCTTTCCTTTTTTCCTCAATTCTCGCATCTTTTGGTATAATTCATTCACTTGCGAAGGTAATAATAGATGAAGAGCGACCTTGTAGCCATCCTTCTCAATTGTATACCGATTGGAACTTCCATCATGTTTGATCGACCTATAGTATTGCCAAGGCCTTCCTAACAACAAGTGACAAGCTTGCATTGGCATCACGTCACAAAGCACCTCATCATGGTAGTTGGCTACCTTAAAACGTATCACACATTGCCTTGTGACCTTTAACTTGCCTCATTCATTCAACCATTGCAACTTGTAAGGACTAGTGAGGTTGTAGTCGGTAATTTCAAGAAGTTCACCATTGCAACACTAACCATATTCACACAACTTCCACTATCTATCACCATAGTGCACACATTCTCCTTCACAACACATTTAGTATGGAATAGATTCTCCCATTGGCTAGGATCATCTATTGCCTTATTAATAATGGCACGCCTCACTACAAAGTTTGGAACCTCGTACTTCTCTTCTTGTGGATAAGTATCATCACAATTATCATCATCATCATATAGATCATTTTCAGTTTCCTCTCCATCTTGAGGCTCAGCCTCATTCTCTTCTTTTTCAAGACCCACTTCCTCATTAAGGTAATACAATCTCCCTTTCATTAGGATCACATTCCGCCAGTTTAGATATTCATTGGCTTTATGTCCTCAACCTTGGCACTTGAAACATTGGAACCCTTTAGGATTAGGATACTTGTGAGCTTCTTGTCGGGGAGAAAATTTGTGGACTATTTTAGGCTCGGGCAACCTTGTAGTGGCGGGTTGGTCCTTGTTTTTGGACCAACCTAAAGATGGTTGAACCATATCTTTGCTCCTCGGCCAACTTGAGGTTAATGGTCCCTTTGCCTTGAACGATGACCCTTTTTTAAACTCCCTTTCAATCTCAAGAGCCGCTTGGAAAATCCCTTCAATGGTATCAAACTTGTGAAGCATCAAATGAGTGGATATCTCTTTGTTCAACCCACACTTGAAATGAATGATGTCATGGCCAATTTATTCTCCCCGATGATCAAGATTCAACATGAGTTGTTGAAACTCGTCATAGTATGCCATAACACTTAGATTCCCTTGTCGTAAATTGTACTACCTAGCAAGTAACCCATGATGATAACTTTCAGGAAGATACCATTGCCTCATTAGGTACCAAAACTGAAACCATGGTAGTGGTTGTCCCTCTACCAACTCGTTGCCGAACCTCTTGACGTATTCCCACCAAGTATTAGCATAGCCTTCAAAATGAGCTATGGCATAACAACTCTTCTTCTCCTCTGAGATATCATTCACTTGAAACACTTTATCACACACCGAATCCCAAGCAATATACACCTCAGGGTCACTTTCACCCTTAAAGATAGGTAGGCTCAATTTGATGGTATTGATGCCTATATCTCTCTCTAGGAGTCGGTTTCCCTTTTCTCCATACCCTCAGTATCTCCTTGGATCCACACGACCCCCTATCATCTCTTCCTCCCTTATGTAGACATTGTCAAAGGCTTCATACCCTTCATAATCCTCTCTACCATATTTCTCAAGGTGGACAGGATGGTTTTGGACATTTGGAACTTGATTTGGAGGAATTGGATTTTGTGGAGGTAGTGGTCTTTGGTTTAGTGGAGCTTGGAAGGGAGGGTTCGAATTTTGTGGAGGAATTTGATGCCCGAGTATCTTTTGCGGAACTTGAGGCATTTGGGAATGGGTTGGTCTATTGGTGTCTCAGTTTAGAAGGTTATAAGTGGTTTGTCTTGTGGCATTTAGTAGAGCTAGTGAAGGATTTGGCAATTGTCGCCATGTTTCGAGAGTAACGGTGGTGGAGGAATTTCTATCATGTCCACTTGATGAAACATGTCAAGGAGTAAAAGGACAAGAGTTCCTTTGACTATCCACTTGTTCTAACCTCCTACTAATAGTCGTCACTTCTCCCCTTATGGCTCACACTTCCCTACTCAACCTTTTAAGAGCTCGGATCATAGCCTCAAGAGTGACCCTTATATTCTCCATTTTATTAGAATCCACGGTTTAAGACATGGTTTTCTCCATTATCAAGGTATCACCTATATAATCAATAAACAATTTAGTTTAAAATGTCTCTCCTCACTCACACTCTCTTGGTTCACTCACACTCAAGTTCTACAAGTGTTGTAGATTGGCTAGGAACCCATGAATCTGTAAGGTATGAGTATGCTCTTGCCCAGAATGGATTCTTTTTTGAAACTCAAAGAATTCTCATCATACTAGATCCAAGATTTACAATGTATTCAAACGACAAAAGCACACAAACAAACGTTGACACGAACACAAGGCTTCAAGGGACTAATTACCAAAATAGTAGGAATGTACTAGTTTGTTAATTAGTTCTCAAGCCAATTAGAGGAAACTATGAATCAATAATTAGGAACTAGAACACCCAAATTTGAGCTTAATTATTATGTGAACAGTAACTTAGGTGACGTGGCAGCATGTCATTGGCCACGGGTCCACATAAGTAGTTCATCAACTTGAAGTCTTAGTCCCCTTAGTTCTTTTGTAATGGATGACTTGTTATTGGGATGGAAAACATAAGGTCTTGTAAGCTTTTTCAACTCTCTTTTTTTTCAAACTCAAAAGGTGATGTTTGACCTCACTAGTCCCACAAGACAAGGTTCCTTGTTTGAAGAAAAAGTGGTTGTCAAGTCTTGAAAAGGTGATGTTGGCAAGTCTTCTCACAAATAATTTTTTTCAATTTTGTCTTACAACATTTTTTTTTATCTATTTCTCTTTATAGAAGTTAAGACATAAGAAGAGGAGAAGTTTAGAATGAACACAACATCAGCACCTTCAAGAAAATAACAACAATACACTACAATAATAACTTTCAACGCCCCAACACAAGTCAAAACTCACGGCCACTTCAAGTTTTCACAACAACAATTCTCTTCCAATTAAGCTCAACTTTAGATTTAGACACTTTTTTGTGTTGATGAGTAACAAATCAACACAAGAAACAAACTAAACAAGTAAAATATTTTGTAGATCAACAACCAATTTTTTGACCAAAATGTTCAAGAACACACTTTTTGGTAAGAGCTTCCCAAGATTGGTTTTGTAAGAACAAAACCTAGCCTTTATACTTGATACCAAATTATAAAATTCTAAGTGTGTATCAAGAGATTCCAACGAACACAAGAACAACAAGATGAACAACAAAGTTCTAGTGAATCGAAAATGGCCACACACGACTTCACTAGGCTTGCAACACTTATTTGAACTAGAAAAGTGAGTTTAACAACAAGAAAAACAAAGACAATATTGCTAGTGAATCAAAAGAGCCCCACACGGCTTCACTAGATTTTTATATTTAACAACACAATGTTAACAAGATTTACAAAGAAAGAGACAGAAATTTGACACACAATATTCATTAATCTAAGAACCCTAACAAGAGAAAGGACCCTAAGACTAATAAATATCAATACCAAGTTCTTAATTAGACCAATAGGAACTCAAAGAACCCCAAGAACCTAGTTTCTAGCCAAGATACAACACTAGTATCACTCTACTAGTGAGAATTCAATTTTTTGGCCTCTCCTAATGATAAAGAGAAGTCAAAAATTTACAATTCTTTTATTTTTTGAATAATAGAAATAAACTAAAGCAAGAGTAGCCCTATGACATGGCTTATATAGTCACTTAGAAAGGAGGGACAAAGACCAAAATACCCTTGGCATTTAAGTGCGTGGGTTTGGGGTGTCTTGGTGGGCCTCTTCATATTTTATTAAATATAGGCTCTTAGATGGGCTCACAAGGGCCTCACACATGGCCAAGAATGTGAACAAGGCTTGGAGTCATTGTAACTCACGTGCTTGGCTTCGTGTGAAAGGTCTCAAGCTAGGAATTCCCGTATCAAAAGTAGATCCAAAGCAGAAGCAAAGCGGATGCAAAGCTAATGGTTTTTCATCTACATTTGGCATCTTGTTGATTTGAATGACTCACTCATCTTCTCTTTTTAACTTTTACCTGCACATATGAGCATTAAGTAAGATATTAACATCAAATCAATGGAAAATTATGATAAGTTATACTTAAAAAGTTCTAGCAAGTCATCAAATTGACGACTTATCAGGTTTGTAAAGTGATTTGATGAATTAATAATGTTAAGGAAAAAATATAGACAAAGTAAATTATATGTTCGATGTTGATATGTTAAAAGTGATGTGTATAAGTGAAAATTACAGTGTGGTTATAAAAAAAATACTCACTAAGGTTAGTAAAATAATATTTTTTCATGTACAGGAACCATGGACATCAAAGATAAAGAAGAGACTTCTTATTTCATGGGCAGGAATAGTTGGAGCAATGCTAGTCCTCCTGTATATGAGGAAGCATCAAAGGAAAAATTGAATATCTTCTATATGAAGAAGCATGTTAGCCATATATGTAGCATACTTGAATTTATTTATATTAGGTAATGTTGTTTTGAACCATGGGTCGATTTTTAGTTGTTGTTGCTTTCTATTCATGATACTTCATGTGGTAAATTCATGCATAATACTTACTTGTGATTATTTGCCAAATTGAATTCTTAGCACTCTCTACATTCTTTTAGTGATGTCATTTATTGTAAACTTCACAGTGGTATATTAGAGCTCCATTGATGCTCTCATTTTATGCTTAGAAACCTTCTATTATGCCTTATTCTCCCTTGAGTATTAGAAGGCCTGATAACATCTTGGCAATCATTATTAGTTCCAACCATCTTGAACAAAATCAAGAACCCTTTACTTCAATTCTCTCAAGAATTTGGTACAGGAAATAACCCCTAAACAAATATACACATTCATATAGAATCAAAGAATGATGTTTCAAATATTATACTGATCCATTACTTTCTACGAATGCCGTAATTATCGGTATAATGGATAGTGAAGAAATTCATGCATGTTTAAATTATAAGAATTCACATGCATCATTATAAATAGACACTAATCTGATTTCATACGCATTTGGCGTAAATGATAACTTAAATTTGAACTCGAAGGAGAATAATGCACAGGCAAAAAACAAGGAAAAATGTTAGAATACAATATGTAAGCTTATAGTCTTAGTTGGATTACAAATAACACCTCTTGTAGGTGAGGAAAAAGAGTACTAACCTGAAACATACTGGCAATCGTCAAGTGCAGGAAGGTATGAAACTCTCTTACATCTCTCCGGTAGTTAAGGATGGTCGAAAATTAGTAAAACTTAATCACAATGAGGTTGAAGTGGAATGTGGCAAATGGTTAAATGCACTAATAGGATGTGTAATTAGTGGTGTTCCAAGTTTCAAAGAGATGTCGAAATTTATTTAGCATCTGGAATTTTGTTACAATACCTCAAGTTTACTTACATGATGAAGGTTATTTTGTGTTCTTATTCAAAAATAAAGCTAATAAGGATGATATTCTGCAAAATCGACCATATACTTACAATAATCGCCCTATGGTGCTATAGAATTGGGAGAAGGATTTTCAATTTATAGACAAGATGCTATGATTCATTCCACTATGGGTGTCACGACCCGACCCGAGGCCCTGGCAGTGACGGGTATCCCAAACCAATGAAGGCCAGAGATGACCCCTTATCATTATATTATAAGCATAGTCATATTTAAAGTTGTGAAAACAAAACCATAAAAAAGGTTTAGCATTTAAATAAAGAAGTGTCTATGTCTTAAAAATCAAATTCAAATAATTACTCAACACCTGTCTACAAGCCTCTAACTTTAAGAATATCTCCTAAATCGGTACATGGCCCTTGAGTATACCAAAAATAACATAAACTACTGGAATAGGAATATAAATAAAAAAATAAGACTGCCTTTAGGATGATGCAGGGCTCACCAATTCTCAGAAGTTGTCCAAGCTAGAATATGAACACCCTAGTGTTGCACGGAATCATGAAAAAATGCCTTTGGACCTACATTATGAAATGATGTAGCGTCAAGGGACGGTCAAAATGGAGATTACTGGCATGCAACACAGGAAAAGGAAAATAAATATTTTTTAAGGCAAGTCATAACTCATTTAATCATTCATAGTAATAATAATAAAATAGGGTATCGGGGATATGGGACATAAAGACATAATCATTTAAAACTTACTCTTGAACTATATAGCTTTTCACCGTCATTCAGTAACCTACAGGCATGGGTCCGGTCTCCCCAATCTGTAGGGCCTCAGTCCATGTTTGTTGCACGTATTGAGATTAGGATAAAATCACCAATAGACTATAGCTACCATGTTATCCTCATGTTAAGACATCACAAGTCGTTCAATTAAGGTATGACATCCCTATGTCGGCAAAACATAAGTTTTGGGCATTGGTCACGAGGATGTACGCCTTCGCGGTGAAGCTACATAATTTCTTTTAAGGCCCAATTAAAATACTTTTACACACATTATTATGCATGGAGTCTTTTATTAAGGCCTTTTCATACTGGTATCATCATACCAAGATTTGCAAGCCATTCATAACATGCCAAACCATTTTCATATAATATTTCAGACTCCCACATTCGTCTTTAAAGTTCATAAACAAAAAATCTAAGTTTTTTAATAAAGTCATTTGCCTTTCATTCTTCCGTCTCATACCTTATTCAAAAGAAGGTATATGAAAACATAATTTCTAAGAATAAAAATCAAGTTTTTAAAGTTGTTTGAGGGTCATATTTTCATCTTGCAAACTCCTTAAAGGTTGTGAATCCATGTTAACGATTTCACCATTTTTATAGAACATATTACATCTCAAAACCTATTAATAATGCTTAGAAACCCCATAAAACAAGAAGATAAATCAATATAAAGTTTTTTACAACAATCTCATCAACCCTAGACTCAATCACCAATTTAAACATACATAAAGATAGTTAGGATCCATACTTTATAAAAATAATAGAAATAGGGAGTGTTCAACATGCCTTTTTGATGAATAGAATTTGAATTTGAGCCTTAAATCTAGAACCCTAGGTGTTCTTGCCTCTAAAAATATTTTGGGGAAAAAGGAAGAATTGCTGATGTTTTATTTTTGAGAATAATTGTAATTCAGTGTTCACAAAGGGTTTTAAGCATATAAGGGTTACACCTCATAAGGAAAATAACCAAAATACCCCTAATATTATCCAAAAAAAATTCCCAAAAATAAGTCATCACGACCTCACTTACGGACCCCGTAAGTAGTACCTACAGACTATATCGTAAGTAGTATCTATGGATAGTAAGTAGAGTCATAGGTATCAGACCCCTTTTTTCAGCTTTTAAAACCTACTTACGACACCCAACTTACATCCCGTAAGTAGTACTTACGGACGGTAAGTAGGGTCATAAGTATCAAACCTTTTTTCAACTCTCAGGACTTACATACGGACCCACTTACTGCCCTCATAAGTAGTACATATGGCCAATAAGTTGAGGGTCGTAAGTAGGTAGACAGTTTGACAAGACTTTATTTAAATGGCCATAACTTTTTACTCCAACATCGGATTAAGGCGAAACTGGATATGTTGAAAATTTAATTCAATTATCTATCATTTGGTGGGTATTGATATAAAAATACTATATAATCTAGGAGTTATACTTGTTTAAAGTTGACTATAACAAGAGACTTTATGAGAAATCAATCGGTAAGGAAGGTTTTGACTTGGACACGAGTTTGGAGTTACTTGAGGGATTAATACATGTATAAATCACTTCCAATAATACAAATGCATGAAGTTTGTTTCCACATGTGCTTACATTTACACAACATCAGGTGAATGAAGGTTCTAAAGTTTTCGGGGTGTTACATTATCCCCCTCATGGGATTATTCATCCCCGAATAAGAACTGAGGATAATTTTAGCATGATGTAGTGATGAACACAGAAGAGCCTAATGCATGAAATAAAATAGAATTAGAAAATCTTAGGATTCATACCTTAAGAAAACTCACTCGGATATGGAAATAAGAAGGGATATCTATCTTTCATATTCTCTTCCGATTCTCAAGTAGCTTCCTCCACCCTTTGGTTCCTCGATAGCACCTTTACCGAAGCTATCTCCTTGGTCCTCAACCTTCAAACTTATTGTCAAGAATTTCAATAGGAACTTCTTTATAAGACAGATAATCCTTCATCCCAATATCTTCTACAGGCACCACCAAGAAAGGGTCACCCACACATTTTTTGAGCATGGACACATGAAACATAGGATAAACCAATGCTAAGCTCGCTGGTAAGTCTGATTCGTAAGTAAAATTCCCAACTCTTTTTTAGAATCTGATATGGACCACTATAGTAAGGACTAAGCTTCTCCTTTTTCCCAAACCTCATGATTGCCTTCATAGGAAAGACTTTCAGGAACGCCCAATTGCCAACCTCAAATTCTAGTTCTCTCTATCTCACATCTCTCAAACCAAAATTGTAGGACTAAATGTTATAGATGTTAAGTACTGGAATATAGCTACTATTTATAAACTACTATGGGTTATGAAACAAAAATAGGACAAGCTATGGGTTCGATGGGTCCATACATACTATATAAGAGTGCAGAATATTAATATAATGAACACTCAAAAGCAAGCTGGATGGCTTCTTAATAAGGTATTTGATGCAAGAGATTAGCTATCTGGTACTGCAAGTGGACATAATGAGTTGCAATAAATGACTGATCAGAAAGGCTTTAGCATTAGAAAAGCAAACCATAGCATAAGGTGACAATACTCTAAGGTTAGTTAGAATAAAATGGCCTTGGTGAAAGGGTTGATACCCAGACATCACTTTATTCTCTGGTTTGCATTGCATAACAGATTATCTACTGTGGATAAAGTAAGTAAGTGGGGAATAATAGTGCAGAAAGACTGTGTTTTATGTAGTTCTGTTCAAGAGAAAACCTTTGATTATTTGTTCTTTAAATATAGTTATTGTCAAAATCTTTGGAGTTCAATATTGATGTGGCTAGGATATCAGAAGAGTACCGGAGATTGGTATCAAGAGATATAAAGGCTAGTACAACATATGCCCAACAGCAGACCAAGAGCTCGCATACTTGGATTCTGCTTTGTTGCGGTAGTTTATCATATATGGACTGAAAGGAATACAAAATGGTTTACATATCAACGAATGTCCATAACACAAAGAGCAAGAAGTCTTGCAATTCAGTTGCATACTGCAGGGCAAACACACGGGAAATGAAAATGTTACTTAGACAAACTACTTGGTTATCCTATGTAAATTTTATAGTTAGCTATAGTTGAGTAGTTTTGGTCACTGTAATAGGTGTAGTGAGATTTGGAACTGAGTCAAAAAAAGTGTCCAGTTGATTTGTAAAGTTTTTTTGGATGAATGGAATTTACCAGTTTACCAAAAAGAAGTTTCATGTAAACACTTCTATCTCCATCTATTGAGATTAACAAACAAGCTCAAGTTTCAAAGTTGCACAGTTGAATTAAGTAAGGTATCGAATTCATTAGATTGATAGTATGAAATACTGCATTGTTATTTAAATCTTACATTCATATTCATCACTTGAAAAATGGAACCAACAATCCAGCAAAAACAACAAATGAAACAATAAACAACATATTCATCTTCAATAATTTTTCTTTCAAATATCTTGATTTGTTCACCTCAGGTAGTTTATAGCCTTTAAATAGTTTAATTTTTGTTTTAACTTACCTTTTTCAATCTTAACTGCATTCAATGAATCTCTCAAAGTATCCATTTTCATCTTAGCCACTGTGAATTTAGCCTTTAAATTATTTATTTGGACCAAAATATTTTTTGAATAATTATCTTTAAACTTTCAAAAGCCACAATTTTTATTTTCTTTCACAACAGTTGAAAATATTTCATATTATCATAACTTAAAGCATACCAATTAAAATTTACAAATCATACGAATTAACACTTATGAAATCATACCTTTGGTTTAGTACACTTATAAAATTTTCTTCTTGGTTCGATGGAGTTCTTAAAGTGAAATAATGAATAATTTTACCACAATGACATGTATTCACTTAACTACTAATTTAAAACACAATTAATTTTGGACATTTCTTAACCTAATTTATGAAATTAAAAAGGAAAGAAAAAATAGAGTAGAAATATTATGATTACGATGGAGCATGCTTTGAAGAGATGGAGTTTAGGGTTTTTGAAGAGAAGGGGTGATATGAAAAAATTTAGGATTTTTTGGAACAATAAAACAATTAACAAAGGGAGAAGAAACATAAAGTGAGAGTGAGAGAGACGCGTGGTGTTTTCCTTTGTGTCTCTTGAAGATTCTATGGGATCGGATTGGGTAGTAGGTAGAGAAGTGGGTATAATTTTGGGTAGATTGATTATTTAAAATAAATAAAATTAAAAAAAGGATAACAGGTAAGATTGCAACACGTATCTCATCATTAGTGTGAGGGGCATATACAACCCAAATCATTAGAGCAGGAGTATAATTGTACCCAAAATATGACAAAGGGTATTGTTATTTTTATGATATTTTATCATTAATTATAATATATTTTAATGCCTTATTATCATGGCATAAGTATCTATTTAAAAGTCCAGTATCGTGGGAGTTATGTTACTTGAATACTCCTAATTCATGCATTATTGATTGTGCAGCAAATGCACCTTAACTTTATTACCATTGTTCTATCTAAATTCCTCCGTTTGTGCATGTATTATCAGTTAACCTCATTCATTTTTGTGAAATTATGTCAATTAATGTTAAGAATTAATGGTAAGGATGTAGCCATAAGTTTCATGTAACTCTTATAACATCTATCATTATTCTACCTCTTTATTCTTATAACTTATATGTCATTGATCTTTCCTCTTTACTATTCATTTATTATTTTTATTCTTTGCATGAAATATTTCTCACCTATAAATATAAATGGTCTTGCATATTTTTAAAGTATAAGAAAATAGAAAGGTCACAAAAGTTAGAAAAAAAAAAGCTTATTAGTTAAAGGAAGGTGTTCCTTTTGTAGAGCTTTGAACTCAACTCTTGTCCAGAGTTGTTGAGTTCTTCTTTGTGAGAAGGTTATTGTATCTTGGAGAGGACAAGTCAAGAAGATTATTGTTGGACCGGTCAAACTATTTGCTGTAGTAGGCATGAATGTCCTAAAAGAGAGAGATATTCATGCCTTAGTCGAAGAAGAAGAAGAAGTCAAAAAAGAAGAAGAAGACGAAGAAGAAGAAGAAGACGAAGAAGAAGAAGAAGACGAAGAAGAAGAAGAAGAAGAAGAAGAAGAAGAAGGAGAAGGAGAAGGAGAAAGAGAAGAAGAAGAAAAAGAAGGAGAAGAAGAAGAAGAAGGAGAAGAAGAAGATGGAGGAGAAGAAAAAGAAAAAGAAGAAGAAGAAGAAGAAGGAGGAGGAGGAGGAGGAGGAGGAGGAGGAGGAAGAAGGAGAAGAAGAAGGAGAAGAAGAAGAAGAAGGAGAAGAAGAAGATAAAGAACAAAAAAGAAGAAGAAAAACAAAAAAGAAGAAAAAGAAAAAAAAAGAAGGAGGAGAAAAGAGAGGAGAAGAAGGAGGAGAAGAACAAGGAGAAGAAGAAGAAGAAGAAGAAGAAGAAGAAGAAGAAGAAGGAGAAGGAGAAGGAGAAGGAAGACAAGAAGGAGGAGAAGAAGGACAAGAAGGAGGAGAAGAAGAAGGCAGAAGAAGATGGAGAATAAAGAGGAGCAAAAGAAGGAGAAGAAGAAGCAGAAGAAAAAGAACAAGAAGCAGAAGGAGGAGAAGAAGAAGGAGAAGGAGAAGAAGAAGAAGAAGCAGAAGAAGAAGTAGAAGAAGAAAAATAAAAAGAAGAAGACGAAGCAGAAGAATTAGAAGAAAAAGACGAAGCAGAAGAATTAGAAGAAAAAGAAGCAGAAGAAGAAGAAGCAGAAGAACCAGAAGAAGTAGAAGAAGAAGGAGAACCAGAAGAAGTAGAAGAAGGAGAAGAAGAAGAAGAAGAAGAAGAAGAAGAAGAAGAAGAAGAAGAAGAAAAATAAGTAGAAGAAGGAGAAGAAAAAGAAGAAGAAGCATAAGAAGAAAAAAAAGAGAAGAAGGATAAGAAGAAGAAGGATAAGAAGAAGAAGGATAAGAAGAAGAAGAAGAAGAAGAAGAAGAAGAAGAAGAAAAAGAAGAAGAAGAAAAATAAAAAGAAGAAGAAGAAGAAGAAAAATAAAAAGAAGAAGAAGAAGAAGAAAAAGAAAAAGAAGAAGAAGAAGAAGCAAAAAGAGGAGAAGAAGAAGAAGAAGAAGTAGAAGGAGAAGAAAGAGGAGAAGAAAGAGGAGAAGAAGGAGGAGAAGAAGGAGGAGAAGAAGAAGCAGAAGAAGAAGCAGAAGAAGAAGCAGAAGAAGAAGAAGAAGAAAAAGAAGCAGAAGAAGAAGCAGAAGAAGAAGTAAAAGAAGAAGAAGAAGCAGAAGAAGAAGCAGAAGAAGGAGCAGAAGAAGGAGAAGAAGAAGAAGCAGAAGAAGGAGCAGAAGAAGGAGTAGAAGAAGGAGCAGAAGAAGGAGAAGAAGAAGAAGGAGTAGAAGAAGTAGGAGAAGAAGAAGGAGAAGAAGAAGGAGAAGGACAAGCAGAAAAAGAAGAAGAAAAAAAGAAAAAGAAGCAGAAGAAGAAGAAGAAGAAGAAGAAGAAGAAGAAGAATAAGAAGCACAAGAAGGAGAATAAGAAGCATATTGTGGACGACTTTCAGAGTATAAAGGAAGACTTTCCTGATGAGAAGTTTTTGTTATTAGAAGAAGTTGAGATTACATGGTATGCTGACATTGTAAACCTGATAGTTTGTGGGGTGTATCCTCCCAAAGTCACTACACAACAAAGGAAGAAATTGCTCTATGATTCTCGTGCTTACATTTGGGATGAATCATACCATTTCAAGTAGGGTCCATATGGAGTGATTCGTAGGTGTATCCCAAAGAAAGAATTTGTCAAGGTGTTACAAGATTGCCACCCATCTCCATATGGTGGACATTATGGTGGTGAGAGGACTGCGAGAAAAGTATTACAATTAGTTTTTTCTGGCCAACTCTGTTTAGAGATGCAGTAGTATTCATAAAGAGTTGTGATCAATGCCAAAGGTTGGGTACTATAACCAGGCGTCATGAGATGCCCCTGAATAATATTTTAGAAGTAGAAGTCTTAGATGTTTGGGGGATTGATTTCATGGGCCCCTTCCCACCTTCGAAAGGTAATTTATACATTCTTGTTGCAGTGGACTATGTCTCTAAATAGGTGAAAGCTATGGCGAGTCTGACTAATGATGCAAGAATGGTGCTAAAGTTTGTGAAGAAGAATATATTTTCCAAATTTGGTACGCCTAGAGAAATAATTAGTGATGGAGTTATGCACTTCATTAATAATTAGTTCAAGAATCTGCTAGCTAAATATGGTGTTTTGCATAAGGTGGCCACTACATACCACCCTCAAATGAGTTGACAAGTGGAGGTATCTAATCGGGAGATTAAGCAAATACTTCAGAAGACTGTGAATAGGTAGAGAAAAGATTGGTTGGAGAAGTTGTATGATGCACTATGGGCATATCGAATAGTATATAAAATGCCCATTGGGACATCTCTTTATTGCTTAGTGTACGGTAAGGCTTGTCATCTTCCTATAGAGTTGGAACACCAAGCATATTGGGTTGTGAAGAAGTTGAATTTTGAGATGACTATTGTAGGAGAGCGAAGGCTATTGCAACTAAATGACCTTTATGAGTTTAGACTCCACACCTATGAAAATTCCAAGCTTTATAAGGAGAAGACCAAAAGATATCATGACAAGCATATTCAAGTCAGCGAATTTGAACCTGGACAACTTGTGTTGTTGTTTAATTCATGGCTTAAGTTGTTTCTGGGTAAATTACGATCAAAATGGTCTGGACCTTTTGAGGTGGTGCACATGACACCCCATGCAGCTGTAGAGTTGTGGAATAAAGAGAAGACAAAGAATTTCTGTGTGAATGGAAAGTGTGTAAAGCATTATTGGACGGATCATCCAGACACACACAAGGAATCTATCTTTTTGTTGATGAGTCATGATGAGCTGATTCGTGCCACGACGTAAACTAAGGCCCTATGTGGGAGGTAACCTACACATGTATTGTAATAGGTAGTTTAATTTTTAGTTTGAAAAATCATAAAAAAAAGAAAAAATAATACCAAAAAATGAGTCGTGCACGACCAAAACTAACGCGCTGAGTGGGAGGCAACCTACTTTTACTTAAAATTTTTATTGTGTTTGTTTTAAAGTGCAGGGAATTTTAGAAGGAAATAAGGAGATTACCATAATTGAGGAAAGCAATCGGGTTTGCAAAATGATTTGTGTAAGTAGGGATTTACTCAGGTAAGAAAAAGGGCAAAAATTGCATAAAGAATCTAAGTTTGATGCACACCGCGATGCGGAACTGGTCATTTTGACAATCGTCAAATTCCAGTAAAGGTGCACGAAACCACCGCATCGCAAAACTGGTCATTTTGATAATCATCAAATTTTAGTAAGGGTGTGCGAATTCCACCACGTCGCAAAGACGGGACAATTGAGAATTGTTAATTTCCAGTGTGTGGACGCAAATTGTAGTGCGTCGCGGAGGGAAGGAAAATGACAATTGGCTTTATCCAGTAAAGGTTCGCGATTGCTTCGCATGACGGAGAGAGGTTAAATCGGGTCTAAAATTTCATAAACCTAACCCGACCCATCCCTCTATAAATTCAACCTCCCCAACCCTAAAACTTTTAGTTCAAAACCCTAATCACGCCGCCCTCTCAATCCCTCTCCCTTAAACTTCAAGAATCTTTCATTCCCTCTCCCTTTAAGAATTTTCCACTTTCAATTGTTGAGGTAAGTTCATATTTATTTATTTAATTCCTTTCTTGTTACAATGTGTGAGTAGTGATAGTTTTTATGGATAATTTTATTTTCCTTCTCCTACTAATGGTAAATACTAGCATTGATTTTGATGTTTAGTTCAATTTGTGGCATCTTAGCCTAATTCTCATTGCTTTGAATCACAGATAGCATACCTGACTGATATTTGCTATTGGGATTAGGGGGTAAACCATTTTTATGCTACTTGAGAGGATGAGGAGTGAATGGTATTGTAGTTAGAGATGTAAGGGTAGAATCTTTAGGAAGTTGGGGAAAATTTTATTCCATTGTGCATAAACCTTTATTGTCTGATGTTGGTTGATTGATTACAATTAAAGGTTGTGTGATGCTAGAGTAACATAGTCGTATTTATAGTATTTCATTGTGTTGCGAACATGACAAGGGATGATGGGTATTGAAGAGGAATATGATGTCTATAAATGTGATATTTAGGCCTAAGCAAAGGGAAGTCTGAGTACCTTGATTAATATAAGTGTATGGCTAACAAACTAAGTATGGGGTGCGAAGGAACACATAATGCACGTTCAGTTTAAATAATCATAAGTGTAATCTTTTTGCATGGTGTGTTGCATTTTCTTAATCCCAGGCCTAATGGAAGCACAGTCAAGGAAGGGCAAAGCAAAGGCAGGTCCTTCTGCCCCTACGAGGAAAAAAAGTAGACAATCTGAAGGGCAATTAACGAGAGTGCCTAGAGCCCCTTCACTTCAGCAGGGGAAAGTGTAGAAATTTGGGTTCAAGGAAGTGAGAAAGGCTGGAAAACAGTGGTATACTAAGCATATGGATGCTAAGTATATTTTGGAGGTCTATATCGATCGGGCCAGCTTGATGAGAGAGTGTCCTTCTATGGTACGGCGAATTGTGGAGCTTAATATGAATTTCATTTTTGATCAGCCAATGGAGTACAACCTATATATTGTCAGAGAATTTTATACAAATTAGGACCCCAGCCATCCTAAACATTTATTGAGGGTTTGAGGAAAGGTGATTAGATTCACCACTGCTGATATTAATGAATTGCTGGGCATCCTAGAGATGAACCGAAATTTCTTGCGATAGTTTATTGTTTCTACTCCTTATGCACACATCAGGCATTTGTTGTATGGCTAGTGTTCTTCAGCTCGTTGGATGAGGCAAGAGTTACAGGTTTGCATTCTACTTTTCCCTACTCTCAAATGAATAAGGAAGTATGAATGTGCGGTTGAATAGTGTATTCATGCTTGATATAAGGCAAGCATATGATTGAGGTGACTCAGGATAGGGTGTGTTTAATTTACGCCCACATGTGTACTGATATGGAAATCAATGTGGGAAGTGTCATTTTTTTGCTATGAAGATAGCACGCACTTAGATGGGTCGTAGCTTTGGTTTTGGTGGTTTGGTAACTAGGTTTTTTAGAAGTCTTAGGGTGGATGAATAGGATCTTGATTATAAACCTAAGGTGATTACTCGTCCTCTGGATATCACTACTGCTCGAAGCACAGCTGGGGCATCTGGCCTAATTTTAACAATGATGGAGCAACAGAAACGGACTGATAAGGTGTTGGGTAGGTTATATGGCCTCATAATGATGATGTCATGGACTGGAGGCAGGCCTGCTACACCAGAGGAGCTCCACGCTGTAGAGCTTGATTATTTACTTGGCCATCACGCTAGGACCATGCTGAAGATTGGCCCAGATTTTGTGGTGATTGCTGATGATGATTTACCCATAAATGAAGAACACGGGTATACGGATTCCGACATGGAGTCCGACGAGGAGGAGCAATCTGATGATGATGAAGTAGATGAGGATGGCGATGATGGAGATGTGGATGCTGGGGACATGTCTGCTATAGTCCATTTTGATTTATCAGGAAGTATACTGACACCCTACCATGAGCTTAAATTAAAGCACTGGGACAGTGCTTTGTTTTAAGTGTGGGGTGGTAGGCTCACATTCTCTTGCATTTTTCTGGTATTCGACTGAACAATATTATTTTTTTGTTTTATTTTTTCTTTTTTTCTGTGTTGGTTCAAAGTATTAGCTATTCAGAACATTGGTCTGTAATACTTAGTAACTTTTATTTTATGGATTGCAATTTGTCGTCTGTGGCATTTATCGCATATCGTTTTAGTTGAAAGTAGTATGTTATTGTTATTTTTGCCCTTATTGGCAGGTTTTATGCCTGCCCAGTTATGTTTGCTTTTGCCCTCTTTGGTATTTAGGAATAAATAGTCATAATTAGATGCCATCCCCTATGATAGATGGATAACGACCGTCTTAAGGGGATTGGTCGTACGAAAGAAAGAAATTTAGGAGAATTTTATCACTATCTTAGAGGAGTGTATGAAATGGGCCACCTTTGAAATAATTGAAAGAAATTCATTATTTTACTTTGAGTACTGAGGATTCAATCTTGATAAATGAAATCTGATGTGTTGGCTTAATGTTGAATTCAATAAAGAACATGCTGGGGAATGTGGTTGATTTCGTACATGCAATGTGAGGGTGAGGATTAGTATATATTCTACATGAATAGAAATGATTAGAACTTGACCGGTGTGTTTACAAAGCGAAATAAAGGGTGTTGGATGCAGGAAGTGATGTAGGCAATTCTTTGACAGACCAGTTTTAAACTTTAAAAGACCTCCCTTTATGCATAATCTTAGTCAGCCCCTTTGAGCCTTGAGCCTATTTCTTTGGTAGCCTGTTATGAAACCTTACCCCTTTTTGGCTGAATCATAATTTGATCCAAATAAGCTTCTGAGCGTTTTAAATATAAGACTAAGAGAGGATTAAATGCAAAAAAATGAGAAAAGAAGGCAATCAGTTGATGCCCCCAAAGTAGTTGTTTTTGATGTTTGATGATGTTGGGATAATTGGGAGTTAGTAAATAAAAATGTTACAATGAACCTGTTTTGGCCCTGGTCCAGTTGGATAATGTGCACCTTAATGAAGGCCTATAAGATTAAGTTAAGGGTGGCTATAATAGAGGTGCGTAACAAGATTATGGAAGAGATGATTAACACTCCCAACCTAGTATGAGAAAATAAGCAAATTGAAAAAAGTGTGACAAATGAAAAATTGAGGAGAAATAAAAGGATAAATGGGTGTTGGAAAACAGAGTGAACTGATAGTCGTTGCATTTAAACGTTTAGGAGCAATAGTCACTATTCCTATAAATAGTACCTACCTATCCCTAAGCCTTTATTAAAACCCGGAAAAGACCTAGTTGATCCTTCACACAAACATCTGACTATTAGTGGAGTAGAACACTAAGGGAAAGCTTATGGTTTGTTCACTAACATGTACGAATTCTTTGTTGAGAGTGAGCGATTTGATTTGATACTCCCCTATTGTTGCATAGTTACTATTGTGAGTAAATATGGGGAAGTTTCCTTAAGTGGGGATGCAGGGGCATAGAAATCAGATTTTTTATCGTGTTTGTTTAATTGAGTTTGCCAACATGTTAGAAATTCATTATTGAAGAGAGAAGAATTTGTACTAAAATGTTTCTTGAGGATGTGCTATTGCAAAGCGTAAGTGCTCATGGTTACATAACTTTGAGATTTTGATGAAAAGAGGAAGTAATTATGTTTTTAAATTCATGTGTTCAAGGACGAACAAGGGTTTTAAGTGTGGGGTGGTGATCTTGGGCATATTTATATGCTCAAAGCACCAATATGCACCCAGATTTGAACTTAGTTTAAGAACTTTGTATGAATTCTTAAGTATAATTCAACTTTTATTCTGTTTTGTGCCAAATGGATATGATTAGTACTTTTAGGTTAAAAATTATGAAGAATTGTGCGTAATTAGACATTACAAGAAGATGGAAGCAGTTAAGAAAGGTAAGGGATTGAAGATAAGCTAAAAAGGGGAATCTGGAATGAAGAAATCCTCATTTGAAGATTCTTCGCATCGCGGTGATCAGTAAAATAACAATTGTCAAATTCCAGTGGAAGTTCGCGATTGTCCCGCATTGCGGAGAAGTGTAGTTTATCAGAATTGGTGACCTGAAAGTTTAGCGCATCGCGGAGGATGATTATTTCACAATTGTCCCAATCCAGTGGCTTACCGCGATAGTAGCGCATCGTGGTGAGGGTGCATTTTACAATTTATGGGGAATACTTGAGCTCTATGATTTCCCAGATTTTAATGGAAAAATAGCAATATCAGTTATGGTGCGATGCGCCGGGTGGACAAATCGGGAATATTTTAATTATTTTTGTCCCATCTATAAAAGAAAAAATCTAGGAAAAGGTGAAGGACTTTTGTCAAGAAGAGAGCAGCGGAAGTAAAACACAAAATTCTCTCTTTTAGGGTTCATAAACGTTCTTTTGAATTCCTTTATTTCAAAGATTGAATTGGGTTTGATTTATTACTTAGTTTGGATGGTTAATTCAAACATGAGTAGCTAAATACCCTCTTTCTGGGGTTAAGGCTAAGAACATGAGTACTATTTAATATTCTTATTCCTAGTTTCTTTTTGGATTATTAGATGGGTTGTTCTTAATTTCTTGAGCTTACTATTTTAATGATTGGACACCATAAGAATAAATTTATATTTCTATGTCAATCCTGGAGGAGAATCATAGGACAGAACGAAGAAAATAGGGAGCAAGGTTCTTATTCTTTTATGAAAGAAAGGATCTGAATTAGCATCTAGGATAGGGATATACCTAGAAGCCTTGCTTGGTTCACTTGCAGGAAGACAACTTTATGAATCTAGAAGATTTGTTATAACTCTGCGGGAGTTGTAGTTACAACATTCAATAGATAGAAGATCTAAGGTCGGGAGACCAAGATTGTGGCATAAACCTTGCGAACCATCAACCCGATAACCAATTAGACTATGAAAAGAATAGAGAATTGTATGGTTGTTCAAAATACCTCAACTCTAGAATCATCCTCTTTATTGATTACAACTGTTGCTTACTTTGCTTAAGTTATCATAAATTAATTCTTGTTTAGTAGTTTAAATTTTATTTACAAATTAATCTTAATCTTGATACAATCAACACTTAACACTCAATTGTCTTGAACTAAAGATTGAATAAATTTCTAGTTTATTGATCCTCGAGGGAACGATATCTGACTGTCTAAGTCATTATATTACTTGAACGATCACGTACACTTACGTGTGCGTAGAGACGCTACAAGTTTTGTGCATAGAGACGCAACAAGTTTTGTGCGTAGAGATGCAACAAACTTGAAAGCTAGTTGATTTACCACCAGGTTGTAAAACAATTGGATGCAAATGGGTCTTATGTAAAAAATTAAAACCGGATGGATCTATTGATAAATATAAGGCTAGGCTAGTGGCTAAAGATTTTAAACAACTAGAAGGCCTAGAATTTTTGATACTTTTTCTCCGGTAACTCGAATTACATCCATTAGAGTTTTAGTTGATAGTGTAGTAATTTTTTATTTATAAATTCATCAAATGGATGTAAAAACTAATTTTTAAAATGGAGACCTAAATGAGAAAATTTATATGGAATAGCCCGAGTGTTTTGTTGAGGCTGGCCAAGGAAGCAAATTTTATAAACTTACTAAATCCCTACTTAAAACAAGCACCGAAGCAATGGTATTAAAAGTTTGATTCCTGTATGATTGATAATGGCTTTAAAATAAATTAGTGATAAGTAAATATATCATAAATCATAGAATAATTCACATGTTGTTATTTGTCTATATGTTGATGATTTATTGATCTTTGGCTCTAACATGAATGTTATTGGTGAAACTAAAAATATTCTTAAAAGTCATTTTGATATGAAAGATCTTGGTGAGGTAAATTTAATTTTAGGAATAAAAATTACTAGAACACGTGATGGAATTTTCCTTGACCAGTCACATTATGTTGAGAAAATTTTAAAAAATATAATTTTCTTGATTTCAAGCATGTTGTAACTCCATTTGATTCTAGTGTTCACTTGTTTCCTGTTAAAAGTAAAATGATATTATAAATCAAAAGAAATATGCTAGCATAATTGAAAGTTTGAGATATGTGACTAATTGCATTAGGTCTGATATTGCATATACAGTAGGAGTACTAAGCAGGTTTATTAGCAAGCCAGGTAATGAACATTAGCGTGCTATAACGAGGGTAATGAGATATTTAATTGGAATGAAAAATTATGATTTATTCTATAAAAAATATCCTGTTGTACTTAAAAGCTTTTGTGATGCGGATTGAAATACTTTATCAGCTGATTACTTATCTACTATACTTTGGGTGGTGGTGCTAATTGTTGGAAATCTAAAAAGTAAACTATTATTGCTAACCTACCATGGAGGTTGAACTAATTTCTTTAGCTTCAACTTGTGAGGAAGCGAATTGGTTAAGAGATTTGTTATTTCAAATACCTTATTTTGAAAAACTAATTCTTCTTATTTTAGTTCATTGTGATAGCATTGCTACAATTGGTAGAGTTCAAAACTGTTATTATAACGATAAATCTAGACCTATAAGGAGAAAACACAGTAATGTGAGATCATATTTGACAAATGGTACCATAATGTTGTTTTGTCAAATCATGTGAAAATCTTGCAGATTCATTGACTAAGATCTTAGTAAGAGAAAAGCTCTGGAGCACATCGAGAGGGATGGGATTGAAGCCTATTAAATCTTAGGTCATATATAAGGAAACCCAACTTGGGGACTAGAAATCCTATCATCAGGTTCAATGGAAAAAACGAATCACATGATGACTTTTAAAAAAAATGCACTATATTATTTATCCCTCCCTATGGTGTGAGTACATTTACCTATAATGATTGTGAGGCTGAGTTTTAAAAATTCTTAGTAAAAATCTGTAGCTCGTATGAGTGGGGTGCTAAAATTACAGAGCACTCTAGATAGATTTCACCTATGTGAGTATGGGGGTAGGCCGCTTTCTATGAGAATTAGGCTCATTCTCAATGACACTCATGAAATCGGGATAGCACAAGGTCATAACGTGCTGGCTAATAAGTTCATATCAACACCTTGACTATTACGTGTAAGCAGTAAATTTTTATTTCCTTTAAGCAGTCATAGTTCAAGTCTAAGACCACTACGACTCTGAAGTAAAAATTACTATTTTACTAAGAGAAAATTCAATGCAGAGCACACCTTTATTATGCATGATTGTCTTTCTTCAACTAGTGGACTCTCTTATATTAATATTAAAATGAGTGAGGGACTATTATTTTTATGGCATTTTATTATTAACTATAATATATTTTAATGCCTTATTATCATGGCATAAGTAGCCATTTAAAAGTCCAGGAACGTGGGAGTTATGTTACTTGAATACTCCTAATTAATGCATTGTTGATTGTGCACCAAATGCACCTTAACTTTATTGCCATTGTTCTATCTAAATTCCTCCATTTGTGCATGTATATTACATCAGTTAACCTCATTCATTTTGGTGTCATTATATGTCAATTAGTTTTATGAATTAGTGGTAAGGATGTATCCATAAGTTTCATGTAACTCTTGTAACATTCATCATTATTCTACCTCTTTATTTTTGTAACCTATATGCCATAGATCTTTCCTCTTTTCTATCCATTTATTCTTCCTATTCATTGCATGGAATATTTCTCATCTATAAGTAGAGGTGGTCTTGCATATTTTTTAAAGTACAAGAAAATAAAGAGATCACAAAAATTAGTTAAAAAAAAGCTTATTAGTTGAAGGAAGATGTTCTTTTTGTGGACCTTTGAACTCAACTCTTGTCCAAAGTTGTTGAGTTGTTCTTTGTGAAAAGTCTATTGTATCTTGGAAGGGACAAATCAAGAAGATTAATGCTGGATCAGTAAAATTATTTGTTGCAGTGGGCTTGATTCTCCTTAAAGAGAGCGAGATATCCGTGCCTTAGCCGAAGAAGAAGAAGAAGATAACTTTTTATTTTTCTTCACTTGTAATTTTTCAATTATAATATTTTTTGTAATTTCACCAACAGATATATATATAAATATATATATATATATATATATATATATATATATATATATATATATATATATTATTTTTCATAGTTCAGGGGTATATTTATATCTTTTCAAAAAATTTACTCTCTCCGTTTCAAAAAGAATGAGTTACTTTTCTTTTTAGTCCGTTTAAAAAGGAATGATCCTTTTTCTTTTTTTGACAATACTTTAATTTCTACTTTCCACGTGATATATTTAGGACCACAAGATTAAAGGGTATTTTGGTATATTTGACACAACTTTAATTTAAAGCCACAAGATTCAAAACTCTTTTTTATTTTCTTAAACTTTGTGTCAAGTCAAAGTAGATCATTTATTTTTAAACGGATGAAGTAATTATTATCAACTAGAGAAAGTAGTTGTTGGCAACTATGGAGTCAATTCTATGCATAAAAGAATTTGAGTTATTTTATTTTGAAAATTGACTCGATGATTGTTTATAAGATGATAGATACCAACCAACAATGCAACTACTATTAGAAGTATTTCTCTTAGCCTTTGTTCTTTTTCTATTTTTGGTGAAGCTTTATTCTTTTATTTTGATAATGCGTAAAAGAAAGAATTTTTTTGTGGATACTTTTTGCTCTTTCACTTTTAAAAAAAAAAAATAGATGAAAGATAAAGTGTCCCTCGTTGATTTGAAAATTTATTATTATTTAATTAAATTACAGCCTTGCCCTCAATGGTGGAGTCAGGATTTTTATCAAGGACTCACAAGTGAACTACGAACTAATCGATGGAGGTTCGACATTTACTATATATATATATATAAAAAAATAATTTTAACCATGTATATATAGTATAATTTTTTGTCGAAGGGGGTTTGGATGAATCCAAACCCTCCCCCTACCCCATCCTAAGTCCTGCCTGCTCTACCCCATCCTTCTGCATTTGACTGTAAAAAACTATTTTTGAGTCTACTACTGTCCAAGTACATTCTTACCTAATAAATGTTCATGTTGATTCATTTTCTTGATTTCAGAAATGAGATAACTAAATTAAAACAAATAATTTTAGGGAGGGGCAGCTATTTTAAAATGAAGCAACCTATGTCCTTATGAAAATTATTCGGTCATTATATTCATATGCAACGCATCACAACTCCTACTTACATGTTTAATATAAATGGTGAAGTTGTTGGGGTTGTGCAGTCTAGTAGATGGATAAGACAAGGTGATCTTTGTCTCCATATTTGTTCATATCATGTGCCCAAGGATTTTTCAGGCTCTGTAACAAAGCTGAGGATCGAGGAGAGCTTCACGGAATAAGCTTCAAAAGGGACGGTCCTAAGATAATCACCTCTTCTTTGCGGATGATTCTTTTTTATTTTGTTCAGTTAATACTCAAAGTGCTATAAAAATTTCATAAATTCTAAAAACTTATGTACTTTGTTCAGGCCAGAAAGTTTATTTTGAAAAATTGGCAATATTTTTTAGTAAAAATACTATCGAGGAAGAAAAAGAAAATATTATAACGGAGATAGGACAAATACATAGAGATAACTTGGGACTTTATCTAGGTCTACCTTCGGTAGTTGGAAGATCAAAGAAGACAATGCTAGAATTTGTTAAAGAGTGGGTTAAAAAGTACTCCATTCGTCTCAAATTACTCGTTCTAAATTGAGATGGCATATTGATTAAGAAAAATAATTAATAATATGGCTAGTTTATCATAAAAGAACAAGTAAAATGAAAAATCAAATTAGAAAATTTGGGACGGAGGAAATAAGATATAGGGTTAGAAAAGTAATTTACTAAGTGTTGTCGGCAAAGGAGTAATGCTTGTATCATACTTGCTATTACCTAAAAATAAGATAAACCTCAAATTGATTTTGATTAAATTAAGAAGTGCTTTGGTAGTATGTATAGATGATTTTCTATGAGAAGTTATAACCTAAAAAACAAGATGAATTACATGTTATAACATATTCAAATACACCTATATACAAATAAGTCTTCCATATTCACAGTGTAAATAAGTTAAAGAGTTAAATATTAAAAACACCCTTAAATTATTCCTTTTTTTTTGAGTTTCATGTCTAAACTAATGGAATTGTGATAAACACACCTAATATATCACTTTTAGTTTGAGAAACACACCTAAACTATATCACTTAATAGTTTGAGAAACACTCTTAAAAGCTGGCTAGACCAAATATTTGCGTACAAACTTTTTAGATGTGTATAGCCATTAAAAATCAGTCCGCATAGCATATTTTTATTCTTGTTTGCTAACACATTTTTTTTATTTTGTAAATATTTGAATTGATTTTTATTCATTTTGAGTTGTATTTCTCAAACTAATGAGTGATAGTTTAGGTGTGTTTCTCACACCGTCAATAGTTTTGGTATGAAACTAAAAAAAAGATGATTTAGGTATGTTTTTGACATTTCACTCTAAGTTAAATCCAATTATTTAAAATAAAAAAACATGCGCTTAGTGCAAAGGTCAATCAAATACTAAAAGCATCATGACAAACTAAGGGCCCATTTGATCATGAGAATTTTTTCATTTTTTCAAAGAAAAAAAATTACTTTATGTTAAATATAACTTTAAGTTGATATTTAGCCATGAGAATTTCAAATACAGCTTGAAGTTGTATATGGAAAAGTGAAAAACAAGAAAAAGTTGTTTTCACTTTTTTCCATCATCCTCCTCTCACAAAAATTCAAAAACAACTCCAATTATATTCATGAACAAACACAACTTCAACTCCAACTTTAAAATTTTTAATTTTCATAACCAAACACCGACTAAAATATAAAGTTGTAACAAGAAAGAAATAATTGCATGACTTAGATCTAGTCTAGTAGTACTCCCTGGGTCTCAAAATTAACTTTTTCTGATTATTAAATATGTTAGATGTACTCCATTGGCCTCAAAATTATTTTTTTCTGGTTATTAAAAATATTAGATGTTCAGAAAAAAATTAATTATGCTTTCCCAGTAACTTTTAGTTAGTAATTGTTTTGAACGACTACAAGCATCTCAATAATAAGAAGATAATACACAAACAGAGAAAATATTCAATGAAGAAAGCTCAAATTAATACATAAATTAAATAAGAATAAAATAGTCAAAACATTCTCAAAACTGATATTTTTTAAGAGGTATAAAAGAAAAACGCAATAAATAATTTGATACAGATGAAAATAAAAATAATATAGTATGAATAAAGACAAATAATTTGAGAACATACCCTGGCCTGGACCAAGAGGCATATCAATGATTGCATATGATTTCTTGCAACAGGATCTCCAACAAAGGCCAGAGATCTTCCCCTAACAAGTTGAAGAAATTGACGTGGCTCAAATATTTGTATCAAGAAATATGTATCAGGTTTTTAATATTTCATGCAATTTTGAAATTCTTGAATTATATTACATGACATGTATGTGTAATAAGGACCTTCTGTATTTGGTACCCATTCCCCCGGAAATAAATCGCAGTACTGTTGTTGTTCAGTACTACTATCTGACACCAATGTTTCTAAGAGTTTTTCTTAAAATTATATATAGAGTAAATGGGAAGCATGATAGTAAGCAGGAAGTCGGAAGGCACGGCCAACAAGAGAAGCAATCTTTCTTCGCATTTGGGGTCTCATCATGAAAGCTATAATAGTGCTTCAAACTTCATAGCAAGCCTTCCATTATATAGAGATAGATGCGGTGAGTTATGTATCACTGGGTTCCGAAATAAGAGGTTTGGGTAAGCCCTTTAAGAAAACTATTCATTTTTAAAAAATGAGATATTTTTTTTACTAACTTATCCTTGATAAGATTTTGATTTATCTTTGTTAAGTACTTAATTTTGATGATTGACAAATTCATAGTTTAGAACTTGTTCCTTGAAGTTTTTGCTGTGATGACAAAGGATTCTACTCATTAGGGAACGGGTTGGTCTCACCTATCGTTGTCACAGTCAACAATTCAGTTGACACATAGTACAAAAATTGGTGAAGAGTTGTTGCCACCTTGTTGCCTCAACCAATGAGACTGATCCTAGGTTTTCTTGTGCCATAATATAGATTGTTCATCTTCCTCAACAAGATACCTAACACTTCCATATTCTCATAATTAAATATCTTTTCGAAGTGCAAATCAAAGGTTGTACCTATAACAAGGAACAAATTTCTCATAGAGTTGTATTTTTATTTCTTTGTTGCAACTGAGTCTTTGTAATATTATTCTTAAAAGTCTGCCTACTCTAGCTTATGATTGCAATAGGTGTTTCTGATGTAACCATTTTTTTGTAATCATCTAGAGTTAGGTGATTGTTCAAGCTAAAGTTAGCTTGTGGAGTCCAGTTAGAGTTAGCTAGAAGGTGAAGCAGTAGAGTTACTGTTTGAGTTTCCTTGTGATAGATGTATTGCAAACAAAGGATTAGGAGGTTAATCCCTAGAGTCTGCATTCAAGAGGTTGCTTGGATATAGTGGTGTTCAGAAATCCTGGAGGCAGGTCATGGTTTTTCTTCCTTGAGCAATGAATTTTCACGTAAAAACCTTGTGTCCTTTATTTTACTGTACTCCTACACTGCTTAATTTCCTTATTTATCTCCTAGTTCTTATGTGTGTGAATCTGGGAACAGTTCTCTAGCCGAGGAGCAACCCCGCCCAACCCTTCAACCTTTTAAGGTTTATCAATGTGCACTAAATAGTTTACATCGAATAATTTTTTTGTGTTTAAATGGTGTGTGCAAAATAGAGTTGGAGGGTTAAGATCGAACAAAGGTTGAGATGGAGTGTCAACATGAAAATTGAGGACCAGTTAAATATATATATATATATATATATATATATATATATATATATATATATATATATATATATATAGATTAGAAAAACTAAGGGTAACTTACATAAATTTCTGAATCTTTAAGTGATATTACATTTTATCCCAACTATTTGGTTAATTACATCTTATCCTGATTTTTTAAAACCGTGATAAATAAGCTATAAGGTGATGCATATAAAAGGTGATACATTTAAAAATGACTATATATTCATTTAAGGAAGTAACCGATTCTCTTTTATTCTATGGAGCAAATCACACACAATCAATTACACAATAAATTAATGAGATTCACAAAATCATCAATACCCCCATTCAACTTTTAAATTTTAAGCAAACAAATAAAGTCAAATTGCGTTTCTTTCTTCTTCTGTGTGATACATTTGGTAAAAGTTTTCTGCCGAACTCACCCGTATCAAGTAATTCATCGGGTGCAACGACATCGTTTTACCTCCGGAGAAATGGAACACAATCGTTAGAACACTCACACGAACATGTATTTCATGAATGAGTTACGTAGAGTATTGTATACACTGCTCTGTAATCGAGTCACTGCCTTACCAGAATCAATAATTATCCCCCCGTTACCACTTCTGTCCACCTAAAACACCAACACCAGAATTGATAATATATGACCGCTGATGCAGATTCTAGTAAGTGCTCCTTCTTGATTTATTTAGCAACGGGACAATCACGAAGTTGCAGACTAGTATGACGTCGTCGACGGAAGTGGATGAAGAAGAGGAATTATTATTTGAATATATGATACATCAGAAAATTTGAATTATTATTTGGCGGCAGAGGATTACTATGTGATATATTTGGTTGTAATTCTATGATTTTTATATGATTTGTATTAAATGTTTATAAAAGTTCTGTGGTTCATATTAATATTGTCTGTGTAGACTTGTAATTTTATCCCTCCCCAAAGTCATTTTTTATCATTTTTTTTTACCCCGTCTTACCACATACCTTTATCCATGTGATAAGTTCCCAAATAACAAAATCATAAGAATTCATAATAAACATTTAACACCTCATCCTAACAAAAATAACAACCTGCCATAGAAACTTTGACACGTCACACCCCTATCCTTACCCCTACCTCACCACCCTCTACCCCTACCCATATAAACCCTACCCGTGTATCCCCCTGCTCATTTGAGAATATATACACACACACTGGTCATACCATACATATACATAAACTGATACAATACTTTCTTCCTTTCACTCTCACAGTTCACTAGAAAATATGAGAGCATATTCATATACACACACATATTCACATGCCCCATTCTTCAGCGGGCCTCCTCCATTCCATACATGCACAACACACACACATTACCATCAGAAAATGCCCACACAGACAACCACTAGAAAAATAAAATACATACACAAAGTAGAAAACAAAGTGAAAAAGAGTAGAGAAAAACATATGAAGGAAGGGGGATAGAGAATTGATTGAGTATTAGAAAGAATCGAAAGTGATTAGAGAGAATCGAGACAAGAAATATCGGAGTCGGAGAGAGAGTTGAACGTAAGAGAGAAAAATAGGAGAAAATCAATGAGAAAATTGTATTTTTTGGTAAGGTTTTGCCGAAAAATGTCACTGCCACCAGTTTTCTTTCCATTTTTGCTTACTGTCGAGCTCGACGGATCTCCGACGAAATAGAGAGCATTAATATAACTCTAATTCATTTAGAAATCCACTGAAAAACCCAGCATGAACTTTGTCATCCATTTTTCTCTGTTTTTTTGGTTAGTGTCGGAACTTACCGAAGTCCCGATAAAACAAAGTTTCGATCGAAGTATTGATTTAGGAGTCATACTGAGGTTGATTCGAGTTTCATGGATGAGATTCTGCCTCTTCACTCGAGTAATACTAAATCTCAAAAGCTTTAAATTGAGGTCCAATTCTACCCTTTCCCTCTTTTTATTTCATCATTTATTATATTTGGTGTGTTGAATTGAATATCGTGTGTTGGTTGATCTTGGTTGGTGATGAATTGCTACTTGTTTGATTTATTTGATTCCCTTGGGTTATTATTTGCGTAATAAAATGATATCTTGTTAAGACAAAAAATCAGTTATTTAGGAGGGATTGATCTTGATAAAAGTGAATTGTGGTATTTTGATTCATTGTTAAAGTTGAACATGATAGTATCATGATTTAAGCCGAAACTAGTAGGTAAATACTAAGTTGGGTAGGCAAGTTGTAGAAATTGAAGATGGTGGAATGATTGAATGTTTGTGCTTGAGATTATTTTATTTTGTCGCATAAAATTGAAAAAAACTGTATCCATTTAGCCGGGAAATGCCCCAAGGCCATTACTGACCGGGGTATTAAGTATCTTGTACGCGAAGGACGTTCATGATCAAGGACCGAGGCATAGGGTAAAGCATAGCTAGGATAGGCAGAATAGTTTAGGTTTTAATTTCAGCATTTTTGATTTGTAATAAATTGAACTGAACATTATTTTGTTGGAATTTTGTTTGTTTGATTGTTTGTTTTCTTATTGTGTGTTTTATTTGGTTTATACATCCCGTAGTGTCGTACAAGCCGATATACTCCACAAAGTGACCATGGTCGAACCACGAGATTGAGGGGTGCCTAACACCTTCCTCTCGGTTAACAGAATTCCTTAATCGGAATCTCTGTTCGTGGATCAGTTTTTAAAGAGTCAAATCATTTTAAAAAAAGATTTTCAAAGGTGACTTGGCATACCTGATTTATGTCAAGTGGTGACTCTGAGTTTAAATGTGTAAGAATCCTTTTTGAAATAAATTTTTCTTTTTGTCACTTAATACTAAAATCCTTTCGAACTTAAAAATCATATCTTTTGGTTAAAAAGTAAGGGATGTGAAAGCTCTGGCAACTCTGCTGGAGATTTTACAGAATTCGAGCTTATTTTGAGTTGTATCAGCATAGTTTGACATTATGGGTGTATAGACATTGTTTGTGTTATCTTTTGTATTTGTATTATCATTGTTGAGTGCCTAAGTGCTATGTGTATACATTTTTTCTCTTATGTGTTACTGTTTTATATATATCATCATTTGCATAATCCGAGTCATTTTTTTAGCAATAAGTTCTGTTGTACACGTTGTGTATTTGACCTCTAGTTGAGTCACCTTTATTTTAAGAGGGGGAGACGTCTGCTGGTATGGAGTGCGTGAAAAGCTATTGCAGCCACCACCATTCATACTCTCCCCTGAACCGCCTTGTTAGTGGACCTTAATGTAGGTCAACCTTTAGGCCATGCTTATCTGCATTATATTGAGACCTAGCGGGACCCACTTGGTCCTTTATATGAGACTCACCCCTAAAGCATCCGTATGTGCTAATTGTTGCATCTTTGAGGGTTACAGAATCATTCAGTGAACTGATTTGGGGAAAAACATGTGTTAGAATTAAAAGAAAGTGTGTAGGCAAGGAAAAATTTGAAAAAAAAGAAGAAAAGTGAATAAAAAAAAGAGTTCCGTAGTTTTTTTTTGTATTTTTACGAATTTTGTTTGTCACAATCCAAGAATTAAAAAAAAGATTTTTTTTAACCTTTTGCACTCATTTCTCAAAAAACGACAACATAAAAAAGACTTTGCCTTTGTTTCCTTTAGCAAACATTCATAATTGAAAATTTCGAAAAAAAAAATTCAATATGAGTTTTTTATAAAAGAAAAATTCAAAAAAAAGATGGTAGAAGTTTTGTACATTTCATATAACGAAAATAGCAAAAAGTATTTCTTTCATAGTTGTCGATGTCAGTTTTACGTGAAGTATCTAATTAAAACCCAAAAAGTTTTATTGACATTGTTCATCGTTTTTCTTTGGTCTTGTCTCTTAAGTTAGGGTTCAGTTGGCTATTTAATCTTTAATTGTCCAATCTGGACGAATTACGCACACCTGATTCTCCTCTCTCGGGAGTGAGATACGTAGGCCCTTCTAGGGTTTAGTGATCTTATTTCAAAAATCCAAAAAGATTTTCTTCGCTCTTCATTTCGAGTAGGTGTCATATAAATATTTAAAAAGATAGCTAAAAAAAAATTTCTTTAATAGTTTCATTTTCGTATGAGATTCAAAATTGAAAACCCAAAAAGATTTTTGTTTGGTAATCATAGGTTTTATTTTTTATATGGATGTTAAGGCTGAAAAATTTCAAAAAGATTCTCGTCAATTATTTTGACAATTTGTTATTTTCTTTTCTTCGTAAAGTTTCAAGAAAAAAAAAGGGTTTGATTGGTCATTTTTTGGCCAAACTTCACGAACTATGCACACCTGATTGTCCTCTCTCAAGAGTGAGATACGTAGGTGCCCTTCTTGGGTTTGGTGGTCTTTTCAAAAATAATAAAAAAAGAGGTTTTGAAAAAATGTTGAACTCTAACACGTTTGTTATCTCTTGTTCAGTTAGCTTAAGGTGGTTAGTTTATGGCATTCTGGTCGGTCCTTCACATCACACCAAGTCTAAGGAAGAGTTAGTCATGTCCAACAAGGCTATAGAGAGTGACATCTTGGATCAAACAAAGAGGAAAAAAAATGAGAGTTTAAAGCAAGAGATTTTGAAACTAAGGCAACAAATGACCGAAATGTACCGTGCTTGGGCCAGTGGGTTGCTTCCTCATCCCTTCCCCACTATTGACCTCGTAAATACCTTGAGTTTTTCATTACAATTGTAAAGTCAGTTTCCTACTATTGTTGATGCACCACAACATGCCTCAGAACTCACCTCAAGCCAAAAGCATCACAGTTTTTTCATCACTCATTCTCTAGCTCTTCAGTGTAAATCTACCACATTGCTAGCACCACTTGTCATCTCTGTTTCTATTTCCCAACCCTCTATTGAAGTTCACACCTTAACTTTCCATCCAACGATTACGCGTCCCCAATCTGCCAGTAAGTAAATGTTTAATACTCTTGATGATCACTACTATGCTCTCGAGCCTACATTTAAGTTAATAGGACCACCAAAATTTCTTACCAAGAAGCCTGGCATGCCAGAAGAGTAAGAGAAAATGGTTGGAAAAATGAAGAGTGCAGAAAATGCTATAAAAAATTCCCTAGGACTTATGGGTAAAGAAGTTGTTTCATATAAAAACTTGGGCATGTCTTCAAGGGTTAACCTCCCTCCTAACATTGAGGTATCAGAATTTGAGGAGCATGATAGGTACGAGGATTCTGTAAACCCTTTGGAACGATACTACAATCAATTGAGGGGGACTAAAGAAAAGAAGAAGGAGAGTGTAGCTATTGTTGTGTCGGGGCCACAACGGGGCTTGAGAGGGTTAGCTCAACAATACCATTATCCTTGACCCCGAGCCTATACATCAGATCCATATAATCACCTGCAACAAGGTTCCTCTTTGTAAAATCCAAGATATTTCATTCCACTTCCTCAATATCCTTTGAACAATGCAGAACTATATACACATTCGTCTTCTTGTCCACAATGGCATGCAACGATCCCTCAATATTTTCCTTGACTACCACATATTTATTGAGGAACTTCTAAGTCTAAGTGTCAACTGAGGCTGGAGTTTGCAAAGAGCAGGAAGTCAAAGGATAATTTTACACTGATTGGGGAATCATATACCAGTTTATTTCAGAGATTGAGAGAGTGGTACATGATCACTCCTCTCATTGGGTGTACTCCTGACCTACATTCAAAAAGTTTTGATCCTCATGTACGATGTGCATATCATTCAAATGTTTAGGGTCACAGTGTTGAAGGTTGTAGTGCTTTGAAAAGAGAAATAGAAAGGATGATTCAAGAAAAATTAATTATAGTGCAAAATATTGACACTACGAAGATCACACAGAGTCCTTTCCCAACACATGATAATGCATAATAAATGGGAAGCAATGAGTTAAGTATGGGGATCAAGAACTTATTTGTTGAAGGGAATGTGTCTGAAAGCGGTGAAAGCTCTAGTCATGCTGATGTACAAACCAATGGCTAAGATATCAGCCAACAATTGAGAAGTCACTCCTCTCCTTACTAGGAAGGGGTCTGGTATTTTTTTTGTTTTTTTTGTTACTCGAATTATTTTGGGGTTGTAGTTCGGGATCTAACTTATTTTGTCCAGTTGTCGTTTATGTCCAAACCCTTTTATTTTTCATTTATGCTAAATGTAATGTCCTTTACCCTTTATTTTTAATATGTGTTGTTTGTTTGTTTTATTTACACAGTATATGTTATGTTGGTTCTAATGATATGACATGCTGACAAAATTTTTAGCTATATCTTAAAATCCAGTTTAAGCATGAACTTTGAATCAGAGGGATAAAGTTAGAAAAGAGCATAAAATAAAATAGGTAGAGTGTGAGGCATTTAGTGCCCAAGTTAAAGCCTTCTTTGAAAATTTAGGCAATTATTCTGAGAATCAGAAAAATAACTTGGTCATGAATTGAAAGGCATGTCTTAATTAGGTCAAACAGTGGATGTGTGACCCTATATCAAGAGAAAAGAAAGAAAACCAGCTCCACATAAGCATGTACAACAAAGGTGGAGTTGTATGTTTGACAAGTGTAGAATAAGAAAGGGTACACATGCTTAGTTTAAGTTAGTGTTGTTAAAGTGTCACAAATGATCTTTATCTTTCACTTCATATTTCATGATGTGTACTTGCATCATCAAGGATTGATATGACGAAGACATTTCATTCTGCTATCCAAACATTATGTCATTCTTTGTTTAACCCATTTGAGACTTGGTTCTATTTTCTTCCATACTCCTCTTTTTGAATCAAGATAGAGTCAACAAAGTTAAAAAAAGTGTCGATTAAAAAATAGAGTTAGAAAAGTTTCAAAAAAAGAGAAAAAATATGTCAAAAAGAAAGAAAAGAGAAGAGTGTCAAGAAAAATAGAGTCAAAAAAGGTCCCAAAGAGAAAAAGAGTCAATAAATAATAAAATAGAAAAATCAGAATCAAGCAAAATAATAAGTTGTCGGAATTACATGTCACCTGATTCTCCTCTCTCGAGGGTGATATACGTAGGCTGCCCTACTTTGGGATCGGTCCAATCAAATGAACAATTTATAATTGCCTAGTCAAAGAAACTGGGGCATCAGTTAATCTTTATTATTTGAATCGATTCCAAAGTTGTAATTCCCACCCCACTTTAAGTAACGCTTAGGCGTCATGCCATCCTTTCTTTCTAACCTTATCCAAAAGCCAAGTTACAACCAAAGAAAGACTTTCAGATCAATCTTTGAAAATGTTAAGGCTAAGCATGCAATGGATATAATGATACATTTTAGGAACTACTTGTCTTCCTTCGCATAAGGAATCAGGAGAGAAATAAAAATGAGAGAGCCTTATTCGTGAAAACCCTCACGGGCACCATAAGGCGATGGTGAGCTGAGAAATGAAAATCATAGAGTTTCATTAGTGAAAACCCTTACGTACACCATAGGGCAATGGTGAGCTGAGAGAAAGAAAAAGTCTTATTGGTGAAAACCCTTCAAGGCGCCACTAGCCGAATGAGGTCTCCGAATGAATTTGGCCCAAGGAAGTAACTCAGTTTCAGGGCCATTAACTGAAGAACAATTGGTAGATAGTTTGGATGGAAAGAACAAACAACTTAATCCAAAATGCATGGCATAATCATCAGAGTTGACTGTCATTTTTAGATAAATTTTTCATTTCTTTATTTCAAACAGGGACGTTCATTGTCTTTTCTTTCTTCTCTATAGTTCTATTTTTGTTTTCTTAAGTCATTTATCAAAATAAAAAAAGTTATTATCATTTTTCTCGTGTTTTTGAGTCAAGTCCATGTCAAAACAAGTGATAAAAGATTTTAAAATGGCTACCAACTTCTTTAATTGAACAAAATAAGACAAAAGCTCAGCATATGAAAGAGGCATGATTGTGAGCTGAAATAAGGCATGTAGAAAGTTTTGTCAACAGCCAAGTCTGGAAACTCATGGAAATATCAAGGTTCAAAGGGTTTATCTGAGAAACATGGCAAAACAGAGATATTGTGTTTATTTCAGAGTCACTCTTAATAATTTGAGTTTGGGTTAATGATACAGCAAGTCAATGACATGCTAATGATTGGAATCAAGGTTAAATTGGAAAAGGGAAAGAGCGATTGTCGCGAAAGCTAAAGCCACAAAACAGCCACCATGTTTTAAACTTACAAGTTTTCTTTGATAAAATAGGAAATATGTTACCTTCAAATCAAGTACTTCAGAGCATAAATATCAAGGGTTGCAATGCCTCACTTCTACAAATGCGGGAAACAATGTTGCTGCGCAGGTTTTGAGAATCAAATCATGGTAAAAATTCATCATCCTATAGACCTTGGAGACACACTTCCTTGTTCAGGTATTTTAGATTTTAATTGCTAGGTGATACGCTTCTTAAATTCCCCTTGACTTCTAAAAGATGTACTTTCTAGTCGAGTCATTCCCCTTGACTCCTATAAGATGTACCTTCTGGTTGAATTATTCCCCTGGACTCCTAGAAGACGTACCTTCTGGTTGAGTCATTCCCCTTGAATATTAGAAAATGTACCTTCTGGTCAAGTCATTCCCCTTGACTCCTAGAAGACGTACCTTCTGTTCGAGTCATTCCCCTTGACTCCTAGAAAACGTACCTTCTAGTCGAGTCGTTCCCCTTGACTCCTAGAAGATGCACCTTATGGTTGAGTCACTCTCCTCGAATCCTAGAAGATGTACCTTCTGGTTGAGTCACTCTCCTTGACTCCTAGAAGATGTACCTTTTGATCGAGTCATTCCCCTCGACTCCTAGAAGATGTACCTTCTGGTTGAGTCATTCCTCTTGACTCCTAGAAGATGTACCATCTGGTCGAGTCATTCCCCTTGACTCTTAAAAGATATTCCTTTTGGTCGAGTCACTCCTCTCAACTCCTAGAAGATATTCCTTCTGGTCGAGTCACTCCTCTCAACTCCTAGAAGATGTACCTTTTGATCGAGTCATTCCCCTCGACTCCTAGAAGATGTACCTTCTGGTCGAGTCATTCCCCTCGACTCCTAGAAGATGTATCATCTGGTCGAGTCATTCCCCTTGACTCTTAAAAGATATTCCTTTTGGTCGAGTCACTCCTCTCAACTCCTAGAAGATATTCCTTCTGGTCGAGTCACTCCTCTCAACTCCTAGAAGATGTACCTTCTGGTCGAGTCACTTACCTTAACTCCTAGAAGATGTACCTTCTGGTCGAGTCATTCCCCTCGATTCCTAAAAAGTGTACCTTTAAGTCGTCATTCCCCTCGAATCCTAAAAGATGTACTTTTTAGTCAAGTCATTCCTCTTTACTCCTGGAAGATGTACTTTCTAGTCGAGTTATTCTCTTTGACTCCTAGAAAATGCACTTCCTAGTCGAATCATTCCAATTAACCCATAGAAGATGCATTTCTTTGTTTGGATTTTTCAAATAGTTATGATGTGACTTTCACAAAAGTTCTCTGATGATAAACTGAGGCAAAAATTTAATTCTTGTTTTTTGGAACTTTACTTTTCTGGCAAATGGAATCTATCTTTATTATAATCTTTGTTTGGAATAATTTTCTTTCTAGTTTTGATGTGATTTCAGGAGCTCGCCTGGAGAATATGGTAAAGAAATGAAAAGTCAAGCAACAAGGTAAAGAAATAGAAAGTCAAGCAACAAGGTGAAGATGTTGAAACTCAAGCAACAAAGTGAAGATATTGAAAGTCAAGCAACAAGGTGAAGAAAAGGAAGCTCTTTCAATAGGATTTGGAATACCCAAAGCCTACAGAGGAGTCATATATCTACCACACATGCAATTATCAATTATGAAGTCAAAAGATTTATTCTTAAGGCTTTTAAATTGAGGAAGTCCAACTCGATTGTGATACAAAAATATGAAGCCAATGAGTAACAAGTTTGGGAGAGAAAACCAGAGTTTAATACAACAACATCATTGCGTCAAAATAAGCAAGCAATTCTTGGAGTTGAGATTTAAAAGAAATATTAAAATAAGTGTGCAATATAAAGAAAAAGAGTTTTCATTATTAGATCTGACTACTCAATAAAAAGGGTAAAAGAAAGCAACAAGAAGATATCTCCTAAGGCTAATCTAAGTATAGCTTATAATTGGCTAAATCTTATAAAACAGCCTCTAAGACTTGCTTCTTCTTCTCCATGACCTTTGAGGCTTTTGCCGTTGCAAGGAAGACATCAGAACACTTGGAAAACTTTTCTTCAATAATTGAGACTTTGGATTCCATCTCTGCAGCTTCTTGCTTGGCAGCATCTCGACAAGCTTTCAACTTCTTCACCTTCTTTCTTGCCTTCTCAAGAGATTTGCAGATGGAAAAAACTTCCTTAGATTTCTCATCCCTCTCTCTTAATACAATCTTAAGATTCTTTTTGGTTTTCAAATATTGCTCTGACTCTTTAATTGTTGCAGTTTTATCAACAAGGGCAGATCGTGCTTGGTCGTAGGAAGTCACCAGCCCAAAGAAAGACCCCAATAAGTCCTGCAAAGGGGAAATATCGTCCCCCATCCCAATCATGTCATTGAGTATAACTTCGACATCATCTTGGATAAAAGAAGCATGATTCAAAGTAAGGGTTGCAAGTTTGGTGCGGATACTAGACCAAAGCTTCATGATAAATTCCTTTTTAAGCTCTGAAACGACCTTCTGGCCATAAAAAATAGACATGGTTACCGCTGGTTGCCGGAGAAAGTTTGACTCTACATTTTTTTGGACTTTACCGCAAGGGTTAAAAGTAACCTCTTTGGATGACAAAGGTAACTCTCCTGAGTTTGGACCTACTACAGACTCATTACTTTCTTGTGGCTTTCTTTGGTCAGGATCTTTCAAAACTTGGACATTGTCTAGCTGCACACACAAAGAAAAAAAATGAACATCATATAAGAGGTATCTAAAGATGATTTATATACTATCAAATAAGAGAGAGTTAAGTTTTTACCTTCTCAATGGCTGGTGGAGTCTATGATGAACTAGCAAGAATCTCCACATGGGAGTTAGAATTACCTTGATTTGCCGAGGATGGTTTTACCTTCTTCCAACAATGATTTCCATGACTACTATCGGTTTCATCTTGAGATGGTCGTTTATTGAAAGCCTGTTGAGTCAGGACAAAAACTCCTCTTTCTGAGTTTCTACATGTGAAGGTCCCTTAACTTTGTATGGAGTAACCACCTTAGGTTTCAAAATAGGAGGCTTAACCATAATTGGGACCTTCTCACTATGTTCTTAAGGAGTATCGATAATAGGACCTACACCATTCACCAAGGATTACAAATTAGCTTCAAGAAAGTTCCCATGAACTTTGTCCTACCTAGTTTTATATGCAGTAAAGGAGTTCTTTCGCGTATTAGGTGTGGCCATAGGAAAAGTTACCTTTGCCATGAATCCATGCAACACACAATTGCAATAAAATCTAAGTCCTTTATCAAGTGATGCACTGTGAATATCATTTGCTAAGCTACCAGGGAGGTTTTGATAAAATCCAAACTGACGGCTAAATCGATGTGAGCTATATGGCTCAAGAATGAATGAGTCTTCATACCTAAAAGGGAGAAATTTAAAATGAAGGCTCATGAAGTAACTTATCTCTGAATCAACTTTTATATCATTATCCACAAAATAACAAATATTGGACTTATTCGGCATGATAGAAGTCCAAGAAATATTATCTCCTCAATAGATATGCTTTCTGGTATGCTCTTCGTCAAAATATCTTGCAAAAACTTCTCCAGAATATTCTACCATTAATGGAATGGATAGCCCATTGGGTAGAGAAAAATGTGTCTTGAAATAGTAAGTAAACCAACCATACACATAATGGATTGGAAATGATACTTTGATGTGCTCAAGTTGCGAACCTTTGGTAATCCTGTTTAAACCATTATAAACGCTTGACAAGACAGGAATGGCAAGACTAAAAGTTTGCTTATTGGCTATCATAGCTGCAATTCTAAAAGTTCCTGGACGAATGAAATCTTCATCCTTAGACGGAAACACAAAGGTGCATAACCAACATGATAAAAATATTGCCAAATATGTATCAACTCTATGTAAATATCCTACTCCAAGTTTAGAAAATGTTGCATCATCTACGCTTAACCACTTTGTTGTATTCAAAATAGTCCCAGTTGGGTTTTGTGTTGACTTCAAGCGAACAGATTTTTTCTCCTTTCTCACCGGAGCTGCCTCATATCTCAAGACTCTTTTACACCAAAAATTTATCCTCTTGCTTAGAGTAACTCTTGGATTATGAGACTCTCCTTCTTGAAGATGTTGAAAGGCTAAAAATAAGAATTCATAGGTATGAGGGATAGATCTATCATTCTTCTCATCAACACCGGTGAGCTCTTTGAATTCAGGCACTACTTCTTCATAAGGAAGACCTCCGATGGGTAGCCCCCAATCTCATGTAAATCCCAAATGGATATAGAGAGCTCCCCAATTGATGTCAGCAATGTGTTTGTCCTGGGGAACCATGCTTCAAGAAAGGCTTGCAATATGTTTGAACTTCGATCATAGCTAAATAAAGAAGCATAAACAATATCATATACTTTGCTTCCTTCAGAGTTTTTTGACTTTTAGCCAAAATATCCTCAGCCCATTCCCAATATTATTGAATATGATAAAATTCACCATCTATCTCCATGGTACATCCCCAATGTATATCTTCCTGGAGTATTCAATGCCCTAGGTAAGGAAGGGTGCTCGCAACATTTAACTGACATTGTTTTGTAGCCTGAAGAGTCCATACTTTAACAGATCAATTAGAACCAATGTCATGTTCAGAAGTCTAGTTCGGCGTTTGAAAAGAATTCACCAAGGATGGCCATGGATCTGCACACCTACTAACCAGTGGAGCGTGAGTCAATAACTTAGATAAAATTGTACCATCATCAGCCTCAATAAGAAGATACTTGTTGTTGGAAGATAGAGAAGTATAGTCCTTAAAGTGAACCATTGCTGCAGTCTGCATAAACAAGGGAGGTTTAGTTAAAGACAAGTTGAAGTTGAACAAAATACCTGTACAAATGGTTGCAGACAGAAAGTACCTCTCTATGGTTGCTTTATTCAAAGAGAAAAGGAAATTTGCATGATCTTGAAGTTAAATTGGTCGGTCTTAAAGTGTACGGAGGCAAAGTTAAACTCTCGCACCCTAAGTTGATTGTTGCAAAGCCACCATCTTTAAGTCAAATTGGTCGATCTTAGAGTGTACAGAGGCAAAGTTAAACTCTCGCACCCTAAGCAGATTACCCTAAGCTAATTGTTGCAAAGCCACCGTCTTGAAGTCAAATTGGTCGATCTTAGAGTATACAGAGGTGAAGTTAAACTTTTAGAACCTAAGCAGATTGTTGAAAAGGAACTATCTTGAAGTCAAATTGGTCGGTCTTAGAGTGTACGGAGGTAAAGTTAAACTCTCGCACCCTAAGCTGATTGTTGCAAAGTCAGCATCTTGAAGTCAAATTGGTTGGTCTTAGAGTGTATAGAGGCGAAGTTAAACTCTCTCACCCTAAGCCGATTGCTGCACAACCACCATCTTGAAGACAAATTGGTCGGTCTTAGAGTGTACAGGGGTGAAGTTAAACTCTCGCACCCTAAGCTGATTGTTGCAAAGCCAGCATCTTAAAGTCAAATTGGTCGGTCTTAGAGTGTACAGAGGCAAAGTTAAACTCTTGCACCCTAAGCCGATTATTGTATATTGCTATCTATTTTAATCCAACAAAAAGAAAACAAGAAAAAAAGGAGAAAAGAACAAGAAAGAAGCGAAATCATGATACAAAAGACATTTACCTAGATATGGGTTGATGTTAACTGTCAAAAGATGCGTGAAAGCCGCTGTCTTGATTTAATATAGCTACTGGAAATAAGAAGAAAAAAATCAAATGGTGAGGATTTTTCCCCTTTTCAGAACGTATGTTGTAGTGAAAAAAATAATAATTAAATACTCACCAAAGAAAAGGGAGAACTCTGAAGATGCCGGCCTCACCGAATGCAATTAATTAATAAGAAAATATGTTGAGCTCTACCTCTATTTATACAAGCATAGGACGGCTGACCAATCAATAGTATAGGTAAATTAGGTGTCTATTGATTGACTCCTAATTGGATTAGATAATAAAAGAGGGAATTTTCTCAATACAGAAGAATTGCGTGGTGGCAAATTCCCAAGGAATGGAGGTGGTATTATCCTAATCCTAATTGCAGACTTGTAAAAAAAAGAAAAGAGAGTATGGGACCCACGGATTAATGCCAAATATAGACATGGTCTTGCCAGCATTTGCCATTATTGGTTAAAAAATAAAATAAACCAAAGAGGTAAACCATTTATAGCAAATGAAATCCCCGGCAACATAATTCATGGGCAATAAATGGTTCAACAATGATTGAATTGCTTTAACTACTTCCAATATATATATATATATATATATATATATATATATATATATATATATATATATATATATATATATATATATATATATATATATATATATATATATATATATGAAGTGAAATGAAGAATTGCATGGATATGGCTAAATGTATTTTTTTATTCACACCAAATTTTATGTAATGGTCCGTTGATGCTTCAAACCTAGTCTACAAACATCTAAATATTTTGACTAGCCTTGAAGCAGGGAGCATTTGTAGGCGATGCAATTTTATTAAATTCAAATCCGTACAAAATTTGAATTATATTAAATTCAAAATATATTAGTTTCAAATAAATACAACGTATTAATATAATTGTATTAATTATTTAAGTTAAAAAATATATGGATTTAATTAAAGTCCAATTTTCATTGGGCTACAAAATGAGGAGCCCACTTTACTAAACGCAAGATATTGTCATATCTTAGAGGCCCAAATAAGTGCCACGAGTCAAATGATGTGTTATGCCAAGTTAAGTAAAGGACCCAATAGGATCGTGCCACATGTCAAAATGATGCAGTAAACCCAATGAAATCAAAGCCCATAAAAGGTGCTACGTTACTTGAATTTGATTGGTCAAAGAAAGTTCATCTTCATCATGATTCTTCCTTTCCACAACTATAAATAGGGGTCTCATAATTTAGAAAAAGTACCCCCCCCCCCCAGAACTCTAACAAGGAGCAAGAGAAAGCTCGTGGATTAAATGCCGCAATTTCTCTAAAAATCTCAAGCATTCAAGTCAAGTTCATCAAGATCTAATATCAAGACCGCAAAATTCAAGAACAAGCTCAAAAACTCTTGAATTCAAGCATAAGTTAAGATTAAGTCCCTCAAACCCATAAATCGAGTTCAAATTCAAGATCATGCTTCAAACCCTTGAATTTATATTTGAAAAGGCAAATCAGAGAATTCATAGAGATTGTAACACTCGCATTGAAATCAATAAATTAATTTTTTCAATATATTTTCTTATCCCAAATTATTTATTTTTCTGTCTCAAAATTTTATTGTCCAACAGTAATGACAGAGTTGCAGAACGGAACCTCGACTGGACCTTATTCGACTCTCCAAATCGGTATAGTCCTTCTCTTTTCAACCATTTGAGATACTTTTGACTTGATTCCCTCATAACTTAGGTAGGTAGGATATCCCAAATTAAGACTTGGTGGTACTCAGTCCTTCTTTTTCTTTCTTTTGAATAATGGTCGGGTCAAAATTCTATTTCATCGTCTACTTCTTTGTCTAAAAACACTTTGTGTTTACACCCAAAGAGGGGTATGATGTAGACATGTAATTTTGTCCCTCCCCAAAGTCATTTTTTATCATTTTTTTACCCCGTCTTACCACGAACCTTTACCCATGTGATAAGTTTCCAAATAACAAAATTATAACAATTCATAATAAACTTTTAACACCTCATCCTAAAAAAAATAACAACCTATCATAGGAACTTTGACACATTACACCCCTACCCCTCCCCTACCCCCACCTCTCCACCCTCTACCCCTACCCATATACCCCCTAACCATGCACCCCCTACCCTTTTAAAAATATATAAACATACACTATTCATACCATACATATACATAAACTGATACACTACCCTCTTCCTTTCACTCTCACAGCTCACTAGAAAATAGGGGAGCATATTCATGTACACACATACATATTCACATACCCTATTCTTTATCGAGCCTCCTCCATTCCATACACGCACAAGAAGCACATGGTACCATAAAAAACTCACACATACATAGTCATCAAAAAATATAATACACACACATAGTAGAAGACAAAGTGAAAAAGAGTAGATAAAAATAGAGGAAGGAAGGGGGATAGAAAATTGATTGAGGATTTAGAAATAATCGAGAGTGATTAGAGAGAATCAAGAGAGGCGAGATTGGATCTGGAGAGGGAGTTGAATGTAAGAGACAAAAATAGGAGAAAACCGATAAGGAAATAATTTTTTCTGGCGAGGTATTGCTGGAAAACATCACTTACACCAGTTTTATTTCCTTTTTTGCTTACTACCAAGCTTTCCGGAGCTTTGACGAAATAGAGAGCGGTAATCCAACTCTGATTCATTTTGGAATTCACCAAAAAACCCAACCCAAACTATGTCGTCCGTTTCTCTCTATTTTTTGGTCACTGTCGGAACTCATCGGAGTCCCGACGAAACAAAGTTCGAATTAAAGTATTGATTTGGGAGTCGTACTGAGGTTGAGTCGAGGTTTATGGATGCGATTCTTTTTCTTTACCCGAGTAATACTAAATCTCAAAAGCATCAAATTAAGGTCCAATTCTACTCTTTCCTTCTTTTTATTTCATCGTTTATTATTTGGTGTGTTAGATTGAATATTGTGTGTTGGTTGTCTTGGTTGGTGATGAATTGATACTTGTTTGATTTGTTTTATTCCCTTAGGTTATGATTTGCGTAATGAAATAATATCTTGTTAATTCATTGTTGAAGTTGAACGTGATAGTATCATGCTTTAGGCCGAAACTAGTACGCAAATACTAAGATGGGTAGGAGAATTCTAGAAATTTATGATGGTGGAATGATTGAATATTTGTGCTTGAGATTGTTTCATTTTGTCTCATGAAATTGAAAAAAAAGTATTCATTTACCCAGAGAATGCCCCTAGGCCATTTGTACTTATTCATAGGGGTATGCCTCAAAGTATCTTGTACGCGAAGGACGTTCGTGATCAAGGCCCGAGGCATCGGGTAAAACATAGCGAGGATAGTCAGAATAGTTTAGGTTTTAATTTCAGCATTTTTATTTTGGTTTGTAATAAATTGGACTGAACATTATTTTTTTGGATTTTTGTTTATTTGATTGTTTGTTTTCTTGTTGTGTGTTTTGTTTGGTTTATACATCCCATAGTGTTATACTAGACGATATACTCCACGAAGAGACTGTGGTGGAACCACAGGATCGAGGGGTTCCTAACACGTTTTCCTCGATCAACAGAATTCCTTAACTGGAATCTCTATTCGTGGATGTAAGACCCCACAAAATTCTAAGCTTAACTCAGTCCGTCAAAGCTTGAAAAAAGGTCCCAAGCTTAGAATCTCCTAGCTAAGTATTCAAACTTAGTGCCATTTTAGCCTTTGAAAGCTTGTGTTCTTATTTCATGACCTTTACATTCATAAAATTTTGATATTTAAGTTCATCCATGATCAGAAAGGTCAATAGGGGTTCCCGGATGAGTTTTAAATTTTTTGGATCTCGTTTAGACCATATTTAGAATCCCAAAACAGTGGACCAACGCGATCTTGGCGCACTGCGCCGCCTATCGCATTGGTCAATATTGTTCCAGGATTGCCAGTCAAAAGTACTGAGGCTTGGCGCGATCATGGCGTGATGCATCGAGTATCACGTCGATGCCATCGACGCACCGCGTTGACCAGCCCATCGGCACCCAATTTCAGTCATTAAAATAGTTGTGACCCCAGGGTTGTTTTAGTCTTTTTTTCCACCCTTATATAAGCCTATAACATGAGATTCAACCCTTAATTCACCAAAATACATTGTTTGCTCTCAAAATCCCTCAAGAACAAGCTTAGAGTTTTCCATTGAGGATCCAAATTCAAGGGAATTCCACCGTTAATCTTTAAGAAGATTCCAATTAAGGTATGTTATATGTTGATTCTTGGGTCTCTTCCACCTAAGAAGTTCAAGAATCCTTTTCTAAATTCAAATATTTGATATTTATGAGTTTTCATGATTTATGATAATTGAAAATTGAAGTTCATGTGTTGTTGGGTTGTTAATTTATGTTCTAGGCTACAGGTGCTAAGGTTTGATCCTAATATGTGATGAATGGGACGTTCATGATAAATCCTTCAAGATGCAAGATTGATTGATGTATCCATGATAATTAGGTGTAGAAATTGTTGTATAACCATAGCTTGCTCCCCGTATGTTTGATAAAATGCTTATATGAAAGAAATAGAGACATTATAACATACTAACAAGAAATCCCTAATTGTGTATAAGTTAATGCATGCCAAGTGTTTGTTGAAAGGCCTTAGTGAATGAATTATGAGATGTTGTATGTATCCCTATACATGTGCAAGATTAAGACTTCCAAGTACCTGAAGAGATCCTTCGTTGATTGTATTGTGAATGATAGTCCATTATCTTATTATTGAAGAGTTGCCATGTCTTGTATTATGTATGCTATCGAGTCCTGGGGATATTTATTACCCAATAATTTAGCTATGTGGCTAGAGCCAGTGCCAGTTATAGTACTCTCAGTCATGTCATGATCAGTAGAACTCAGTCAGTTATGTGACTTAGGAAAATTCAGTAAGCTCAGTATCATTCCAAGTCTAGTTTAGTATTCAGTTTAGACCTCAGTAATATTCAAATATTTAGTTCAGAGTGCAATAGCATTTAGTAAGTTAACAGAATTCAGTAGTATTCTATCAGTCAACAAAACTCTGAAAACTTTGTCTAGTCCAATTAATCAGTAAATTAATAACCGATTCAGTTTAGTCCAGTACAGTCTAAGAATCAGTTCAGAGTCTATTCAGTTGGGAGTATAATTCAGTACCGAGCAAGGGAAAGGATGACGACTTTCCCATTAGTTATATAGGGTCGTTAGTAGCAGTCCATGTACTCCAGAACTGTGTAGCCAGTGCAGGATAAGGAGTTACACGTTAGACTAAGGTTTGGCTACCTCCAAGACACCCGTTAGATTACGCTTGACTTCCTGTTTAGCGTCACCCGTTAGACAGGCTTGAACATAGAAGTGTCTTAACCTGTGGTACGGTACTGACAACTTTCCAGCTGGGGTTATAGGTTAGACCCCACTAGTTCAGATTCAGGGCATGTCGGTTAGATAACTGCCTCCCACAGTCTCAGTTTCAGTCTCAGTATTCAGAATAGAACTCAGATCAGTATTACAAAAATAAAGACTGTTAGATACAGTCACTCAAGCTTGTAAAGAACTTTGAAAGTTCCATAGAATTCTGTATTCTGTATTACTACAATTTCAGTTATAATTTATGCACTCATGCGTATATCCTCATTTAGTAGTCTCATGTTATCCAGTCAGTATTGCTCATGCATGTAAACCCTTGGATTCAGCCTTACCTCATCTAGTATACCAGTACATTCTCACGTACTGGCGCATACTTTTCTCTTGCGCTATGGTGTCTTATACCATAGGTTCAGAAGCACGGGATTCAAAGCACCCTTAGCAAGTAAAATTCAACCAGCAGCAGTAGACTTAGAAGTGAGTTCTCATCATTCGAGGATGTTCCTTATTTTATTATTGCATTAGGTTTTACATTTCAGTAGATGGAGTTACTTGGGGGATTTTCCCATCAAATCCATAGTTCAAACAGTTTAGAGGTTTTTTAGACTAAATGTTCAGATAGACTAGAGTATTTTTAGATAATTATTTTTAATTTCGGTAATATTAAACATTGTTCAGTTTTATTTCAGATATTTGAACCTTATGGCAAGTTTCTGCAAGTTTTCTGCATTTATTTTAGTATGTTATTTAGTGCTCAGTTACAGATATCAGTTAAGGGTTAGCTTGTGATCCTTCGGGATTATGAGCACTGTGTAGCATCCAAGGTACCAGACTCGGAGAGTTACAAACTTAGTATCAGATCCTAAAGTTCAATAGTGTCCTAGGAAGTCTGAAAAGCCACATCTAGCAGAGTCTTGTGCATGGGTATGTTGCGCACTATATTTTGTACAGGAGGCTATAAGATATTTTAGGAATAGTTTCCCTTCTTTTAGTATTCATGTCGTGCGAGTGAGCATGGGCTCAAGTTAAACTCTTAGTCTAATCTACTTCTTTCTTTCATTTACAGAATATGCCTCCTTGCAGAGATAATGCCCACAGAAATGATATCTAGCCACCTCAGCATGTAGATCCTTTGCTCTCATTTGAGCTTAAGTTTTCAGCATGAGTTAGTCAATAAATCCAACATTTTAGTTTAGCAGTCAAGCAGTCGAATTTGTATAGTTTATTTTCACATCTTTCCATCTAGTCATACTATCCAAAACCCCAAAAATGTAACTATTCCAAGATAGAACATCCTAGTAGTTATGTGTTCATCTCAGTTTATGAATAATGCATTAGTTTCAGATCCCAGATGTCCAATCACGACTTTGTTCATTGGTGGATTGTGCATCACCTCAGTTTTCCCCAGTATCTTAGTAAAATAGGTGACCGTAGAGGGATATAGTATCCCATGTGGGAGATACCCCATATTTCCCTAATGTTTTTATGTCCTTAAACCCATTCAGCTGCATGTTCAGATGTTCCTTATAAAGTTAGTATCAGTTATCATTGCATATTCAGTCATGCATTCATGAGTCAGTTCAGTCATGTATTTCATACACTATATATGCATGCTCAGTATAATAACTCAGTCAAGTATTCATGTATCAGGTATGCATGTTCAGTATGAAATTTCAGTATATCAGTAGTACCAGTCATATAGACATGTTTTAGATTATCATATCAAGTAAGTAAGTTCATTATATGAGAAATCTCAGCTTAGTCAGTCCCATTCAAGGATGAATATTCCCAAGGGGGAGATATTGTAAGACCCCATAAAATTCTAAGCTTAACACAGTTCGGTAAAGCTTGAAAAGAGGTTCCAAACTTAGAATTTCCTAGTTAAGTATTCAAACTTAGTGCTATTTTATCCTTCAAAAGTTTGTGTTCTTATTTCATGACCTTTACGTCCATAAAATTTTGATATTTAAGTTATTCCCTGATCACAAAGGTCAATAGGGGTTCCTGAACGAGTTTCTAATTTTTTGGACCTCATTTAGACCACGTTTGGAATCCCAAAATAGTGGAGCAATGCTATCTTGGTGCGCCGTGTCACCTATCACGTTGGTCAATATTATTCCAGGACTATTAGTAAAAAGTACTGAGGCTTGGTGTGATCATGGAGCGATGCGTTGGATATCACGTTGATGCCATTGATGCGCCACGTCGACCAGTGCGTCGGCACACAGTCTCAGTCATTAAAACAGTCACGACCCTAGGGTTATTTCAATATTTTCCCACCCTTATATAAGCCTATAACATGAGATTCAACACTTAATTCACCATAATACATTGTTTTCTCTTAAAATCCCTCAAGAACAAGCTTAGGGTTTTCAATCGAGGATCTAAATTCAAGGGAATTCCACCATTAATCTTAAAGAAGCTTCTAGCTAAGGTATGTTAGATGTTGATTCTTGGGTCCCTTCCACCCAAGAATTTTAAGAATCCTTTTCTAAATTCAAATATTTGATATTTCTGAGTTTTCATGATTTATGAGAATTAAAAATTGAAGTTCATGTGTTGTTGAGTTATTAATTCATGTTCTCAGCTACAGGTGCTAAGGTTTGATCCTAATATGTGATGACTTATGTGACGTTCATGATAAACCCTTCAAGATGCAAGATTGATTGATGTATCCATGATAATTAGGTGTAGAAATTGTTGTATAACCAAAGCATGCTCCTCATATGTTTGATAAAATGCTTATGTGAAATAAATAGAGGCATTATAGCATATTGTCAAGAAATCCCTAATTGTGTATAAGTTAATGCATGCCAAGTGTTTGTAGAAAGGCCTTAGTTAATGAATTATGAAATGTTGTATGTATCCCTATACATGTGCAAGATTAAGACTTCCAAGTACTTGAAGAGATGCTTCGTTGATTGTTCTGTGAATGATAATCCATTGTCTTATTATTGAAGAGTTGCCATGTCTTGTATTATGTATGATATCGAGTCCTGGGGGTATTTAATACCCAACAATTTAGCTGTGTGCCTAGAGCCAATATCAGTTATAGTACTCTCAGTCATGTCATGATCAGTAGAACTCAGTCAGTTACATGACTTAGGAAAATTCAGTAAGCTCAGTATCATTCCAAGTCTAGTTTAGTATTCAGTTTAGACCTCAAGAATATTCAAATATTCAGTTCAGAGTGCAATAGCATGTAGTAAGTTAACAGAATTCAGTAGTATTCTGTCAGTCAACAAAACTCAGAAAACTTTGTCTAGTTCAGTTAATCAGTAAATTAATAACCGATTCAGTTTAGTCCAGTACAGTCTAAGAATCAGTTTAGAGTCTATTCAGTTGGGAGTAGGATTTAGCACCGAGCGAGGGCAAGGATGAAGGCTTCCCCGTTAGTTAGATAGGGTCGTTAGTAGCACTCCATGTACTTCAGAACTATGTATCCAACGTAGGATGAGGAGTTACCTATTAGACTAAGGCTTCGCTACCTCCAAGAAGTCACCCGTTAGATTAGGCTTGACTTTCTGTTTAGGGTCACTCATTAGACAGGCTTGACCATAGAAGTGTCTTTACCCATGGCACGGTACTTACACCCATCCAGCTGGGGTTACAGGTTGGACCCCATTAGTTTAGATTGAGGGCATGTCTATTAGATGACTACAGCCCACAGTCTCAGTATTCAGTATAGAACTCAGATCAGTATTTCAAAAATCAAGATTGTTAGATATAGTTACTCAAGATTGTAAAGAACTTAGAAAGTTCCATAGATACATAGATCACCCACTAGATAGGCTTAATCTCAGATCACCCGCTAGGTAGGCTGAATCTCAGGTATCAGTATTAGTAGACTCAGTTATCAGAAGTCCAGTTATTAGAATTTCGTTTTTAGTATTACTACGATTTCAGTTATAGTTTATGCACTCATGCATGTATCCTCTATCAGTAGTCTCATGTTATCCAGTTAGTATTGTTCATAAATGTAAACCCATGTATTCGGCCTTACCTTATCTAGCGTACCAGTATATTCTCACATACTGACGCATACTTTTCTCTTACAATATGGTGTCTTATACCATAGGTTCAGAAGCATGGGATCCAGAACATCCTTAGTAGGTCTGATTCAGCCAGTAACAGTAGACTTAGCAGTGAGTCCTCATCATTCGAGGATGTTCCTTAGTGTATTATTGCATTAGGTTTAGCATTTCAGTAGATGGAGCTAGTTGGGGGATTATCCCATCAACTCCACAGTTCAGAGAGTATAGAGGTTTTCCAGACTAAATATTTAGACAGACTAGAGTATTTTTAGACAATTATTTTTAATTTTGGTATTGTTAAACATTGTTCAGTTTTATGTCAGATATTTGAACCTTATGGTGCGTTTCTGCCAGTTTTTTGCATTTATTTTAGTATATTATTCAGTGCTAAATTATAGATATCAGTCAAAGGTTAGTTTGTGATCCTTCAGTATTATGAGCACCGTGTAGCATCTGGGGTACCAGACTTGAGGCATTACAAACTTGGTATCAGAGCCTAAGGTTCTACAGTGTCCTAGGAAGTCTGAAAAGCCACATCTAGTAGAGTCTTGTACATGGGTGTGTTGCGCACTACATTAATGTACAGGAAACTATAAGATGTTTTAGGAATTATTTCCCTTCTTTCAGTATTCTTGTCGTGCGAGTGAGCATGAGCTCAAGTTAAACTCTCAGTTTAATCCACTTCTTTCTTTCATTTACAGAATATGCCTCCTCGCAGAGATAATGCCTATAGAAATAATAACCATCCACTTTAACCCGTAGATCTTTTGCTCTTATTTGAGCTTAAGTTTTTAGCATGAGTTAGTCAGTAAATCTAGCAATTCAATTTAGCAGTTAGGCAGTCAAATTCGTATAGTTTATTTTCACATCTTTCCATCTAGTCATACTATCCGAAAACCCATGAATGTAACTATTCCAAGATAGAACATCCTAGTAGTTGCGAGTTCATCTCGATTTATGAACCATGCATTAGTTTCAGATCTTAGATGTCCAATCATGACTTAGTTTATTGGTGGCTTGTGCATCACCTTAGTTTTCCCCAGTATCTCAGTAAAGTAGGTATTCGTAGAGGGACATACTATCCCAAGGGGGAGATACCCCATATTTCCCTAATGCTTTTATGTCCTTAAACTCATTCAGTTATATGTTCAGATGTTTCTTACAAAGTTAGTATCAGTTATCATTGCATATTCAATCATGCATTCATGAGTCAGTTCAGTCATGTATTTCGTACACTAGATATGCATGCTCAGTATAATAACTCAGTCAAGTATTCATGCATCAGATATGCATGTTCAGTATGAAATTTCAGTAAATCAGTAGTACCAGTCATATAGACATGTTTTAGATGTCCATGTCAAGTAAGTAAGTTCAGTCTATAAAAAATCTCAGCTTAGTCAGTCCCATTCGAGGACGAATATTTCTAAGGAGGAGATATTATAAGACCCCACAAAATTCTAAGCTTAACTCAGTCCGTTAAAGCTTGAAAAGAGGTCCCAAACTTAAAATCTCCTAGTTAAGTATTCAAACTTAGTGCTATTTTAGCCTTTGAAAGTTTGAATTCTTATTACATGACCTTTACGTCCATAAACTTTTGATATTTAAGTTATTCCATGATCAGAAGGTCAATAGGGGTTCCCGAATGAGTTTTGAATTTTTTGGACCTCATTTAGACCACGTTTGGAATCCTAAAATAGTGGAGCAACGTGATCTTGGGGCACCATGTCGCCTATCACGTTGGTCAATATATTCCAGGACTGTCAGTCAAAAGTACTGAGGCTTGGCATGATCATGGCGCAACACGTTGGGATCGTGTCGATGCCACCAATGCGTCGGCACCCAATCTCAGTCATTAAAAATGTCACGACCTCTGGGTTATTTTAGTCTTTTTCCTACCCTTATATAAGCCTATAACACGAGATTCAGCTCTTAATTCACCAAAATACATTGTTTTCTCTCAAAATCCCTCAAGAAAAAGGTTAGGGTTTTTAATTGAGGATCCAAATTCAAGGGAATTCCACCGTTAATGTTCAAGAAGCTTCCAGTTAAGGTGTGTTAGATGTTGATTCTTGGGTCCCTTCTACCCAAGAAGTTCAAGAATCCTTTTCTAAATTCAATGATTTGATATTTATGAGTTTTCATGATTTATGAGAATTAAAAATTGAAGTTCATGTGTTGTTGAGTTATTAATTCATGTTCTACGCTACAAGTGCTAAGGTTTGATCCTAATATGTGATGACTTATGGGACGTTCATGATAAATCCTTCAAGATACAAGATTGATTGATGTATCCATGATAATTAGGTGTAGAAATTGTTGTATAACCAAAGCATACTCCCCGTATGTTTGATAAAATGCTTATATGAAAGAAATAGAGACATTATAACATGCTGACAAGAAATCCCTAATTGTGTATAAGTTAATGCATGCCAAGTGTTTGTTGAAAGGCCTTAGTGAATGAATTATGAGATGTTGTATGTATCCCTATACATGTGCAAGATTAAGACTTCTAAGTACTTGAAGAGATCCTTCGTTGATTGTATTGTGAATGATAGTCCATTATCTTATTATTCAAGAGTTGCCATGTCTTGTATTATGTATGCTATCGAGTCCTGGGGATATTTATTACCCAATAATTTAGCTGTGTGCCTAGAGCCAGTGTCAGTTATAGTACTCTCAGTCATGTCATGATCAGTAGAACTCAGTCAGTTACGTGACTTAGGAAAATTTAGTAAGCTTAGTATCATCCTAAGTCCAGTTTAGTATTCAGTTTAGACCTCAGTAATATTTAAATATTCAGTTCAGAACGTAATATCATTCAGTCAGTTAACAAAATTCAGCAGTATTTCATCAATCAATGAAACTCAGCAAACTCAGTCTAGTTCAGTTAATCAGGAGTCACCCGTTATATTAGGCTTGACTTCATGTTTAGGGTCACCCATTAGATAGGCTTGACCATAGTAGTGTCTTTACCCGTGGCACGGTACTGACACCCTTCTAGCTGGGGTTACAAGTTGGACCCACTAGTCATATTCAGGGCATGTTGGTTAGATGAATACCTTTCACAGTCTCAGTTTCTGTCTCAGTATTCAGAATAGAACTCAGATCAGTATTACAAAAATCAAGACTGTTAGATATAGTCACTCAAGCTTATAAAGAACTTAGAAAGTTCCATAGATGGATAGATTACCCACTAGATAGGCTTAATCTTTGATTTCAGTCAATCATTCTTATTATCAATAGATTCAGAGGTTACCCGCTAGCTAGGCCTGATCTCAGCTTTAGTCAATCAATATTAGTATTAGTAGATATAGAGATCACCCGCTAGGTAGGCTGAATCTCAGGTATTAGTATTAGTAGACTCAGTTATCAGAAGTCTAGTTATTAAAATTCAGTATTCAATGTCACTACGATTTCGATTATAGTTTATGCACTCATGCATGTATCCTCATTCATTAGTCTCATGTTATCTAGTCAGTATTATTCATGCATGTAAACCATTACATTCAATCTTACCTCATCTAGCGTACTAGTACATTTTCACATATTGACGCATACTTTTCTCTTGCGCTATGATGTCTTAATTATACCATAGGTTCAGAAGCACGGGATCCAGAGCACCCTTAGCAGGTCGGATTCCGCCAGCAGCAGTAGACTTAGCAATGAGTCCTCATCATTCGAGGATGTTCCTTATTTTATTATTGCATCAGATTTAGCATTTCAGTAGATGGAGTTAGTTGGGGGATTATCCCATTAACTTCATAGTTCAGACAGTTTAGAGGTTTTTCAGACTAAATGTTTAGACATACTAGAGTATTTTTAGACAGTTATTTTTAATTTATGTATTGTTAAACATTGTTCAGTTTTATTTCAGCTATTTGAACCTTATGGCAAGTTTTCGCCAATTTTTCGCATTTATTTCAGTATGTTATTTAGTGCTCAGTTACAGACATCAGTCAAGAGTTAGCTTGTGATCCTTGAAGATTATGAGCACCGTGTAGCGTCCGGGGTACCAAACTCTGGGCGTTATAGTGAACTAGTTTTTAAAGATTCAAATCATTTTGAAAAAGATTTTTCAAAGGTGACTTGGCACACCTAATTTATGCCAAGTGGCGACTATGAGTTTAAATGTACAAGAATCTTTTTCGAAATAAATTTTTCTTTTTGTCACTTAATAATAAAACTCTTTTGAACTTAAAAATCATATCTATTGGTTAAAAAACAAGGGGTGTGACAGTTTGGATTAGTTTAAAGAGGTTATCTGTTATATTAGTGATACATTTTTATGGTTGAAATAAATGTATGTACCACCAATAATTTGACCGCAATGTATCACTCATATATTGTCAATACAAATATCTCACCAATAATCTAACAACAAAATGTATCACTCATACACTATCAACAAATGCATCATCATATACTGATAACATAAGTATCATTCATATGAATCATCGTTACACTATGAAAATGTATTCAGAAAATTAATATTTTTATATATGTATCAATCGGATTAACAAAAATATATATCACCTATATGTATTATCGATGAATTTCATACTAATATTAACTTAAACATGTATGAATAACTAAATAAATTTATAGATGTATCAATCGATTTTTTAAAAAAAATGGGAGAGATTTTAGAGGAGGAAATTGTTAAAAAAAAAATAGCTGCATGCTTTAATGGAGGAGAGCGAATCGAGAAGGAAGATCCTTGATTTAATTTAATGATGCGACCAATTCCAATATGGTGTTGTCCATTTAGTGATTTCCATGATTGGACTTTGAATGTTGGAAATTTTACAACCTGACATTTTATTGTAAATACTTATTTTTTAAAAAAATAAAAAATATGTGTATAATTTGGGAGAGATTTTAGGGAAGGTAATCTTTGAAATTTTTTTTTTGCATGAGTTAATGGTGGAGTAAAAATAAGATGTAGGGTTTTGTTGATATGTATCAAGAGTAAAGTTGAAAATCGGGATTTAATGTAAATTTAAAAAAAGTAAGGGATATTGAGTAATATAGTCTCTTAAATTTAAGATTTGTGTAATTTATCTTATTAAACTGTAAATTCAGTATACTATTTATATAAACGTTCCTTTGCTTAGGTTGCATTTATTTATTTTAATATTCAGACTTCTTAATCTGAATGCACATCTGAATAATTAAGATGATGTCTCTAGATCTGAAAACTGAATGATTAAGACTGTTTGTTTTTCAACATCTGAATGTGTAAAACAATTTTATTTGCATATATAATAAAATAAAAAATATAATTCAAATAAAAAACTAATTATATATCAGAAAAGTATGTAATTTAATACAACAAAAGATATTATTTGATTGAAATTTTTTTTTATGTTTGTTAGTGATAGTGCAGATGGTTTATAATGGTGGTTACGGTGATAATGATTGATTTTAGTGATTAGTAATATTAGTGGTGATAGTTGTGATGGTTGGTATTGTAGTGGCTGTTATGATGGTGGCGATTGATAGTGGTGGTGGTGGTTGTGATGTGACGTTGCTTGATGTTAGTAGTTGGAGGTGTTGATTGTGATGGCTGAAAAATGAATGCATGATAGTTGACAATGTGTTCATGATAGTTGGAGTGCTGTTAGTTGTGATGGTGGAGAGGTTATTAGTAGAGATAAATTGTAGCGATGATAGTGATCGAAGTGATGGTAGAGGTGGCGTTACTAGTGACAATAGTGGTGGTCGTCAAAGAATGACTGGAGGTTGTGATGTATTAGTGGTAGTTAGCGGTGGTGCTAGTTGTGATAAATAAGTTGGTCGATAGTAGGGATTGACCGGTAGTAGTTGATGATGGTGGTGGTGTTGACGGCGGTGGTGGCGGTAAATATAATTAGAGTAATAGAGGTAGTACGCGTGGTAGCGGTTGACAATAGTGGTTGGTAGCAATATTTGTTGCCGATGGTGGAGGTGATTGGTGGTGGTGGGTGGTGGTTGAGAATGATGGGGGTGGCAGAGGTGGTATAATTATGAATAGAGTGACGATGAATATTATTCAACACCAGAATACCTCTCCAGACTTATTAAGACTTGATTCTAGATCTAAATGATTAAGACCTATTCAAACCTAATAAGAGCCAAAATCTTAATGAAAAACAAATGCACTTAATGATCTGAAGTCCGAATCATTCAGATTCAAACATCCATTAAGTGCAAACAAATGAAGCCTTAATGTGCTTAAAGTTCAATGTAATATTCAGATTTATCTTTTCTCGCAACATTAAACAGGGGAGAAATGCACAAAGAGCCATTTTTGGCATCTTTTTAAGCTTTAATTTGGATTCGTAAATTATTTAAAGCTTAGTCAGCATTTTAAACGATGATAGTGTCCGCTTATTTGATACAACTAGTAAATGAGGAACGTTTTTCTCTTTCGGACATTCACATTTTTTTCCTTCTTGTAGGGCAATTTTTCCTTTCCATACCAAAACGAACAAAGTACTTGACGACTTGAAGAATAAAGAAAAAGAAAAAGTCCTCCTTCAGAAAAGGGTCAAACGGAAAGAGTGTTTTTTTCTTATTTTGCACTACTAATTTTTTAGGCAGTTGCCCCTTTTTGTAACATAACAAAGTAACAACTAATGAATAATAATTGAAAAGGGAAAAAAAAAAGTCCTCTAGAAAAATGGCCAAACACCAAAAGATGATAAAGTGCTTACGCAAATTATTCATCAATTGCCTCCCTTTTCATAAGTTCAAGTAAGAAATCATTCCACACATCAATTGGGCCTGGCAAACACCAATGGACACAGTCATTTGACAATGTAACGTTCGGCTTAGGCCAATGTCCATATTTACTAGGATGACCATCTGGTCTCAATAACATTGATTGTGTTGCATCAAATAGCCTAAATTTATTTTTCCCTTCCTTTTGAGCAATCGTTAGTTCTTGCAATTGAATCTTGTAAAATTCTAAGTTATAATCATCCAACACATTCTCATTCCTCTTAAATGGTATCGTCCTAACACAATCTCCTCCTTTATCCCAAACCCCATCTTCAAAATGAGATGGTGCAAATGTCCTCAAAAAAGTAATTCCCTTGTAGTTTTCCAAACTATTAATGATCCGGAAAGCCGTTTGAAATGCCTTCTGGTAGCTGAAAAAAGATGTTAATTGGCTAACATTGGGTTGTGAACAGAAAAGGCAGCCAACGAGGGTGTGGTTCAAGTAAAACATGCTTGGACGGAAGAACCAGTGGCCAGCTGAGATGATCACATAATCGAAATCTTGGATTTTGGTGGTCCAAGATTCATCAGGTTCATCAAGATATAAATTAAACGGTTGATATATATTATTGGGTTCGGTTTTATTTGCTTTTACCAAATAGGGTGCCCAAAATATGGACATGTTAAAGTTGTAATCTCTGTATTCCCAATGCCTAGTTTCTTGATCTGTCGTATCTGAAACATCTACAGCATATACTACCTGAAACCAAAATAAAGACAGTCTGTAATGTATATTTTTCGAATTGCTAATATAAGGGTGGAGGAATAACATTCTTAAAAAAGCAATACGTTCTTGCATGAAAATTTTTCAGAGTGGTAATATGATTTGCTAAGTATTTTGAACTTATTTGATTAGGTTATTTTCCTACGTCTATTCTCCTTAGAGAGAAGTATCAATTACCATGAAATTTGATTAGTCCTGAGCACTCCCGAACTTGTTCTTTTAGTATGTCGCGCTACCCTTTTCAGTTGCGTGTAATACACGCGCGAACACGTGGATAAAAATGCTGATGTGGCTGTCTACATGGATAATACCATTCACTTCCCTTATATTTATTATATATTAAAAAATAACTCATTTCTACCCTTAATTATTCGATTTCTCTCTAAAAAAAATTATATTTTTTAATTTTCCTCTATCCCAAAATAGTGAAAGGTATAACTTTTGTCGATCAAGTAAGCTATTATTTAAAAAATTATATTTTTTTGTGTGTTAAAAATATGAAATTATTTTTTTCTGATTAGTGTTTCATAATATGAAATTATTTTTTTCCGGTTAGTGTTTCAAAGTAGTTTTCGATTAGGATTTTGAGAACACTCACATGCCCAAATATGTTTCTTATTATAATTAATGGATTAGAAATTGTAATTTAAGTTAGGGGTGTACAATAAAAATGTTATTGATTTATCGTTATTGGGTTAACAATTTTTTAATGATTTTGTAAAAAAATTATTGGGTTATTGATTCGATTTTGATTTTTTTTATTAAGTTATTGGGTAAACCGATAACCTAATAAGATTATATTAAATTATTATTTTATATATATATATATAAGTAGGATTTTTGTTGCAACTAAGATTCGGTTTCTTTTTATGTTAGTTATTACTTTTTCTATTTTATGAGTATTTTCTTATCGGTTAAATCAAAAATTAAATCGTTAGGGGTTAAAAACCGATATCTAATATAACTACATTTATTATAAGTATGTGTCTTAGTTTCTTTAGTATTTGTTTTGTTAATATTGTTTAAAATATCTGCTTCGATATTTAGTACACTTTTTTAGTTACAATAACTCATATGATATATATAATTAAGATTACAAAAATGAAGGAGTTTCATAGGAATGAAAACTGGAGTTTTACATTGAATTAATAAACGGATGATTTTTTTTTTTAGATTAATAAACAAAATCTTTACAAAATTAATAAACGGATGAAATTTTTATTTCAGAAACTAATTAATAAATTGGAGTTTTACAAAATTAATAAACGGATTAATTTTTTTTTTTAGATTGGAAGTAATGGAGGAAAAGGGATAATAAATAGGGAGAGGTATAATTGAATTTTTTTAAAAAATTAAAGGAAAATGAATTTTTTTTTTTGTTTTTTTTAACATTAAAAATGCTGATTTGACATAAAAATACCTCCATCACGCGTGTGATGGAGGTTGAACTCAAACATTTTGCCACATCAGCGTAAAAGGGTCACGCGACATACTAAAAGAACAAGTTTGGAGGTACTTAGAACTAGTCAAAATTCAGGTGTACCATGAATAAAACGTGACAAGTTCAACGGGTAATCAATACTTCTCTCTTATAAATAAGGTGAATATATAAGGCTAATTTCACAATATATGAGACCTAGAACATGTAGTTACGTTACATTTGGTTTAACATTTAGAGAGACCTAAATGAAATATTACCACTAATATAAATTGAATATGATTTTGGAATACAATATACACAAATAAAAAGGACCACTATATATATTGTACATCACAAATATAGTTGTCAGTCCATATCAAAATCAAATACCTTGCGGTGGGCAACTAGTTGATTTGGACTCTTGGGGTACTCTTACCACAATTTCTAGGTCATGTGATCAACATAAATTCATCATTTTTTAAATAAAAGGGAGGGGGAGGGGAAGGGGAGAAGAGACTCGTGTATTTTTTGTGTTCCATAAATTTTTATGTCATTGGTTTGATAATATTACATTTCGATTTTCGACCATAACATTGTTTTGTTTACTCAATGTTGGATCCTCATTCTAGATTGTTTACGCATCATTAGATGTTCAATCCATGCATGGGATGTTAAGAGTTTCCCGATTCAAGATATGAATTGGTGTCTCCTTAATTATATGTAATATAAAGTTGAATTTCTAGTAAAATGTGACCAACTAAATGTGTATTTCCGACTAAATTCGATATACAAATAGTGCTCTTTCAAGGACTTATTTGTGGGTGGGAGTAGAATCATATCTATAGAAATTTTCAATTTAAATAATTTTACTTTGAATACTTAATTAGGTTGACGATATTTTGCTGGTTAGATCCAATATTCAAGCCCCAGGAAAGGCAAGAATTTGACAATTAATTATATGGCAGCCTAATTAAGCAATTACTCTCTCTGTTTCAAAAGAATAATTTATTCAGACTAGGCACAGCGTTTTAAGAAAATAAAAAAACTTTTAAATTTTGTGGTCCTAAATTAAAGTTATGTCAAACGTATCAAAAAGCTCTTTAATCTTGTGATCTTAAATATTTCAAGTGGAAAGTTGGAAATATAGTATTGCCAAAAAAGGAAAGAGATAATTCTTTTCTAAAAAAATATTCTTTTATAAAGAGAGGTAGTAGTAATTGCGAGTACTACTATATGAGAAGAAGCATGCAAAATTCAAGATCTTATTAATTTCTTCCCATATAAGGATAACCAAACCCATATTGAATGTGGAAACTGAAATTATGTCCAAAGTTTTGAAGTCAGCAAAGAACAGTAATTAAGAGAGATATACACCAAAAACACGTTTAATTGACAGTTTAATCGTCAAAGGTCAGACAATATATGGAAAAGTGCTTAAATTTAGAAACAAGTTGCATGTTTGAAATAATAAAAGTCACTAATAAAAGTAGATTTAAAATTTCTAATCTTAAATACTCCTCCGCACGATTTATAGCATCTTAAGCCTAGCTAGGATACGTGATCTAAATAATTTGTGAACTACATTTATCAGTACATCATAAACTTTTTTGTACTCCTTATGTCCTAAATTATGTGACTCATTAATTTCGTTTTGTCTATCTAAAAAAAAAGTCATATTTCTATATTTAAAAATAATTTGAATTTAAAATTCATATTAATCACACTTAATGAGATGATTTATATTCACACGAATATATAAGACTCGTTTTAGACTACATAAGTTTCATAATAATTCTTTTATATCTTAAATTGCATGTTAATTGAAATATAAGGAATATATATTTAAGGAATTGAACAAGTCATATAAACTCCAACATATATTTCTTAGGCAAAGAGATTCAATTAACCTTTTCTCACCTTTAACTCCACCATTGATTAAAGGTCAAGTGAGAAGTTAACATTAAAAAATATTACAAACATAAAAAGTAGTTGTACCAAACTAAATAGAGGGAAATAGTAAATTAACCAACCGGCCTCACCCCACCAAACTCCAACAAAAAACAGGAAGACAAAACAAACAAGAATACTCCACGATATAAGGGTTAATGTTACTACTACCTCCATTTAATTTTACTTTTTACTTGTACTATATTAAAAATAATTATTTCAATACACTTGTCAAATTTATAAAATCAAGAACAATTTTATTATATTTTTTCTTTTCTGCCTTTAATATTAAATATTTTCATAAAATCATAGTATTCAAATTTAAAGTTTCAGAGCATCATTTATAAGGTTAGGTTAGTAAAATATACCTTAGAGAAATTTTTTTAAGGTGTGTATCAAATCAACATGAATCAAATATGGAGCGGAGAGAGTAAATGACAAAAAAAGGATATTGGAGATGAGAACTTACTTTAGACAATAAGCATATCAATGATTGCATATGATTTCTTGCAACTGAATCTCCAACAAAGGCTAGTGATTTCCCCCTAACAAGTTGAAGAAATTGATGTGCATCAAATAGTGGTAACTCACAGGCATCCGGTTTCCATTTCCACTTCAAGAAATCTCTATCAGGCCTTCCATATTTCATGCAATTTTGATGTTCTTGAATTGTAAAACATGTCATGTTTGTATAATATGGTGCATCTGGATTTGGTACCCATTCCCCCAAAAATAAATCGCATTTTTCATCAGTATGATTAATAAATCTTGCTTGAGGCGCGGCCACTAAGGTATCACTTCTGGTCACGTTAATTTGTGGTGATGATGATGGTGTTGTGATAATTTTTTCATTTTTTTCTTCTGTATTACTACTAAAACTACTGTTGGATTGGAAAGAAGATGAAAGAACTTGTGAGAGTTTTTTAGGGTGCAAAGAAGGATAGTATAAAGGGATAAGAGTGAATAAGATAGCAAGGGCAACAAAGGGGGCAATTTTTGTAGCATTTTTCTTTCGTGTTTTTAGTTTCCCTAACGAAAGTTCAAGATTATCTTGAAAATCCATGGAGAAAGAAAGAGAAACGAAGGAAAAAAGAAGAAAAAGAGATGTGACTTGCGAGTGAAGAAGCAATAAGAAAAAACAAAAGGACTTTTAAAATTGCTAATGTTATGTTTCGCTAATCTATATCTATAATCTATATATCTATATCTATAATCTATATTTATATCTATATCTATAATCTATATTTATATCTATATATATATCTATAATATATTAAAAGTGTGAAGACCCGTAGAAAAGTGATTTGAACTTTTTGTCCTTCATTAAAAGACTGTCCTTTAGGCAAAACTGTCTTTTCACTATTTTTTAATTTATTATTTAATTATTTTTATTATATTAACTAGACTCCTAAAATATATGGGACTCCTAAACTATATGAAAATAAAATTAATTGATATTTTCCTTTGAAGAATTTAAAAAATACTCCTAAAATAAAATCTTATTAAGGAAATACTTCGATAAATATTAAGATGCACGTTAAACTGTTTATAATAAAATCTTTAAAGGAATTAAATTAACGTGGAAAGGAAAAAAATATTTAAGACTTAAAATTTTATATTTTTTAAGAAAAGTACGCATGGTAACAAAAAATCCCTACCACTTTTTAAGGTAAGAATTTTAGAAAGCAAATATATTTTCTTTACAAAAAAATAATGCATGGAAAGAAAAAAGATTATTGGATTCAAGCAAAAAATATAATATTTAACACTTCTATATCAATTAGAATTTTACCTTATATAAAAAAAAATATCTATAATTCTATTTAAATAGTATTTTTGATAAATTTTACTAGAAACATATGTATGATTCTTCTACTTCTATGTTTACTTTTTGTTTTGATTTTGATTGATGATTAATTAGATTTTTCATTCTTGAATTTATTAGGATTTTCTAGCCTTCTATTGCATGAAAAAAAAATTATTTACAGCTTAATAAAACAAAGGACGTATGTTTCAATGATTCGGTTATTGTCTAGATTGGTGGATGCTTAACTTTTTAACCCTCAACTTTTTAATTGTTTTTGTCAATATAATAGAATTCAACATTTGTATATATATATATCTTCTTTATTTTTATTCAAACCATTCTTTAGGGTCAAAATTTCGCTCAGACAAGCTAAGAATTATATTCATCAAAATTGAAGCTTTGTGATCACTATTGTATTGTTTTGTTGTTGTTTACAGGTTGTAGATAAATTTTGGTTAGCTTTGAGGAATTCTTCTGTAAAGATTAGATTTAATTGTATTGTATTAATATCTCTATTAGTATTATTTTGTGCTAGTTTACAGTTTGTAGATGAATGTTGATCGGTTTGGGGGAATTTTTGTGTGTAAAATATAAGTTTAATTGTATTATTTTGATATCTATTTTATCGTTTTATTTTGTTGTAGTTTACAGGTGCTACATAAATGTTGGTCGGCTTTGAATAATTTTTATAGGTAAAGGTTAGGTTTAATTGTGTTATTTTGAAATCTTAGCTTTGAATTTATTTTTTTTGCGCAAAGGTTAGGTTTAGTCGTATTATTTTGATATCTCTATTATCGTATTATTTTATTTGAGTTTACAGGTATTAAATGACTGTTGGACGGCCTTGAGAAAATTTTTGTGTAAAGGTTAGGTTTAATTGTATTATTTTATTGTCTCTATCATCGTAATGTTTTGTTGCAGTTTACAGATGGTAGATTTTTTGATAAATGTTAAGTTTAATTAAATAAATTTTTCAGCTTTACATATTCATGTTGAATTTATTTATTGTATTCGTCTTTATAATTTAAACATATATCCTATTTGTCACACCCCCTTTTTAACCGAAAAAAAAAGATTAATTTCATGGTTCGAGAGGATTTTTATTATTAAGTGACAAAAGAAAACGATTTGTTTCGAAGAAGGATTGTTTTTACATTTGAAATCAGAGTCTCCACTTGGCATAATCTGGTGTGCCAAGTCACCATTGGAAAATCCTTTTCAAAACCATTTGACTCTTTAAACTGGTTTGCGAACAGAGATTCCAGCTAAGGAATTCTGTTGACTAAAGGGAAGGTGTTAGGCACCCCTCGATCCCGTGGTTCGACCATGGTCGCTTGGTGGAACATATCGGCTAATTCGACGCTAAGAGTGTATAAACCACACAAAAACATACAAACCAATCAATCAAACAAACAAACCATCAAATCCAAAATTATAGTGTTCAGTCCAATTATTACAATCCAAAAATAGAAAAATGCAAAAAATATAAATCCTATTCTAAACTAACCCTAAACTATGCTCCGTCGTTTTACCCGATGCCTTGGGCCTTCATCACGGACGTCCTCTGAGTACAAAATACTTCGGGGCATTCCCCGAATAAATCAACGCAAATACTTTGGGGCATTCCCCGGCCAAATAAATACAATAGATGTCAATGTATAAATCAAAACCATTCCACAAATATTTCACCATTCAACAATCACAAATCCTAAATCTTGCCTACCCAACTTATTGCTTGCCTAATGATCCACGGCCTAAAACATGATACTATCAAACTTAACAAAGTTGGTGTTCATTCCGAACCAGGCAATCATCACTGAACCAACATAAATCAACGTTCTCTTTTGACAATTTTCGATCTTTTTCCCCAAAATTCAACTTAACCTCAAATCAAATACGTGATGAACATACTTCACACCAGGATTAACAATTAGATAACGACGAGTAAAATCACGTCAATCAAATTAAACCAAATTCAACCAAAAATCATACCATTCAAAAATATTCACAAAAATAAATAAATAAGAGATATAGAATTTGACCTTTGAATATTACGTTGATAACACTGTCTAAGAAAACCAGATCAGAAAACCTGAATAGAGGACCTCGACAGCGACCAAAATCCACACTCAGTATAGAGAAATAGAAACCCAAAATTGAAGTCGAATAATCGAAAGGGATAACCAAACGCCTAACTTTGAGAATTGAACCGGATTCAATCACCACTCTATCATATTCGAATGAACTGACAACCAGAATTGGTGTTTTCGATGAGAATTAAACCAGAATCAAGGTCAGGAAAAATGGTTTGACGCGGATTTGGATGGAACAAAGGGCTGGACGTCATATTTTCACTACACTGGAGCTCTGGTAAGCTCGGTATTGACGACAAATTGGAGAACAACAGACGACTGTAGTGTTTTCCGATGATATCTCACCGGAAACGTCTCTCTCGTCCTTCCTCTCTCACTCAAACTATTGCCTCTCTCTGATTTCTCACTCTCTTCTCGATCTCACTGTTTTGCTCCCATTCCCGTGTATGTGTGTGTGCTTGAGCGTGTGTAGTGCATTTCTCGATGACTAAACGGTAGCTACAGTGACCACTGAAGCTTTCTCAGTGATGATCCCGATCGATTTTCGGTGAGGAACTCACTGGAAATAGTCAAACCCAACGCCTTTTCTCTCCTTCTCGATCGATTTCAGCTCTTGACCCTTTTTCCCTCTCTCTTCGATCTATCCCTCTCCTCGATGGTGTGTGTTGCTGTGGTGAGGGGAATGTGAATCCTGGTAGAGAAGATGATTTTTGTCTCTGTCGAATTGTTGTGCGTTTGTTGTGTATATGGAAAATGGAAGTTGTGCCTAATCCCCTCTATCCGTACCCTCTCTGTATTGTTTTGTGGAGTGTATATTGTGAGTGGAATTCAATTCCAGTGAGGTGAGGGTGGGGTCGTGAGGTAGGGTAGGTGGGGTAGAGGTAGGGTAGGTAAGGTGTGATGTGGTTTAATTTGATTGGATGGGTTGTTAGGATAAGATGTAGGGGTTAGGATAGGATAGGATTTGTTAGGGAGTTTGTTATTTTTTTGTATTTTGAAAAGGTATATCACACGGGTGAGGGTACACGATAGGATAACATAAAATGGGTAAAAGTGAATAAAATTGAACTTTAAGAGGACGAAATCACGTGTCTACATCATGTCCCCTTTAGATGTAAACACATGGTTTTTTCATACAAAGCAGTAGACAATGAGGCAAAATTTTGTCCTGACCTTTATTTAAAAGCACGGAGCAAGAGGAAGGAGGAAAATCAGGTCTTGACTTAGGACATCCTACCTACCCTAGTTATGAGGGGATCAAGCGACGAGTATCTCAAAGAATTAGAAGGAGGTGGACTATACCGAGTTGGAGAGTCGAGTGAGGTTCCATCAAGGTTCCGGTCTGCGGCTTTGTCATTACATCAAAAAATGAAAATTACAAGTTAAAACATAAATGAAATTACAAAAAATCCTTTCTATACAGCTTCTGTTGGCTCTTGACTCGGCTTTTATCACCCTATTCTTCAGGCGGGCTCCTGACTTGCAATTTCTTTTGAACTTGTTGCTTGGCTTTCAGTTACTTCGCTTTGTTGCATGACTTTTCATTTCTTTACCCTATTCTCCAGGCGGGCTCCTGACTTGCTATTTCATCACTTTGTTGCTTGACTTTTCATTTCTTCACTCTGTTCTTCAGGCGGGCCTCTGACTTGCTATTTCATCACCCTGTTCTTCAGGCGGGCTCCTGAAACCTAAAATTAAAACTAGAACGAAAATTATCCTCAAACAAGAATTATAATAAAATAGTATTTCATTTTTGAAAGTGTTGTCCCATTTTTCAGGAGGGTCCTGAACAAAAAGTAAAATCCCATTTTTCAGGAGGATCTTGAACATAAAGTAAAATCCCATTTTTCAGGAGGGTCCTGAACATAAAGTAAAATCCCATTTTTCAGGAGGGTCCTCAATCATAAAATAAAATCCCATTTTTCAGGAGGATCTTGAACATAAAGTAAAATCCCATTTTCAGGAGGGTCCTGAACATAAAGTAAAATCCCATTTTTTAGGAGGGTCCTCAATCATAAAATAAAATCCCATTTTTCAGGAGGGTCTTGAACATAAAGTAAAATCCCATTTTTCAGGAGGGTCCTGAATCTTAAATCTTTATTTGGTTGGACCGAGCCCGAAATAGGGCAGCCTACGTATCTCACTCCCGAGAGAGGAGAATCAGGTCGCACGTAGTTCCATCAGCTTGTTCTTTGTTTTGATTTGATTGATTTTTTTTTATTATATTTTTTTTATTTTCGAACTCTTTCTTTTATTCTTATTTTCTAGACATTTATCTTTGACTCTATTTTGATTCCAAAAGAGGGATATGAAAGAAAAATAAAACGAAGCTCAAACGGGTAAACAAAAGATGACACAATGTTTGGATAGAAGAATAAAATGCCTTCATCATATCAATCTTCAAAAATGCAAGTACTAAACATGCAATAAACTCAACAAAGGATCAAATATCATACATAGTATCTTTTGACCGCATCAGCATTGATAGCCATTTCTGCCATTTTGCCTTCCATAGCTGTCAAATATAAGGCTCCATTGGGCAACACTTTCTTCACAACGAAGGGACCTTGCCAGTTAGGGGAGAACTTGCCTTTCGCTTCAACCTGGTGAGGAATGATACGTCTCAATACCAACTGACCGACTTCAAAATTCCTGGGACGGACCTTTTTGTTATATGCTCGAGCCATCCTTCTCTGATACAAGTGGCCATGACACACAGACGTTAGCCCTTTTTCCTCAATCAAGCTCAAATGTTCCAGTCGGGTTTTTACCCATTCATCATCATCAATCTCTGCTTCTACAATGACTCGAAGAGAGGGAATTTCAACTTCTGCAGGGATGACTGCTTCTGTCACATACACTAATAAATATGGAGTTGCCCCTGTTGAAGTGTGAACAGTGGTGCGATAACCTAGCAATGCAAACGGCAACTTTTCATGCCACTGTCTAGACCCTTGTACCATTTTTCGCAGTATCTTTTTTATATTCTTATTAGCGGCTTCTACAACACCATTTGCCTTTGGGCGATATAGAGTAGAATTTCGATGTGTGATCTTAAACTGTTGACATACTTCTTGCATCAAATGACTATTGAGATTGGCAGCATTGTCTGTAATGATCATCTTAGGAATTCCAAATCTACAAATGATATTGGCATGAACAAAATCTACCACATCCTTCTTTGTCACTGACTTGAAAGTTAGTGCTTCTACCCACTTTGTGAAGTAATCAATGGCTACCAAAATGAATCTATGCCCATTTGATGCCTTCGGCTCAATCGGTCCAATCACATCCATTCCCCAAGCCACGAACGGCCATAGAGCGGCCATTGCATGCAACTCAACAGGAGGAGAACATATCAGATCACCGTGTACCTTACATTGATGACACTTTCGAAAAAATTGAATAGAATCCTTTTCCATAGTAAGCCAGTAATAACCTACTCGAAGAATCTTCTTTGACAAAACATGACCGTTCATGTGTGACCCGCATACTCCATAGTGTATTTCAACCAGGATTGCCTAGGCTTCTCTTGCATCTACACACCTTAAAAGTCCCAGATCTGGGGTCCTCTTATACAAGATTCCCCCACTTAAGAAAAATCCACTAGCCAAACGCCTAATAGTCCTCTTTTGATCGTTGGTGGCATATGCTGGGTATTCTCCTGACTGAATGTACCGCTTGATATCCAAGAACCAAGGTTCTCCATCGAGCTCTTCTTCAACCACATCACAGTAAGCATGATGATCACGACTCTGTATATGCACTGGATCGATGTAGGCTTTGTCAGGATGTTGGAGAATTGAAGACAGAGTGGCTAAAGCATTAGCAATTTCATTATGAATCCTTGGAATATGCCTAAATTTTACCAACATAAACCGTTGACATAGCTCCTGCAAGCATTGTCGATACGGGATGAGCTTCAAATCTCGCATCTCCCAATCGCCTTAAATTTGATGGATGAGCAAATCCGAATCTCCCAACACCAATAATTCTTGGTCTCCCATATCAACAGCTAACCTCAAATCAAGAATGCAGGCTTTATACTCTGCCATATTGTTAGTATAGTAGAATCAAAGTTGTGCTACTACCAGGAAATATTATCCCGATTCAGAGATAAGAACCGCACCTATTCCGACTCCTTTCATATTGACAGCTCCATCGAAGAATAACCTTCAACCTGGATCAGTATCTATAATGACTTCATCGACACACGACACTTCTTCGTCAGGAAAATATGTCTTTAATGGCTCGTACTCTTCATCGATGGCATTCTCAGCAAGATGATCTGCCAAGGCTTGGGCTTTTATGGAGGTTCGAGTCACATATTCAATGTCGAACTCGGTAAGCAATATTTGCCACTTTGCTAATCGACCTGTTGGCATAGGCTTCTGAAAGATATACTTCAAAGGATCCATGCGGGAGATGAGATAAGTAGTATAGGATGAGAGATAATGCTTCAAATTCTGTGCTACCCAAGTTAGGGCACAACACGTCCTTTCAAGAAGAGTATACCTGGCCTCATATGCGGTGAACTTCTTGCTAAGATAATAAATAGCCTGCTCCTTTTTGCCTGTGACATCATGTTGACCCAGGACACAACCAAAAGAATTATCCATGACTGATAAATATAAGATTAAAGGCCTACCAGGATCCGGGGGTACCAGCACTGGCGGATTTGACAAATATCTTTTGATTCGATCGAACGCTTCCTGACATTCTTCAGTTCATTCTACCGCAACACTCTTTTTCAACAACTTGAATATGGGCTCACAAGTGGTTGTGAGTTGAGCAATCAACCTGCTAATGTAGTTCAGTCTACCAAGCAAACTCATCACCTCCGTTCTATTCTTGGGCGGGGGCAAATCCTGAATGGCTTTGATTTTCGAGGGATCCAATTCAATTCCCCAACGGCTGACTACAAACCCCAACAACTTTCCAGATGGAACTCCAAATACACATTTTGCCGGGTTGAGTTTGAGATTATACCTGCGAAGACTTTCAAAGAACTTTCTTAAATCTTTAACATGGTCGGCCTAACTTTTTGAATTAATAATCACATCATCCACGTAGACCTCAATCTCCTTATGTATCATATCATGAAACATAGTGGTCATGGCTTTCATGTGTGTTGATCCAGCATTCTTCAAACCAAACGGCATCACTCGATAACAATAAGTTCCCCATGGTGTGATAAAAGATGTCTTCTCCGCGTCTTCATCATCCATAATGATTAGCAACCTCGATAGCAATCCATAAAAGAGGCAACCTCATGTTTAGCATAGTTGTCTAACAAAATGTGGATGTTGGGCAGTGGAAAATCATCTTTCGGACTTGCTCTGTTCAAATCACAGTAATCAACACACACTCGAATTTTTCCATCTTTCTTTGGTACAAGAACAACATTGGCTAACCACATGGGATAACGAACCACTCGAATTACTTTGGCTTCAAGTTGTTTCATGATTTCCTCTTTGCTTTTAACACATACATCAGTTTTAAACTTCCTCAACTTCTGTTTGACAGGAGGGAACGCGAGATCAGTTGGCAATTTGTGAGCCACTAATTCAGTGCTTAAACCACACATATCATCATAAGACCATGCAAAAACATCCTTATAATCAATTAATGCTTGAATCATTCCCTCTTTTAGCTGTGGCAAAGCATGTACACTGATTTTAATTTCCCTAACATCTTCTTGATCCCCTAGATTTATTGGCTCAGTCTCATTCAAATTAGGATTCGGTTTGTCTTCAAACTGTTCCAACTCTTTGCTTATTTCTTCTAGTGCTTCTTCTACATCATATTCCCCATCTTGCTTCATTACATCTTGATTAGTTTGGATTTTAAGATCAGGCTGAAAATTCTGCACGTCTGCCATACTGGTACCTTCTTCTACTTCGACCATATCAACTTCAATAAAAGGGTTCTGGAAGTCATCAACCAATTCAACTTCAAATTCCACATGCTTCGTGACACCACTCTTAACAAATGATTTACTGAGTGGTGGCATTGGGCGAGGGAGTGAGCATGTTTCCTTTTTCCTTCTTTTGGCTTTCTTCAGATCTTCAGCCGTAGGCTCAAATCCCAGACCAAACGTGCCTACGTTCTCACTTGGTCATATGGGATGAACTATACCGTGCAGAGACGCTCCCAAACCCTTTCCTGGCTCAAATTTGTATTTCCAAAGTTCACTCACCATCATGATAGAAGCAGAAGACAATTGTGGTCCCGGTATAACCTGCCATTCAAGGATACGATTCACTGGCACTGTATAAAAAATTTGATAGACGAATGTCTCCTCTACGTTATTTTCTTCAATAAGAGACAAGGGAGAATCTTCGTAGGCAGACAAATCTCCTTCACCGTGAATAACTACTTCTTGCCTGTCATGCTCAAACTTAATCATTTGGTGCAGTGTAGATGCAACCGCCTTGGCCTTGTGGAACCACGACCTTCCCAACAACAGATTGTAAGAGGAGTCTACATTCAATACTTGAAACTCTATGGCAAACTCAACAGGCCCTATGGTCAACATTAGTTCTATTTCACCAATGGAATTTGATTTTGCACCATCGAAAGCCCTAACACATACATTGTTGGGCCTGATCCTGTCAGCACCAATGTTCAACTTTTGCAAAGTAGAAATAGGACAAATATTTGCACCTGAACCTCCATCAATCATAACATGAGTGACGTAGAACTCTTCAAACTTCACTGTAATGTAAAGGCCCCGGTTATGCCCTGTACCTTCAACAGGCAATTCATCATCAGAAAAGCTGATCCAATTTACCTCAAAGATTTTTTCAACCATTTTCTCTAGCTGATTTACTATAATCTCCTTAGGAAGATATGCTTCATTTAATACCTTCAGTAAAATATCACGATGCTCCCTGGAGTGCAAAAACAAAGATAAGAGGGAAATTTGAGCAGGGGTTTTCTTCAACTGGTCTAATATTGAATACTCTGGCAATTTCATCTTTTTCAAAAATTCTTCGGCTTCTTCTTCGGTGATAGGCTTTTTGATAAATGACAGCCCACTCACCGTTGGCTTGGACTTTCTTAAGCTTTCAGGCACGAACCATCTTCCTAACCTAGTCAAACCCCTTACCTCATCTACATCTTCCACTACTTCTTTCCCGTGACAGGTCATCACAGTCCACCCATAATTCTAGGGAACCCTTTTCGTATCAACTATCGGAGGTTGGGTCACCGGTTTGAGGACAATAGGCACTGCCAGTGCTCTTTTCACCGTCAAGATGGGCTGACTCAGAGCTCCCACCACTGTCAACTTAGGTTTATCCTGACTTAAATCACCATGCCTTCTGGCGCCTTGTACTGTGATCAGGGGTTTCTTTGTGCTTTCTTGGGCTTTAGCTTCTCTCATTCCTTCCTGGCTCAATGACATTGCTTTCAAAGACTCCGCTACGTTCACCGATTTCTCCTCAATGGTCTATATCTTGACAATAGGCTTATAACCCCTCGAAGACTCTTTCCCATCATATATCAATTCTAATATATTGGCTTCAGCATGATTTGGCAGCGTATTCTGGTTAATGTTTGGACCCTCCGGGGCCTGGACCAGCATCTGATTTGTGTCAATTAAATCTTGGACGGCTCTCTTTAAATGCCAGCATTTCTCAATATCATGGCCTGACATATCAGAATAGTACGCACACCTTAAAGAATAATCGAGATTCCTCGACGGTGGATTTGAAAGCCTTTCTTGAATTGGGCTTAAAACCTTTAACTTTCTCAACCTATCAAACAAGCTAGCATATGACTCCCCAAGAGGTGTGAATTGATTTTTAACTGCCTTCTCCTTCTTATACTCGGGCCTAGGCTAAAAACTAGTTCTGGAGGGGTTTTGGTAATTTGGTGGAGCGAATGGGCGATTTTGTGAAGCTTGCACGCGCCACTGCGGGTAAGAAGGGGTTTGGGCATATGGCTGCATGCAATATACTGGGTACGGGGGTGGTGGAATGAAATATAAAGGGTTTTGTGAAGGGTAGTAGTGGTGGGGAGGAATATATGTTGCTTGGGCGTAGACTTGGGCTTGGGATTAGGGATAGGGGCGAGGTGGTCTTTTGGGATAAGAATGGATTCCAGCTACGACAGTCGCCACATCCTCTTTCTTCTTTTTACCTCCAAATGCGACAGATCCGCCTTGAATCGCTTGTGTGGTGGCTTTTAATGTGGCAAAACTCACTATTCGGCCGGGTTTAAGTCCGTCCTCTATCATCTCCCCCATTTTGAGGACTTCTATAAAAGATTTTCCCATTGCCGGAAGTAAATATTAAAAATAGGTCTCATCCTGTTCCTGAATGAAAACTTCTACCAACTTACTTTATTTCATTGAAGCCTTTACCCTAGCGTCCTGTTCACGCCACCTTATCGCGTACTCCCTAAAACCTTCAATGGTCTTTTTCTTCATGTTGACCAAGGATTTTTCGTCCGAAATCAGGTCGATGTTATACTGAAAATGTTGAACAAATTCAGAAGCTAAGTCATCCCAATTGTTCCATTTATTGATATCTCGATCGATAAACCATTCTGAGGCCAGATCAGAAAGACTCTCACCAAAGAAGTCCATGAGTAGCTATTCCCTTCCTCCTGCAGCCCTCAACTGGTTACAATAATGTCTCAAGTGTGCCATGGGATCACCGTGTCCTGCATACTTCTCGAACTTAGGCATCTTAAAACTCAGGGAAAGGTTGATGTCTAGGAACATGCAAAGATCTTTATAAGAAACACTCCTATAATCTCCGATTTCTTACAAATTCCTCATGGCTTGTTCTAAACTTTTCAATTTTCGGGCTATGATATCCTGTTCCTCTGCTGTGACAGGTTTCTTCGTATCAAATGGAAATGCAGGCGGCTGAGTGTACCCATACAGTTCATTCATTTGCAAAGTAGGCTCCGGGGCATAATACTGACTATCTGAAACCTTCAGTACTGGCTCACTGACAGACCTAGGAAGCCTCATTGCGGGATGCACAGCATATATGGGAGTTTCATGTGGTGGTGGAGCCACGAATATCGGTATGATCGGTGATGCTGGCTGAGTAGATGGTCTCGATTGGGGAGCTGCCAAGGGCACACCAGAACTGCCAGGATAATAATGTCGCGGAGTGAATCCTGGCGCGTGCTCAGGTGACTCAGTAGGAGCAGAGAATTGCGCCTGAGATAGCGGTGGGCAATTAGAGATATTTCCAAGACCTTCAGGGAGCGGAGGAGGAGGCATTCCGCTGGCCCATGCCTGGTGTAAATCTATCAATTGTTTCCTGAGCCTTACTACCTCATCATTGTGTTCTAAACTTTCTTCCCTGTGATCCTGATCCGGGTCAATGAATGAATTTTCAATCTCTCTGCTAGCCATGGCGAGCTTTTCTTTGGATCTAGTGAAGTATGGGTGACTAGCCAGAGTGCTGCAAACCTACGACTGTTATCTGAAAGAACATGCTCATCAAAGACGACACCCGTTAGGATTTAGGGCACACAACAAGCATGGGAATCACATTGGTAAAATTATCCTAAATTCATGTTCATTTCTACCAGCTTTTGAGGGTATAGAGGTCATTTTAACATCATCCCGATTTTTATCTACACTTATTTTTGTCTACACCTATTATTATTATTATTTTTCTTTTCCCTCTCTTTTTTTTCTTCTTTTTTTTCGTATCAATCTTTGTTCTTTTCTTTTCTCTCGTTATCTACCTTTATTTTATCATTCTTTATGGCTTTTGTTTTTATTTAAAAGAGGAAAAATAATGAAAAACAACGAAACAAAATGATTAGATCGAACCCAAAAGTAGGTTTCCTACGTATCATGTTGTACATGAATCAGATCTTGCGTAGTTCGGGCAGCATGTGCATAAACATCACCCACTTTTTTTTTTCGAAAACGAAAATAAACAAACAAAGAAAAGACGTAACATCATAACATTTTGAAGAAAGAAAACAACAAAAACATACAAAAAGTTTGGGACCACTTTAAAACTAAACAATAAATACGAAACAACATTCTAGACCCCTAAGACGACATAGGTAAAATTACTAATAAAGACCCTATTACCAAAAACAACTTGACTTCGACTTAAAGCAGACACCACCCTACAATGACAGACACATAAAAGACTCAAACTGAATAAAGATAAGAAACACTCTTTTTGACTGGTGGTCTGCGTGATGACCCTGGCTGAGATGGACCTGCCTGTGAAGTTCTATTTCTCCCATTTAAAATTTATAGCATATCCTGTAAAGACACCCTGATATTGGGGAAGAAGCTTCGGGCCTGTATCCCTACCTCATGAGGAGTGCACTTGGAAAGATTATTCTGACACCTTTTTACTGTCTTGAACAAATCTGTTAACTGAACTCTCAGTGTTTCCACTTTGGACCCTACACTTTCATCCTGATGGTCGTCTACTATGTATTCTTCATGTATTCTCCCTCTAAGCTGCGCTGGTAAGGGTTGACTGATACCCCGAGGGATAGATTGAAGTCAGACCTCATATCCTTGAGTGTGGCCCGGATTATCCAAACTTTCTTTGAGTGTGTCCACACCTAGCTTTGTTGCATGTTTCCAAAACTGCTCGTACTTGCTCTCACCTAAGGCTTGGTCCTTGAAGTACTCAACATCCTTCAGAAGATCCACTGCTGGTGACACGTCCTGCAGCCTACCCAACTGGCGCATTACCCTAGAAGGACTGTATGGTCTAGTGCAATTGAGCCCTAACATAACTAAAGGGAGCTGCGTCTGACAACCCAACAAGATTATCTTCGGTCGAAGCCACAGATAAGCCCACAAAATGTTATCCCTGGTTCTCGACTCAAGAAATTCAATCCAAGCGTCAACTCCCACGGGTAATGAGAATTTATCCAAACGCAACCTGGAGTCCATGGCTTTCACTCGATTGGGAATACAACGATCTAACACATCTGGTCTAACTAAAGAAGGTGCATGCAAATGCTCCATCATCCATAACTGCAATATCAAGTTACTGCCCTCAAAAAATCTCTTTCCCCCCTTTACTTCGGTTAAAGCCTTATATATTTCTGTTAAGATCATGGGTATGAGAGTAAACCTGCCCTTTTGATTAATGCCCTTGTCGTTTTGACCCTTATGAAATAGGGCCATCACCACAGATTGCTAACGGGTATTAATATGTCTTTCTTCTAGTGGAAACACTAAAGTACCTAACAAAGCGAAGGTGAAGACTTTAAGACGTTTTCTCTCCCACTTCTCCTTAGTCACATGAAATTCATCCTAAAAGCAATCAAAACCTTCTGAGGGCCCAAATCTAGCGAACAAAAAATCTAAGGAAACCCACGAATCAATTAAACAACCCAAATGGATACCCTTACTTTTTAAACCACAAGACTGCAAAAATCTCACGCCAGTGTGATTTCGTGCTCGGATCATATCCTTCTCGATATAGGGAAAATGCAACAAACCGGATATTTCTTCCAAATTAGGAGTCATTTCACATTCCTCAAACCTGAACACCAAACTATTTGGATCCCAAAAGGTCAACAAAGCCTCTATTAAATCTGAACGAGGGGTAACAAGCAGAAGTTCCATAAGATTACCTAAAATTTTAATCAGTTTCTGCTGATCAACATAGTTAAACATTTCCCACCATTTGATTAACTTTTGGGCCACCTTGACAACCATCAAGACTCTAGACTTGGTGGACAAATCCATCCTGTAACAACAAACAAGATGTTATCTCAAAAATTCAACAAGAGTAGAAGATTTCCAACCCTTGGGATTTTTTACGCAAACATATGTCGATGGGACAGACCATATTCATGACTCCAATTTGCCGAATAGAAGTACCGAGCGAGATCAGTCTACTTGGCTAACAACTCTAGATTACGGGGCGAGAAACCTAGGCTAATAGTAAGACAAAGGTCAACACAAAGAATACCGGACCCCCTCCCCCCCGAGGGTTGCCTACGTATCCCAACCCGAGGAAAGGGAATCACGTATGCGTAATTCATCCAACTTGGACACTTAACGATTAACTAATAAATTGACCCTAACTTATGATACAACCAAAAACAAACGAATGAAAACTTTTTGGATTTTCAACTAGACGTTTCAACTAAGACTGACATCACCAATTATGAAAAAAAAAATCTTTTTGGTATTTTGTTTTTGACCAATAAGTAGAAAAAGCAAACAAACCCCCCGCTCCCCCCCCCCTTTTTTTTGTTGAACTTACGGTACCTTGAGAAGATAAATGCAAAACGTAAAAAAAATCTTTTTGAGTTTTTGGATCGTGAAGAACAAGGGCCATAAAGAACTCTAAAATAAACTACGACACTCCTTTTGATTCATTCTTTTCGACTCATTTTTTTTTGTTTTTTTCTATATTTTTTTCTCTTTTTTTTTGTTTTTGCCTACACACCTTACTCCTAACAATTTTTCAAATCAGTCTGTCAAATGACTATGTTACCCTTAAAGATGCAACAATTAGCACATAGAGATACTTTAGAGGTGAGTTTCCTACAAAGGATTATGTGGGTCCCGCTAGGTCTAAGTATGATGCACATAAGCATGACCTAAAGGCTGACCTACGTTGTGGTTCACTAACAAGGCTGTTCGGGAGAGCGTATGGTCGATAGTGGCTGCTTTGCTTTCAACCTACTCCATAACACCGACGGATCCCCCCCTAAAATAAGGATGACTCAACTAGAGGTCGTGTACAACACGTGTAGTACGGACTTGTTGCAAAAAGAAGGCCTGGGGGTAGACACATGATGACAGATATAAAAGCGGTAACACATAAGATAAATACTATAAACAAAGAGCACGAAAAACGCACAAAAATGAAAACAATAACACAAACAAAATCACAAACAATGTTTATACACTCGTAATGCCAAACAAAGCCAATACGACTCCAAAAAATAGCTCGAATTCTAAAAACTTATCACTGTCCCCAGCAGAGTCGCTAGAGTTGTCACACCCCTTTTTTAACAAAAAAAAAGGATTAATTTCATGGTTCGAGAGTATTTTTATTATTAAGTGACAAAAGAAAACAATTTGTTTCGAAGAAGGATTGTTTTTACATTTGAAATCAGAGTCGCCACTTGGCATAATCCGGTGTGCCAAGTCACCATTGGAAAATACTTTTCAAAACCATTTGACTCTTTAAACTGGTTTGTAAACAGAGATTCCAGCTAAAGAATTCTGTTGACCGAAGGGAAGGTGTTAGGCACCCCTCGATCCCGTGGTTCGACCATGGTCGCTTGGTGGAACATATCGGCTAATTCGACGCTAAGAGTGTATAAACCACACAAAAACATACAAACCAATCAATCAAACAAACAAACCATCAAATCCAAAATTATAGTGTTCAGTCCAATTATTACAATCCAAAAATAGAAAAATGCGAAAAATATAAATCCTATTCTAAACTAACCCTAAACTATGCTCCGTCGTTTTATCCGATGCCTTGGGACTTCATCACGGACGTCCTCCGAGTACAAAATACTTCGGGGCATTCCCCGGATAAATCAACGCAAATACTTTGGGGCATTCCCCAGCCAAATAAATACAATAGATGTCAATGTATAAATTTAACCATTCCACAAATATTTCACCATTCAACAATCACAAATCCTAAATATTGCCTACCCGACTTATTGCTTGCCTAATGATCCACGGCCTAAAACATAATTCTATCGAACTTAACAAAGTCGATGTTCATTCTGAATCAGGCAATCATCACTGAACCAACATAAATCAACGTTCTCTTTTGACAATTTTCGATCTTTTGCCCCAAAATTCAACTTAACCTCAAATCAACTACGTGATGAACATACTTTACACCAGGATTAACAATCAGATAACGACGAGTAAAATCACGTCAACCAAATTAAACCAAATTCAACCAAAAATCACACCATTCAAAAATATTCACAAAAATAAATAAATAAGAGATATAGAATTGGACCTTCGAATATTACGTTGATAACACTGTCTAAGAAAACCAGATCAGAAATCCCAAATAGAGAACCTCGACAGCGAGCAAAATCCACACTCGGTATAGAGAAATAGAAACCCAAAATTGAAGTCGAATAATCGAAAGGGATAACCAAACGCCTAACTTTGAGAATTGAACCGGATTCAATCACCACTCTATCATATTCGAATGAACTGACAGCCAGAATTGGTGTTTCCGATGAGAATTAAACCAGAATCAAGGTCGGGAAAAATGGTTTGACGCGGATTTGGATGGAACAAAGGGCTGGACGTCATATTTTTGCTACACCGGAGCTCCGGTGAACTCGGTATTGATGACAAATTAGAGAACATCAGACGACTGTAGCGTTTTCCGGTGATATCTCATCGGAAACGTCTCTCTCGCCCTTCCTCTCTCACTCAAACTATTGCCTCTCTCCGATTTCTCACTCTCTTCTCGATCTCACTGTTTTGCTCCCATTCCCGTGTGCGTATGTGTGCTTGAGCGTGTGTAGTGCATTTTCCGATGACTAAACGGTAGCTACAGTGACCGCTGAAGCTTTCTCAGTGATGATCCCGATCGATTTTCGGTGAGGAACTTACTGGAAATAGTCAAACCCAACGTCTTTTCTCTCTTTCTCGATCGATTTCAGCTCTTTACCCTTTTTCCTCTCTCTTCGATCTGTCCCTCTCCTCGATAGTGTGTGTTGCTGTGGTGAGGGGAATGTGAATCCTGGTAGAGAAGATGATTTTTGTCTCTGTCGAATTGTTGTGCGTTTGTTGTGTATATGGAAAATGGAAGTTGTGCCTAATCCCCTCTATCCGTACCCTCTCTGTATTGTTTTGTGGAGTGTATATTGTGAGTGGAATTCAATTCCAGTGAGGTGAGGGTGGGGTCGTGAGGTAGGGTAGGTGGGGTAGAGGTAGGGTAGGTGAGGTGTGATGTGGTTTATTTTGATTGGATGGGTTGTTAGGATAAGATGTAGGGGTTAGGATAGGATAGGATTTGTTAGGGAGTTTGTTATTTTTTTGTATTTTGTGAGGGTATATCACACGGGTGAGGGTACACGATAGGATAACATAAAATGGGTAAAAGTGAATAAAATTGAACTTTAAGAGGACGAAATCACATGTCTACACTATTTAGTGTGATGTTTGAACTCATTAAAGTGAGATACACGCGTGAGGCGCGTACAACTAAATTAGTCTATATAATATATTAAAAGCGTGAACACCTTGATTTGAACTTTTTGCCCTTCATTAAAAGACTCTGCAAAAGACAAAATCGTCTTTTTACATTTTTTCTTAATTTATTATCAATTAATTTTTATATTAAAGTCTTTATTTGATTTAGGTAAGAAATCATAATATTTAATGATTCTAAATCAATAAGAATTTTACCTTAAATAAAAATAAATTTCTGTAATTTTATTTAAGAAAATATTTTGGAACATTCCTCTTTCTTTTATATTCTTCCACCCAATACATGCACGAAGAATACTTCTAATATGGTAATATCATATGCAATTTGATTTCATTCAAAAAAAAAAAAATACAAAGCAAACTATAAATAGAACAACAATTCTTTAGTCTCAATCACGTAGAAAATTGGGCCGTATATGTTTGTTTTCCTTCAAAGAAAATATATTTTTCTTGCAATTCTCTATTCTTATTCATTTCTTAGCTAAACTAATGAATTTTTTTGGCTTGTTTTGTCTTTAAAAGTTTATATATTTTGTTGCACTTTTCTATTTTTTTTTTCTCCTTTTTAATGTATGATCTCTCCTTTTGATAATTTCTCGTGTTTTCTTTTTCAGGATCGAAAAATTCGATGAAACAAACATGTTGCCATCAAATAAAGTAGCTGAAAAAATCAAAGGTTTATATATTATTTTGATTCTGATTCGAGTCATATTCATTGTCATCATCCTCTTTGTCTTTCTTTATTTATTTTTCGGATCACTTACTTCTTTCTGTTGTCTTTACTTTTGCAGGTTCCAAAATGTACGTAGGGAAAAGACAAGTTTAGGTATAAAATTTTCTTATTCGATGAAATTTTTATAGTATCTATGATTAAGAAGATAAATTTGTTTGTGATTTGAGGTAAGTTTTTAAAAGTTTTAGTATATTTTTTAAGTTTACAATAAATAAATTGTCATCTATTCTTCATAGACAACTACTAATTGAAAAGTTAATAATTAAATCATGTATTCTTGATAGATAAATGTTAATTGATAAATATTTTGTGATTTCTGTTTTTAATGACTCATATGTAATTAATAATTCAAAATTAACTTATTTGCAATTTTAAAGTCCTAAAATATATAGTAAACAAGAAAATATCATCAATAGTATAGGTAGATTTTACGTAGGAAAATGGACTCCCAATTTTATTATTTCATGGATTCTATGTGTATGTTGCAATGTGTGCATTTTTTTAAATATTTTACACCCCACATTAACGGTTTTATCAGATTTATTTGAAAACTACATAAAATGACACTAGAATATATTTTCCTTTTTGATAATTAACTTTTATGGCAAGAGAATGCAGTAGCACATAAGCTACCACCATCCCATCATGACTGTTTGATATGTATTTTTATATTTATATTAATCTATATCTATAATCTATAATTTATAATATATCTATAATCTATAATATATTAAAAGTGTGAAGACCTTATAAAAGTGGTTTGAACTTTTTGTCCTTCATTAAAAGACCATTTTTTAGATAAAATTATCTTTTTACTATTTTCTTTAATTTATTATTTAATTATTTTTATTTTATTAACTAGACTCCTAAAATATATGGAACTCCTAAAATATATGGAAGGAGAATCAATTAATATTTTTCTTTGTACTGATCAATTAGAAAAATACTTCTAAAATAGGAAATACTTCTGTAAATATTGAGATGCACCTCTTCCCTCTATAAATATTGAGATTCACCTCTTCGCTGATTTTTGGCTTATAAGCATTCTAGTGTTTACCAAATTATAGTAAATACGCTAAAAATTATTATAAGTTGGTTAATCAACTTATAATAAAATTAGGCAAACACCCTCTTATTAATATAGTATCATTTTCCTTAAATTATTCAATGTTTTGAAGGATACATCGATACTATATGATATATATTACATAGAGATAAGTATTCAGTATCTCCTCAAACTATGATCAAAGTTGCTACGATACACTCTAATTTCACAAGTAAAAGTTAGGTTTAATTGTATTGTTTTTATATCTTTGTTTTGAGAAATTTTTTTGTGTAAAGGTTAAGCTTAGTTGTATTATTTTGATATTTCTATTATTGTATTATTTTGTTATAATTTACAAATGGTAGATGAGTGTCAGACGTCTTGGAATTTTTTTTTTGTGTGTAATTATATTGTTTTGATGTCTTTATTGTTGTATTATTTTGTTACAGTTGACAGGTGGTAGATGAATGTCGATCGCTTTGACATTTTTTTTAGTAAATGTTAGGTTTAATTAAATAAATTCTTCAAAAGATGTTGAATTTAATTATTGTATATATCTTTGTTATTTAGAAAAATATCTTATTTATTAGTGTAACGTTTGAACTTAATAAAGTGAGGTACACGTGCGAGGCGCGTACATCTAAACTAGTAAAGGATCTATAATATATAATCTATAATTTATAATATATAAATACTAAAAGTGTGAAGGGCCGTAGAAATATTATTTGACTTTTTGCCCTTTATTAAAAAGTCTCTACTTTAGACAAAATTATTTTTTCACTATTTTTCTAATATTTAAGAGTTTGAAAATTAATTAAATAATTATTGTAAATCTTTCCTTATTAAAAGTCATCGGAATTAGTGACAATTAATACCCCTTTCATTAGTTTAAGAATTCTAAACCAACCAAAATTGATTTTAAGAAGATTTGAAAAATCTAGAAATAAATATGAAAGTATTAGAATTAGAAAAATATAAGAAATACCAAATTTGTAAAAGTTTTAAGTAAGTAATCAAAAATTTTCTAAAGATTTAACTTTAAAAATAAAGAAAGATTTTAAATATAGAAAAAAATTAGTTGTACTACAAATATGGTTCAAATCGATGTGTGCCTCTATCAACAAGAAAAGGAGGTACTGCATAGCAAACGCAAAAGTGGCAATCCATTAACCACTTGAAACTTCTGGTGATAAAATATATATGTGCTTACAGTAAAATATATGTTTTGAACTTTTTGCACTTCATTAAAAATCGTCGTAATAGACAAAATCGTCTAATTTTAAATAATTGAAAGTTACACGTGCGAGGCACGTATAACTAAACTAGTTCATTTACAAATCTAAAAATTACATAAACCCACAATTTATGTTTCACTTATTACAAAAAAATATCATCTCCCTAAACATATTACATAAATTTCACTTTTTAAGATTCTCTCTTAAAGTACATATACATACATATCCCCTTTTCTCTCAACATTTTTTCTCCATAAAAAAGGCTAAAATCAAGGATCTGTTTCCATGTTTGAAATCAACAATGTTTGACTCCAACTCCCTAGCATTCAATTTTAAGATAATCTCTTTTTATCAATCTGATTTTTTTAATTTTGAGGTTGGTAAAAAAAATAATTATATTATTGAAATTTGGTGATTTCGAATGAACAAAATGTTTCATGTTGTGATTAAGTAATTTTTTGGGTTTCTACTTTACTAAAATATAGTTTATATATCTAGATTTTTCTTTTTTCTTTTCAGAATCCTCTATTTCAAGTACAAACAGTGGTATTCAGCGACGAACAACACGTTGAAATCAATAAGAATGGTATTCGGAGCCCTCACTTTTGGTTGGCTGACGATTGAGCTTGTTTTGAAGCCGTGGCTTTACAAAACCCGAGCCACCATGGACAGGTCTGACCCTTCTCATGACCCCGACGATGTTGAAGCTGCCACCGATCAAACTTCAGAAGCCGACAAGTCTCAAGTCGATGTTGATCCTCGCCCGAAAAATAACTGATCTAGAGTTATGTTTAATTTTTGGGTTGTTTATCCCAATATGTTATATGCTTTAGTTTAACTTGATAATAATAAAAAAAAATTAGGAATATGGTGGCTTGTTAATTTCTGTTTTTTTTGTTTCAGTTTCTAATGTTTATAGTATTACGGTTGAGGGAGAAAAGGTATTGCCGAAGTTTAATTCGATTCAAGTGGAAATTTCATCTACCTTGCAAGTGTAGATTGGATTTGATTAGGGACTATGTTAATTATTAACTAGATTATCCATAATATAAGCTTTGAAATATTGCATTTGCCGGATTTACCACTCGTAGGATCAATCACTAGATTGCCCTTAATATAGGTGTATGTGTAAATATCAATGTAAAAATCTTTGTATAGATTACGCATATACATATGTCAAGATGAGATTATTTTCTGGGTGTTTACATATCTATAGTCTATATACATATGTGTTTACTGGTTGTTTACATATTAATTAGTATGTATGTGTATATTACATGTTGTTGAACATATACATAAGTTATTTTTGAAATTATGTTTTGTTTTTTGTGTTTGAGGTAATGGACATTAAATATGTATATGTTAAACATATACATAAGTTTTCACGTGTTATTAAACTTGTAATGAAATGTACAGTTCTGTTGAACATATACATAAGTGGATTTTGGATTATGTTTGTTTATATGTGTTTGAGACAATGCACATTACATATGCATCTGTTAGACATATACATAAGTTTTGATATGTTGTTTGATGTGCAATGAAATGCCCAATTTTTTTATATGTTGGTATGAACATACATTACTTTTTATATGTTGTTGAACATATACATGAATGAGTTTGGATTATGTATTTGTTATGTGTGTTTGAGGCAACGCAAATTACATAGGTATATGTTAGACATATAGATAGGTTTTGATATGTTGTTTGATTTGTAATGAAACGCTCAGTTAATATACGTCATATTGTTATGTATATGTTAATAATATATAAAACATTATGTAATAATAATGTGACTGTGGACTATTATTAATCAATGATGTTATTTGTATGTATGTCAGGGATTGTGGAATATTCGTTGCTAGGTATGCAGAATACCTAAGTGAAGGGATGAATGTGCCTTCAGTGAGTTTTGAAGCAGAGTACCATCATATGCGATAAGCGGAACTCCTTTAGAATTATGGTCTTCAGAAAGCGAAGAAAGGTTATGTCAGTGACAATAAAGACCCTCCAAGATCAAGGACAAAAAATGTCTCCCTACCCGATGAAACTGAAATAGTTAGCATAGAGTAGATTTTAAGATCATTATGGTGGAAACTTTATATTTCAGTGGATTTTTTAGGAATCCAGAATTTGAAACTAAAATTAGTTGTTTGTTATGAAACAAATTTGACATATTTTTGGGATTATAATTTAATCTATTTTCTGCATTATATTGTGTATTGTGCACATTTGTATACATAAACATATAATAGTTGATTATATATACATAGATTTTTTTAAAGAACGTTAACTATTTATTGTTTGACGTAATTAATGTATGCTTATCAACATTAATTAATGAATAATAAATTTATATAGAATACACATCAATGACCACAAAGTCAACCACAAATCTTATATTAATAAGCTACTAATACAATATACATTATACATAAGTATTACAAGCTGATGTAGTCTAACAACAAATATGTTCATAACACACTTTCTGAAATGAAAAAATGCATAACATCTATGTATTTAAATTTATTTTGAGGATAATACATACATATCAGTGTTTCATACGATGTATATATATTCATATACATAAAATAATGAAACACGTTTATTCACTTGGAGATGGTTAATTAGACTAACTTATTTGTTCTTAATAATATGTAATATTTTTACCTTCAGATATACTGCTTATAATTTTGTATGCGTGTATAAATTTACATATACATAGAAAATACTTTCATCGTTAATTATCAAGTGTATTCTCACAAATAAAGTACGAAGAGGATCGTGTGTGCGCAGATTTTAGCCCTACCTCGAAGTTGTTTCCGACTAGCCCTCGACTGAAAAAGTATAGAATAGTTTCAATAATTAATCTTCTCAAATGAAAAAATGGTGTTACTTTGAGTTGCATTACAATTTCAACCTACCATTCTATTATAAAAACAGCAAAGTAGAAAGAGATATCTAGCTTTATAAGGAAAATAATCTAAGCGTTTTTAAAAAATATTATATTTCCAAAAGAAAAGGAGTTGATCTACATCAAAGTGTCAAACACACTATGCACCCTCCAACTCCTCGTTCTTGTAAGTCTTCCTCACAAGCTCATAAACTGGAGTACACAATTGAAAACTTTTCACACAACAATGAACATCCGATAGCAAAACTAGTCAAGAAAATGGAAGAAAAAATTCATATCATATCAAATAAAAGACTAAAAGGTCTGAAAAATGAACTTCATTCGTTACCAACAAGGACAAGTGCCAGACAATACATTCTTATAAAAGCAATGTTGCTCTCTATAGAACTCAAAAATCCATTACATTCAACAAAGTCATAAAGCTAAGTTCCATTAAAACCACCTCTCATCATATATCAAATAGAAATAAGCATAACACATGCAAAATTGGCTCAGCCGAAAGTGATTATCACTTTTTGGAGACACCAACAATCTTTTCCCGACGACCAGTGGTTTTTATATGTTGACCACACACACGAAGACCCCAGTAGTGACGTAAACCAGGATGATTCCTGCCATCATACGATAGTAAGATATCAAGGATAAGCACAGACTAGAACATTTTTCAATAACTTGTACTGAAGTACTCCCTCCGTTTCGTTTTAGTTGGCCGTCTTTTTACGAATATTTGTTTCAATTTATTTGTCCCTTTAATGAAATCAAGAGAATTTTATTATGTTCTTCCAATACTATCCTTAATATTAAATGACTAAATAAAGTGTATTTACTCAAATTTATATTTTCAAAGCATAATTAATGAAGCTAATTTGGTAAAATATACCCCTAATTAATATTTTTTTTTAATAGGTGTGTCAAATAGGGGCCAATTAATATGAAACGGAGGAGTAGTTGATTGAGAATTTCAAATATAATGAATGCTATGAAAACAATAAAACTAGAGAAGACAAACCTAATCTTCTTCAGGTGTTCCAGATCATCCCTAAGCTTCATGTCCGCATTAGATGTGACTTGGGAAAACTTCCCGTGTAACGTGTAACGTTAGAATCTAGATGTTGGACTCGCATGTACTTTTTTAGATTAGTTTAACTGCATGTGCTTTACACGTGTAATATTTGATTATTTATAATTAATGATTTTGTCTATTGTTGATATTTTTAATAAAGTATAAAAAGTTTAAATCACTTTTTATGCCAGAGGCTAAGAGAGTTTATATTTATTTTTTAATTTTTTAAATCTTCTTAAAATCAAAGTTAGTTGATTTAGAATTCTTAAACTAATGAAAAAAGTATTATCATAAATATATTTAATTAATTTTCAACTCTTAAAGATTAGAAAAAATAGTGAAAAGACGATTTTATCAAAAATAAAGACATTTAGTGAAGGGCAAAAAGTTCAAACAACATTTCTAAGGTTCTTCACACTTTTAATATATTATAGATTATAGATAGATATAGACTAGTTTAACCGCATGCGCCTCACACACTACTAAAAAAACCATTAAAACCGACCACAAAAAGTGGTCGGAAAAAATCGACCACTTGTGGTCGGTTTTTAATTTATTTTTTTTAAAAAAAATTATTAAAAAAAGCTACCACATGTGGTAGATTTATAATTATAAAATTTAAAATAAATATTTCAATTATTTTAATATTAATTATTATATATTTTAAAAATTAAAATTTTAAAAAAACTAACAAAATTTAAAAATATTTTGAAAAACTGGCCACAAGTGGTCGGTTTTTAAAAATTATTTTTTAATTATTTTTTTTAAAAACCGACCACTTGTGGTCGATTTTTTAAATTTATTAAAAAATATTTTTTAAAAAAAAGCCACCACTTGTGGTCAGTTTTTATTTAAAATAAAAATAAATTATTTTTTATTAATTAATTATACATACGTTAAATGACCTTAAACATGCATAATCTTTATATAAAATATGTATATGTATATATATATATATATATATATATATATATATATCATACCGTTGGGATAGACCATTGAAATTTGCCGTATATGTAATTGAAAGATGAAAACTGAGCTTTATAGTACATATTTGAAAGACGATGTTTTATAGTACGTATTTACAGGCATAATAATGTAATATATAACCAATAATTCATCAGAATACAATAAATATGTTCTATTATAAGTTAATATACACTTGTGGATGCGATATATATCGTACGAATTCAAAAGTTTTTTTTTATATATATATATATATATATATATATATATATATATATATATATATATAATTTTGGATATTTATATATGATGTAGTGAACGATGTAGTCAAAAACTAGTTTATTAAGCTAATCAAATATAATTAAACGATCACTCATCTGAGTATGTATGACAAACACATCTCATTATGTTATTGGATAATAATATACTTGTGTACGTATGTGTGATATATATAGTACGTATTTAGAACTTGATATAGTTGATAGCGTGTATATGTGTGTGTATGTATAGGTATATGTATATACTATATATATATTATATAGTAAAGGTATATTAATGACAGAAAAGAATGTAATCTATAATTCATTCGAGTACTTGTGAAATTCGTTGTATATTATTATGGGATAGTAAAATCGTGTATGTGATGTTTATTGTACGTATTTTAAAGCTGATAAACAATTGAATATATGTTTATATACGTACATCTCGTGTAGTGACATATGTACTAATCAAAAGCTAGATAACTGAATATATATATGAAAATAGTTTGACTGATACGTTGATATATATCAAACTATTGAGGAAGTATAGATATACTATTTTCGATCAATGTAGACACACGTATGTTTTAGAAGTTGTAATAACGTAACACTACTATTACGAGGTATATGAGAGGTAGAGGATGGAAGCAGGGGAGGGGGAGACAGAATAATGAACTATCGTGCCAACTAACGTAACACATTTAATCAAAAATTTATTTGATTAACACGTTGTATTACGAGCAAGGTGTATAAGTATATCAATAAATTTTGCAAATTACGATAAACTTTTGACTAATTAGCTTTTAATTACGATATTTTATATACATATAAATATATAAAATATCATAATTCGCAAAATTCATTGATATTATTATATTATTAAGGAAATATACTAGTCCTATTAATGTGTTGATCAAATAACCAAGTATCTGATTTGTACATATTCACATTGCGTTAATATATATAGTGATACCATAATTAATTATATGATTTAATTATTTTATTAAAATTGTGTACATATGATTATTTTTTGATAATAATTTGTATAAAAGCAAGTCGAACACTCATATTTTACTTTGTGATCATCTCTGTAAAATTTGAATTAACTTATTTAGTTAATTAATTAATTTTTTAAACTAAATTATATTTTTTTTTTAACTAATTAACATTTTTTTTTACTAATTAACAATTTTTTTTACTAATTAATGAAAACCGACCACATGTGATCGATTTTCATTAATTAGTAAAAAAGAAATTAATTCAAATAACCAACTCGACCCGGCCCCAACTTAAACCCTTTTAAATAAAAAATCTGCAAACCCGATCCCAACTTCCCCAAATTCTCAAATCAATCCCCATTTTCGTCGATTCCCGCTGCCCCTAGCTCCGGTAAGTTTCAAAAACTTTAACTCTTTATTTTTCTTGTTCGATACTAGCTAAAGTATGTATTTTAGTTTGCTCAAAGTAATTTTTTTTTCATATTTGGTAGTAACTAAAATTTCTTTGATAGTAATTTTAGTTTGCTTAAAGTATATATTTTTCATATTTGTTCTAATTATTATGCTTCGTTACATAATTTTAGTTAGTTGAAAGTTAAAAAAGTAATGGAAATTTAGTTTTAGTTAGTTCAAGATTCAATTCTAGTACAAGAAATTTCCTTTTAGTTAGTTCAAGATTCAATTTAAGTTGAAGAAATTTCTTTTTAGTTAGTTGAAGATTCAATTTTAGTTATTATGATTCATTACATAATTTTAGTTGGTAATTTTCTTTCAATTCAAGCAAGTAATTTAGGGTTTATTTTTATTGATACTACATTGTAGTTTTAGTATGTTGGTGGTTTATGTATGGTGATTTTAAGCTAAAATACGAGAAAATAAGGATGCCAAGATTTTTATTATTTTGCGTAATGATCAAGTTTTTTTAATTCTTCTAGCCTAATGGGTTGCTTGAAATTTGATGTTACCGTTTGACAGAATCCGAATTCAGGAAAAGAATTACTTTGCTATTTTCCCGGTGACCGCTTATCTCTTTCATCTTAATTTAGGCCAAGCTATGGTAAGTTGACTTCTCTCTAATTTGTTATAATGAAACCTTATTATTTTTCATATTGAAGTCTAGTGAAACCGTGTGTGGCCTTGTTCGATTCACTAGCATTGTTGTTATCTTCTTGTTATTCTTCATATTAAAGTCCAGTGAAGCCGTGTGAGGCCTTGTTTGATTCACTAGCATTGTTGTTGACATCTTGTTGGTCTTGTTGTTGCTTGTTTCTTGTATTGTGAGGATTTTTTAGTTTTGAATGTGGTTTTGTTTTGAGACTTAGTTGCTTGAAAATGGTTAAGTGTTGGGACTTTAAAGGAGATTTTTTTGTTTTGAATGCGGTTTTGTTTTGACACTTAGTTGCTTGAAAATGGTTAAGTGTTGGGACTTTAAAGGAGATTTTTTTGTTTTGAATGCGGTTTTGTTTTGACACTTAGTTTCTTGAAAATGGTGAAGTTTAGGGACGTTGAAGAGAATTTTGTGTTTTGAATGTGGTTGTGTTTTGACACTTAGTTTCTTGAAAATGGTTAAGTGTAGAAACTTTAAAGGGAATTTTTTTGTTTAGAATGTGGTTTTGTTTTGAGACTTAGTTTCTTGAAAATGGTTAGGTGTAGAAACTTTAAATGGAATTTTTTTGTTTTGACACTTAGTTGCTTGAAAACGGTTAAGAGTAGGAACTTTAAAGGGGATTTTTTTTTAGAATGTGGTTTTGTTTTGAGACTTAGTTGCTTGAAAATGGTTAAGTGTAGAGACTTTAAAGGAGATTTTTTTGTTTTGACACTTAGTTGCTTGAAAATGGTTAAGTGTAGGAACTTTAAAGGAGATTTTTTTTGTTTAGAATGTGGTTTTGTTTTGACACTTAGTTGCTTGAAAATGATTAAGTGTAGGGACTTTAAAGGGGATATTTTTGTTTTGAATGTGGTTGGTTAGGTGACTTAGTCGCTAGAAAATGATTAAGTCTAGGGACTTTGAATGGGATTTTGTTGTTTTGAATGTGGTTTGTTAGGTAACTTAGTCGCTTGAAAATGGTTAAGTCTAGGGACTTTTAATGGGATTTTATTATTTTGAATGTGGTTTGTTAGGTGACTTAGTCGCTTGAAAATGGTTAAGACTAGGGACTTTAATTGGAATTTTATTATTTTGAATGTGGTTTGTTAGGTGAATTAGTCGGTCGAAAATGGTTAAGTCTAGGGACTTTGAATGGGATTTTTTGTTTTGAATGTTGTTTTGTTTTGAGACTTAGTTGGTTGAAAATGGTTAAGTCCAGGGACTTTGAATGAGATTTTTTGTTTTGAATGTTTTTTTGTTTTGAGACTTAGTTGGTTGAAAATGGCTAAGTCTAGGGACTTTAAACGGGATTTTTTTGTTTTGAATATGGTTTTATTTTGAGACTTAGTTGGTTGAAAATGGTTAAGTTTAGGGACTTTAAAAGGGATTTTTTGTTTTGAATGTTGTTTTGTTTTGAGACTTAGTTGGTTAAAAATGGTTAAGTGTAGGGACTTTAAAAAGGAGTTTTTTGTTTTGAATATGGTTTTGTTTTGAGACTTGGTTGAAAATGGTTAAGTTTAGGGACTTTAAAAGTGATTTTTTGTTTTGAATGTTGTTTTTTGTTTTGAGACTTAGTTGGTTGAAAATGGCTAAGTGTAGGGACTTTGAATGGGATTTTATTGTTTTGAATGTGGTTTGTTAGGTGACTTAGTCGCTTGAAAATGGTTAAGACAAGGGACTTTGAATGGAATTTTATTATTTTGAATGTGGTTTGTTAGGTGAATTAGTCAGTTGCAAATGGTTAAGTTTAGGGACTTTGAATGAGATTTTTTGTTTTGAATGTTGTTTTATTTTGAGACTTAGTTGGTTGAAATTGGTTAAGTCTAGGGACTTTGAATGGGATTTTTTGTTTTGAATGTTGTTTTGTTTTGAGACTTAGTTGGTTGGAAATGGTTAAGTTTAAGGACTTCGAATGAGATTTTTTGTTTTGAATGTTTTTTTTTTTTAAACTTAGTTGGTTGAAAATGGTTAACTTTAGGGATTTTAAAGGAGATTTCTTTGTTTTGAATGTTGTTTTGTTTTGAAACTTATTTGGTTGAAAATGGTTAAGTCTAGGGACTTTGAATGAGATTTTTTGTTTTGAGACTTAGTTGATTGAAATGGTTAAGTTTAGGGACTTTAAAGGGGATTTCTTTATTTTGAATGTTATTTTGTTTTGAGACTTAGTTGGTTGAAAATGGTTAAGTCTAGGGACTTTGAATGAGATTTTTTATTTTGAATGTTGTTTTATTTTGAGACTTAGTTGGTTGAAAATGGTTAAGTTTAGGAATTTTAAATGGGATTTTTTTGTTTTGATGTTGTTTTGTTTTGAGACTTAGTTGGTTGAAAATGGTTAAGTATAGGATTGTAAAAGGGATTTTTTTGTTTTGAATATGGTTTTGTTTTGAGACTTAGTTGGTTGAAAATGGTTAAGTTTATGGACTTTAAAAGGGATTTTTTGTTTTGAATGTTGTTTTGTTTTGAGACTTAGTTGGATGAAAATGGTTAAATGTAGGGACTTTGAATGAGATTTTATTATTTTGAATGTGGTTTGTTAGGTGACTTAGTCGCTTGAAAATGATTAAGACTAGGAACTTTGAATGGGATTTTATTATTTTGAATGTGGTTTGTTAGATGAATAAGTCGGTTGCAAATGGTCAAGTCTAGGGACTTTGAATGGGATTTTTTGTTTTGAATGTTGTTTTGTTTTGAGTTAAGTCTAGGGACTTTCGATGGGATTTTTTGTTTTGAATGTTTTTTTTTGGAGACTTAGTTGGTTGAAAATGGTTAAGTTTAGGGACTTTAAAGGGGATTTCTTTGTTTTGAATGTTGTTTTGTTTTGAGACTTGGTTGAAAATGGTTAAGTCTAGGGACTTTCAATGAGAATTTTTGTTTTGAATGTTGTTTTGTTTTGAGACTTAGTTGGTTGAAAATGGTTATGTTTAGGGAGTTTAAAGGGAATTTCTCTGTTTTGAATGTTGTTTTGTTTTGAGACTTAGTTGGTTGAAAATGATTAAGTCTAGGGACTTTGAATGGAATTTTTGGTTTTGAATGTTGTTTTGTTTTGAGACTTAGTTGGTTGAATATGGTTAAGTTTAGAGACTTTAAAGAGGATTTTTTTGTTTTGAATGTTGTTTTGTTTTGAGACTTAGTTGGTTGAAAATGATTAAGTGTAGGGACTTTAAAAGAGATTTTTTTGTTTTGAATATGGTTTTGTTTTGAGACTTAGTTGGTTGAAAATGATTAAGTTTAGGGACTTTAAAAGGGATTTTTTGTTTTGAATGTTATTTTGTTTCGAGACTTAGTTGGTTGAAAATGGTTAATTGTAGGGACTTTGAATGGGATTTTATTGTTTTGAATGTGGTTTGTTAGGTGACTTAGTCTTTTGAAAATAGTTAAAACTAGGGACTTTGAATGGAATTTTATTATTTTGAATGTGGTTTGTTAGGTGAATTATTCGGTTGCCAATGGTTAAGTCTAGGGACTTTGAATGGGATTTTTTGTTTTGAATATTGTTTTGTTTTGAGACTACGTTGGTTAAAAATGGTTAAGTTTAGGAACTTTGAATGGGATTTTTTGTTTTGAATGTTGTTTTGTTTTGAGACTTAGTTGGTTGAAAATGGTTCAGTTTAGGGACTTTAAAGGTTATTTTTTTGTTTTGAATGTTGTTTTATTTTGAGACTTAGTTGGTTAAAAATGGTTAAGTTGAGGGACTTTAAAGGGGATTTCTTTGTTTTGAATGTTGTTTTGATTTGAGACTTAGTTGGTTGAAAATGGTTAAGTGTAGGGACTTTAAAAGGGATTTTTATTTTGGAATGTAGTTTTGTTTTGAGACTTAGTTGGTTGAAAATGGTTAAGTTTAGGGACTTTAAAAGGGATTTTGTTTTGGAATGTGCTTTTTTTAGATGACTTGGTTGGAAGATGGAACCTGATTATAGCTGGATATATCACCGGATCAATGCTAATAGATTGGGTATTAGGGAGGAATTTGTTGAAGGTATCAAAACCTTTGTTCAACATGCTAAGACACTTGATGCATGGACACGTTTTGGGGTTATTCGTTGCCCTTGTGTTAGATGTAATGGTATAAATCTTCTAAGTGAAGACGATGCAAAGAAACATCTTTATAGAAAGGGGTTTCACGAGGACTTCTTAAGATTGTGCGGTATTCATGACGATGTTGCGGAAATAATTTTGCTGTTGGAGAAAGTAGTAGGTCTGTAGGGCATAATGGAAATCAAGATACTAGGATGATAGAAATTGTCCACGATGCATTTGGGATGCAACATGTGGTTGACTTTAGGGAAAATGTTGAAGATGTTCCTAATAGAGAACCGGGAAATTTCTACAAAGAATTGCGTGCTGCTAGTCATTCTTTTTTTACGGGTGTACGCACTCTTGTTTGTTTGTTGCTGTTAGATTATTAAGTATTAAATCTGACTGAAATATTGCGGAAGGAGGAATGTACTCAATTATATACTTTATTAAAGAGTTAGTTCACCCCGGCATGGAGGTTCCTGATTCTTTCTATAAGGTAAAAAGATTGGTGTCAAAGTTAGGTCTCTCCTCGGTTAGAATTGATTGTTGTGAAAATAGTTGCATGTTATACTTTAAGGGAGATGCTAACCTAGAGTTCTGTAAGTTTTGTCAGCACCCTAGATATAAGTGTAGTTCTACTGGGAAGCAAATTGCTATTAAGGCGATGCATTATTTACCTCTTATACCAAGGTTGAAGAGGTTGTATGCTTCATACAACTCAGCTCCTCATATGAGAAGGCATAGTGAAAATAGAAGGACCCCTGGTGTTATGTGTCATCCATTTGATGGAGAGGCTTGGAAGCATTTTAATGCAACTTATCTAGATTTTGCAGCTGAGCCACGAAATATTAGATTGGGATTATGTACGGATGGGTTCGCTCCTTTTTCAGTTGGTGGTGAGCCATATTCATGTTGGCCTGTATTTATCGCTCCTTATAATCTTCCTCCTGAAGTGTTGATGACTAGTCCCTATATATTTCTGAATTGTGTTATTCCTAGCCCGCGTAATCCAAAAAGCGGAATAGATGTCTACTTGCAACCTTTGATTGATGAACTTAAAATTTTATGGCATGAGGGTGTTGAAACTTGGGATATTTCTCTTAAACATAATTGCAATCTGCGTGCATATCTAATGTGGACTGTTAATGATTTCCTGCATATGGAATATTGTCTGGGTGGATGACCGCTGGAAAGCTGCTTGTCCATACTATATGGAAAAAACAAAATCTTTCACATTGAGACATGGCAGGAAAAATTCATGGTTCGATTGTCATCATTGTTTCTTGCCACCTGATCATGAATTTAGGAGACTCCAGAATGGATCTAGAAAGAATAGGAGGGAATCTGATGGTCCACCTCCAATGCTGTCTGGTCATGATATCTGGGAAATAGTTCAGGATTTGCCTAAAGCCAGCGAGGAACGATTGTACAGGCTTGATAAATATGGTGTTTCGCATAACTGGACTAAGCAAAGTATATTTTGGGAGTTAGAATATTGGCCAGATAATTTACTTAGAAATAATGTTGATGTCATGCATACTGAGAAGAACTACTTTGAAAACTTGCTCAACACAATTATGGATGTCACCGACAAAACAAAGGATAATCCTAAGGCCAGACTTGACTTACTAGAATATTGCAAATGGAGAGAATTACACTTACAAGAGGGGCCCAATGGCAATGTTCTTAAGCCCAAGGCTAGTTTTACTTTCAAGTTGGAACAAAAGCGACAAATATGTGAGTGGGTCTAAACTTTAAAGATGCCGGATAAGTATACCTCAAATTTGGGAAAGTGGGTTGATATGGCACAAGGAATCTTGCTTGGAATGAAAAACCATGATTGTCATATTTTCATGGAACAATTACTTCCAATTGCTTTTATTGGTTTACCTGAAAACATATGGAAACCAATAGCAGAGATTAGTTTGTTCTTCAAAGACTTATGTGCCACCACATTAAAAGAAGAAAATCTAGCGTGGATGGAAAGTAATATTGTTGTTATAACCAACAAGTTGGAAATGATTTTTCCGCCAGCGTTATTCAATGTGATGGAATATCTTTTCATTCACCTTGTCCACGAAGCTCGGCTAGGTGATCCTGTTCAAACTACGTGGATGTATCCATTTGAACGGTAAGCATTTGCAATATATTAAAATGCATTCATATTTATTTTAAATGTAGTAAACATCTAACCTTGACATTATTGTACAGTGCAATTAGAAAATTGAAAAGGGGTCCAAAAAACAAACACAGGGTGGAAGGGTCTATAGTTTAGGCATATCTTGCAAGAGAAACTTCTCAATTTTGTTTATACTACTTCCGTGATGAAGTTGCTTGTTCAAGAAACCGCCTAAATCATCATCAAGACGATGTGAATGAGCCTCATTTACAACCGATATCAATTTTTAATCAATCTGGTTGTAGGGCTAAAAAGATCATACCTCATCGGCTCAATCCCACGGAGCGCAAATCAGCAACTTTGTATGTCTTGATGAATCGCTCAAAAATTGAGCCCCTTCTGAAGTAGGGACATTGAAATTTTAACATATCTTATTTGTTTACTCATTCCCTTAAAGAAACTAATTGTGTTTCCCATTTTGGATGTTCAGTTCATTTAAGACTCAATTCCACAAAAATCAAGTGTATGCATCCTTCACAACATGGTTTAAAAATAGGTTCGTTAGTGTATTGATATTTCTACAGAGTTTAAATATTTACACAATCCTCCACTAAAATATATACGTATAATATTTTTAGGTACACCATTCACCAAATGCAACCACATATGATCAACTTCTGCGAGATATTTCTTTGGGTCTAGTTGAAGCTAATGCAATGTCCCAATACAAAGTGAATGGGTTTAAATTATCCACCGAAAAGCACTCCAGATCAAGGAAAACAAACAATCGTGGTGTTTGGGTTAAGGGTGGTCATGATGTTGATTACTTTGGCATACACACGAGATCTTAGAACTGGAGTATGCTGATTTTCTAATGAAAAAAATCATCCTCTTTCGTTGTAAGTGGTTTGATCCAAGCCCGACAGGCACAAGAGTAGATAAAGAGCATAACATCACTGAAGTAAAGCACAATAGGCCGTATCCTATTTACAACCCATTTGTTCTCGCGCAAAATGCTAAACAAGTGTTTTATGCTCCTTATCCATTGCACAATGACAAGTCTGATTGGTGGGTTGTAATCAAAACAAGGCCTATAGGGTGGGTGGAAGTTGAGAATGTACTGGAGATTGCGTATCAAAATAAAATGCATATTGATCACCAACTAGTAGACGTTGAATTAATGGACGACTTGAATCACCCAGAAAATATTTTTGAAGAAGTTAATATTGAGGAAGAAGAGGCTGAGTGGGTAGGAGATGAGGAAACCTCCGAAGAGGGTGAAAGGTTTAGTGGAGAGTCTTCAGAAGAGGAGGATTAGTTGTGTACGTTAAATTTATTATGTATTGATGTCCTTTGGCTTTGTAAAAATTAATATACTGTTTAAGTTTGTTGTTTTCACTTTTACATGATTGACATAGTAATAAAAATATTCTTCTCTATATCTCGTGTTTTTGGAGAGATTTGAAGTGTGAATGAGTAACTTGACATTAATTAGTTACTTGGAATTTTTTCTTATATATTCATTTTGTAAGAACTAACAACTTGTTAACTTCACATAATTTAGATGTCAGGGAAAGGTGACAGAGGTAAGGGAATAGCTGATCCTTCAAAAAGAAAAAAGAAAAAACAACCTTCGCCATATAGACGACCTATAGGTATTCATATACATTAGGGTCGGTTTGCTGACGCACCAACATGAACCTCATATTCTAGGTCGTTCGAGGATTCCATACCTACTCCTGCGCATATGGCGCCACTACATAGGTCTACACCGACTCATTCAACTCTTTTGACCGTGCCACCGTCAGCACAGTACTATCGGCCGGCCGCTGGCCCCTCCAGATATCTACCATTATCGATACCCTCCTACAGCTATCACGGTGCATCACACAGTAATTCTACTGGATCTATTGGGTTGTCGGATCTTCAGCTTGGAGGCACTCCATCTAGTACTTCAGATTCACCCACTCCAGTTTACCCCCATCACTTGTTAGGCAACCAGGAGACCTGGATGATTCTTGGAGGATTTATCTTGTTCCAGTTGTGAGAGGGTAAGATTTCTACATATAATAACGTTATACATTTTTTCATTACTATATTATTGTGCTCTATGCAATTAATGTTTAATCTTGTGTTGTAGGTTTAGGCCGGATGGTAAAATTGGAAAAAGGTGCAAATATGCATTTCTCGGCACTTCAACGGCTACTGGACTAGCTGGGAAAGAGTTCCAGAACTAGACAGGGATAGAATGTTTGAAGAATTTAAGGTAAGGATTTAATTTATATCGACTACTTATTAACACTTTGTTAGAACACAACATTGAATATTATATTTTTGTTGTAGAAATTTTCTGGTGGGATGACGCAAAACATTCCTTATAAAGAGGAATTTTTTCATAAGATGTCTAGATAGATTTAACGATCTCTTGGATTATACTCGTAACAATTCGGTAAAACCGAAGTAGATCCCTGAACCCATATGGCAACTGTATCAGCGCCATTAGAGTAGCCCAGAATATGAATTGTTGAGGGAAAAAGGAAAGAAAGCCCGAGCATCATCCAAGGGTGGCTCCCTACATACTGCAGGTGCCAGAAGTACTCTTGCTGTACAGGAAAAAATGGTATGTAACTTTAAAACTTTTAATTCTTTGTTTCTAGTTTAATCTTCTTATTATTTGAACATGGATAAAATTTTTCATATGCAGGAAAAAGAATAAGGTAGGCAAATACCAGCTCCATAAGTATTCGTGCAGACTCATCAGAAAAAGAAAAAGAACCCAACTGATGAAGATGTCTAGGTTGAACCTCATGTAGAAACTTGCCATGTAAGAAATAAATTTTAAATTTATGAACATTTTTTTCATAGTATAACTACTTTACTATTGTTTGACTATTAGTATTAACTTTAATTTTAATATAGGTCAAATTTACGCATCTTGTTGCTGAGTATCGTAGTAGTCTGCCTTCTGAAAGGCAGGGTGACCCAATACCCGTGCATGTCCAGAATGAGTTATGGACAAAAGATGTGGGTCCTGCAAATAGAGGTCATTACTACAGATACCACACATAATATTTTGGCGAAAATATTAGGAGCTCGTCCGACACTGCATACTCTACCTCTTCGATTGACAGAGAGACTATTGACAGACTAGAAAATACAGTCTCTCAACTGACTGTAGAGCTCGCTGAAAAGAGATAGAGGTATGCTGAACAGATTGCGAGGCAAAAGAAGCCGGAGGAGGTAACGACATCACAAATTAGGATGCTGCAGCAGCAGTTCAGCTGTTTCATTCAGATGCAAGGGGTTATTCCTCCGTGTCCTGGTGATGTAGTTCGGGTAGCGAAAGGTCTATCCTCCTAGATGATTTCGGCATGGACGATGATATGGAAGATGAGGACAAATTCGAAGATGATGATGACTTTTAGTTTTGAGATTTTTGTATGTCTTTTACTTTAAATTTGGACATTTTGTTGTTTCAAACTATTGTTGTAGTTTTTCATACAAACTTTTGTTGCACATACATTTTGTATGTCTTGTACACCTATGAAAGTATTTATATTTGGATTTTTGTTGTTGGAAATGCTGTATTTGGATTTTCATTTGGTGGAGCTGTTGGAAATGCTGTATTTAGATGTTTAATTTTTTTTTATATAAATTCCCAGAAAAACCGACCACAAGTGGTCGGTTTTTTGATATTTAACCTCAGAAAACTGACACTTGTGGTAGGTTTTTAATTAAATTAATTAATTAATTAAATAAAAAACCCTACCACAAGTGATTGGTTTTCTATTAAATTAATTAATTAATTTGATAAAAACCGACCACGTGTGGTTGGTTTTCTATTGAATTAATTAATTAATTAAATAAAATATCAACCACAGGTGGTCGGATTGTTTATTAAATTAATTACTTAATTTAATAAAAAACTGACCACATGTGGTTCGTTTTTTTGTCAAAAATTATTTTTTCAATTTTAAAAATATTATAATAAATTTTTAAAAAATATAAATATTTTTTTAAAAGATCGACCACTCGTGGTTGGTTTTTGAAAAGCCACCACTGTTTTTCCGACCACGTTTTTTCTTCATTTTTTGGTAGGAAATTGGATAAAACCAACCACTTGTGGTCAGTTTTAGTGGTCGGTTTTCTCTCTTTTTTTAGTAGTGACACTTGTGATATTTGATTATTTAAAATCAAATAATTTTATCTATTGCGAAGACTTTAATGAATGGTAACCTTTTAAAAATTTGGTACTTCTTAAATTTTTCTTACTCTAACGCTTTATATTTATTTCTAGATTTTTTTAAATCTTCTTACAATCAAATTTAGTTGATTTAGAATTCTCAAACTAATAGAAAATGTATTAGTTATCATTAATTCTGATGACTTCTAATACGGAAAGATTTTACCATAAATATATTTAATTAATTTTTAATTTTTAAATATTATAAAAAATAGTAAAAAAATGATTTTATATAAAGTAAAAACTTTTAATGAAGGACAAAAAGTTCAAACAACATTTATAAGGCCCTTCACACTTTTAATATATTTTATTTATTATTAATTTATGTAAAATGTGTTTAACTTGGTTTATGAAAAAAATGAATTTTGTCATGTATCAAGATGAAGACTTAACAAAGACATCTTAATCTCTTTATGAATATTCAAGATGCCTTTTAAGAGAATATATTACCTTTATATAGACGCTAGATAGGATTTAGGAGAGAGTATAACCTTCAAAAAATTTAACTGAAATTAAAATCTCTTTTTGTCGAGTCCACAAAATTTTGATGTCTACAATAGTATTTCAAATTTTTGATTCTAAACATATCATGACCTTTTTAAATTTAAAATCAAGAGTTCTTAAATATAGAAAAGAAAAATTACTTTTCGCCATACAAAAGGAAAGAGTCATATGAAACAGAGGGACTCGATAAAAGGCACAACCCAAAAGGTTTTTTTTTTTTGTTTCTCATCCGGTGTCCAATACCCGCATTGGAGCCCGAATAATCCATACTCACACCTGGTAGGGCCCTATTCGGGGATAGCGCTCCCAACAGAGTTTTCTCCATGCCAGGGTCGAACCCTTGACCTCTGGTTAAGGATGGAGCAGCCCCATCCGCTGCACCACAACCCATGTTGGTAACCCAAAAGGTATTGGGCATTCAGATCATACTTTTTTTCTTCTTTTGGGTTGGTCAAAGATATATGTTTGCTCTTTTCATTTACTAGTTTAGTAGACGTATTTTTTATGTGTATCTCATGTAAATGGATAACATTTTAAAAAGTAACAATTAATGTTGAAATAATATGTCATAAGAAATTAAGGTAAAATTAATATTAAAAATTATTACTATTGTTTTAATATTTAAATTATTACTATATGTAACGACCCATTTCGTGTTACTAAATTATTTATAATAAATTCATGAAAAATCTTAATTTTAACTCCTCAATATTAACTTAGATCTAAAATAGCCAATATTCTCTTTATTATGACACCTCGAAATTTTTGGTGAAGATTTTAGCCTTTGGATGTGTCTAGATAGACTTAAGCACATTGAATTTTAATTATCCATGAGTGATAATATCAATACTTTAGTTGAAAGTTCTTTAGGTATGAATCAAGGTCGTACAATATCCCTGACACAAAGTTAAGTATAAAACTTTCTTTTCGATATGGATTTCTATTAGGGTCAATTTATCACGATCATATCTTCTAAAATATAAGGATTTATGAGGTCTAATACCTACCAAATCAAAGATCTCTGAGTCCTCTTTCCAACGCAACAAACCATTCCTCAATCCAAATTCGGAGTAAGAATTTATGACTGTTTTACTGAGCACTGTCCGGGCTAAAATGGAATTTCGTTGTAGAAAAAATTATGATAATATTTAAATCAACTTTAGACGTATTTTAGGTCTAAAAACTCCAAATTTCATTCCCCAACTCTAGAGAGGTGATTTTCAAAAGTGTAAGGTGAAATTCTTTCGTTGAGGTAAGTTTTTTCATTATTTTCTTCATCTTTTAATTCTTTAACATATTGAAATCCTTAAAAAGATCTTTAATAGTGAAATTCTTTGGGGGAATACTCACGGGTGTTTTTAATATGACCTAAATATAATATTCCATACTTTTTTTAGCACAGTTTATCTCTTAGTGTGTCAAGGGTTAACTTCAAAAGTGTGTAACTCTTGATGCATATATAATTTTCCTGATCTATACCCACCAATATGTAGATAATTGAATCAGCTTTTCAACGATACCAATTTCACCTCAATACGATACTCGGTTAAGAAGTTATGACGATTTTAGTGAAAGCAGTAGAACACCACGGCAAGCAGCGCGTGGCAGTGAAGGACAAATTCACAATTGTTTGATTTTCAGTGGAGCATCGCAATTAGCCCACGTCGTGGAGAAGTTCCAGTTCCCACTTGTCCCTTTCTAGTAGCTCACCGCGATTAGCATGGATCGCGCTAGAAATCCTAATTGAACAGACATGGTATCATGGTGGAGTGCAAAATGGCACTCGTCCTTTTCCAGTGATGCAACACTATAATGTCGCATCGCGTTAGAGGACAAAATGGCAATCGTCTTTTTTCTATAAGCCACCGCAATGGTGGCGCATCGCGGTGGGGCCAAAAATTGGGATATACAGTTCCGAGTTAAATTTTTAAAGGGAAATTTCGTCATTTCTCTAAGACCCAATCCGTAAAAAATATATAATTAATCCTATTCTAATCATTATATGCATATTTTTATCAAAAACTCTCTAGGGAAAGCCTAGAGCTCAAATCTTAATCCCCAAGAAATCCAAATTCCGCCATTCTTTGTCCAAGATAACTCAAAATTCAAGATATTCAAGAATCAATCTTCAAAAGAACAAATAGGAATTCAAGTTCAAGTTTCTTTATCAATTTCACCAATTAAGGTATGTAGGGTTATGAGCAAGGATAATTCTTTTATCCTTGTGCCCAAAACTAGTTTTTAATTACAAGTTACATAATTTTGTATGATTACCTATGAATTTCAATTTAGGGTTCATACCCAAATATTGCTATTTAAAGATTATGAGATTTTAAGTGATTTAGATGATGAATTGCATGGCTATTTTCGTATTTTCATGCGTATGTCATAAATTTTCAGATTTAGAATTGAATTTCAATGCTTTTATTACTAAGCACAAAATTTATTATGATTTGACATGAATTTGATGCATGGGTTACTAAGCCCTAGTTTGAATGTTGATATTTTAAGAATGATTATGCTTTAAGCATCACATGAATAGTTATTTTCAGATTTTTAATAGAGATTGATCTTTTGATCTCAGCTTAGACATGAAATCCACTTTACAGTTTTAGTTACAGTTTAAATTAACAGATATACAGTTGGTTTTCATTTTAAACCATTATACTAGTTTTAAAGTGGATTTCCCACAGAATGAGCATACAGATTAAAGTGAGTAGTATTTAGCACCGAGTTGGGTATGTTCGCATGCCACAGAACTACAATCCAATGTAGGTTCAGATTATTCCCATTACTATATGGATGACAGATACAGATGTGATCACTTAGCTTAGGTTATACTTCTTTGCAAGAGTATGACACCTCTCCCCAACGTGAAGTTTTCCTATAAAGGAACTAGACGTTGGGCACTATGATAGCTCACATAGTGTATGTCGATTAGAAGAACCTCTCTACAACTTAAAAAAAAAAACTTTAGAAACTAAGTGTAAAGGGTCACGATTTTATTCAGATATTATTTTATATAAGTCATTAGCTACTAGACTTCATCTTTCAGTTTACAGATATAAAAGTGAGTCCTTCTACACTTAGATAGTATGATTTCAAGATAGAACACAAGTACAACTTCTAGAACTAAGTGTTATGGCTCGCTAGATTTATACAACATGTTTTATTACTCATGATCATGATTCTTTGTTTTCAGTTATTCAAGCTATTGTAAGTCATCTACACTTAGCATGCATTCTTTTATAAATTTACACTAATGTAGAGATATTGTTTTACATATGCATTCACCCCCATAAACTCTGTACAATCCAAAAGTAATGATCCACATATACATCTATGTGCTACATTATCTCATAATGTAGGTTTAGGTTCTCAGTTTCAGCAACGTGAGTGGTCTCGAGCATCTCTATCTGCATCCCGACAGTTGGTGAGTCCTCATAGTTTGGGGACCTAGTCCTTCAGTTTTTCAGCTTATTAGTATAGATGATTCAGTATTTTCAGACAGTTTGAGTCAGCTGGGGGTTTGTCCTAGTGACTCTCTAGTTCTTAGTAGTAGAGGCTTGTCAAACTGCTAGATATTATTCAGATTTCCGATATTGATTATTCAGACTCTAGAGTTTAGTATTTTTAAATATTATATTCAGAGGGTTCTAGCTTAGCTCATATAGAATTTTGCATTTTAGCTTTGATTATATGTCTATATTTTCTATATTATAAGCTTTAAATTTAGTAGAAGGCTTATAGGGTTAGCTTAAGGCTACTCGTAATCTTAAGCACTGTGTGATATCTCAAAACTTATTTTTGGGGCGTTACAAACTTGGTATCAAAGCCTAAGGCTATAAGAGTCCTAGGGAGTCAGACAAACCATGTTACGTAGAGTCTTGATCATGGGTGTGAAGCGTGCCACATTTATGAGCGAGAGGCTACGGGATGTTTTAGGAAATCATCTCTTTCTTTCATAATCTAGCGTGCTTACAATGTCTCTATCTGCTCTTAACTCGTGCTCTTACATGATAGTTGAATATGCCTCCTCATTGAGCTAACGCCTGCAGAAATAATAACCAGACACCCCAGCCCGCTGACCCTCTGAATGAGAATGTATCCCATGCTGAATTTTGGACTACCTTTCAGGTGTTAGCCCAAGTTGTGACTGCTAATGTTCAGGGCAACCATTAAGCAGTAGTCCCACTTCAGCAGAATGGGGATTTAGTTGCAGCCAGAATTTGAGACTTCATGAGAATGAATCCGCCTAAGTTCTTTGGGTCAAATGCAGGTGAGGATCCATAACTTTTACTTAAAAGCAGTAAGGAAGATCACCCAGATTGTGCATGTTACTGAGGAAGAGAGTGTAGAGTTGGCATCCTATAGGCTGAAGGATGTGGCATATGATTGGGTGGTTATGTGAAAGAATGGTAGAGGTGATAATGCAGCTCCTATGAGTTGGCAGGTGTTTTAGAATGCGTTTATAGATAGGTTCTTTCTGCATGAAATGAGAGAATCTAAGGTAGAGAAGTTTGTGAACTTGATGTAGGGCTCAATGATAGTGAAAGAGTACTGCCTTAAGTTCAACCAGTTGTCTAAGTATGCCCTTGATACAATGGTGGACCCTAGGGAAAGTATGAATAAATTTGTTACTAGAGTATCTAGTTTGGTAGTCAAAGAGTGTAGGACTGCCATGCTTATTAAGGACATGGATATTGCTAGGTTGATGATTCATGCTCAATAGATTGAGGTAGAAAAGTTAAAGGGAAGAGAGGTGAAATAAGAAGGCTAGAAAAGGGTAGTTTGAGTATGGATAGACAAAGTTTAGAGGGGGAAATTATTCATAGTTTATGAATTATTCATCTATGCCAGTGCCATCTTCAGCCAATGCTTTGGTCCCCAGAGCTAGACAGAAGCAGTGAGGTAAGATTTCTATGTCCAGATCTCAGACTAGTATGAGTGGAAAGCCCAGTTATCCTCCATGTGCTAAGTGTGGTAAGAATCATCTTAGTGAGTATTTTTTGGGAAAAAAAAGGTTGTTATGGATATGGAATCAAAGATTGTCCGCATACTAAGTAGGGAAACAAGGATGCTAGACCCCAGGCTCAGGCTACTAGCGCACCAGCTCCTCTAGGTCGCCCAGTCCCTCCTTAGGGCATATTATCCAGTACCGATGGCGGTCAGCGCCAGAGTCAGTTTTATGGTTTACCATCTCGTCAAGAGAAGAAGAGTTCACTAAATGTTGTTACTGGTATGCTTCATGTTTTTCATCTTGATGTTTATGTATTGTTAGACCCTGGGTAGAATTTTTCTTATGTGATCCTACTAGTTGTAGTAAATGTTTAAATAGGTCCTGAAAAAGATCCCTAAGCCCTTCTTACTTTCTACCCCAGTGGGTGAGTCAGTTATTGACAAATAGATCTATAGAAAGTGTCATATCACTGTCCTTCATAAAATCATGTTAACAGATTTAATAGAGTTAGATATGATCGACTTTGACCTTATTCTTAGTGTGGATTGGCTCCATTCCTGTTATGCATCCATAGGTTATCGCACCTGAGTGGTGAAGTTTCAGTTTCTAGATGAGCCAGTCTTTGAGTAGGAAGGTAATTCAGTGTCTCCCAAGAGTTATTTCATATCCTATATTAAAGCCATAAAGTTGATCTCAAAAGGGTGTATCTATCATCTAGTTTGAGTTAAAGATACTAAGTATGAGACTCCAACAGTTCAGTCAGTTCGTGTAGTCAATGAGTTTTCTGATATTTTTCCCAAAGATTTGCCAGGGGTACCTCCCGATAGGGAAATAGAATTTGGTATTGACCTTCTTTTAGATACTCAGCCCATCTCCATTCCTCCATATCATATGGCTCCAGTCAAGCTTAAAGAGTTAAAAGATCAGCTTAAAGACCTCTTAGATAAATGATTCATAAGGCCTAGTGTCTCTCCATGGGCCGCTCCCATCTTATTCTGTGAAAGAAAGATGGTTCTTTGCGAATGTGCATTGACTATCGTCAGCTAAATAAAGTCACAGTTAAAAAAAATATCCTCTTCCTAGGATTGATGACTTATTTGACCAACTCCAGGGTGCAAGTTACTTATCAAATATAGACCTTAGATCTGGCTATCATCAGCTTAGAGTAAAGGAGTGTGATATTCCAAAGACAGCGTTCAGAACATATTATGGTCATTTTGAGTTTCTAGTCATGTCCTTCGAGTTGACAAATGCCCCATCAGCCTTTATAGACTTGATGAACAGAGTATTCAAACAGTATTTGGACATGTTTATCATAGTTTCTATCGATGATATCTTTGTCTATTCTTATAGTGAGGATGATCATGCAAACCACCTTAGAATTGTGTTGCAAACTCTTAGGGATCACCAGTTGTTCGCCAAATTCAACAAATACAATTTTTGGCTAAGATCAGTAGCTTTCCTTGGTCATATTATTTCCAGTGATGACATTAGAGTTGATCCTCAAAAGACAGAAGTAGTAAGAAACTGGCCTAGACTTATCTTTCCGTCAGATATCAAAAGTTTTTTGGGTTTAACTGGCTATTACAGACATTTTGTTGAGGGTTTTTCTTCTATTGATCCTCTATTTCTAGATTAACTCAGAATAAAGTTAAGTTTCAGTGGTCAAATTTCTGTGAAAAGAGTTTTCAAGAGTTGAAGACTCAACTCACTTCAGCCCCAGTTTTAGCGCTACCTGATGGTACAGATGGGTTCACTGTATATTGTGATACTTCTAGAATCAGTCTGGGTTGTGTTTTGATGCAAAGAGGTAAAGTTATAGCCTATACCTCTAGATAGATTAAGCCTCACGAAAAGAACTACCTTACCAATAATCTTGAGTTAGCAGTTATTGTGTTTTCCTTGAAAATTTAGAGACACTATCTTTATGGGCTGCATGGTGATGTGTTTACGAATCACAAAAGTTTACAGCATGTATTTACTCAGAGAGAGTTGAATCTTCATTAGATAAGGTGGTTAGAATTGTTGAAGGATTATGATATGAGTATGTTGTATCATCTGGGCAAGGCCAATGTAGTGGCAGACGCCCTTAGTAGATTATCTATGGGCAGTGTTGCTCATGTGGAGAATGATAAGAGAGAGTTAGTTCGGTAAGTTCACCGGTTAGCTAGATTTGGAGTAAGGTTGGTTGACTCCGCTAAAGGAAATATTTGGGTAGGGACCCTAGTTTGATCAAACTGAAGACCAAAATATAGAGGTTTTCTCCTAAGGGGGAGATGGTGTGTTGAGATACCAGAGTAGATTATGTGTGCCATGTATTGATGATTTGAGGCAGCGGATTATGGCAGAATCACATGGTGCGTATTACTCTATTCATCTGGGAGCCAATAAGATGTGTTGCGATCTGCGAGAAGTCTATTGGTGGAGTGGTATAAAGAGAGATATCGCAGAATTTGTAGCCAAGTGGGCAACCTGTCAACAGGTTAAGGTAGAGTACCAAAGACTTGGTGGCATATTGCAGGAGTTTGGTATTCCCACTTGGAAGTGGGAAGAGGTGAATATGAACTTTGTGACTGGATTATTCCATTCTCTTCGTCAGCATAATTTGATTTGGGTTATTGTAGATAGATTGACCACATCAACCCATTTCTTGCCATTCCACACGTCCTACACAACTGAATATTATGATAAGTTGTATATCAGAGAGTTGGTTATATTGCATGGAGTTCCCTTGTCCATTATCTCAGATAGGGGTACTCAGTTTACCTCTCAGTTTTGGAAAGCCTTTCAAAAAGGTTTGTACCCAAGTTCATCCAAGTTCAGCTTTTTATCCGCAGACAGATAGTCAGGTAGAGAGGACCATTCAGACTTTAAAGAATATGTTGAGAGCATGTGTTCTTGATTTCAAAGGCAGTTGGGATGATCATTTATCATTGATTGAGTTTTCCTACAATAACAGTTACCATTCTAGTATTCAGATGGACCCGTTTGAAGCTCTTTATGGGCGAAGATGTAGATCACCACTCGATTAGTTCAAAGTTGGTGAGGCCGCTTTTATTGGGCCAAATATGGTGTTTGAAGCCATGGAGAAAGTTTAGTTGATTCGAGAGAGATTAAAAGTAGCTCAGATTCATTAGAAATCGTATGCAGATGTAAGAAGAAGAGATCTTGAGTTTGAAGTAGATGATCTTATGTATTTGAAGGTTTCGCCCATGAAGGGGGTGAAGAGGTTTGGATAAAAGGGAAAGTTTTGTCCCAGTATGTAGGCCCCTTCAGGATTTTGAGTCGTGTGGAGAAGGTAGCGTATGAGCTTGAGCTACCTGGAAACTTGTTATCAGTTCACCCAGTGTTTCATATGTCCTTATTGAAGAATTGTATAGATGATTAAGCTGCTGTAATCCCTTTAGAAAGCACAGATATTCAGAATAGCCTTTCATACAAAGAGGTTCTAGTAAAGATTCTTGATCATCAAATCCGTAGACTAAGGAACAAAGAAGTTCCCTTGGTCAAATTTCTGTGGTGAAATCAGTCCATTGAGGGTGCTACTTGGGAAGCAGAAATAGACATGCGTACCAAGTATCCTTACCTTTTCTCCACGAACTCAGATTCAACTGAAGGTAACAGTCCTCTTTAATTCAGTTCTTTTCCAGTCTCAGATTTAGCTGTATAGTTATCTTCATGTAAATTCATGCACTCGCAGATTAGTTCAACCGTTCATTATGCTTTAGATTCAGTCATTCAGTTTGTTGTAGTTATGTATGCTAGCATATAGCCTCAATTCCTTAGTATCTTCAGTTTAATTAGTCTTATTCGAGGATGAATGTTCTCAAGGGGGAGATATTGTAATACCCCATACTTTTCTTAGCTCAGTTTAGCTTCTAGTGTGTCAAGGGTTAACTTCTTTATGTGTATTGAATTTTCCAGGTCTAAACCCACCAATGTGTATATAATTGAATCAGTTTTCCAACGATACCAATTTCGCCTCAATCCGATACTCGGTTAAGAAGTTATGGCGATTTTAGTGAAAGCAATAGAACACCACGGTAAGCACCACATCGCGGTGTAGGACAAATTTGCAATTGTCCGATTTCCAGTGGAGCATTGCGATTAACCCATGTCAAGGAGAAGTTCCAGTTCCCGTTCGTCCCTTTCCAGTAGCTCACCGCGATTAGCCTGGATCGCGCTAGAAATCCTAATTGGACAGACACCACATCGCAGTGGAGTGCAAAATGGCACTGTCCTTTTCCAGTGATGCAACGCGATTACGCCGCATAGTGCCAGAGGCCAAAATGATAATTGTTTTTTTAGTAAGCCATCGCGATGGCGACGCGTCACGATGGGGCCAAAAATTGGGACTTCCAGTTCTGAGTTAAATTTTTAAAGGGCAATTTTGTCATTTCTCCAAGCCCCAATCCATGAAAAACAGATAATTAATCCTATTCTAACCATTATATGCATATTTTCATTAAAATTACTCTCTAAGGAAATCCTGGAACTCGAATCTTAATCCCCAAGAAATCCAAATTCCACCTTTCTTTTTCCAAGATAACTCAAAATTCAAGATTCTCAATCTAAGATATTCAAGAATCAATCTTCAAAAGCACAAATAGGAATTCAAGTTCAAATTTCTTTATCAATTTCACCAATTAAGGTATGTGGGGTTATGAGCAAGGATAATTCTTTCATCCTTGTGCCCAAAACTAGTTTTTAATTACAAGTTACATGATTTTTTATGATTACCCATGAATTTCAATTTAGGGTTCATACCCAAATACTGCTATTTGAAGATTATGAGATTTTAAGTGATTTAGATGATGAATTGCATGGCTATTTTTGTATTTTCATGCGTATGACATAAATTTCCAGATTTAGAATTGAATCTCAATACTTTTATTATCAAGTTTGAACTTTATTATGATTTGACATGGATTTGATGCATGGGTTACTAAGACCTAGTTTGAATGTTGATATTTCAAGAATGACTATGCTTTAAGCATCCCATGAATAGTTATTTTCAGATTTTAATAAAGATTTGATCTTTTGATCTCAGCTTAGACATGGAATCCACTTTACAGTTTCAGTTACAGTTTAAATTAATAGATATACAGTTGGTTTTTATTTTGAACCATTATACTAATTTTAAAGTGGATTTCCTACAGAATGAGCATATAGATTAAAAAGAGCAGTATTTAGCATCGAGTTGGGTATATTTGCATGCCCTAGAACTACGAGCCAATATAGGTTCAGATTATCAAATTATTCCCATTTCTATATGGATGACAAATACAGATGTGATCACTTAGCTTAGGTTATACTCCTTGGCAAGAGTATGACACCTCTCCCCAACGTGAGGTTTTCCCATAAGAGAACTAGACGTTGGACACTATGATAGCTCACATAGTGTATCTCAGTTAGAAGAACCTTCCTACAACTTATAAAAAAGAGTAAAGAATAATAGAAAAAGTTTAGAAACTAAGTGTAAAGGCTCACGATTTTATTTAGCTATTGTTTTATATAAGTCATTAGCTACTAGATTTCAACTTTCAGTTTACAGATATAAAAGTGAGTCCTTCTACACTTAGACAGTATGATTTCAAAATAGGACACAAGTGCAACTTTTAGAACTAAGTGTTATGACTTACTAGATTTATACAACATGCTTTATTACTCATGATCATGATTCTCAGTTTTTAGTTATTCAAGCTATTCTAAGTCATCTACACTTAGCATGCATTCTTTTGTAAATTTACACTAATGTTGAGATATTGTTTTACTTATACATTCACCCCCATATACTCAGTACAATCCAGAAGTACTGATCCACATATACATCTATGTACTACATTATCTGATAATGTAGGTTCAGGTGCTCAGTTTCAGCAGCATAAGTGATTTCAAGCATCTCTATCTGCATCCCGACAGTTGGTGAGTCCTCGTAGTTTGGGGACCCAGTCCTTCAGTTTTTCATCTTATTAGTATAGATGATTCAGTATTTTCAGACAAATCGAGTCAGTTGCGGGTTTGTCCCAGTGACTTTCTAGTTATTAGTAGTAGAGGCTTGTCAGGCTGCTAGATATAATTTAGATTTCTGGTATTGATTATTCAGACTCTTGAGTTTAGTATTTTCAGATATTATATTCAGACGGTTCCAGCTTAGCTCATACAGAGTTCTGCATTTTAACTTTGATTATATATCTATATTTTCTTTATTATGAGCTTCATATTTAGTAGAAGGCTTACATGGTTAGTTTAAGGCTAGTTGTAGTCTTGAGCACTGTGTGACATCTCGGGACCCATTTTTGGGGCGTTACACTAGAGTTGATTCTAAACTATAAATTAAAGATTCCTAACGTGAATTTCATAAACTAGATTGTTAATTTTGATGGTTAGGAACCTTGAATTCTATAAAGATGAGACCTTTAGCATAAAAACTCCATTAATGGAGATGGTTTAACCTTGAAAGAGCTAATTAATGGTTAATTAAATTGAGAATTATATAGACCTTGAATTAAGGATAGAATTATTGGGTTTGAATCCCCAAGATATTTGTTTGAAGAGTAATTATTTAATTACTCTTATAATAGCTTGATTTTTAGTTGATTGATTATTTCAAGACATGAAAGAAAGGAAAGAACATCCTTGTTGCAGCTTGTTTCTTCCAAAAGCTTGGTATCTAGGTAGGCTAGGTTTAATGAGTGAAAGATTATGTTATTTTATATTTTTATAATTTAAAATTGATGGATGAAAGCATTCTAGGCCTGCGGGCATAGAGTTAAGGTGGATAAAGACATGAGAACTTAACTTTAATCTCGAAAACTATATTATTAATTAATTATGTGATATTTGTGATATTATATGTTATGTTCTGCAATAAGAATGAAGGATGTGGATATGATAGTTCTTAGTTGTTCTGGTGATGAACCTAGTTGAGTTATAATGATATTAAGTTGTATGTTTTGACAATAATATGCTGACGAGAACCATGCTAGGATTAAATACTGATGAGTATAGTAATATCTAAAGGATAGATTACTTGAATTAGTGTGACATTTTAATAATTAATGAGTAAGTAATACTCCAATAGTGACTTGCATGCTTAAGTGTTAAATTTTGATTTATTTTATGATATTCTTATTTTGGTATTGATAAAAGCACTTTATCTATTGGATGCCCATGAGAGGCTAAATTGGTGATAATGATGATTTAATGAAATATACCTATGAGAGGTTTGTTTGATAATGATAACTCCTTGTATTAATTCTATGAATAACTTGTTGATGTTTGGATTGTTTACGTGTATAAATGATTATTGAAATTTACTTGATGGAATTGTCTCATGACTCTAAGTATACTTGTAAACTTGAAATATTGTGTTATATGCTGTGAGGAAGTGTAAATTTGATATTGATATTACTTGTTTATGGTGGATCGGGTACCGCGCTGATACGGATATGTATATGTTGGATCTGGTACCACTCCATTACGGATATGTGTATGTTGGATCGGGTACCACGCCGATATGGATATGTATATGATGGGTACCACGCCGGTACAAATATGTATATGATGGATCGGGTACCACGCCGGTATGGATATGTATATGTTGGATCGGGTACCACGCCAGTATGAATATGTGTATGTTTAATTGGGTACCACACCGGTACGGATATGTATATGATGGATCGGGTACCACACCGGTACGGATATATATATGGTGGATTGGGTACCACGCCGGTACGGTACATGAACATAGATTGTTCCCTGCAGGTCATGACTATTTGGGCAAAAATAAGTCTCATACTATGTGTGTACATATTTGTATTGAGTCTGTGGATATTTACAGTATGGTTGATACTCCTGATGGCTATGTGGCTTGTTGTGAGCACTGTTTGATCTGTTATTGCTATATTGTTGATTCATTGGGTATTTGATTGTGTGATACATATTTGAAGAAGTGAAACTTTGTACTTACTTATTTGTTGATTGACTTGCTTCATTTATACGTGTTTTAATCATAGCTTACCAGAATAGCTAGTTATCATTCTTTAATATTATATGAAAGCATTTGATTGTTAGCCCGAGAGTTTAGTATGTGTTGTCTATGATTACGGGTTTGTTCTTGTGAATATGAGTAATGAAAAAAATAAGGTGAATAAAGAGGAATAGTGATGTATTAGCGTTGGATTGTGGTTGATTGTATGAATTAATGAGGCTAGAGTATATTAGTAGTGAATATAATACTGATGGATTTGGAAGAGTAATTGGATGATGTAACTTATATAGGTAAAGTATTAATGTTATTACAGCCTTGGTTGAATTATTGAATTATATTCCATTCAAGATGTCATGATCTATTTTCCTTAATTCTGTTTTATGATTATATGAACTAACATGGTTGGCCGATGATGCCTACCAGTACGTGTGGTTGTACTGACCCTACTTTTCAACATTCCTTATTGGGGTGTAGACTGTATGCAGGTTAGTTTGCAGTTACTAGATGGATGACGATATTCAGCACTAACTTCTGCACTTTCTTCCTGACAGATGTTAGAGTCCTTGCATTAATTATTTCATTGTCAGTCTATGTTGTAATAGGTAGCTCTTGTACATGTTTGGCCAAGTCTTGGGATAGTGAAGGACACTTGTAAGAAGTTTTTGAAAAAGTTTATTTATTAGTATTTAATTTACTTTATATTTCCTTAAAAACAGAAGTCTTCCGCATATTTTTAGTTGGGTAATAAAGGGTCTCCTAGCTACTTAGAATAGCGTAGGTTCCCGCACGGTCCGTTAGTTTGGGTCGTGACACTATATGAAGAAGTGGATTGCGCTCTGACATGTATCGTAATGTATATTATTTTCAAAACGTATACAAATTCTATTAACATTTCACGTAGATTTAATTGTATTTATATAAATCATAACGATAGTGTTTGAAATATTTATTTTATTTCATATTCATTTTAAGTTATTTTCGTGAGTTCTATATAAAATTATATTAATATGGTAAATGCCAAAGAAAATATGTGTAATATATATATATATATATATATATATATATATATATATATATAAAAAATTATATTATTTCAAATTCCTAAACGTTAAAATTTTATATAAAAACTCCTAATAAACTTCAAAAACATGAAATAGAACTACAACAAATTAGTACTCTACTATAGGATAACAAAACAAACTTTAAACTCCTAAAGTCCTAAATTTTAGGAAAGGATTCTTACAAGGAAAGAAGTACTTTTATTTTAGGACTTTCTGCCTAGTTCAAATAAAGAAAAAAATCAATAATAAATTTTCTAAACTAATTTTTAAGTCGTAAATATTTTTAAAAATAATTAAATAATTATTCAAATATGAAATCAACTTTAAAGAGTAAAGAAAATGAACACGCTGTGCAAAGAGGCGAAGAATACATCAACTTTATAATTTAAACTTATAAATCTCTCATTCAACCTAAATTAATTCGTAACAATACAACCATGATTCCAAGAAAATATAATTAAAAAGAAAAAGAAATCAATATTAGTTCCATAAAAGAAAAACAAAACAAAGGAAAAAAAATAGTCGTGGAATTATCTAAAGATTAATAGAAACCTCAAGAATAGCACAATTCCTAGGAGTTTTAATGGAAACAAAAAACTCAAATTTATAATTTTGATTTTGTATCTGTATTTTGGATATTTGAATTATTATTAGTTGAATTCCGCATCTGAATTGATACTCAAATCTTAAAATTGAGATCACGAAGGATCCAACATCTAGATTCTATCAAACATCTGCATCTGAGTCCAAATAACTTACTGTTGAGAAGTCAAAACCCTCATTAGTATAATTAGGATATATTACATAACAGAACAACTGGGTAGTCAGATGATTTAACCCTAAAATTAAAATTCAACTTACTTTATATTCAAGAACAACACGCCTAGTATATTAATGTAGTTCAGGTTATATAGTGATCTAATAGTATACGCCTAGTATTCTTTGGCAAACATTAAACTTTTCATCTATCTGTGGAAATAATCGTTGTTTGAATAACAAAAAAAATCAGATAGTAGAAAGGAGGTATGTCCCAATTCGAACTATTACTTTGAAATGTCCTAATTAGACCTATTACTTTGAATGGAAAAACATGCTTACAAGTTACAAAGCATCATCTATCGACAAAGTTATTTAAATCGATAATAGAAATTGAAATTACCTCTGTAAAGACTATTTGATCATATTTTATATGTGTGATAACCATTCGAGCTTGTACCCCACCCCCCACCCCCCACCCCCTTAAAAAAAAAACTAGTAGAGTCTATTAATAAACATAATGATGATATATTAAATCTTATGATTTATTCACAATTAATATAATTGCTATCAGTAAAAATTTAAAAGAGAACTTATATAACAAAGAAGGTTAGAAAACCCTAAGAATCCAAGAAGAAAACTTTAATTAATCATCAACCAAAATTAAAATAAAAATCGGAAGAAAATGTAAAAGTAGAAGAACTACACATATTTTTCTAGTAAAATTTGATCAAATAACTACTTTAATAGAATTGTAGTCATTCTTTTTTTTTATATATAAGGTAACATTCTAATTGATTTAGAAGTATTAACTATAATAATTTTGTACCTAAATAAAATATATTTTTTATTTTTATGCATATTTTCTTAAAAAAATATATTTTGGTTCCTAAAAGTTTTTCCTTAAAAACTTGCTTAGAAATCTTTTCTTTTCATGCGTTTTTTTTAAGCTACAAATTTGGTTCTTAAATTTTTTTTCTTTCCATGGAAATTTTTTTCCTAAAATATTATGTAGGACTCCTCACCAAAAATTTCACACACTACATTTAGTTCCTTTTAAATGTGGGATTCTTCCTTTTTTTTTCCTCTATCCTAAATATTAATAATAATATAATGATAATTATTTTTTAAAAGAATAAAAAGATGATTTTGTCCTTTGCGGGGTGTTTTAATGAAGGGTATAAGAAGTTCAAATAGTCTTCACACTTTTAATATTTATAGATATAGATAGATTATAGATTATAGATTATTTTTATCAACTAACATGGAAGTAAAGGTGTTCCAACTTTATAATCATTACTAGTGGTGATAGGCCCGTGCTGAGCACGGGCCCAACATGCTAAGCTTCAATTTTTAAAATTATTATTAAAGCAGTAAAATAAATTGTTATTATTAAATAATTACAGTTTTAAATTATTTTAATTTATAATATTTTTTCTTTTATTCAATTTTAAGTGACATCGATATAATTTCGTGAGTTAAGTAAATATCACAATTCAAGTAGCGAAGCAGACATGTCTTAAATGACTTATAATAACTGATTAAAAGTGATATAGCAAAATTGCTATAAAAAATACTTGTAAAAATAATTTAAGTGAGTCTCATATAAAATGTCAAGTTAATTTAAAACATAAAGAGTTCATTAATTATTTTATGTCTACTTTACTCTTTTTATCCAATTTATAAACTTTCTAATACTTAAATAATTTATAATTAGAGGTGATGTAGTAAATTATGGTTGAAGCAGCTGAAGCAGACATGTTCTAAATGTTTATTTTACTTATTTATTTTATTAATTATTATTAATTTTCTAATACGTAAATGATATATAATAATTAAGGGTGATATAGTAAAATTAGGAAGCAAATAGAGGTTGACAAGCATGTTGATTACCGAAATGAAAAGGTTGTTAAAAAAATTAAAATTTAATTTACTTGTTTATGTATTTTATTCTTCATTTAATTGTACCTAATAAAAATTGATATTTAATCGCTCAGATCTACATCGTATCTATTAGGGGTGGACATGGTATGGTATGGTACGGTATTTTAAATTTCGGTACGGTAACTTCAGTTTTCGGTATCTAAAAGAACACTATCATTACCATACAAAATTAATTTGGTATGGTTTGGTATTTTTAAATTCGGTTTCGACATTTTATGGTACGGTAATTCAGTAACCGTACTTTATTTGATTTCGATTTACATATATTCATATAAAAAAACTATAACTTTAAAACTTAAAAACGTCCCAATCATATTAGACTAGCAACTATCTTTGTTAATCATCTACACAAAAATAACATTTCAATCACGATTGAGAAATCCAAGATGCAAACTTTGAACAACATTACCTAAACTTAAGCATAGTACTTCGAAATAATAAGCTTCCATAAGAATTATTTTTGAATAAAAGTTACTTTTATTTTCAATTTTCTAATGGATGACATATAAATATATTTAATATTCTTAAATATAATATATTTGGGTTTTATATATTATTAAAAATCTTTGGTGCGGTATACGGTATTTCGGTATTTATTGCATAAATACCAAATATCGTACCAAATACTATAATAATTTAAAACTCCTACCAAATACCATAACATCCATACCGTGGTATAAAAAATTTTGGTTTCAGTATGGTATTCGGTATATACCATACCATGCCCATCCCTAGTAACTATATATTTAATTTTTTGTTTTAATCTAATTATTTAGATCTCAATAGGTGTACTACTTTTATATTTCTTTTGACACAAATATTACTATTGAAAAGTAATTTATTCGATCATTTTTAATTTTTAATTTTTAATTTTCTTATCTATTTTATCCTTGTTATTAAATATTATTTATAATCTAATACTTAAATAACTTATAATGACTATTTAGAATTGATATAATAAATACTATAAAAGTTACTTCGGAAATATTTTTAAGTGAACCCTGTATAAGTCATCAAATTAATTTAAAACATCAATGGTTAACTAACTAATAGCGATATAATAAAATTACTACAAAAAGTATTTGTTGGAAAAAATTTAAGTGGACTCCATATAAGTCGTCCAGTTAATTTAAAACATCAAGTGTTAACTTATAATTTTGTGTCTATTTTATCTTTTTAATGAAATATTTTTAATTTTCTAATGCTTAGATGAACTATAATAATTAATTAGGTGTGACATAGTAAAATCATGATTGAAGTAGCTGAAGCATACATGTCATAAATGTCTATTGTATTTTTTTAATTAAATATTATTAATTTTTTAATACGTAAATGACTTATATAATTAATTAGGAATGATATAGTAAAACCACGATTGAAGCAGCTGAAGCAGATATGCTATAAATATATATTTTACTTTTTTAATTAAATAATATTAATTTTGTCACAATCCAAAAATGAGGGTCATAATGGCACTTGTCGCGGCGTACCTTGACAAGTAAGCCTATCACCCAAACTGATACGGAAAGAGGAAAAGACATAAATATCCCAAGGTAAGGCTTCTAGAATGAAGCTGAACCATATAAGTAATTATAACAAAGCGAAAAGACCTCATCCAAAATACCAATCATGCCCAAAACTAGGTGTCAATAATGTAGAACTACTAATACAATCAAAGAGTCAAATACATCGAAAAAATAATCACAAAGGAATAATAATTGTCTCCGAATACTAATAAAGATATAACAAATATAGAAAGATAGAGGTGAATTTCAGACGTATGAATGTCCAACCGCTACCTTAGAATCTCCAACAATCGCCCGAGTCAATCAAGTTGAGGTACACTCGAGCTAGGACCTGCACCGAAAGGGCGCAATAGGCATGAGTACAGTTCACTTGTACTCAGTGGGTATCAGAGGTCGACCAAGCAAAGTAGTAAATAAAGCATACAAAATATACACTAAGGGAACGTCGCCTGCAATCAGAAAATGTCCCACAGCGGTAGCCCACACCGCTTGCACTAACAGTTCTAATATATCTCATATTTATTACAATAACACACCAAGATATAGAACCCAAGTATACATTATGTCACATATAAATGGAATAAGAGAGAACATGTAGATACAAGATCATCAAATACAAGTAAAGGAAGGTAAAACAAATACATAGATGACAAGTCAATAAGGAAATACAACAAAACATAAGCACAATAAAGTGAGTGCAATGTATATGATGATGATCATACACGAGGTCGTCGCACAACCTCCGGAATCATCGCACAATCCATGTATACACCTACGGAGCTAAAGCTTCCCGACGTAGGACCCATGGGGGGTTCATCAACCCGTATACAATCCACATATCTCATATCTCCTTTCCGATACATCTCTTGAAAAGGTTTTTATAAGGTGTTACAATAACTTTTAAAAAGGTGTTGCCAGTATTACTCAGATGTTGCAACGGTGGTACCAGTGTTTCATGAATGAGTATGATATGAAGATCTAATGGTCACAAAAAATCACAATGAGTATTTTCATAACCAGTCACATGATATATTTTTACAACCAACCACAAAAATACATTTCCACAACCCCATGCGCCAATATTCGCTCATTATTTTTGTATCATCCATGAATTTTCACATGTCTCATTTGCCAATACAGTATGAATATAATAACAATACACCAATGGTACCACATTAGCATGTTAACAACACAATACAATTATTCATATGTATTCAAGGCTATCAATATCACATAGGACCCTACACAGTCACACATATCACATAATATTCAATTTCGACAATCATATCACATATAGGCCCCCACACGGACACAACACATAAATATCCATTTTTGATGATTATTTCTCATCCTTAACATGCATTTTGTATCATCATTTACTACTCAGCCCAGTCTAAAAGAGTTAAGCCATAACCTACCTCGAAGGCCGAAACTGATCCACTACACTTGAACTCGCGACCTTACTTTTCACGAATAATTTCAAACTCTACTAAAACCATAAAATATGAAATCTACGCGTCAAGATAAAACCAACGATACCCATATTGACTACTTTTGGTTCGGGGTCAAACCGGACCCCCAAAATAGATTTTCGAAAAAGAAGGAAAAAATCAAAACTTTACTTCAAAAACATGTTTCTCATATTTTTAGGAACCTACAGCTGAAAACCCAAGTTAAATCGAGTCAAAAATGGGATTCAAATCGAAGAAAAATCATTTTTTAGCTTTACCATGTAAAATCTTTGAAATTCAGGTTAAAATCAAGAATCGGAGTTGTTTTGAAGGTTAAATTGATGAAAAACTAGTAATTATAAGATAAAAATATTATTCAAGTGAAAAGAGTGAAATTTGGGTTTAAAATCATGCTGTAAGATTTTTAGGGTTTTGAGAAATTAATCAATAAATTACTAAGAAAAGAGTGAATTCTTATCTTTAATCCATAATAAAACCAAGAAAAAGGTGTTAATCTAGCTTCCCAAGCTCCCACAAACTTTCCTTTTAAGCTCCCACACTACTTTAGGGATTACCTCCCAAGAGGCAAGATGAAAAATGAGCAAAATAGACCAAAAACTGAAAAATCTGTTATATTTATAGCAGAAAAATCTGCAATAGCTGCTGTTTTTTTTTTAAAAAAGTCCACTCCGGATTTGGATGGGGTGCCCTGGATTCGTTCGAAGTCCGATACATGCAAACGAACTATCCAACATGTTAGAAAAGTCTTTCAAAAGTAAGATGTGAACACAAAACCTCGATCTAAAATAATGGACACCGACGCACCATGCAGACGCATAATCTAATAAATGACAAAAGGGGCTAACCTCTCAGCACTGAATGAGACCTAAATCGAAATAAAATAAGCTGACTTGGTCAATCGATCCACGGTGACCCAAACACTGTCAAAACTATGAGATGTACGAGGAAAACTAGTCATAAAGTCTATAGTGATGCGTTCCCACTTCCACTCAGGAATGGGTAACCTCTGAAGCAAACCACCAGGCCTCATATGCTCGGCCTTCACCTGCTGACGACATAGGCAATGAGCCACAAAATCCGCTATATCTCACCTTATACCACCCCACTAGTAGTGCTGTCTAAAATCACGATACATCTTAGTCACACCTAGATGGATAAAATAACTGGAACAATGGGCCTCCTCCAAGGTCAACCTAATTCAATCACCACTCTCGGCACACAAACTCAGCTCCCAATCCTCAAAACACTATTTGAATCAAGTAAAGCTTCCTTAACCTCCCCACTCAACATCTTATCTTGAATAAAACTCAATCCAACATCGTCGAACTAACGAGCTCGAATTTTCTCTATCAAAGAAGATCTAGGCTTCATAAATGTCAAAACATGCCTCGGTGTCAAAATATTAAGCCTAACCATTTAGTTAGCCAAAGACTGAACCTCTAAGGCCAACGGCCTCTCCTGAGTCAAAAGATGCCCCAAGCTATCCATGCTAGTCGACTTCTGACTCAAGTCATCCGCAACCACAGTGGCCTTGCCCTGATGGTAGAGAATAATCAAGTCATAATTATTAAGCAACTCAAGCCAAAAACACTGCCTCATATGAAGATCTCGCTGGTAAAAAAGTACTAAAGGCTACGATGATCTGAGAAGATCTCACAATGGACTCCAACAAGTAGTGCCTCCACAACTTCAAGGAAAATACAACTGCGCACATTTCCAAATCATGGGTAGGATAATTCCTCTCATGAGGCTTCAACTGACAAGATACATAAGCAATTACCTTGTCCTTCCGCATCAACACAACACCTAACCCAATACCTGAAGCATCACAAAAGACGGTAAAACCCATGCCATCCTTAGGTAAAGTCAAGATAAGAGCTGAAGTCAACAAATCCTTGAGCTTTTGAAAGCTCAACTCACAAGCATCAGACCACTAGATGGAAATCTTTTTCTGAGTCAACTTAGTCAAATGAGCTGCAATGGAAGAGAAACCCTCAATAAAACACTGATAATACCCTGCTAATCCAACAAAACTTTGAATCTCGACAGGCAAAGTAGGTCTAGCCCAATCACGAACCGTTGCAACCTTAGTTGGATCAACTAAAATACCTTTCTTAGTCACCACATGACCCAAGAAAGAAACAGACTCCAACCAAAACTTGAACTTAGAGAACTTAGCATACAACTTCTCATCCCTCAATCTCTAAGCAAAATCCACAAATGCTCCTCATGCTAAACCTCACTCTTATAATAAATTAAGATATCATCTATAAATACCATAATAAAGGAGTTGAGATATGGTCGAAACACTTAATTCATCAACTCCATGAATGAGGTAGGGGAATTGGTCAACCCAAAAGACATGACTAAGAACTCATAATAACCATATCGAGTCTGAAAAACTATTTACGAAATATCTGAAGCCCTAATCCACAACTGGTGATAGCCAAACTGCAAATCGATCTTTGAAAACACTGCAGCACCCTGAAGCTAATCTAATAATTCATCAATACGAGAAGAGGATACTTATTCTTAACCATCACCTTATTCAACAGTCGATAATCAATACACATCCTTATAGACCCATTCTTTCTCTTCACAAACAAGATAGGCGCACCCCAAGGTGAAATACTAGGTCGAATAAATCCCTTATTCAATAACTCCTGCAACTGATCCTTCAGTTTCTTCAACTTTATTGGGGCCATCCCATAAAGAGGAATAAAAATAGGCTTGATGCCCGGCTCAACATCAATAATAAAATCAATATCTCGATCTGAAGGAATACAGGAAAGTTCATAGGGAACACCTCTATAAACTCACGGACAACACGGACAGAATCTAAGGAAGTAGGCGAAACAACACTTGTGTCACGAATATGGATCAAGTAAGATAAACATCCCTTCTCAACCAATTTATGAGCCTGAACCTAAGATATAATCCTCTTTAGACCCGAATGAAGTGCACCCTTCCAAGTTATCCTTGGCACACCCGATGAAGCTAAACTCATAGTCTTAGCAAAATAATCTAAAACGACATGATAAAGAGCCAAACAATCCATACCCAAAATAACATCAAAATCAACCATATTTAATATAAATAAATTTACCAAAGTCTCATCACGCCCGACAAAAGTCACAATACAAGATCGGTACACCCGATCCACCACTAAAAAATCACCTACCGGGATAGACACACAAATAGGCATGGCAGGAGGCTCACTAACAGAATCAAACCTAAAGCAAAATACACAGACAGATAGGAGAAATTCGATTCGAGATCAAATAATACAGATCCAGGTCTGAAACAAATGATGAAGATACCTGTAATCACAATATCAGAAGCCTCTCCCTTAGGTCTGGCTGGTATAGAATAACACTATCCACGACTACCAACTGGCTGAATAGCCCCACGACCACCACCTCAGGCTCTATCATATTTACCTCTTACACCTCTGGTACAACCTCTACCTCTCACAGCTAAAATAGGAGTATCTCTAAACAGATGGCGAGAATAGTCCTTGACCACATGGTCAATCTCATCATACGCATAGCAACCTCTATGACCAATCTCAATAAGAGAAAGTACAACTGAGCCCAAACGGCCACCCTGAACTACTAAACTAGAAGATCCACCCACTAAACTATATAAAATCACCTGCACTGGCCTACTATAGTATCCACGAGAATCTCTAAAATCTCTACCTTGATAGGTCTGACTCCTGAACTCACCAAAATAATGTACCCTCTTAGTGTGTCCATGAGATGCACCCTCTATCATCTTAGCATAATCCACAATACTCTGAAAAGAATCCTCAAACACAATAATCTAAAATGTAACAAACTGAAGAGAGACAATCAAACCCGTTAAAAACTTTTAAATCTTCTCAAGCTCGGTGGAAATGCTATCATAGGAATATTTGGACAAGGCATAGAAGCATGCCTCATACTCAGGAAATGTCATGGAGCCTTGCTCCAAATGATCAAATTATCCCACATACGATCTTCTCAAACTGAAAGGCACAAATCTCTCTAGAAAAACCTCAACAAACTGATTCCAAGTCATCTCAGAAGAATCACAAGGTCTACAACTGACAAGCGACTTCCTCCAATCTATCTCTATATCTCTCTATTGTAATGTGGTATAATCCACACCATCCGTGCAGAAAGAGTGAAACATAACTTACAACACAAGATATGTAAAAATTTGCACAATAAGGAATAAAATAAGTGAAGTTTCCTAAATACATCCTCTAACCTCTCGAAGATAGATACGGACGTCTACATACCAATCCGTAAGACTCTATTAGACATCCCATTCTTACACCGTTGAGACCAATGAAACCTGACTGCTCTGATACCAATTTTTCACAACTCAAAAATGAGGATGACACTTGTCGTGACGTATCCTGACAAGTAAGCCTATCACCCAAACTGATACGAAAAGAAGAAAAAATAGAAATATCTCAAGGTAAGGCTTCTAAAATTAAGTCGAACCATATAAGTAATTATAACAATGCAGAAAGAACATATCCAAAATACCAATCATGCCCAAAATTAGGTGTCAATAGTGTAAGAAATACTAATACAATCCAAGAGTCAAATACATCAGAAAATAACCACAAAGGAATAATAACTGTCTCCGAATACTAATAAAGACATAACTGCTATAGAAAGATAGGGGTGAACTTTGGACGCATGAATGTCCAACTGTTACCTTAGAATCTCCAACAATCGCCCGAGTCAATCAAGTTGAGGCACACTCAAGCTAGGACCTGCACCGAAAGGGAGCAGCAGGCATGAGTACGGTCCACTTATACTCAGTAGGTACCATAGGCAGACCAAGAAAAGTAGTAAATAAAGCATACAAAATATACACTAAGGGCACATCACTTGCAATCAAAAAATGTCCCACAACGGTAGCCCACACCCCTTGCACTAACAGTTCTAATATATCTCACATATATTACAATAACACACCAAGATATAGAACATAAGTATATATTATGTCACATATAAATAGAATAAGAGAGAACATATAGATACAAGATCATCAAATACAAGTAAAAGAAGGTAAGACAAATACATAGATGACAAGTCAATAAGGCAATACAACACAACATAAGCACAATAAAGTAAGTGCAATGTATATGATGATGATGATGATGATGATGCACGAGGTCGTCGCACAACCTCTGAGATCGTCGCACAATCCCTGTATATACCTACAGAGCAAAAGCTTCCCGACGTAGGACCCATGAGAGGCTCTTCAACCCGTATAGAATCCACATATCTCATATCTCTTTTTTTGCACATCTCTCGAAAAGGGTTTTATAAGGTGTTACAATATCTTTTGAAAAGGTGTTACCAGTGTTTCTCAGATGTTGCCACAGTGGTACCAATATTTCATGAATGAGTATGATATGAAGATGTAATGCTCATAAATAATCACAATGAGTATTTTCACAACCAACCACATGATATATTTCTACAACCAACCACAATGATACATTTCAACAACTACACATGCCAATATTCGCTCATTATTTTTGTATCATCCATGAATTTTCACATGTCTCATTTACCAATAAAGTATAAATATAATCACAATACACCAATGGTACCACATTAGCATTTTAACAATACCAATTATTAATATGTATTCAAGGCTATCAATATCACATAGGACCCTATACGGTCACAGATATCACATAATAATTCAATTTTGACAGTCACATAACATATAGGCCCCCACACGGGCACAACACATAAAAAGATATTTTCATGATTAGTTCTCAGCCTTAACATGCATTTTGTATCATCATTTACTACCCAACCCAGTTTGAAAGAGTTAATCCATAACCTACCTCGAAAACCAAAATCGATCTGCTACACTTGAACTCGCGACCTTACTTTTCACGAACAATCTCGAACTCCACTAAAACCATCAAATATGAAATCTATGCATCAAGATAAAACCAACGACACCCATATTGACTACTTTTGGTTCGGGGTCAAAACGGACCCCCAAAATGGATTTTTGAAAAAGAAGGCAAAAATCAGAACTTTACTTTAAAAACACGTTTTTCATATTTTTAGGAACCTACAGCTGAAAACCCAAGTTAAATCAAGTCAAAAAATGGGGTTCAAATCGAAGAAAAATCATTTTTGAGCTTTACCGGGTAAAATCTTTGAAATCCATGTTAAAATCAAGAATCGGAGTTGTTTTGAGGGTTAAATTGATAAAAAAAACTAGTAATTATAAGATAAAAATATTATTCAAGTGAAAAAAGTGAAATTTTGGTTTAAAATCATGCTGTAAGATTTTTGGAGTTTTGAGAAATTAATCAAAAAATTACTAAGAAAAGAGTGAATTCTTACCTTTAATCAGTAATAAAATCGAGAAAAAAGGTGTTAATCTAGCTTCTCAAGCTCCCACACTACTTCAGGGTTTAACTCTCAAGAGGCAAGATGAAAAATGAGCAAAATAGACCAAAAAGTGAAAAAAAAAATCTGCTATATTTATAGCAGAAAAATCTGCAATAGCTGCTATTTTTTTTTAAAAAAAGTTCACTCCGGATTTCGACAGGGTACCCTGGATTCATTCGAAGTTCGATACATGCAAACGAATTATGCAACCATACTAAATTCGACGTTTCAGACGCATTGGCGATATCAGATTTTTTTAAAAATATTGTTTTCACAAAGTTGACCCCGAAACCCGAAATTATAATTTTTTAAATCGAGAGTCAAAATGAGATTTAAAAGCCGTAAAATCATACCAAACGTGCTAACACCCTAAAATTGATATTCTGGATTTGCTGGCGAGTTTGAATTTTTCATCCGAGGTCGTTTCGATCAAATGTGGATCTCACACCCATATTTTTAATTTTCCAACTTTTCGACCAATAGGTCAAAATTTGGGTGCATCGGGACCCAAACCAAAGGTTTACCTAGCCAAAAATCGATACTTCAAATCTGCCGGCGTAGTCCGTTCGGCCATCCATTGCATGGATCAAAAGATATCTACATATGTTCAAAATATGGCTCTCGAAGCCATCAAAAATCACAATATTGCATAAAATTTTTAGGTCGTTACAAATTTTCTAGTACGTAAATGATTTATAATAATTAATTATCTAATACTTCAATGACTTATAATAACTATCTATAAGTGATGTAATAAAATTACTATAAAAGTTATTTGTGATTTTTTCTAAAAGTGAACCCCGTGTAAGTTGTTAAGTTAATTTAAAATATCAACGACTAACTAATTAGAAGTGATATAATAAAATTACTATAAAAAGTATTTGTGAATTTTTTTAAGTGGACTACATATAAGTCGTCAAATTAATTTAAAACATCAAGAGTTAACTTAGAATTTTGTGTCTATTTTACCTTTTTTTTTATGAAATATTATCAATTTTTAATGCTTAGATGATCTATAATAATTAATTAGGGGTGATATAATAAAATTACAATTGAAGCAGACATGTCATGAATGTTTATTATATTTTTAATTAAATATTATTAATTTTTTAATACGTAAATGACTTATAATAATTAATTAGAAATGATATATTAAAATCACGGTTGAAGTAATTGAAGCAAGGAAGCATGCCATAAATATCTATTGACTTTTTTTTTAATTATGTATTATTAATTTTCTAATACATAAATAACTTATAATAATTAATTAAGAATGATATAGTAAAATCACGATTGAAGCTAGGGGTGTTCATGGGTCGGTTTGGATCGGTTAGTGGTTAAACCCATAACCAAAACCAATTTAGTCGGTCTTTGAATTTCTAAAACCAAACCAAACCACAAAAAGAAAATAACCGTCGGTTTGGTTCGATTTTTTGGGTTTTTCAGTTATTGACTAGCCTACTCCAACCATATCTCTAGAATAAACTCTTTTTTTAACTCATAGAAAAGAGTATCACATTGAACAATTTTCATGAAATATTTGTACAGTGATGGACAAATGACACTATATATAAACTCTTAAAAATGAGAACAAACACATTAAACAAAAACAACATTGAGATGAAAAGCACCAGCTATGTACTGTAGGCACTAAGATTATCCAACAACATATAAACACATACATGTACATCGTAAAACAAAGTTTTGTATTCTATTACAATGTACTGCAAGAAGAGACAGAGTTGGGAAAACTTGAGTTATCTATTTACTTTATAAACTAGCTAGGTAAGCTAGTCATATAGGAAAACGATTGAATAAACAAGGAGACATAAAACTACCACTTGAACTAGGGACCATGGTAACTCATATTGTGAAAGTTGAAGTAGAAAAAGTGAGGTAGGGACCGAAGAGTTAACTTATTAGTAATAGTAGGTAGAGTTGGGCTTGGATTTGGAGATTTGGGCAATTGCGCTAAAGAATTGGTCGGGTTAGAGATAGATTAAAATTAGTTTTAGATTAAATTTAATAAAATATTTATATTTTATTCATAAATTACATATAAATAATTATAACATATATATATATATATATAATTTATTGGTTCGGTTTGGTTATTTTCATGATTTTTTAAAGTAAAACCATAACCAAACCAAATAGCATTAGTTTTTAAAAATTTAAAACCAAACCTATCCAAACCAAACCAAACGTTGGTTTTTTTAATTGGTTTGGTTCGATTTATGGTTCGGTTTAGTTTTTAACCAAACCCATGAACACCCCTAATTGAAGCAGCTGCAACAGTCTTGTCATAAATATCTATTTTAAATTTCTTACTAATTTTTTAATACATAAATGACTTATCATAATTAATTAGGGGTAATATAGTATAATCACGATTGAAGCTGCTGAAGCAAGCATGTCGTCGACAAACTGCCTGCTTCAGCAGCTTATTGTCACTTATATATTAGCAGTAGATAATCATAGTTATTCAATAATTGGAATTCTGACGCAGATAAACAGAAAGATTTGAAAGAAAAAAGTAAAAATAGTAGGATTTTTAGAATACATTCCTATTCATGTATTATGTCCTTTGAATCTGTTCCTTTCTATCTAACCAATCAATTACTTTATTAATAGGACCCAAAACATTTTAAATGTTATGATATATATCAATTATAGTGAATGTCTATCAAGATCTATTTGATGTCTATCAGGATTTGATGTATTTGTCTTTTAGTATGAAACTAGGGGCCAATTTCCCCTATAAATAGAAGGGTTTCCTTTATTAAAAATCATCCCTAAAGAGAAGAACTAAGAATCACTCTCTCTATTCTCTATACTCTTCTTATTTGTTCTTTATTGTTTGATAACACGTTATCAGCACGAGACTCTACCGTCTCAAATTTGAAGGCTAATGCTAAGGAATTATTATTTTTCTTCCCTTTTTTCATATGGATAACAATCTTACGAAGTGTGACTTCATTGCCCTTCAAAGTTCGGGCAAGAACTATATTTCATGGGTGTTGGATGCTGAAATTCACCTAGATTCTATGGGTCTTAGAGATGCCATAAAGAATGAAAATACAGCATCTAGTCAAAATCGTGCTAAGGATATAATTTTCTTGCATCATCATCTTGACGAAGTTTTGAAGATTGAGTACCTTACTACTAAGGATCCACTCGTATTGTGGAATAGCCTAAAAGAAAAGTTTGACCACTTAAGATGGTCATCCTCCCAAAATCATAATATGAGTGGATGCATCTAAGATTTCAAGACTATAAGTCTGTTCATGAGTACAATTCTGTCATGTTCAAAATTTTTTCTCAACTGAAACTATGTGGAGAGACAGTCAATGATAATGATATGATGAAAAAGACGCTCCCCACTTTTCATCCCTCGAATGTGCTATTACAGCAGTAATATCGAGAAAAAGGTTTTAAGAAGTATACTGAACTGAGTTCTCATCTTCTCGTGGATGAACAAAATAATGATTTGTTGATGAAAAACCACAAGAACCGACCAACTGGATCTGCACCATTCCCTGAGGTGAATGATGTGCACGCTCACCATGCTAGGCGTGGAAAAGGTTGCGGCCCTGGTCATAGACGTAGTCGTGGACGTCGTTGTGGTCGTGGTCATGATGACCAAGAAAGAAACCCTGTTCCGGGTGTTAATCATTCATCAAACAAAAAGAGAAAAGATGAGAAACGTGAAACAGTTACTTGTTTTTGATGTGGCGAAAAAGGACATTATTCACGTGATTGTCGTACTCTCAAGCACTTGATTGATCTTTATCAAGCATCACTAAAGAAAAAAGAGAGAAATCCCGAGACTAACTTTCTCTCTGAAAATGATGTTGATATCACAATCTTGGATGTAGCAGATTTTTTTGAGCACCCTGAAGGAAAGATTAATCACTTGAGTGGTGATGGTTCCGTAAACATGGAAGAATGAATGATTTTTTATTTTTTTTATTTTTATTGATAAGAGTTAGTGAATAAAATTCATGTAAAAGTAGTTGTTTGTATGAGTATTAGTTTTTGATTAGTATTGATTAGTTTAATTATATTATTGTTGTTTATTATTGAATTGAATTGAATTTTAATTTTGCCATTATCTATTTTTAAAAAATATGAATGAACTTAGTACTTAGTACCCACAAATTTTGTATTCATATGCTTTTAGTTTTTTTTTTTTTTTTTTTTGGGGGGGGGGGGGGGGATATGGCCATGCTAATAATTCACCACCAGAACACTATTGTTCTTCTAATTTATTTAAAACTATTGTAAAAAAAAATAAGAGCACAAGGTTTCTAAAAATTATGAGATTTTAATTTGGACATATTTTTTTAGTAAAGTGTGATTAATAATTTCTTATAGTATAAACTTTAATTTATATCTTATTTGGAGAATGTCATTTTATTTGAAGATATAAATAATTTTTAAGAAGATATTTTTTTGATTGATTCTGGCACTACACATATGATATTCAAAGACAAGAAATATTTCTCTCATCTAAATATGAGAAAAATTAATGTTACTACAATTTCTGGTAGTGTTAATTTGATTGAAGGCTTCGGAAAAACCATTATAATCTTGTCCAAGGGAACTAAACTCATCATAAATAATGTTATGTTCTCTTCCAAGTCTCAGAAAAACTTGATGAGTTTTAAAGATATCCGTGAAAATGGTTATCATATCAAGACATTGGACGGGATGAATTTTGAATATCTTGGTAACACCAAGAATATCTCTGGGCAGACATGTGTTATTGAAAAGTTCCCTGCTTTATCTTCTGGCCTGTTTGGACAAAGATTTATGCAATTGAGGCACATTCTATAGAAAATCGAAAGTTTACTGATTCCAATACTTTTGTACTTTCGCATAATCGTCTGGGACATCCAGGATCAATAGTGATGAGAAGGATAATAGAAAATTCAAATGGGCATCCATTAAAGAACTTGAAGGTTCTTTCGAATGGTGAATTTTCATGTAATGCTTGTTATCAAGGCAAGTTGATTGTGAGATCATCGCCAACAAAAGTTGAGATTGAATCCTCCATGTTCTTGGAACGTATACATGGGGATATTTGTGGACCAATTCACCCACCAAGTGGGTCATTTAGATAATTCATGGTCCTAATAGATGTTTCTTCTAGATGGTTTCATGTGTGCCTTTTGTCATCATGCAACTTGGTATTTGCAAAATTATTGGCACAAATAATACGATTATGGGCACAATTTCCTGATAATCAAATTAAGTCTATTCGCATTGATAATGTTGTAGAATTTTCATCCCAAGCATTTAATGACTATTGTTTATCGATTGGGGTAAGAGTGGAACATCCTGTACCCCATGTTCATAATTAAAATGGCTTTGCTGAGTCATTAATTAAACGTCTGCAGTTGATAGCAAGACCATTACTCATGAAAACTAAGTTGCCCACTTCTGTTTGGGGTCATGCAATTTTGCATGCTGCAACACTTGTTCATCTTACACCGATAAATTATCATAAATTTTCTCCGTTGTAATTATTTCTGGGTCAAGAGCCTAATATATCTCATTTGAGAATTTTCGGTTGCGGTGTTTATGTGCCTATCGCACCAACAAACCGCACCAAGATGGGCCCCCAAAGAAGGTTAGAAATTTATGTTGGGCTTAAATCACCCTCCATTATTCACTATCTTGAACCATTAACAGGAGATATGCTCACTGCTCAATTTGCAAATTATCGATTTGATGAGATAATTTTTCCAAAATTAGGGGGAGAAGATAGTGATATCAAAAGAGAAATTTTGTGGAAAAATCCATCACTATCTCATCTTGATCCACGTGCTTCTATTTGTAAGCAAGAAGTACAAAAGATTATTCATCTGCAGAAAATTGCAAATCAAATACCTGATGCATTTACAGATTTAAAAAGGATCACTAAATCACATATTCTTGCAGAGAATGTCCCACTTTAAATTGATGTCCCTAAAGGACCATCCACTAGTGTCATAGCTAATGAATCTAAAGCACGCATGAAGCGTGAAAGACCATTAGGTTCTAAGAATCGAAATCCTAGAAAAAAAACAAATGGTCAAGATAACACTACGAAAAATCCACATATGGAGGTTCAAGATTTGAGCAATGTTGATATCCCTGAAGGAATCAATAAGCCTAAGACTCAAGAAAATGAGGAACTATCCATAAATTCAAGTGATGTTGAAACTAATTTGAATCGATCTGAAATAATAGTGGATTATATCTTTGCATATAATGTTGCAACGAAAATCATGCAAGACAGTGAGGATCTTGAACCTCGATCTGTCACAGAATATCGACAAAGAAATTACTGGCCAAAATGGCAAGAAACAATTCAATCTAAATTGAATTCACTTTCCAAACGTGAAGTTTTTGGACCTATAACTCAAACACCTAATGGTTTTAAGCTCATTGGCTATAAATGGGTCTTTGTGCGAAAAAGAAATGAGAAAAATAAAATACAAAGGTATAAAGCATGCCTTGTTGCACAAAGATTTTCACAACGGTCCGGTGTCGATTATGATGAAACATATTCACTAATTATGGACGCAATAACATTGTATTATCTTATTAGTTTCACTATCCATGAGAGACTTGAAATACATTTTATGGATGTAGTAACAACCTATCTATATGGATCACTTGATAATGAGATATACATAAAAATTTCCGAAGAATTTAAAATGCCGAAAGCATATAGTTCAAAGCCTCGGAAAATGTATTCCATTAGATTACAAAGATCATTGTATGGTTTGAAGCAATCTAGACGCATGTGGTATAACGGTCTTAGTGAATATTTATCTAAAGAAGGTTATACGAATGATAAAATTTGCCCATGTGTTTTCATAAAGAAAACAACGTCGGAGTTTGTTATACTTGCTGTCTATGTCGATGACATAAATCTTATTGGAGCGCCAATAGAGCTTCAAAAGGAAATTGATTACCTAAAGAAAGAATTTGAGATGAAAGATCTCAAAAAAACAAAGTTATGCCTTGGTTTTCAAATTGAGCATTCAACAAATGTTATCTTTGACCATCAATCTGCCTACACAAAAAAGGTGTTGAAATGTTCTATATGGATGAAGCACATCCATTAAGTACTCCGATGGTTGTTCGATCACTTGATGTGAATAAGGATCCATTCCGACCTCAAGAAAAGAATGAGGAACTCTTTGGTCCTGAAATACCATATCTTAGTGCAATTGGTGCACTAATGCATCTTGCAAATACTACAAGGCCTGATATTGCCTTTTCAGTAAATTTTCTAGCAAGGTATAGCTCTTCTCCTACTAGGACCCATTGGAATGGGATCAAACACATATTACGGTATCTAAATGGGACTACTGATATGGGCTTACTTTATTCTAAAGATTGCAGTTCCGATCTTATTGGTTATGATGTGTCGGGTACTCATCTGACCCATATAAAGCTTGGTCTCAAACAGGCTATGTATTCATATGTGGGGGTACTGCCATATCTTGGAGATCAACAAAGCAGTTTATCGTAGCTACTTCATCGAATCACGCTGAGATAATATCTATTCATGGAGCAAGCCGAGAGTGTGTGTGGTTGAGGTCCATAATACATCTCATTCGAGAAAAATATGGCTTAAAATGTGACAAAGTACCCACAATTTTATATGAAGATAATACAGCATGCATAGCACAACTGAAAGGTGGATTCATAAAAGGAGATAGAACGAAGAACATTTCGCCAAGCTCTTCTATACACATGAGCTCCAAAAGAATGGTGATATTGACGTACAACAGATTAGTTCAAGTGAAAATGTAGCTGACTTATTCACTAAGTCTTTTCCAACTGAAACTTTCAAGAAGATGGTGCACATGATCGGAATGCAAAGGTTCAAGGAAGTCTTATTAGGGGGAGCTAATACGTGTTGTACTCTTTTTTCCTTACGAGGTTTTGTTCCACTGGGTTTTTCTTGTAAAGTTTTTAATAAGGCAACCTATATGCGTATTATTAGACATTCAAGGGGGAGTGTTATGATATATATCAATTATAGAGAATGTCTATCAAGATCTATTTAATGTCTATCAGGATTTGATATATTTGTCTTTTAGTGTGAAACTAGGGGCAAATTCCCTCTAAAAATAGAAGGGCTTCCTTCACTCACGCTGAGATTATAGCTATTCATGAAGCAAACCGAGAGTGTGTGTTGTTGAGGTACATAATATATCTCATTCGAGAAAAATGTGGCTTGAAATGTGACAAAGTACCCATAATTTTATATGAAGATAATGCAGCATGTATAGCACAACTGAAAGGTGGATTCATAAAAGGAGATAGAACGAAACACATTTTGCCAAAGCTCTTCTATACACATGAGTTCCAAAAGAATGGTGATATTGATGTACAACAGATTCGTTCAAGTGACAATGTGGCTGATTTATTCACCATGACTCTTTCAACTGCAACTTTCAAGAAGATGGTGCACAATATCGGAATGCAAAGATTCAAGGATGTTCTTATTAGGGGGAGCTAATACGTATTGTACTTTTTTTTCCTTATGATATTTTGTCCTGCTGGGTTTTCTTTATAAGGTTTTTAATGAGGTAGCCTATATGTGTATTGTTAGACATTCAAGGAGGAGTGTTATAATACATATCAATTATAGTGAATGTCTATCAAGATCTATTTGATGTCTCTCAGGATTTGATGTATTTGTCTTTTAGTGTGAAACTAGGGGAAAATTCCTCCTATAAATAGAAAGGCTTCCTTCATTGAAAAAATCATCCCTCAAGAGAAGAAATAAGAATCACTCTCTCTATTCTCTCTATTCTTTTTCTTTGTTCTTTATTGTTTTATAGCATTAAACAATTTATTCAGCAAATTTTAAATTGGACGGAGATAATGAAGGGTGGAATAATCTATAATATATTAAAAGTGTTAAGGCTCCTAAAAAAGTGATTTGAACTTTTTATCCTTCATTAAAAGACCCTCCTTTAGACAAAACTGTCTTTTCGTTATTTTCTTTAATTTATTATTTAATTATTTTTATTACATTAACTAGATTCCTAAAATAGATATGACTCTAAAATATATGGAAGGAGAATCAATTCATATTTTTCTTTGTACAGATCAATTAGAAAAATTCTCCTAAAATAGGATAGAAAAATACTCCTAAAATAGGACTCTATTAAGAAATACTTCTATAAATATTGAGATGCACGTTTAAACTAGAGAAGAAACTGGTTTACTTATTGAAAAAATATGATTGATGCTCATCTAACTTGTTTCGGTTGCATGTCTAGATTGATGGACGTTTAATTTTCTAACCCTCAACTTCTTCACTATTTTTGTCAACATAATAGAATTCAACGTGTGTATATATATATATCTTCTTTGTTTTCGTTCAAGTCATTCTCTAGTGTCAAAATTTTCGTTCAGACAGGAATTATTTTCATCAAAACTGAAGCTTTGTGATCACTATTGTATTATTTTGTTGTAGTTTACATGTCGTAGATGAATTTTCAGGTGGTAGATGAATGTCAGTCGACTTTGAGAAATTTTTTTAGGTAAATGTTAGGTTTAATTGTAGTATTTTTATATCTCCATTTTGAGAATTTTTTTGGTGTAAAGGTAAAATTTAGTTGTATTATTTTGACATCTCTATTGTCGTATTATTTTATTATAGTTTACAGGCGGTAGATGGGTATCAGATGACTTTGAGTAAATTTTTGTGTAAATGTTAGATTTAATTATATTATTTTGATGTCTCTATCATTGTATTGTTTTGTTGCAGTTTACAGGTGGTAGATGAATGTCGATTGACTTTAAGAAATTTTTTTTTTGTAAAGGTTAGGTTTAATTAAATAAATTCTCAAAAATATGTTGAATTTAATTATTGTATTCATCTTTATTATTTAAACAAATATCTTATTTAGTGTAACATTTGAACTAAATAAAGTGAGGTACACGCATGAGGCGCGTACACCTAAACTAGTAATTAAAAAAAGAGACAATAGGAGGGTTTTGTTTTTAGGAAAGAGCCATCTCGCCGTGGTCCAGTTAGTACGTAGTGCAACTTTAAGTGGGTCTAAATATTTTAAATGTATACTGGTATGATTTTTTATATTATTAGATTAAGTTAATCTATAATGATAGATAATTTCTCATAAATAACACGGAAAATAGAGAAACAAAATTCTATATCCGTTTAAATTATTAAATTTCCTAGATGGTCACTGATTTTTGAAAATTTACCTATAAATATCATTTTTGTTTTATTTAGGATAAAAATATCACCCAACTTTTTCTATTTTCTTTAAAATGTACTTAACACCTCAAAGACATTCTCGCTCCTACTTGGAATGTCATGTCATTAAAATTTCTTCTTCTTTTTTTGATAAATAAATCTATTTAACTTATCAAACTTATTTAATTAAAATTTTATCCTAATTTTTTTTTTTTTAAATTACACATGATATATTAATCATTGAACATTAATTTAATTATAAAAAAATTTAAATTAATTTATTTGATATGTACTTTTCAAAGTTTCTTTTATTTACTGATACAAGAAAAACAAGAAGAGCACGAAACACACTCCAAATCAGTCTACAATCTTAAGGATCTGAGGACCAAGATAGAGACCACTCTCGGATTCGCTATCAACAAGAAGAATACAAGATACAATGGTGTATATAACACCAAAAAACAGCTATAAAACGTGAGGAACAAGATGAATAACAATAACACAAGTTTCGGATTCAATAAAGGACCCAAAACAGTCCAATACACAAGATGACAACAACAAAAGTAAAGGATAGATAGTGAGACCAAGATTATTACAAGATTAAGAACTAAAGAGTGTATTAAACTCAAAAACCTCTAACGAATGTAATAATCAAAACCACACTCTTACAGTGACCACCAAGGGAATCAACTCACCTCAAGATCCATCGTTTTCAAGCAAAGATCAATACTAGCTTTTCCAAGCTCTAACTAAGACTAAGTGTTCTACTCTCAAGAGAGAGGATTTTTAATGTTTCAATCTTTCATCTTTTATAAACTAATGAAAATAAGACTAAAGGAGCCTATTTATAATCTATTACAAAATGAACACAAAATGACTCCAATGCCCTTAATGAGGAGGGATGGTCATGGAGTGTCACTTGGACAAAGATAAGTGACCAAAATGCCCTTCAATCAAGGGAACCAAAATCGTGAACCAACAAGGTGGTCTAAACCCGAGGATACTTTAGTTTTCAAGTCTCCAAGCAATCTTCCACACTTGGGTTTGATTAATAGTAGGCTTAAAACGTCCCCTCCAAGTATGATCTTGTGCCCTCCACATGACCAAATCTTGATTCTTCACATAGTGACTTTGAATGATGTCGTTGAAAGTTAAGGCCGCTATTATTCTCGTATCATCCTCCCTTCTTAAAAAGGATTCGACCTCTAATCCAAACCTTGCAAAAATGAAGAGAGGGAAAACAAATACAAATTCCTCATGGCATGAGGGTTAGGGTTAGCACAACAAATCATCTCAACATGCCAAGGTTGCACATATTTGTAATATATCCAAGGATCCTTTGAATTAAATATTAAAAGCTCAATAAAAGGTGCATAAAGAATTTGGTTATGGGAATCACCAAGAGATAAAGAAACTACATAGGTCTTATTGGCATCAAATAATCCACAAGGTAGAACTTCCTTCATCTTATGAGCCATAAGACACCCTTGCTTCTTTATCTCATCAAAAGACCACACCAAGGGGGTGTTTCGATTGGTTCTAAAGTTCATAAAATCCATATAGCATTATCACACACACACATGGACAGACCAACAAACTTCCTACCTTGACATACAATAAATCCAAAACTAGCATGGACATCATCATAGGCAAAGAGGTAGTATAGAAAAGAATCATATGCAAAGGAATTCACGGGTGAAGAATAAGTATTTAAAAACATACACATTCTTTCCTTCAAACAACTAGACAACTTGGCATTCACAAGTTGGAATTCATGCAATTTAGGAACAAGTTCGTCAAACAAGGATGCACATTTAGGAACATTACCTCAAAAAGTCAATGACACCTTTGCCCTTAGGTTTTCAAGAAGGACTACACATTCCTTACCCATAAGAGTACTCTCGTCTTTCAAAAAGAGATTTTCATCTTTAGGAGGAATATTGTCACACCATAGTGGGTTAGAATATCGGCTATAACTTCCAAGGCAAGCTATAATTTCATTTTCACCACTAGGCTCATTAGGAGTGTTTATATCATCTTCAAATAAGACATTATACCTAAAGAGAGAATGATCTATTTCACAGGCAAATTCGGAACAAACACATTCAGAACTCTCTAAAATCTCAATATCATGCTTTAAAGAGGTTTCAAGTACAAGATTATCCCAATAATAGCTCTCGGGTTCACTCATTTTTTGTTGACCAACTTTTTTAAATACTTCACTCACTTGATTTCGATTAATCACATCACACACATAATTAAGTAGTGAACAATTTTCACAAATAGGTTGATCAAAACCAATTACACAAGACGATGTACTTCTATTTAACATATAGGCTTCAACACTAGGTGGACATAAATTGATCTTACAAAAAAAGTCAATTTGGTCATCAATAGGATCAATTAGTGTATCCATACTCACAACATGTACATCATTAACAAAAGGCAATGAATCATTAGACTCACAAGTAAGTAAGTTACTACTCACACTCAATGGGCTACTAGCCATACAATTATCATTCACATGCACAAAAGTGTAAGAGTTAGCTATTTTACCTTGAAGTTCTTGAGTCAACTCTCCTTTGTCGTGTTGTGAAGGTCCTCCATAAGCTTGGGCAGCAACTTCACTTTGGCATTTCTCTCTATCACTTGCCATGTCGGTACCTACACAAATGCCCTTAGAAATAGAAGGACAAACAATGTTAGCTTGGTTTGGTGGCAATCCCCTCGCTTCGCTCCACACAACCTATCCTTTTTCCACTCTCGGATTACCGCCTTGCACACCCTTACTCCTCTTAATTTTTTGTCTCTTATAAGCATTCGGATTGGAGTAAGTATTTACTTCTCTTTGCAACTCAGGCAGCATGTATGTCATGAGGTGATTTCCCCACAGGTCTCTTACAATATTAATCCAATTTTGCACATTTGGAACTCTATGTTGTGCAAACCAATCGGCACCTAAGCATACATGACTATATGTCAATGGAAGAATATCACACCGCACCTCCCCATGGTACTCAAATTGGGAGAAAACAACTTTGACCCTCTCAGTAACCTTAAACCCGTCCAAAAAGTATGGAACAAGTAAAGACTCTCAAAACAACCCCAAGTAGTCAAACATGCATGGAATGATGTAGTTTCTATAGTACCTATAATTTAACACAATAAGGCAGCCTGGCATCCCACAAATGGTCATCTTTTCGGAGTGTACACTCCTTCTTGGATCAACATTGTGAAGGAAATGAGTACCCCTCGATTTTGGAGATGGATACCCTCTTCTTCTCGTTGAAAAACCTCCATTAGAGCTAGTATAACCATTCATACTATATTGATCTTGATAAGAAGTACTACAAGGTTGAGAATATGAATCTTCACACTCCTCACGTGTACTCTCGTCATAGCTCTAATAATCTTTGCGAACGAAAGGGTTATACCTAACACCAAATCTAGATTTGGAGTGAGAAGTGTAAGACTCCTCACATGCCCTAATGTCATCATAAGATCCATCATTAGGTCCTACAATATCTCCAAAGTCACCATAAGCACTGGGCACTTCATTCACCTCATTTTATCCCTTAAAACAGTAACTTTCAAATCTGCCCAAGTTTTGATAATGGGTATTTTCATAGCCTCCGCAATCTTTCTCAACTTCGTAGCCATAAAACCCCTCACTACAACCATAGTCTCCCATGTTGTAGTCACAATAATCCCCGGCTATCGAAGACATATTCCCATTATATCACCTTTGTACCTACACAATGAACAAACAAGATTAGTAGTAAAAGCTCCTCATCAACACTCGTATACACTCACCTTTGTGATTCACACAATTGGAGCGGCAAATATTGAAAGTTTCTTATACTTCGGTAGTCAATAGGATGTCAATTCTACTTGGTGGCCGGAATAGATTCTTGTTTGATCGACTATAGATACAAAACAGAAAAATTCTACTTATGAACTTGAACTAAAAAGTTATGACGAATTAAAAACGGCAAAAGCACACTAATAATGAAGACATGACAAAAATAAATTCAAAAACTAATTTACAATCTAGTAGGTGATAACTAGTTTGTCAATTAGTATTGAAACCAATAAAATTGAAACTAAGGAACAACAAAAGGAAACTACTAAAATTTGAAATTTGAGCCAAAATTTGATGCATGAATAGTAACTTGATGATGCGGCAATTTGGTGATATGGTAGATTGCAATTTGGACTAATCAAATTTTAATTTTGAATGGTGAAAATCAAATTTGGGAGGGAAATAACAAGCCTTGGAGCCTTTTTTAATTTTCAAGACTTGACTTTCTTGTACCATTTCCCTAAAACATGGTCCTTAAATCATGGAAATTTGTTGTAAAGTGGTTGAAAAGGTGTCTTTGTACTCCAAGTACTACACCTTAAAACATGTCTTTGTACTACAAGTACTACACCTTAAAACTTGGAGATTGGTTAGACAAGTCTTTCAAGACTAACAAAAAAAAAAGCACTCTCTTTCTTCACTTTCTAAATCAAACAACTACTTTTCTTCAACAAGATTTGAAGATGGTGAAGAACACCAAGAACATACTTTTGAGTCTTGAGGTCCTAAGGTTCAAGTTGGACCTCCCAAACAACAACAACACTTTCTCAAGCTTAAATTCCACAACACAATTCCCACAATACTCGTTTAAAACTTGAATCAACAACATATTACACATTCAGTTCTCAAACCCGCAACAATAATCGGTCATAATTTGGTTCACAACAACATCAACATTTCAAGATCAAATCTAGATCTAAATTCAAAGTGCTAGTAAACAAGAAAACCAACACTTAGAAATAACTAAAAAGGACAAAAGACACCAAGATATAGAAAAAAAAATAAGAAAATCTCAGCCAAGACACAACAAGAACACAATTCTCAGGAGGGGCTCGGATGCCCTAGTTCATAGGTGTAAGATGCTAGCGTTGGATGGCTTCAGGAGGAGGGAAGGTAGGTCAAAGAAATACTGGAGGGAAGTGATTAGTCATGACATGGAGAAGCTTCATCTTACTGAGGATATGACCCTAAATAGGAAGGTGTGGAGGTCACGAATAAGGGTAGAAGGCTAGGATAAGTGCATGGGTTATAACAAGTAGTTAGAAGAGCTCATGTATAGCCGGATTAGTAATCCTAGGACTGTGTCCATAGGTAGGAGCCCCTAGTCAGGAGGGTTTGGATGTGGTGGGTGTCTTTGATTTGTGAGTATATGTTGCTACTAGGTGGGTGTCCTATTTCAGATGTCCTATTTCTTATCTCTTATTTTATATTGCACTTATTTATCTTATTTCGTATTGCTCTGATTTTTATTTTATTATGTCTTATTCCTTATTTATTTTATGTCATCCATCCTGGTTCATGTTTCATTACGCTCTTGTTTACTATTCTTTATCTTGAGCCGGGGTCTATCGGACACAGCCTCTCTACTTCTTCGGAGGTAGCGGTATGGACTGCGTACATTTTATCCTCCCCAGACCCCACTTTGTGGGAATACACTGGGTTTTTTTGTTGTTATTTATTTTATATATTAACAATTCTTAAAATATAAAACAAATAAAAACGACGAATTTATATTTTAGACATTAAATTTGTTATTTATATGAGAATAAAAGAATAAAATCCACTTTTTTGGATTATACAAAAGAATCTTAGGATTAATATAATCCAAAGATATTATATTAGTTATTACCTTCAAATATAGAGTAATAGAGAACAAAAGAACATAATTTGTTATTTGAAAACATTGATGGCATACCTACGGTATGTTTTGTTGCCAAACAAAATTCAATAAGAAAATTTTAATACGTATTTATTACCTGAAAAATTTAATTTGGACATATATTACTTGAAAATTTTTATGCAAGATAATTTTTGACAAATATATAGTGAAAAGATGATTTTTTTTCTTGCAAATTTTTTACAAGTACTTGACCATAAATAAATCAAGTAAATTCGTAAGATAAGACATAAAAAAAATTTAAAAAAAAATTATTATTTTTAATTTAGTTTTTTTACCTTTTTTGTGATCATTATATTTATATTTTATTTTATTATACAATTAAACGTTAATTTATACCCGTACTTCATTCTAAATTCATCAAAAGCAAAGAATAATTGATTGAGTAATATTTTAAAAATTCATTTGTAATAGTATTGAAGAAGGTATAATTTTGTTAATATTTCTTTAAAAAAATTATTTTTTTCAAGGCTACATAATTTTTGTTTCCTTCAAAAAAGGGATATTATTCTTTAATTCTTATATAAATAACAAACTTAATGTCTAAAATATGAAATCCATCATTTTATTTCTTTTACGTTTTAAAATTTTTTAGTATATAAAATAAAAGACAAAAAAAATTATTGTACCAATTCGTATAAGTACTTGTATTTTAAAACTATTATTACATGGTGAAATAAATAAGTAAATAAAAGAAATTTTGAAGAGTACATATCAAATAAAATAACTCAAGCTTTTGGTGTAATTAAATTAATCTTCAATTATTAATATATCATGTGTAATTTTTTTTAAAAAAAAAAAGAATTAGGATAAACCTTTAGTTAAATAAGTTTGATAAGTTATACATTTATTAAATAAAAAAAAAATTAATGACATGACATTTCAAGTAGGAGAGAAAGATTTGTTAAGTATATTTTAAGAAAAACAACAAAAGTTGGATCATATTCGTGTCCTAAATAAAACAAAAATGATATTTGTAGATAATTTTTCAAACGTGGATGACCATTGAGGGAATTTAGTCCCGCTTAAATGCATTGATAGTTTTAGATATTAAACTAGTTAAACTGCTCATTCATATCGTATTCCTGTAGTCACTACTAAGAAAGAAGAACTAGTGACGGGCAAATTATGTCGCTAAACAATAAAAATTCATAATTGATCCATTAGCTCTACGCTACTTAGCAACAGATCAATAATGGACTTATTAGTTTTCGGAAAAAGGTTATATATACCCGAATTATTGAAAATGGTATGTATTAGGTTATTTATACCCTTGCCGTCTAACTTTTGGGTATTTATATACTTTTGAACTATTGAAAATAATACGTATATAACCTTCAATTGGACGATGTACGTCATGTGTCCTTATTCTAATGAAATAAACTCATTTCTCTTTAGTAATTTATCTCCTGACCTGCCGACGAAATGTTCTATGGCCGGAATTGAAAGCGAGTTTTGCAGACGTATCCTCATTGTAAAGAAATGTTCTGTGATCACATTGGTTTTGATTCTCCAAGAAACAGACATGGGCAAACTCGCTTCCAACTTCGACCACAGAACATTTTGCCTGCAGGCCAAGGAAGAAATCACTAATGAAAAACGGGTTAATTCCTTTAGGATAAGAATATGTGGTGTGCATCATCTAATTAAAGGATATATATGTATCATTTTCAATAGTTCAAAGATATATACATACCTAAAATTAGACGACAAATATTAAAATAACTCAAAAATATAACAAAGGATATTGATATATCATTTTCAATAATTCGGAGTATATATGACCTTTTGCCGAATAGTCCTTACTTTTGTTTGTAGCAATGCATGAAGCTTAAGGCAAGAGGTTGCATTGCTCCACCCAAATAACAAAGTAGGAAAACGTGGTTTATTTCTCTATAAACAAACATATTGGGTGGTCCCTCTTTGCATGTTACGAGTACCTATGATGCCTCCTCTCTCTTTGTTTTCCTACTTTTGGATGCTTGAATTTTGTAAAGACGGAAATAGTCCCGTAGACATTTATATTTGTCCTAATGTGGATACTTTTATTCAAAATTATTCAATGAATCATAATATTTTAAACTCTCTGATCGTTGATTAAGCTTAGATAACAATTTAACAAATGAATTGGACAAAATGCAAAATTTCACACACATAAAGCACGTATATACATAAAATTTTTAATAAAATTAATAAAATAAATAAATAAATAAATAACTAGTCTTTCTTATTTGCACTCACCCACCTACACCTACCCCACCCCTCCATTTCTCCTTCATTGCTCTGATTTTTCCTCACTTTCACCAACCCCTACCCCTCCATTTTCTCCTATTTTCACCACCATACCTTACCCCCTTCTTTATCCGTTCATAATTCTCCATTTTTCTAATCCTTCATTTTTCACCACCATCATACCTCCACACCCTATATTTTTTCACCACCTTTAGAACTATAATTAATGTTTGAGGAGAAACTATCAAAAATATAATTTTCTTAGTTAATAATTCTAACTAAAAATCTTCTCAAATCAAAGAAAAAATTACAAAAATTATAATTTTTTCAAGCAAATTTCTCAATTTTTTCTTTTCATTTGTGACGAGAAACAAAAGGTGGTAGTTATCGTAGTGGAGATGGTCCGGAAAAAACGAATTTTGGAGATGATTTTATTGGGTGTGAAGATGAGGAGTGTGGTTGAGAATTGAGTGAATGAAGGTGTAGAGTTTATATGAATTAGGCAATTGTGAAGCAAAAATTGTCAGTTGAAAATTGGTGTAAATTATTTGGTTATTGACGTGCAAAAATTTTTTTTGGAAGTTTGAAAAATCATGTATGTGTTTGAAAAAGTTTAACGGTAACAACAATAATCTCCATTAACAAAGCTTGAAAAATAATAAATGGGTCATGAAAAATTGTAAAATTAATTCAAACTTTTGATTGGGGTTCATTGGATTTGTGTTAGTGAACGTGCAATTGAAAATATAATTGAAATGAAAAAATAATTAAGCTATTTGGAAAGAATTTTATGCTCAATTTGTAAGCAAATGTGAAAATGGTGGTTGTTAAATATTTTTCAGATTTTGCAAAAATGATATATTTGATTTAATTTATGTTGTAAAATTTAATTCTGATGCGTCAATTAAAATATCACATGAAATTCCACGTGTAGAGGTTAGTGTAGAAGTGTATTACACACACTCTAATCGGCTGAAGAAAGTATCTAAAATACTGGATTTTATTATATTTAAGGGTTCAGTTGACAAATGATTGAATAACAAGGTTCAGAACACAAACTCAAATAAATAAGGAGATCTATCAAATCATTTCACCTTTTGTAAATTGTCTAAGTTTGTTCTTCAGTTGCTGCGATTAGCCCATAGTCTAGTTACATGAGAAAATTGAAGGAAAGATGTCTTTTAAGTCTTGAATGAAGGATTAGTGACATTAACCAACAGATAGGGTCAAACATCACTAGGAAACTTGATTAAGTTTATTGTAGACTTGATTAATATTTTCAAAATTTTCTAATCTTTTTAAAATTACAAATCAATCCAACTCACACCCCTCTTCAATGCAAATCAACCACTCTCTCCTCTATCTCCTCTCTCTCGACAGCTTCTCTCAACTCTTTCTCAACTAATAGTTCTGCAAAATTTCTCCCTTCAACCCCCGATGACTTCTACCTCCGTCGATAAATAGTTGGGCATCGAGTTCCCCTATTTTTTTTCTTCAACCCCTGGCGACTTCTACCTCCGACGATAAATAGTTGGGCTTCGAGTTCCCCTCTTCAATTCAAATCAACCTATCTCTCATTCCTCTCTTGACAGCTTGTCTCAACTCTCTCCCAACTAACTGTTCTGTAAATTTCTCATTTCAATCCTCGGCGACTTCCAACATCTGACTAAAAATAGTTGAGTTTCGAGTTCCTTTTGGACTTCAACCTTCAATCGACGTGACAACCTTGCTCTCCGGCTACAACAACTTTGAATTCTTCATCGTTCGTTCTCTTCTTTCACTGGTAAAAATTTATGGCCTTTTTAGTTTTTAAGAAAACGAGAAACTTGAGTCAACTTCTCTTATAGAATTGGTTAACAATTTCAATATTTTTTGCATTAATTTGAAATGTGATTTGAATAAAACCCTAATTTCTGGTATTTCTTCTCTTTTCGAAGTGTATTATAATATTTTGTTGTTTGTTGCATTTTTTTGAAGTTTGATTTTTATTGTTTGTGTTTATAAAAACAAAACAACAATTTAGGTTGATTTGTTCTATTCTTGTTCTTGATAAAAATGGTGAAATTGTTATTTTTTTGTTGAACAAAATCGTGCTATTATTTTTTGTTTCCTCCGACAGATTACCCATCTGGTGCAACATATTAACCATCTGATGCAACAGATTTATCATATGATGCAATAGATCAATCATTTGATGCACCAGAGAAACCATCAGATTATAATTCTGATGCAACAGATTAATAATTTGATGCAACAGATTTACCATATGCTGCAACAGATTAAGCATCGGATAAAAAATTTGATGCAACTAATTAACCATCTGGTGCAACGGAAGAACTATCAGATTAATGATCTGATGCAATAGATGAACCTCCTGTTGGATAAAATCCTATCAACTCTTCCAACAAGAATTCCAAGACTTGATTTTTCCAACTGATCATTCATCTACCGCGATAGACGACCCTATGTTGGAAGAAATCTAAACAATATTGACCATTGATAATTGTTCCAACAGATCACTCATATGTTGCAACAGATGTGTGACCTATTGCACAGACCATTCATCTTTCTCAGTAGATAAGTAATATATTTTGTATTATCGCAATAGATTACTCAGTCATTGCTGCAGGTAGTTAACTACTCTGACAGATCACAACGCACAAATCATTCATCTTTCTCAATAAATGAGTGATATATTTTTTATTGTCGCAACAGATTACTCAACCGTTACTACAGATTATTTAACTGTTCCAACAGATCACTCATATGTTGCAATAGATGATGTCACAACAGATGTGTGATCTATTGCACAGACCATTCATCTATCTTAAAAGATGAGTGATATGTTTTGTATTGTTGCAACAGATTACTCATCCACTGCAACAGTTTGGTTATATGCTGTAACAGATATACTACCTGGTACAATAGATCAATGATCTGTTGCAACTATAATTTTACTGTTTTGCTTGTTTGATTTACTGTTATCCTTTTTTAACGATGCATTAATCAACTATAATATATATTTTTATGTTCCTGTTAATTTTAGATAATATGGTTCCCAAAAGAACAGAAACTAAATCAAGTCCAAGTAAAAGAACAAGTGAAGCAGCTAGGCTACATCCACCACTCTATGAGCTTACTTTACAAGCGTTATCTCAATTGGGAGCAGAATATAATGAACACGAGAAGGAGGAATGTTTCAAAAGATATAATGCAAATGCTAATAGCCCTTCCACCGAAAAGTTGGTCAAAGCCTTCAGCATTGATCATTATTCTGTGAGAATGCAGTGCAATGGAGCCACAGATTTAATGGGTGATTTCGTGGTTAAGTCAGCCAGAAAAAATCTTTCGACGCCTTCAGAAAAATACTTCGAGAACAAAAATTGGATGCTTATTTCAGGGACAACTGCTTTGGGAAATATCTTGATTTGCTAGAGGACAACAATGCTCGTTTCCAAATGAAAATGGTATATAAACTTCTCAAGCGTAGGTTTATGTATGAAAAGAAAGATGAGATGGATGAGGTATGGATAAATTACTGTGGCATGCTTGTTTGTTTTGGTTGGAAAGAGTTTGTCATAGTTACTGGACCAAAATGTTATCCTCCTTCTCAAGTTATACCTATTCTAACCCCCAAAAAGCACCCTGCACACCCAAAAAAGGCAAAGGTAAGTCATGTGATCGTAATGACCTGGTGTCCATTGTTGGTCCAAGCTTCAAAAACAAAAATTTGATAGAAGCGTTGAAAGCTAAGGACTTTCACACAAGCAGTCATTGTGCTTGGTTTGGTTTGTACATAATATTCTTTGGGCGAGAGATGTTAATAACAACATAAGCCTCAATTTAATAAAGCTCTCCGAGGATTTTGAGGCGTTTAATAGCTATCCTTGGGAGTATGAAAGCTTCAAAATAACTGTCAAATATTTGTTGACTCCGTTAGCGCCAAAGACAGTCAACTTATATGGCTTCCCATGGGCTTTCATGACAAATGTTTCTTTCTTCTATTATGATAACATTCATTTTTTCACTCAATAATGGTTTTGATTTATTAGCATTATTTTATAGGCTTTGCATTCGCCATAGTTTTAGCATTACGGCAAACCCGTGTCAAATATATAGCTGATTTGGGCGCTCTAGCCAAAACGAATCCTATTTTGGCTATTAGGAGTTTGAAGCCATTCCTTATTTGAGACAACAAGTGAACTACCAGGAAGGAGTTTTCTGTCCAAAAATCTTGAGATGGTTGTCAGCCAAAACTAATTAAAATGCAAAATTTCTTGATCTCTTCAACCCCCCGAAGGATGCAGTAAGTATAATTATAATTAATTTTTTCTTTTAATTAATATTTTTTTTTGAATGATCTAATCATCATTCTAATATATGTAATGATTTATGTTAGATTGTGCATCCATCGCTAGTTCAGACCAATCGAGAGTTGAAGATGCCTTTTTTTCTTACTTTACGATCTGTGCAAACTCTATCGGACCTTAAGGTCATCGACAGAATAAAAATAGAATTGTTTGGAGCAATATCAATTATAAGAAAAATAATTTTGGAGGGTGGGCTTGTTGTTGTTGATGGTATTAGTGGTGATGGAGCTGTTGGGGGTGGTAGTGGTGCTACTGTTGGTGCTAATGATGCTCCTCCTACAGTATTTAAAACAAACCATTATGAGTATGATCATACTGGTAATACAGATTTTGCCTCTCCCAGCGAATGTTCTGCATGCAAATGTCAAGACTGCAGGGCAAAACATGATGTAGTGATTAATGCTATTAATGCATTAACTGTTTCTATAAAGGAATTGACATCTAAGAGGGGTCTCATTCTATCAAAGAGAATTTTATTTTCATCCGCTCCATTAGAGATTAGGGCTAAGAAGAGAAGGAGAGTGATTTCTAGGGCATTATCAAGTATCCAAAAAAGCGAAATTGTAACTCCTCTATCTATGTGTTGCACTGAGCAACGTACAATGTCCAAAGGAGAGCAGCACGAGCTGAAGAAGGTGAATATATTATATGTCTTCCAACTGACCAAACAAACAGACACATATCTGTTTCAACAGATGATATATCTGCTGAAAATTATCAAATGAATATATACATCTGTTGCAACAGTTGACTAATCTGTTGCACCAGATAAAGTATCTGGTTCAACATATGTCTCATCTATTTTAACAAATCAAACATCACTTCGTACCGCTTTTATTTATACCAACAGACGACCTATCTACTGCAACAGATAATTCATATGTTGCAACGGATGGTTCATCCATTGAAAATTATCATACAGGGTCTTCCTCATATAGAAATTTGTCCCAACAGTTGATTCATTGTTGCAACAGAAATATAATCCGTTTGGGATAACTTAAAATGGGAGGAAGACCTATTTGATTTTCTAGAAGAGATGAGTTATCCTGTTCCATTTTATTGTATCTCCGTGACTAGTATTGAGCAATTCTGATTTTGTAGGTGGATGTAGAAGAAGCTACTGCTGAACAACATTGACAATATGCTACTCTTTTTATAGAAATACGGAGAACAGAAAGCGCAGAAACCGTATGTAAGCGACAATAAAGATCCACGATGAGTAAAGCCGAATTCCATAACACCGGATGAAGAACAACTTGTCCATACTGAGTAGATCTTTATAGCTTGCTGTCAAAATAATCCTTCGCAGTATACTTAAATTGTTGTTGATGTATTTGTTGAGATCTATACCCATAACAATTTTTTAACATTTTATTTATTCGTTGGCTTATTTCAGCTAATTTATGAAGGCTTCGATTGATTTTATTTGGTCTACAAATTTTATTTATTCCTTAGATTTGAACTTATTAATTGAAAAGAAATACTATATTTAAATATTGTAAAAGATAATGTATCTGTTGCAACAGACGACACATCTATTAGAAAAATCAAACAGATTTAGACATATGTTGCAACAGATAGATAATCTATTGGAATTTGTCAAATAGTCTTTTCACTGTTGCAACAGATGGACTTAGATAGAAACATCAAGATAATGCAACAGATGACCAACCTATTGCAATAGATAAACTATATGTCAGAACAAGTAGAATAACTGTTACAGCGGATGGAGAATCTGTTGCATTATAAAAATTCAACTTTTGTTGGACATAAAAAATTGCCACTGTGTAAAAAGGTTAAAGTAAATTGAATTGAAATAATGATGATAGGTGAATTTACACGCCTATATCAATATATTTTGCCCATATTTTAGCCTAGTTTTGAGAACAAACTATATATTTCATGCACTTTTAGTCCTTTTTCCTATAAATGAGCTAACGAACATGATTAGTAAAGTTTCAGGTATAAATGATGCAAAATACAGCATTTTATGGCTTACTTGACACAAAAGAAAGCTCACAAAGGAAGGGAAGGAAGTCTACACGCCTAAGGACCAAAACTGTTGCATGGAAAATCTGTCCCGGGCTAAAACAGCATTTCTGAAGACTTTGGGGACTTACAGACACAAAGCTGGATTTTGACAATGATACATTAACCTAGTACAATTGGGTTATGTATTTCATTAGTTTATTTGGATTAGGAGAATGTTACATTAACCTAGTACAAATGGGTTAAGTATTTCCTTAGTTTAGTAGGATTTGGTTATTTATTTCATTAGCATAGTAGGAGTAGGATAGGAGTATTATAAATACCCTATCATGCTAGAGATTTTAATTAACTCCTCCCTTAGTGGAGAGAATACATTCATCCCTCACCACAATACATTCTTCCATCCCTCTCTTCTTCCACCACAACAATTCTACAACTCTTCTAATCTTTCCATTAATTCTATTCTTCTTCTATTCTTAAATTCCACAATAAGAGAATCGTTACCAAGCCAAGGAAACACGCCACATGCCTATCACTTGATCTACACGCCATTACTCAATATTGTGATATAATAACAATGTCAATCGTGATCTCCTTCGCATTCATGGGTAACTAAACCTCTCTGTTGGGGTTATGGAAGCCGAATGAGATACTATCTATTGCTGTGAGTTTGTGAGTTCATGACACGTATATTGCTTATATCATTATTCTCTTCATCTTAATCTACATTCTTTGCGGTTGCAAACGCAAGAATACGCCAGTCTAACATTTAACTTGTTCGAGAGAAAGGTTATTTGTCTGGAAAAGAGATAGTGTCAAGGTAGTGGGACACCCTTTCCTATTAAAAAGCTAGTGCCATAACTGGACTAACCTCTTGGAGAATTCGTACCGTTAGACACGCTTTAAGCTCGAGAGATTTAAAGTGAAATAGTCCTTGTTTAGGTCGAGAGACGCTTGGATTTACCATCGACTACAATTCTCTATAAGCAATTGCATGTCAGAATTCTACACGCTCATAGCCAATAGAGACGTATACCTCAGAAGGTGGACATAACCCCAACGCTTCAATTCTCATTGTTTACAACTCACGTAACAATCTCTCTCTCTTTACTTTATTATTTTCAGCTTTTGTTTACATTACTTGCACAACAAGAATTCCCCCTTCTTACGAGACTTGCACCAAAAGTTTAGTAATTTTACTTACTTGTTGGCCAAGCTATTCCCTGTGGGATCGACACCCAACCCAGGTTGGGTTCTATATTTGCTAACGACCGCTTTACACTCCTACGAGAGCTGTAGATCGAGCGTTATCAAATAAAAAAGGAGGAACCCATCGACGGTGTTCAGTTCAAACACCTAAAATAAAATAGGCATCAAGTAGACAGTGTTCATTTTAAACACGTAAAATAAAATAGGCATCAAAAGTGTCAGTCTGGCATATTTTGCTGACTTTCCATCACTTGGCCCCCAATGGTCATTTCCCTTCCCCCCTTCATTGTCTTATATATTCATCTTTCTCCTAAAATTTAACCCTAAATTCCCAAATCTTCTTCTTCATTGTCATCTTCTTTTATCTATTCAAATTCTTCAAATTATTTCTTTCATTTTTTCCAACTGAGCTTGACAATGTCGAGCGCATCTTCCACTGTTTTATGATAAAGATTTTTGATATTGTAAGTGCGGTCATGAAGCTCTTTTAAAGACTTCTTGGAATCAAAAAAATCTAGGTCGTTGATTTTTTACTTGTAAGATTTCAAAGGTAATATTTTTTTATTTAATTAGTTGATTAATTATTGACTTATAATTATTTTGTAATTGTGTTCTCTTTTTTATAGAAATTGGGTGGATGTGATTACTTTGATTGGTATAAAGAACAACACTCTTCACAAGCAAATCGTGTAATCTGGGGTTTGTTGATCAAAGTCGAGGATTTTGAAGAGAAATAAAATCGAGCAAGAAGATACTACATTGTTGCCGTTATTGCTACTAGTTTGGTGTTGTTGGGCACATGGCTATTCAAGCCTAATTGCTGAAATTTTTATAGTGATGTGTGTATTTGCTACTGGTCTGGTGTTGTTGAGCTCATGGATATTCAAGCGTAACTGTTGGAAAATATCAAAAAGATTTAGGCATATGTTGTAAAGTTTAGGTCATCTATTGGAAATTATCAAATAGGTCTTCCCACTGTTACAATAGATTAGACTTAGAATATTATATTATTCATAGAAATCACATCGGTGTAATACAACAGATGACCAACCTATTGCAACAGATAAACTATCTGTCAGAACGGATTAAATATATTTTACAACAGACTGACAATCTATTGCATTATAAAAAATTAAACTTTCATCAGCAAAAAATTATTGCCACTACATGTACATGTAATAAAGTGAAGGGTCACTTGAAATTAAAAAGTTCTATTTCACAGGCTCTTCTATATACACAGGCTTCAAACGTCCAGTTAGTACCCCATAAGCCCAGACCTCTTACAGGTTTGCCACAGTGTTGTCGCATAGAAAAGTCATTGGCTCGGCTATTTCTCTGTCGGTCAGTAAATATTCGATGTGGCAAGAGCGTGCAAGCCACTCGCTTTAGCGACATCATCTTTTGGAAGGATCATTCCCTTGTTTCGACCTTCAAAATCCCATGATTTCTTCATCAACACTTCCTTTGGCAAATGATTCATCAGTTTACTCTCCCTCAATAAGATGGGCAACAACACTATCAGTGGCTCCAAGAGGAGAAAAAGATCGAAATCGTCGATGAGAGGTACGTTGGAGTCATAAACATTGATCTGTCCCTCTTCGAGTAGTATCTCAACATCCCGATAATATATGTCGTTCACGCTAATGACTGCAAGAATCTTTTTTGCCTCGATCCAGTTCTTGCCGTGTGGATTTGGCCTGTCCCCTCTACCATATTTTATCATTTCTTCTTCATCCAAGACCAACGTAGAAACTAGGAAATCAAGTCCCACGCCAAGGGCTAACACCTTCCCATTGAGTTGATCGTACCTATCCTTAAGCTTCTTACAAAAGTCAAGGTCCATTATCCTATTGACAGTGTTATAAGCTTCCCGATACGTTAATTGCCTTTTCCTCATGAGGCAGAGAATTATGTCAACATGTTGTGAGATAAGAAGTCAATTTTTAAATAGGTTAGTAATTTTAAAGATGCAATGGATGGTATATATGTTGTATATGGTTCTCTGAATCAATAATCCAACACCACTTATACAGCAGATAGATAATAAGTTGTAATAGAACCACTGCCAGTTGCACCAGTATACCCAGCTATTGCAACAGATGTGAAATTTATTGCGTAGCTTCTTCTTCATGGGGTAAATTAGAAGGGCTAGGTTAGGAAAATTAAACTTGCCTTATCCTTGTATGGAATACGCATATCAGTCATAGTCTGGAAGTCTTGGGGGGGGGGGGGGGGGGGGAAGAAGGCCTGGTCTAATAACCCATATTTTCGTGCTAAAACTATAACCGTCGATCTTACACGTCTAAGCTCTAATCCAAATGAGTTGAGTGTGAATACAAGTTTCATGATAATTATCCTAGTCTATGGATTAGTTTAGACGTGAAAAATGTTCATAGCAATGACCTAGAACAAAGTTGAGCTAAATCCAATTGATTCATCCAAAGTTTGTCATTTGATTCTACAAGGGTCAACTTCAAACATGTATATCTCTTAATATACATAGAATTTTTCATCCCAAGACCTATAAAATTGTATATAATTGAATTACCTTTCCAACGATACCAATTTTGCAAAAATCCAATATCCGACCGAAGAGTTATACCCATTTTCGTGAGAGACAGTAAGGGTATGCGATTGGTTAGGCGCTGCCCAACCAAACTTAGGTGATTGGTTAGGCGCCACCCAACCTGGCTTGTGCAATTACTTGGGTGTCGTCTACGTCAGTTTCAAGTGCCAAAAACACTCCGTTTTGACTTATATCAAGGGTGTTGAATTCATTTCACACCCCTAAACCGTTCCTAATCACTCCAAATCATTGCTAAGGGGTTTTTAAACATATAATTACAATCCCTAAGCCCTAAATCAGTCAAGTTATGATCCAAAATCCGTCCTCTCTTCCCAAGAACAAAATCTAAGTTTACCTCTCAAGAATCAAGAAGTTAAGCTCCAAATTCAAAGTTCTCTACAAGGATTCTTTCAATCAAGCTTGAAGGTTCAATCTTTCAACGAATCCGTTACCATAAAGGTATGTGGGGGTTTTACACAAGAGCCTTACTTCGTTCTTGTGCCCAAATTGATGTTTATGTTTACAAATATACATGCTTTTATAGGTTTTACTATGAATTTGAGATGGAAACTTATATATTATATTTTGTTCAAGAAACTATGATATTTTGATGCCTTGAAGTTGAATACCATGAACTTTGATGATAATATCATGTTTAAAGTTAAAATTTAAGATTCTGTAGGAATTATATATGGTTGCTACATAAAGTATGAATCTTGAAGTATTTTCCTCAAGTGTTGATATATGGGATTTAAACCCTCTTTGAGATTATGATCTTTGGTGAAGTAATGTGTTTTACACACCTTGATATTTGAATTATTTGACCTTTTGGTCTTGAAAGAGTTATTTTTGAACTCGAATGAGAAAAGAAATTCACATGTTGATTTTATTATGAAAAAGGGGTAGCATGACGGCTCCCGATATGAATTGCTGAATTATGCTGTTGTGGGTTTTCTTTTGAAATGATCTGAGCTAAGTTCGGGAGTAGTCTTTAGCACCGAGTGGGAGGTATAACTATGATTGGTACTTTCCTAAAACTACGTGCCTCCGTAGGATATGAGACTAAGGATGCTTGATATAGTGATCACTAGTGAACCAAAGGTTAAGGTCCTACTCCGATGGAAAGGATAGGACAGCTCTCCCTAACGTGGGTTGGACATTGGACTCCATGTAGCTCACATGGTTTATGTCGGTTGTAAGAGGCTCCCAATGTGTGTGTGTGTACTCTCCTATCTAATATGAAAAGTCTTATTCTTCTATCTGAGATGAAAACATATTTTTTTGAAAGACTGAGTTTGAGAAAGTCATTGTTTTTCGAAAGATTTCATGAACATATATTCCAAAGAGAATTGTTATGAGATTTGATTGCTTTGATGATTTGGAATCAAGATGGAAGTGAATTGAGATTTATTATGATGACTCACATGTTTCACCTGATATATTTTACTCTCTTATGATTATGATGATTTTAATTCGAGCTAAGCAAGTCATTTATATCAGCATGTCTAATTTTATAAACTGTGATGATATTAAGGTATTATTTTATATATGCATTGCACCCCCATATGCTCGGTACATTTCTATGGTACAGACCCATATATTCGTATGTGGGCTACATTTTCTCGGACTGTAGGTACAAGGTATAATGTACATCTTCAGATCCAGTCAGTTCATGGCATCCAGTCAGCAGGTGATGAGTCCTTTTGATTCAAGGGCTTGAGTTAGTTATACAGTTCAAGAAGTGTTATACTTTCTTTATTCAGTCGTATTGAGTTGGGTTAATCGGGAGTCATGACCCGGCTACCTACAATCAGTACTAGTAAAGGCTTCATAGACAGTCAGTAGAAGTTGATGTATTTTGTTTCAGTTTCTATTGTAATCTTGTAAATTTAGTTTGTATCTATCGTATTCAGAAAAGAGTTATTTTTTGCATATTTGTATAGATTTATACTTTTTGTTCAGTTGCTTATGAGTTATGCCAGTAGAAGGGTTAGCTTGGGGTCACTTGTGATCCTAAGCACCGTGTGACGTCTCGGGACCCGATTTTAGGGCGTTACACATGGGGTAATCTGGTGCGGCTGTCTTGGCATTCTTGGCCTATCGCAGATCCCTCTTCTCTTTGGCGCCAAGTTTCGCGTATATGTCCACCTTCTTTACGGGCCCCTGAACTTCAATAGCTTTTGGAGAGGGAGGAATTATAATTTCTTTTGATTTTCGACCGAAGAGGACGTCTCTAATTGCTCTTTTCTTTCTCCTAACCAACATTGTAGAAGTGTGTGGCTCCCTCACCTTCTTAAATGGTATGACACACCTCTTGGATTGGAATTCCTCGATAGCTTTAGAGATAGCCTCTACTTTTTCAAAGATTTTATCCTGTCTATCCTTGCACTCTTCGCATTTGGAATGAGAATACGAGGGTAAAGAGGGGTGAGAGGGACCTGTGTAAGGGAGAAAAGGGGTGTTTTCAAACATATTTACTCTTTCTTAAGCATCAACATGCTTATCATCACGAGTGGCAGCAGCATCAGTATGCCTACCACCAACACCAACTACTCCACCAGAAGAAACACCTGAATCTGCCTTAGTAAAAGGTTGGTCATAAAGAGCCTCAACATTAGGCTGACCTTGCCTAACTGCTCTTGTTATGGCTGTTGTTCCAGCCAATTCCTTCTTTATTAACTCCACCATTGGGTCTGCTATAGTATCAATATGACCTAGAGTAATATAAGAAGTCATCACCGACTCCTACTCAATAAGCACGATCCATGGATGCACAACCTATAAAAAAGAAAAAAAAGACAGATGCATTTAAATTATATAATATAATAATTTTCACAGTTGGGCTATATTTAAAAAAAAGACCCATCTGTTACATAGCTTGCAGTATATGGTTAAAATCCATTTGAGTCTGGTTCAAAAAAAATAGAGCAACACATGGATAATCTAATGCAAAATATCAATCATCTGTTGCAACAATTACATAAGACGGGTAATCTGTTATGTGACAGATGATCTATACGTCGCAACAGATGAATAATATGTTATCAGATTACACATCTGTTGCATAATTTGAAGTAGATGGTTAATCTTTTAGGAGTTGAGTTCATAAAACCAAAGCAATAAATGGGTAATCTGATGCAAGATATACCCTGTCGCAACATATGTCCCATCTGGTGCATCAGATATAACATCTGTTGCACCAGATATAACATATGTTCAATATCTTTCTTTGAATAGAATTATTTTACTTGAAGAAGACGTACTACATCATCCGGAAGGTTAAAGAGATCAGCCTCCTTAATATTGGTGTTTCTCTTTGCAGCTAACCACCTAAACATCCTTGGATGAGAAACCTCATTCGGGTAATCCATTAAATGCTTTCGGACGTGAGGAATGGCTTCAAATGCCCAAGCCTAGAAAATATAAACAGGAAGCAAGCAAAAAAAAAGTCATGATAACTATATTCAATATAAATTAATGGATGAGTAAAATTAGTGATTAATTTTACCATGAAAGCCCAAGGAAAGTCGTATAATGTGGTCGTCCCTGAGGATAGCTTTGTCAGTAAATATTGGACAGTTAAGTAGAAGTTGTCATATCCCAGAGATAATTGTTGAATTTATCAAAATCCTCAGCACGTGCCAACAAATCATCTTCTATGACCTTGTTGACGTCTCTTGCCAATATAACCGAATGGGCAAACCAAACTAAGCACAATTGCTCCCTGTACTGCTCTGGTATGGCTTTATCCTCAAGATTTGACAACAAATCCGATGCTTTGTAGCCATGTCGAGCAATGTCAAACAACCTGTTGACACTCAATTTTTGCTCTCCGTACTTAAAAATAACGTATTCAGGCTTCTTGACCGTTAAAGGGCACAAAATACAACTTTCACATATTTTTTACAATTGATAACAAATTATTGATTTTCATCCTTACTTTAGGATTTTTTACTCTTTATAATTTATTAATAATTTTTCTTTTTCTTATCACTTTATTATTTTACAAATATTTGCGCACGTGCACGACATGACGTTATATATATATATTTTTACAGTATTTTTAAATTAATTATACTTTAATAATTTTAATATTCTTTACATTTTTTCATTCAACATCTATATTTTACAGTCTACAAACGTTGAGTCGGATCAATTATTTTTGTGCAATATAATAATTCAATGTCTTATCACATCCGACAACGACTACACAATAATGTCTTGTCACGTCCGACAATGACCACTCAGTGTTGTCTCATCACATCTGACAACGACCACTCAATGACACTATCCCTTGGATAATTACTTTGTCCGTTGGTCAAAAGGATGAAAATCCTTTGGCCAGACTTAAGGACCTAAGGGTGTTCTATTATAAAAAGAGAGGACACCCCTTTATCCATTGGATAAAAGGGATGCTCAATTTTTTGTATAAATAGGTGGTGGGAGGACATATTTTAGACACACATTTTTTATTCATCTTTTCTCTCTACACACATATTTTCATACACCCACACATATTTCTTCTCTCTCTCAAATACAAACCAAAAAAACACACACGTTTTCTTCCTCTTCATCTTTTTTACCTAACCAATAATCATGATCTTTGAAAAGTCAAAAAGAAATCAAAAGAAAATCTTAAATTTTGATATTTCTCATCTTTTGCAATAATCAATTTTAAACGGACACATTTACACACACAGAAAATGCGCTCCAACGGATATACACACGTACTATATATTAGGGATATTATTCTCACATTAAGGGGACTTGAACGGAGACACTGGCAGGAAAAATCTCCATTTCTTCTTACAAAACACACATAAACATACACTACAAAACACCAAGACAAACACACATGAAAAAATATATACACAGATGCCTACTACATAATTTTTTTTAATTTAAGCTTTCACTTTCTCTATAGATCTAAAACATTAACAGTTTATCCGTTCTCCAGCAGTCACATCGCCGGAGAACTAACGCCGACCACAAGCCACACGAGCTCCGACCGGCGAGTCACCATCACTGCCGCTCTCTCCTTCTTCATTTGTTGCTCCGCTAGTTCGCTGGATTTGATGACCAGCGAGCTTTGAGCTCTAGCCGCGCCACCACCACATCGCGGCAGCCCCCTCCTTTACTTCCCATTTCATTTTACTCATCAAGAACTAGCCAGATCTGGTCGTAATCATGTTTTCTGGCATTGCTCCAGTGAACACCGTCGAAGCAACACCGTTAATAGATTTTTTGGTCTCCGATCTTGTGGCTTTGAATTTTCGTCCAAGCTCCTTTTTGAGCATTTCTTTACATGTTTCCATTGATTTGCTTGTTTTGGGATCACTTTTGTTTTGGATGTTGTTTTATTGTGTTTGACACGTTTGGGATGGTTTAGATGGAATTTTATCTTCCTGTACTCATTTTTGGATATACACTGATAACGAACAAATACTATCATGGCCAATGAAAAAATTATTATTAATTTTAAGGCCTCCGTAAACAAAAGACGGACTTTTTACTATACATACGTAATAAATAAATATTTTGGGGCGATGATGAAACTTTATAACAACACAAGATTTTACAATTCATATCTTAGCAAGACGATTTAGGACGGTCAATTAATTGAGCAACCACTTCATTGCAAGACAATTTAGGACGGCCAATTAATTGAACAACCATTTCGCAGTCATGACATTATCTGAGCCCACTTTTAACAAAAAATATATTTTTAAATATATATACACATACATACTTGTTCAATTTATTTTGATTATTTTTATTTGTTACTAATATTCTTTTTTTTAAGTGTTTATACAAGTTATTTTGAAATATTCGTCAGGAGTTGCAGTCAAAGGAGCCTTTAAATTTTATATTGTATTTTATATTCTCACACTTGTACAAATAACAAAAAAAAAATAGTGAAAATTTTACCTTTTGGGTGCCGGGCGAGGATATTCTTTATTTACATAATTTCATCAATTTTAGGCAAAACTTAGGCCGTTAATATTTACATAAAATAATTAAGTTTATCAACTAATTCACATTCACATATTGCATAGATCTCTTTTAAAAAATGAATTTATATTTTCTTTTGTGATTTTTGATTAAAAAATATTTTTCCGTTTTAGTATATAAAAGATACTTTTTTTTTATCTATGTTACAAAAAATGTTTTTTCCTTTTACATGAAATCTTTATATTTTTATACATACTTTTGTACATATTTTCATAACAATAAATTTATTTATATATTTAATACACATACAACTTTATATTATTTAAATATTTATTCCTCCTCCCTCTTTGATAAATTTAGTCTAGCCGGGTACCACACTTGTGGATTCTGAAGGATGCCTAACCCCCTCCTTTCGAAATAACTTGAACCCTTACCTAGAATCTAAACTGGTTCTGTAGACTAAAATACAAGTCATGCATTTTAATAAATAAAAAAGGGTTTTCCTCATTTCCCTTAAAATAAGGTGGCGACTCGGTACAATTTCATTCTTTTAGAATCCATAACGTCGTGCTCATTTTGACCTCAGGTAAAAATAGGGCGCGACAGAATGGCGACTCTGCTGGGGAGGAGGAGACATTATAACAATGATCGACTCAATTTTCAATCGAGGGAGGTATTTTTACATTTTTTGTATATGATTAAATTCTTTACCTATTATTACACTGCAAATTATGTGAATTTGCTCATAAATTCTTTACATTTTTTTTATCATGCTTAGTTTAGGATTTTTATGCTTTATTATGTTATTTGTTTTACATATTTTTATATCATGCTATGTGTGAAAGGACGCAAGCCAAATTCAAACTTACGTTCCTTATTTGTTTGAATAACACTACTTGTTACTGCTTTATCACTTGGATTTTTCTATCGAGTCTTTGGTCGTACACATTTCACACACTGTGGTACACGCGAGGGGTGTACTGAACTCCTCCGAACCTTCTTTGGATTCCTTAGTTTCAGAGTCGGTGCAGTTAGGTTAGTGCACCTTCTCGCAAATATTCAGTCCCACTCTTGAACATTTAGGGAAAAATTCTACTCTAGTAATAGGTCATATTGCATATACCTTAGGCGGGGCGGTCTAACGTATCGTCTTCGCAACTAGGAAGTCACCCTTTCGTCAGAAGGTTATGAAACCTTTATGACATATTTTGTGCTAGAACTGATTCAGATAATCCAGAAATTGAACATTAATGGATTCAGAACAATCAAATTGGCCTTCTTTTACTCTTCCTTCATTCGAAATCATTTTCACGTCAATAGACATAAAGTATTTCCCAAACTCACCAATATTTGACACCATTTTCATGAATATAGTGTGTTGTTAAAACCCCGCTTCACAAATATCTTTCTCAGAGTCTATGAAAGCCGAGTTTTCTAAAAATGCTTTACTTTTGTTCGACTTTCTCTTCAAGTCCGCAGATAGGAATGTCACTAAAAACTCCACCTACGTCTAACTTTTTCTTTTTTGATCCAAACTAGAGTGGAATGTCGTCAAGCATTATTCCAATGTTTGATTCTTTTTTCTAGTCAATGGACGTAGAATATTATTCAAAACTCTACAATTATTTGACACCTTTCTTCAAAACAATGAAAGTGGAATATTATTCATCTTCACCCACTTCTAACTCTTTCCAACCAATGAGCGTGAGGCATTGTCGATACTTCTCCTCCATTCGATATCTCTACCACAAGATCCTCATTCATCAATAACGAGAATTGAGATACTCAATCTTTTAAAGGCATTATTTTAGCCCGCTTCTATCAATTCTTATCAACTATATAGGCCTATTTTAGCCGCCCTTGTTGGATACATTCCCTCTTCAAGAAAACTTAAAATTGTTTTGAATCCAAAATATGTCAAAATCTAGATTCATCTATATCAGTTTGTTTGGACGAAGGCCTACCTCTGGCAAAATGAGGCTCCATAATATAAGATACGCTTACTCGACGTTGTATGAATGTGCTTGTCCATCGACATGAACTAACTCTTGAACTTTCATTTGTGCTTGCATTATTCCCCGATAGAGGTTGATTGTGTTGATCGATAGAACTAGCCGACTTAAGCTATATAATGAACACCAATACCGTCGACCCGACTAGAAGTGTTCCAACGCTGGCAAACGTATCAGAAATTTTCAAAAGACAAGATAATGAATGTATGCTTCTTTTGGAGCAACAACTCGAGACGTTAAGAGGAGAACTACACCAAGGAAAGGATCCCACACATCCATCCATGGATACTCTACCGCGCCCTCCTAATTTTTTACCGCTAGAAACTCCAATACCTAAATGCTATCAGTCAATACAACCTCCCACAACGACTGTTGGTTTAACAAATCCCTCATCCCCGTTCACACTCATCACCTCCCATAAATTTTTTCATTGCACCCCAGATCCAAATATTGTCACATTTGCTCGTGATATTCAATGAACAAATCACGCTACCTTTCAAGAATAATATATTTCTCCAATGTGCGTGACTGAGACACCCATTTTCACCGTGCCTGCTAAAGATAGGTTTTCGATAAGTACAAGGACAAAAAGAGAGGAATGAAAAAATCGTAAATGAGCTTCATAATCTAAAGCAAGTGATTGAACACCTCCAAGAAACTTAAGTCAGTCATCATTTGTACTATGAAGATTTATATATCTATCCAGATATTGATTTGCCAATTGGGTTTAAGCCACCTAATTTTGACTTATTTGATAGAACCGGGGATTCTCATACTCATTTAAGAGCGTATTGTGATAAATTGGTAAGAATTGGAAAAAATGAGAAGCTCATAATGAAGTTTTTCGTTAGAAGTTTGTCTGGTGAGGCTCTCGCTTGGTACACCAAACAAGACTCTCGTCATTGGCGTAAATGGAGCGACATGGCTGAAGACATTATGAATCGTTTCAAGTTTAATACATAAATTTTACCTGATCGACTTTCCCTCATCAATATACAAAAGAAGTCCTCTGAATCCTTCCAGGAATATGCTCGGCGATGGAGGTCTAAGGCGGAAAAGGTTCAACCACCAATGGATGAAAATGAATTAACGAAGTATTTTATCTACAGACAAAAGGGTGTCTATTTTGAAAGGATAATGTCCACATTGGGGCAGAAGTTTGCTGATTGTGTCAAAATGGGGAATTTTATAGAAGAGGCAATTAAATCTGGAAAGATTAAGTTGGCAAATAACTCGAGCAATTCTACTCAGTTAGACTCCATCGAAGGAGCCAAGGAGGAGAATGAAGAAGAAATATTTGTTATGATACCACACCATTCAATACCTGAATCATCCCAATCACTTCAAAATCCGACACCTTTTGCGCTAAGACAAAATTCGAAGGGTAAACACGATCGAAGCTGCACACAATTTGTTGAACCATTGACACATTTGTTCAAAAGATTGAGAGGTGCAAATTTGTTGCAACCCGAGCTTGGGAAGATTCCTAACCCATTACCTAAATAGTTTGATGAAAGAAAGCGATGTGCTTTTCACTCTGGAGTTCAAGGGCACGGCCCTGAAGATTGTCATAGGTTAAGGCATAGAATTTAGTGCTTGACCAAGGCCGGGGTAATCCAATGTGTCAAAGTGTAACCAAATGCAAATATTGATCCAATGCCTAGTCATGAAAATGAAAGAGTGTATATGACATGAGGGACACCATCCTTCACGCCGAGCTGGCAAGGCTTTCATATAAGCCATCCTACAGAGAAGCGATTAAATTTAGTGGGAATGGAATAGTGATAAATGCAAGTTGATTGACTCAGAAGTAGGAAATATAGTCCTATATTTGAAGACATAGGATTTCCTCTAATTATCATGTATCAGAACTACGTTCTGACCTGATTTCTCATGGTGAGATACGTAGGCAACCCTCATCGGGTTTGGTCGTACTTAAGTAGAATCATTTCCCCTTTTGTAGTTGGAACTACGTGTGACCTGATTTCCCTCGGCAGGATACGTAGGCAGCCTATATAAGGCTCGGTCCCTTTATAATACAAAATTCCATTTTCCCTAATGACGAGCGAAACTTGAACACAACGGTATCTAGAAAACCCGACATGATCCATCAAGACTATCCCAAGATACACAGTGAAGAATCATTGAGAAAGTCTCCCCAAGAGACTGGAGCAAAATTTTGAAGAACGTTTCAAAAATCAACGAAGGCTAGGACGTTCAACTTGAAAATGTTACAATCAAGGTTGATTTGTACTAGATAATGCAAGATATCATTAAAGCTACAAGACATCAATAGGGGATGAATTGACTACAATATCGAGAGAAATGCACCAAGGGTCAATACAGAAGACACTTCCACCACTTAACCAAGGATCTGCTCTACAAATATTGTTAAAAGATACTATCAATACAAATGCTCCAAAATCACATCGATGATCAATGCAGGATCAAACACTCATTACTTCAATCATAAGGTGGTCAACCAAATCTTTAGCAGGATTTCCAAAATATGCTTAAAAGCGTTCAAGCTTGGATTATGACTAATACATCAATCGAGGATATCAACATTCAATATCTGTTGACACGTGAGATAGCATACGTTGGCGCCGAGGATATCTCATCATCCTATGGATCAGCATCTGAATTCATCAAAAGCACATGATTCGTCTTTAAGTCGCTATCTAAAAGCGAACACCATATGAGATTTCATTGAAATTGATAATTTAAGGATCATCTATAATTCATATTATTTGAAATAAGATAGTGTGCTAGATTACCTCTGAGTTGATAGTCCATAGGTTATTCGTAAGCCGCAATAACATTCTAACCGATAGTATGCAAGGTTACCCAAAAATTGATAGTCCAAAGGTTATCCATAAGTCTCAACTAAATCCTTATCGGAGAATATGCGAGATCATCAAATTGGTATGTCCAAGGGTTCTCTATAAGCCGCGTCATATCCAAGATGGATTATGTGCAGGATTACCCAAGGACTAACAATTTGAGAGATATCTATAAGTCATATTGTGTCCAAGATTGGATGATGTGCAGGAACACCTGAAAGATAGCAATTGGAGGGATATATGTAAGTCATCTCTTATCCAAAGTCGGATAATGTGCATGATTACCTAAAGGCTATCAATTCAAAGGATATCGATAAGTCGCCTCATATCCAACATCAAATAATGCGCAAGATAATCCAAAGATTGACGATTCAAGAGGAATCTATAAGTCATATTGATACAAAAGATGTGCAAGACTTATCCGAGATCATATGCGAAGAATTATTGGCAATAACCAGAGAGGTCATCATTCCACAAGCATTATGGGTGACTAAAAAGGGTTACCGCATCAACACAAGATTACACGGTCGTGGGGACCCTTCTGCATAAAGTGTCATTTGTGTCCAAAATGGGCACCCTGCTTTGAAGATATATTCAACTAACAAAAAATTATGCAACAACCAAAAGGGTTATTATATCTGTTGTTGCAAGTTATTTCTTTTCAAACAGGTACACGAAAGGACGACTGTAGTGGACCCAAAAAGAGTTCATATACGAAGACACCCACAAGATAAGGAGACTATCAATGAGGTGCCCAAGAAATATTCAGAGTTTATGAAGAGAAGACTCGCACATGTACCCAAGCCTCTTGCTTTCATCAAAACGCAAGTCAGCGAGACTACATATGAAGATAGCTTATACAACGCGTTCACTACTCTTCCGCTCAAAACCTTGACACAAAAACATTGAGATACAAATCTCAACGCTTGATCGACTCCAACAACTTACAAAAGCATTGCTCAAATTAAGAAATTCTTTAATGTTAATCGTTATCACAAGAAAAAGCCATAAGATGTTGAAGACTCATACATAAGAGGCACCGCTTCAGCAACTGACCAAATGAGCTTTCCAAAGCAAGTTCATGATTATCAACCTTACCATTCTCCACAAACCCACCCTTGTGGCCAAATTTTTCTTGATTCCCCTCACATGAAACTACGTTTTGACTTGATTGCTATTCTAGGATACGTAGGCAGCTTAAGTCAGGCTCGGTCATATCAACAATATAATCTTTTATATCTTTTCAAATTTCATTATCATCTCAAGCCACAACAACCACGTCACTTTGATGGAAGTCCGAAAGCGAAGATCAAGATGAAAAAAGTTCCCACCAGAAGACAAACTAGTATAAGCACATTATGTGGATTTAGGAAGACACTACCCCTAATCCCGAATAAATTATCGATTGTCAAAATATTGAAGGCCGATATAGTTGCTGGGCCGAGTTCTCGATCAATACAAAATCAACATCCCCTCGCCAAACTAAGAAACTTTCTTTGAGCGCAGGTACAACATCACTACAACAAAGGTTCAAACATCTTGGAAGCCTAAATGTTGCCTCACCATCACAAGCTGAGAATCCAGGTATCGTCAATTTATCCATAATTATTTCAAGGCACTTAAAAATCTTCTCGAATTTTGCAGGTCATAATAATGCTCAAAGAGGCACGTGTCAAGTATCTTACAACATTCCATCAGAAACTCAACATCACATCTCTGTCACAAGCTAGAAAGCCAGGTTTTATCAATTCATTCGCTAATACTTTCTAACTCTAAAAGAAATTTCTTAATTTTTTGCAGGTCGCATTAAAGGGATATCCCCATTAAGACTCGGTCATCAAGTACTAACAAAACTCTAACATAACACAGGACAGTCTGCCCTGAAAAATAGGAAAGGGCAGTTCGCCCCGAATAATAGGACAGGGCAGTCTGCCCCGAATAATAGGATAGGGTAAGTCCGCCCCAAAAAATAGGACAGCGCACGCCCTCCCCCAACAATAGGGCATATAATGCAACTTTCACTTCCTCAACAAGAATTGTAGCCAACGGAGGCTATTTACATTTCAGCCGATGAAGGCTATTTATATTTCAGCCGACGGAGGCTATTTACATTGTAGCCAATTGAGGCTATTTACATTTCAGCCGGCGGATACTATTTACATTTCAGCCGGCAGAGGCTATTTACATTTCAGCCGATGGAGGCTATTTAAATTTTGGTCCATGGAGGCTATTTATATTTTATCAACTACTCAGCCGACGGAGGCTATTTACATTTCAATTACTGCTCAGCCGACGGAGACTTTTACTTTCAAACAACTACTCAGCCGACGGAGGCTATTCACAGTTCAGTTATCACCCCGCCAGGCGGATTGCCTTAAAAAATAGAGATAATACTAGAACATGCAGTACAACGTGGAATTATCCTCTTAGCAGCAAACTGGGGCAAGCAAGCAGAATGTCAGGGATCCCAAGTTATGTCAAGAATTTCGGCGAAGAAACTCAACTCAACTCGACCCAAAACTCTCATTTTTATAATTCTTATTATCATTACTCAATGTCGTCTTAATCCGATACCGGGGCAATCTTTGAAAATTAGCAATCTCATTTTCCTTCAAAGTCCCCAGCAAATATTGCTATCCAACATCTACTTATTTTCAGCTACCCAAACAGTCAATTTTGGAATAAGCACCCGCATTCATCCCATTCATGTTAAAATCTTTGTTGTCATCCTTGAAGGAACCTAGTGTCACCATAGTTCTACACTGGGAAAAATTTTGTATTTATAAAAATTTTGCTATGATTTGAACTACACCTGACCTGATCCTCACACAACTCGAGGTATGTAGGCAACTCTAAATCGGAGTTCGGTCAAATTTTTATCAAATTATTTTATCGTGCAAAATTGGATGTACGTCAACGTTTTCGTTTGAAGACTTATACATCGCCTTAAAACAAAAAGGGGCAACTGTTGACACACTTAATTTTTGCTCTCCGTACTTAAAAATAACGTATTCAGGCTTCCTGACCGTTAAAGGACACAAAATACAACTTTCACATATTTTTTACAATTGATAACAAATTATTGTTTTTCATCCTTACTTTACGATTTTTTACTCTTTATAATTTATTAATAACTTTTCTTATTCTTATCACTTTATTATTTTATAAATATTTACGCATATGCACGACATGACGTTATATATATATATTTTTACAATATTTTAAAATTAATTATACTTTAATAATTTTAACATTCTTTACATTTTTTATTCAACATCTATATTTTACAGTCTACAAACGCTGAGTCAGATCAATTATTTTTGTACAGTATAATAATTCGATGTCTTATCACATCCGACAACGATTACACAATAATGTCTTGTCACGTCCGACAATGAGCACTCAGTGTTGTCTCGTCACATCTGACAACAACCACTCAATGATATTACCCTTTGGATAATTACTTTGCCCGTTAGTCAAATCGATGAAAATCCTTTGGCCAAACTAAAGGACCTAAGGGTGTTCTATTATAAAAAGAGAGGACACCCCTTTATCCATTGGATAAAAAGGGTGCTCAATTTTTTGTATAAATAGGTGGTGGGAGGACATATTTTAGACACACATTTTTTATTTATCTTTTCTCTCTACACACATATTTTCATACACCCACACATATTTTTTCTCTCTCTCAAATACAAACCAAAAAAACACACGTTTTCTTTCTCTTCATCTTTTTTACCTAACCAATATTCATGATCTTTGAAAAGTCAAAAAGAAATCAAAAGAAAATCTTAAATTTTGATATTTCTCATCTTTTGCAACAATCAATTTTAAACGGACACATTTACACACACAGAAAATGCGCTCCAACGGATATACACACATACTATTTATCAGGGATATTAATCTCACATTAAGGGGACTTGAACGGAGACACTGGCAGGAAAAATTTTCATTTCTTCTTACAAAACACGCATAAACATACACTACAAAACACCAAGCCAAACACACATGAAAAAGTATATACACAGATGCCTACTACATAATTTTTTTTAATTTAAGCTTTCACTTTCTCTATAGATCTAAAACATTAACAGTTTATCCGTTCTCTGGCAGCCACATCACCGGAGAACTAACGCCGACCACAAGCCACACAAGCTCCGACCGATGAGTCACCATCACTGCCGCCCTCTCTTTCTTCATTTGTTGTGTCGCTCATTCGCTGGAGTTGATGGCCAACGAGATTTGAGCTCTAGACGCGCCACCACCACATCGCGGCAGCCCCCCTCCTTTACTTTCCATTTTATTTTACTCATCAAGAACTAGCCAGATCTGGTCGTAATCACGTTCTTCGGTGTTGCTTCGGTGAACACCATCGAAGCAATGCAGTTAATAGATTTTGTGGTCTCCGTGGCATCTCAATCCCGTCACTATGGCAAACTCTTGCAAGCCAAAACAAACAGGCATGCCACAGTAGTTGATCCAGATTTTATGCACTTCTTTTTGCCCCCTCCTCAGGATCTTTATCATCCCCTGCGTACTTGATCCTGCGCTTGAGAAGACCATTACCATCTTCATAGGAAACGGATATGGCCAGAGGGATCCTCATGCATCTCAAGAAAGCGTCCAAAGCAGCTCTTCTTAAAAAGTCCGCCTATGTTTTCGTTCTTCATAATTTTCATAAAATGTTCAAATTTTTCCCCATCTGACATTTAAGTACAATTTGACCAGTTAGTTTTTTTGCTTCTGGGTCATTTATCGGTATCACAACTTGAAACCTGTCAATACTAAAAGTTTTGATAGGATCATGCTGGGATGTCGATATTAATTCACGCCCCATTGGTGATCCATTATCATCATGTTGATGATCATCCTCTTTCTCTTTCTCACTCTCTAATTCCTTCTCTTTCTCACTTCCCTTGTCCACCTCCCTCAACGTTGTTTTCACATCTCTCCCCAGCTTCACTTTTCCCTGACTGAGATTGTTCAGGAAGCTCCTTCGAATTCCCCTGTACTATAGCCTTTTTTTTGGGTGGTCAGACGTTGATCCACTTTCACTTTCTTTTCTTTTGGGAGACATGTTTTACCTACAGACAAAGAAAAACATAAATTACATTACAATTGATGTATGCATAAACCTTAAAAAATATATTACAAACAACACAAACACCGATACACCAATAGCCACCACCACAAACACACCAACCAATGCCAATAAACAAAAACCACGAATACCGACACCACCAACAGCCATCACAAATACCACCAACCAATGCCACCATGACAACCACAAACACCACCACCACCAATAACACCACAAACACCATCCAATAATACCACGATAGTCAACGAAACACTACGACGGAAACTAGGGATTTCTCGAGTTCATCCTATGATTTTATCATCAAAACTAAAAATTGTAAACCCATTCCCGAAGATAATACAACTAAAAGTTTTTATCTTCTTCATTAACTTAAAATCCCTTACTTTTTTAAAAAAATAACAAATATAGAGCTCTTCTCGAACTTTGTTGCCTACGAAGACAAAGAAAAAGACTGATACAAGCAAGAATAAAGTCAAAAATAACACCTATATGGTTAAAAATAAGAAGAAAAGCAATCTATTGTGGAGGGTTGAGCAAATCTTTTGAGTAGTTGTTGTCTGTACTATATTGTTGAGTGAGAATGAGAGAGAAAGAGCGAGACCTCAAGATTTGAAATGATGAAACATTTTGTATGGGTTGATTTGTATTTTGAAAAAGAATGACAAGTATTTTTGAAAATGTTAATTTGATCTGAATTGATCTTAATTATTTTTAAAATCATAAAATATATGCATAATTTTTAACCCTCTCATCATGCAATGGCCAAAAGGGTAATTCAATTGAAATTGTATAAAAATAATTGAAGTTGTGGTTGACCGAGTACTCTAGTTGACCCTATGAAAACTTAGCCCTGGTCCTAGATTAATCAATTTAGGTACTATTAGTCTAACATATGAACTCAATTGAAATTCTAAAAAACAAATGTTCAACATGTTACGTCAGATTTCTCATCTGTTGTAAATTATCAATCAGATTAGGTAACAACAAATTATGAATCTATTTTAAATTATCAAATAGATTAAGTCATCTGTTGTGACAGATTACCCATCTGTTGTAAATTATCAAATGGATTTCTATATGTTGCAACAGATTACCCATATGTTGTAAATTATCAAATAGGCGTTGCCATCTGTTGTGGCTGACCCTATGAGAACTCACCCCTAGTCCTAGATTAATCGATAGTTGACCCTATGAGAACTCACCCCTAGTCCCAGATTATTCAATCAAGGTATTAGTACTCTAGTCCCAGATTAATCAATTAAGGTATTAGTCTAACATATGAGGTAGTAAGAATCAGTTCGGCTCAGAGTGATTGATCGACGACTTTGGTCGGGAGGAACGCAGTACTGTCTCATCATGCAATTGCCAAAAGACTCAATTGAAGTTGTAGTTGAACCTATGAGAACTCACATTTAAATTAAGGTATTAATCTAACATATGAACTCAATTGAATTATATATAAAAAAAATTTCAACCTGCTACAACAAATGTCTTTTCTATTGGATCAAATCAACCAGATTATGTAATCTGTTGCAATATATTATGCATCTGTTGTAAGCTATCAAATAAATTATGTTATTTGTTACGACAGATCATGAATATGTTGTAAACTATCAAACAGATTAAGTCATCTGTTGCGTCAGATTATCCATCTGTCGTAAATTATCAAATATATTAAGTCAATATCGCAATAAATTACCTATCTATTGTAAATTATCAAATAGGCACTGTCATCTATTGTAGTTAACATTATGAGAACTCACCCTTAGTCCTAGATTAATTAGTTAAGGTATTAGTTGAATATATGAGGTAGTAAGAATTGGTTCGGCTCAGAGTGATTGATCGACGACTCTTGTCGGGAGGAACACAGTACCGTCTCATCATGTAATTGACAAAAAATTCAATTGAAGTTGTAGCTGGCCCTATGAGAACTTACCCCTAGTCCCAGATTATTCAATTAAGGTATTAGTTGAACATATAAGGTGGTAAGAATCAGTTTGGCTAAGAGTGATCGATCGATGACTCTTGTCAGGAGGAATGCAGTACCGTCTCATCATGCAATTGCCAAAAGACTCAATTGAAGTTGTAGTTGACCCTTTGAGCTCATTCATTCATCCCTAGTTCCACCTAGATCAATGCAGGTACTATTATCAATCTTAACATTAAGTTAATGAGAACTTATTTCAACTCAGAGTGATCGATCAACAAATCGGGTCGGGATGAATGCAATACTAACACCATGTAAATACAACGACTCAATGGGATTTATAGTTGACCCTGTGAGCTCATTCATTCATCCCTAGCTCCACCTAGATCGATGTATGTACTATTATTAATCTTAACATTAAGTTAATGAGGAGCTCATTCTTTCATCTCTAGTTCCACCTAAATCAATTGCAATGAAATCTGTTGCAACAAACGACTGAGCTATTGGAGAATTTCAAACAAATAACAATATCTGTTGCAACAGATGACACATCTGATTTAATTATCAAATAGACATTTGCATCTATTATGATGGATGAATGAGTTGTTCGAAATTTTCAAACTGATATTGATATCTGTTGTAACAGTTGACATTTCTGATTTAGTTATCAAATAGACATTTCAATCTGTTGTCACAGATGACTGAGCTATTGGGATTATTCAAATAATTATTTATATCTATTGCAACAGACGACATATCTGTTTGAAAATCTTTTTTTCCTTTTAATTTTAAAGCAAGCTTCTGTCTGAGTAGATAAAGTTGTAGTACTACTAAAGGCGGTAAAAAATGTTTCTTGGATAACTCATAAATCTCATTGAGTAGTCTTGTCCTGTCTTTTCAATGTCACTCATTTTATTTCTCATGCCCCTCAAATTATTAGTGAATATTAATTAATGAATATTGAAACCTCTAATACTTTTTCCATTTCATATTATATTACAGTTGACCCCTATTGACTTGGCATACCCATTAAGAAAATATTAATTAGGGGTTTATTTTACTATCGAATTATCATTATTAATTATGCTTTGAAAATATAAATCTGAATAGATACACTTTGTTTAGTCATTTAATATTAAGGGTAGTACATCTAGAAATTAGAATTATCTCTTCTCTCCTCTCCTTCAGCCCTAAATTTATTTTATTCGTCTCTCATCTTTTTTCTTTCTATCCTCTTTAGGGTTATCAGAACCTTTTTTTCTCTCCTCTTTCTCATAAATTTTCGTTCGGATCTAAACTGATCCATATCCATATCTTAAATTCCTCGACTGAAATTGCCGTTTTGACCCCTTTTTGACATTAAGGTATGATTCACTATTGCTTTTTCATTCTCGTCTTCTTCTTGCAAGTTATTTACATCTTTTTTTATTTAATTACCATTTCCCCCCATATCATATTTATTTAAAAAATTTTAAGGAACTTTTAATTGTTGAATAAACGAACCAAGAATTTTTATTACAAAATGCAAACAAAATCATCTGTTGGGAAAATTTTAAAAGCCTTGTTGGCAGTATCATTTTTTTATGTATTTTGTTTGTTTATTTGTTGTTGATGTTGTTATTGATGTTGTTGGTGGGGTTGATGTTGTTATAACTTATGGTGTGGTGGTGTTGATAGTGGCGGATCCAGGTTTTTTAGACAGTGGGTACTTCTTAGCTTTAAAAAAGTGGAGTCCTAACAATCAATACAAGGAGTAAGGGAGAAAAAAATAAAAGAAGGTTTAAAGTGAATAAGGAGAGAAAAGTTGGTTACCAAAATTAAAAAAACATGTGTTGAGTGGGAATTGAACTCAAGACCAAAAGAAATAAATAGCCTTAAGCACCCATAAACAACAACTAGGCTAACCAAACAACTCTTACTATGGGTTCTCACTGATTAGATTATATATGTTTTTTCTTAATTATCATATACATATATAAACTTCGATACGAGTTCAGTCTGTGCTCGCACACCCGGAGGACTCCATGTGGTTCTGTCCCTGGTTGTTGATGATGTTGGAATGTAGGATGTATGTTTCTTTGTTGTTGATGATGTTTTTGGAATAAATGTTGTGGTTTTCTTTGTTGTTGATGTTTATTATTTGTTATTTGAAGTTTATGTTGTTGTTGATGTTGCAATAGACGAAGCAACTGTTGGAACAAATCAAACCACCAGCAAGGCTGCTATGTATTCCAACAGACTCCATTTCTGTTGCATCAGACTCCACATCTGACGCAACAGACTCCACATCTAACGTAACAGACTTTACATCTATTGCAATAGAAGGATAATCTTCTTTATGTGACATAAATTTTTCCTTCTTCTTTGTAGATATAAAAGGAACTGAAAGTTCATCAACTTTTGCCTAACCATCACAAGAGGCTGCAGTAAAGATAGGTTCAGAGGAATAAGCTCCATGCAGATGAAATCACTTCATATGTGGGAGGTATGTATTACTGATAATGTTATCGTGGAAACATACATAGAGTACATTGATTTTGTGAATGTTGTTTTTATCGATTAGTCATAGATCATTCAAACAAGATATTTGCAATTTTAAAGTTAATTTTGGTAGGTCCGAACTGATAAGGCTAAGGAACCATGAATATAGTTATGATACCTTGTTAAGATTTAATGTCGGATGTTGCTCATGTTTATTTGTCATGCCTTCTACAGACTTTCACTGTGGTAAGAATTTCTGGCAACGATGTAGACTTTTGGATGATGGATATATTATCCTCTATACGGTAGAAGAATGATCAATCTTGCCCCTCTTTCCTTATCTTGTGCATGAAAATGTGAAAGAGTGCAAGGCATAACATGATGGTGTGATTAATACTGTTCATACATTAATTGCTAATGTAAAGGAATTGATATCTAACAGTAGTGTCATTCGATCAAAGAGGATTTTAGTTTCATTCACTCCATTAGATATCAAGGCTAAGAGGAGAAAGAAAGCAATTTCCAAGGCATTATCAAGTATTCAAAAAAAGAAAAATTTCGGATCTAATAAAGGTGAGAAGATAAAAAGGGAAGGAATAGGAAGGAAAAATTGAATGCTAGATTTAGTTCATCTTGTTTCGTTATGTAGAGATACTCCATCTACTTTTGAGTGCTTTTTCTTTTCAGGATGGTGAGGAAGGCAGAATCTCCCCATCATTAGCTAATACCGAAAATAAGATATCTGATGTTATTAAACCACCAGACTGCCCTGTGAAGTTTGATAATCCAGAAGATGTCTTTTCTTAAGTTAGTGAACAAATTAAACGATCTCAATCACTTGGTTTTTCTGCTGATCAATCTTCTTCTTAGAAGATAAGAAATCAACAGAACTGCTTGACATGACGAAAGCTAATATCGATAGATTACTAATAATTTTGCATTGAGTGTTGCACTAGCCATATATGCTGCAGCATAGGATTTATCATCCAAGAGAGTTCTTTCCTTGGAAAAACTCCAAGAGAACCTTTCATACTTCTCCTTGACCTTGCGTAGAGCTAATAAGGACCAAGAAGAGTATTATAAAAAAGCTGCCAAAAAAGAAAGTGAGTGGTCCTCGTCGAAAAACTCATAAAAGATCAAGAGCTCTATACTGAGCTTAACAACCACAATGACAAAATTATTGAATTGGAAGTGGTGGTGACTTGACTTAGTCAAATAAAAAGCCACGACTGTTCATATCCCTTAATTAAATAAAACTGGTGACTTTTCGAATATGTAAATTAAAAAAAAACGAATCTAAATACAACATTTTATCTTTTTTATTGTATTTCTAAAAGAGACAGACTGGTAATCTATTGCAAAATATATTCTACCTGTTAGATAACTTACAACATATGGACAATCTGTTCAGAAGTGTTCAGAAAAATTGATTGCTCTCGATGAAATTGAATAAACAGGTGACTAGTAAGTGCAACAGATGCCACAGCTGATGGAAAATCAAACTGATATATCCATTTGTTGCAACAGATTGTCCATATGTTGTAAGTTATCTGACAAGTAGAATATATTTTGCAACAGATTACCAATTTGTCTCTTTTCGAAATACAATAAAAAAGATAAAATGTTTTATTTTGATCCGGTTTTTTTTAATTTACATATTCAAAAAGACACCAATTTTATTTAATTAAGAGATATGAACAGTCGTGGCTTTTTGTTTGACTAAGTCCAGTCCCTTCCAATTCAATTATTTTATAAATAGGTCCCTCCAGCCTTCTCTCACTCTCACTCACTCACTCGTTCATTCTACTATACTTACAATACTAATTTGGCTGATCCAGATTCGTACAAGAAGGTTCATATCGAGTCTTTACAGGAACTTCAAAGACAGTTTAATGGACTCCAAAGGGATTTGGCCTACTTCGGAGTAAGGCTGAGGAGGGCCCAGCTGCTGCCGGATAAAAATTGTCAGGTTGACAATAATAATAGTAATAATAGCAATAATAATAATAATAATAATAATTAGGTTATGTTTTTTCTTTCTTTTATGTATGTATTTTCCTTTTTTATATCTGATCTACCTATAAGGGATTCAAAAAAAAATCATGTATATGTTTGGTTTGATTTGATCGACTTTGAATTTTTAATTCTTATTCAATGTTTAATTATCATTCTATTTATTCCCTATTCTCAAAATATCGACGGTTGGAGGTACGGATTGAGCACTTGTGGCAACAGATGGTGGTGAAAAGATTCATGATGAGAAATTCTCCTAAAAATAGTTTGTTAATAAATAATAAGGAACTAAATGATATTATAACCGTAAAAGAAAGATTATTTAATTCAAAAAAAGTCACAACATTGGATTAATTTAATTAAGATATATGATGATATGATTTTTAAGAAAAAAGTTAATGAATAGTTGTGACTGTGACTTTTGTCTAAACACATTCAACAACTAAAAATAAAAAACGCTTCTGATGCATCAAATTCCTCATCTGTTGCGATTGATGAATCAGTTAGAAGAAATCAAAAAAGCTTCTTAAACAGATGGTCGATTTATAGCAACAGATGGTATATTTATTGAAACAGATGGGTTATCTGATGCAACAGATATACAATCTGTTGCCACAACTCAATTAATAAAAATGGTTATTAAAGAAACAGAACGGTTATTGAAAACCAGGTGTTTCGATTTTTAAATTGAGAAAAAGGTTATTTAAATTTAATAAGCTGAAAAGTCATGACTTGTCACAATAATAAAAAACTCACCATCTTGATTTTATTAAGTCATTTCTTTTCATAGAAAAGAATCAGAAAATAAATGATAAACACAATTTAAACCGTAAAAATCTCACCAGAAATATTCTTCTTTTTAAATCTTCTTTATTAATTTATATAATCAAAAAGTCAGAACATTTGGATGTTATGAAGATTATTTATTTTTTAAAAAATATATATATATTATATGTTGCAACAGATATATTATCTGATGCAACAGGTTGTTTATTTGTTGCAACGGATGATATATCTGTTGTAACAGATGATTTCTCTGATGCAACAGATATATAATTTGTTGTCCAACTCAGTGTAAAAAAAATAATTCCTGGAAAGAACTAATTATTTTAATAATTATAAAGTTGAAAAGTCATGACTTATCACGATATTGCTTAATTTAATTAAGTCATAACTTTTTACAGTAATCAAGTGTATCATTAATAAATGGAGGAGAACAGTTGTGCCTTTAAATCTGCTTTATTAATTATATAATTAAAAAGTCAGAAAATTTGGATGTCATGAAGATAATTTATTTTAAAATATATATATATTATATGTTGCAACAGATATATTATCTGATGCAACAGGTTATCTATTTGTTGCAACGGATGATATATCTGTTGTAACAGATGATTTATCTGATGCAACAGATATATTATCTATTTTCCAACTCAGTGTAAAAAAATGGTTCATGGAAAGAACTAATTATTTTAATAAAATGGTGTATTCTTACCTAAAATCTGTAATAAAATCAAGAAATAGATATTAATCTAGCTTCCCAAACTCGCATAACTTTTACTTTTAAGATCCCATACTATTTTAGGGTTTAACTCTCAAAAGATGAAAAATGAACAAAATGGGCCAAAAAGAGTGAAAAAGCTACATTTATTACAGATTTTTTGCGACATTCTGGTGCAGATTTTTCTCTAAAGTCGAAACGAACTTCGACGAGGTGTCCGAAAATCATTTAGAGTTCGATATACACAAACGAACTATGCAATCATACTAAATTCGACATTTTAAATGCGTTTGCAATATCATATTTTCAAAAAAAGTATTATTTTCACAAAGTTGACCTCCGAAATCTGAAATTACAACTTTCCAAATCGAGGGTCGAAATGAGATTTAAAAGTCGTAAAGTCATACCAAACATGCTAACACCCTAAAATCAGCATTCCGCATCAGCTGGCAAAGTTGGATTTTTCATCCAAGGTCGTTTCAATCAAATATAGATCTCACACCTATATTTTCAAATTTTTAACTTTCCGATCAATAAGTCAAAATGAGCTCGCGTGCATCGGGAATCGAACCAAAGATCTACTGTAACGCCCCAAAAATGGGTTTTGAGATGTCACATGGTGCTCAAGGCTACAAGTAGCCCCCAAGCTAATTTTAGAGCCTGCTACTACCTCTAAATGCTTAACTCAAGATACTGAGGCACCATAATGAAACATATCACATCCTGTCTAACTAAAATATGAAAGAGTACTGTGAAAGTAACAAAATACTAAATGCTTAAATATACTGACAATCTAGTCTGAAAATAGCCTCTACTACTTAATGAACTAGAGAGCCGTTGGGACAGATCCCCAACTGACTCGAACTGAACTGAAAGCAATAAAATATCTATTAGAAATACTGAAATGTATGGAGATAGGTCCTCGAACCATGAGGACTCACCACTGTGGAGATGTAGACAAGGTACTCGGAAATCACTGATGAGGCTGGGACTGAGCACCTAAACCTACATTATGAGGAAATGTAGCGCACAGACGAGTATGTGGATCAGTACGTGAAAATGTACTGAGTATATGGGGGTGCATGAAATATATATATATATATTGTTATATGGGGGTGATTTAAAAACTTTTGATATTATTGTTATATATATATATATATATATATATATATATATATATATATATATATATATATATATATATATATATATATAACAATAATATCAAAAGTTTTTAAATCATACATGTCAATTGTAAATGGCTCATATAGCTCGATGAAAACTAAAATCTGAGATCATACATAATGAATAGCAAAGCATAAAATCTGAATATCATGAACCATTACACTTAATTTAAATATCAATGTTCTTCTTTTGTTCTCAAATCAAATGAGCTAAGTGAAATCTGGAGCATAGTCTGCATAATAAATCTGCATATAAATTCTTTTAAATCAGTAAATTGTTTTAGGAATGAGGAACATCTATTTGGGAGGTTCTTCTAACCGATATGTACACCATGGTAGAATCCATGATGTCCCACGACTTTCTTCCGTAAGGTTAGGGCCGTTCTACCCTTGCTATCGGAATAGAACAATCTTATCTCAGTGATCCCTATCTCAGTTATCCACGTAGAGTGAAAATAAATATCTCAACCTACGGTGGTACATAGTTCTGGGGTATGAAACCGTAGTAACGTACCCAACTTAGTGCTAAATACTACTCCCAATACTATACTAAAAAATCTCAAGAAAATTCACTTTAAAGAAATCTCATATGTCATAAGGAAATCAATTATAAAGTCTGTAATCTCTTTCCTAAAGTGGATTTTTAACTCTATGATGACCAAAAGGTCAAATCTTTCTAAATTGTTTCTAAATAGTCAAGACGTGGGTGCATATAGCATATCGAATCTCAAAACATCAATCTCGATGAGGGTTCCATGACCCATATAACAATACTTGATCAAAATATTTCAAGATTCATGCTTTATATCATAAACACGCATAATTTATATGGAAATCTGGAAATTTCAGCTTTAAGTATAATAATAACATCAAACTCATTGAATTTATCTTCTAGGCATTAAAAAATATCATAATCTCTTGAACAACAACATAGTATATAAATTAATATTTAAAATTCATAGTAAAACATGTAAAATCATGTATCTTCGTAAACACATAAAAATTTTGGGCACAAGAACGAAAGGAGTGTTCTTGTTCAAACCCCACATACCTTGAAATTGAAGCTTTGGATGAACTCTTAACTTCAAGACTCTATTCGTGAAACTAATGGGTGCTTCTTGTAGCCCTTGTAATGGGGATTCCGAATCTCAATAAATTATTGATAATCTACGGTTGAATCTTAAGATATTTGGACCTTTAGGTTAAAACCCTAATGAATGTTCTTGAGTAATTTTAAATGAAAGTATCAATAGAATGGTGATTTGGGGGCTTGATTTCGTGTTTAAGAGGAAAAAAAGATGGAAAGTACCAACTCTTCCCTCAATAAGACGGAGAAAAGAAGCTGAAAACTGGGCACAAAGGCTGTGCAAAAGGCGGCACCCACTCTAGAGCCTTGGGGAACCAAGGCGGCGCCTTTGCCAAACTGGTTTGGCACCCCAAACGTTCCCTAAATGGATTCCAAAAATTTTGAAATTCATCCGAGATACATTATGACCTTGCCCCATCACAATGCAATAAAAAAATCAAGAAACGGAGGTCGGGAAGGTCGCAAAACAATTCATCAAATTTTGAAGGATCAAAAATGAACTGAGTGTTGAACACTTAGCTAAAATTTCAAGTGTTAAGCTTATTTTGACTTGTTTCGAAGACCTTAACGAAGAGGAAAATTTATGGGGTCTTACAATATCTCCCCTTGGAAACATTCGTCCTCAAATGTCCTTAGATAGTCTAAGAAAGCAGAGAAAACTAAGGATACATAGATGAAACATCTTGCTACACTGACTCTACTTTATTCTAAACTTTTGGATACTTCATAGAATGCATAAACTCATAATAAGAATGGATATACGGCTATAACCTTGATTAGAAAGGGACTGCATTAAGAATGAATAGTACCTTCGGATTGGTCTGAACTTGCGAAGAAGAGGTGCGGGTATTTGGATCTCATATCTGCTTCGGCTTCCCAAGTAGCTGATAACGCTCAAACTATACCTCTCTAATGAGAATGTAAGCGATCATTGACAATATAAAACCCAACTAGGTTGGGGTCGAATCCCACAGGGAATATGGTGTGAACGTAAGTCGTTTACGATTTAATCAACTGATAGTTGGCTATTTCCAGAAAATGGTGGGTTTTTAGTTTAACAAGTAATTGTTAGTCTCTTTGGTTTTAATGTTTGTAATCAAGAGTTTATGAAAAAACCAGAATTATGTTCACTAGGATTTTTGGTACTTGACAGATGCTATTAATGATTCAGGATTCTCACGGTAGGTAGGACAACAAGTTATCTTTATTGAAGTTATTCTTAAATGTCTCTCGACCTCCTTAAGCATTTAATTTCCTAATCGTCTCGGACTTAGAAAATTTATATTCAATACCCAGATTTTACTTTAGGTTAACCAACCTTGTTACAACGCTGATTATTAAACAGAATAATAAATCTGAAAAGTCATGACTTATCATGATATTGCTTAATTTAATTAAGTCATAACTTTTTACAGTAATCAAGAATGTCATTAATAAATTGAGGTGAACAGTTGCGCCTTCAAATCTACTTTATTAATTTATATAATTAAAAAGTCAGAAAACTTGGATGTCATGAAGATAATTTTTTTAAAAAAAATATATAAATTATATGTTGCAACAGATATATCATCTGATGCAACAGGTTGTCTATTTGTTGCAATGGATTATATATCTGTTGTCACAGATGATTTGTCTGATGCAACAGATATATATAATCTGTTGTCCAACTCAGTTTAAAAACGGTTCCTGAAAAGAACTAATTATTAATGATAATAAAGCCGAAAAGTCATGACTTATCATAATATTGCTTAATTTAATTAAGTCATAAATTTTTACAGTAATCAAGAATGTCATTAATAAATGGAGGTGAACAGTTGCGATTTTTTGCCTATATTATTCAAGTTCAATCCTCTATAAATAGGTCCCTCCTTGCTCAGTCGTTAGTTCTACTACACATTATTTATTCCTTGCTCTTGTTACACCTTCAACTACTTTCTCTTCAAGGACTTGATAGTTTTTTCCTGTCTCTAGTAAGTTTTTTTCTTGATTTTTGTGTAAATATTCGTTGTATATTACATTACATTCGAATTATTTCTTTTCTTTACTCTTATTTTTACGTGTGTTTTGTCAACTTATGCATTTTCTAGATATGGCTAATCTTGTGTGAGATATCGCTATTTTATGAGACGTCATACAGGAACTGCAGAAGAAGGTTCATGACTTGCATTGGGAGTTGGCCGCTGTCAGAGTAAGGATGCTGCAAGAGATTCGCAGGCTGAGGAGGGCGCTGCTGCTGCCTGTTGAAGATTGGCCGGCTGGCCATACAAATAATAATGATGATAATAATAATTAAGTTTTTTTTTCTTTTATCTATGTATTTTTTTTGTTTGTTTTATAAAAATTTATGTTTGATACACTTAACTTTTTATTTCTCATTTAATTTTCGTGTTGTCTATTTCTATTTCTTAACGAATGACATGTCTACAATTAAGGAATAATTTGATTCTAGTATCAATAGCAAGAACATATGAGTTATCTGTTAGGTTTGTAACAGGAGTTGCATTTTGTTGTTCGAAACAGATTAGTAATCTGGTGAAACAGATTATTTATCTGTTGAAACATATAACTAATCTGGTGCAACAGAATACCCATCTATTCGATTCATATTACGGACACCTAGAATCATAAACATGAATCCAATATGAGTTTACTGTTACAACAGAACATTTATCTGGTGCCACAGTTAATGGATCTATTTAAACAGATTGCTCTTGTATTGCATTCATGTTCGCGTGCTAACTATTGTTGAAAAAATAACACACTAGCAGTTACCCAGATTCAACTAAAAAGCATAATATGACTTACCAAATTCTCCTCTTAAGTAAATTCCAAAGTTGAAACTGATTTACGAAAAAAAAATTGACATTAGAATTTGGTCAAAGAGCAGCAGTTAGGGTAACAACAACAACAACAACAATGGTCAACAAGAAGAATATGAAGATGATAATGAAGTATAAGATGATGATAATGAATCAGAAGATGATGAATAAAGCAGCAGAAACAATGAACAACAAATATCGCAAAGAGAGGAAAAATAACAACGGATGAGGAGAGAGAAAAGGCGTCTTTTTTTCCTTCGTTACCCGTTATATTAACTAAAATTTGGATCAAAGTATAAATTTAAAAACTTGTGGGTTATTTTGAAATTTTTCAAACTTTCTTAATCCATAATTAAGTAATTGTCACCTCTACTCAATTATTAAGGTTTATGTCACATACACCTCATTTTAATTCTCTTTTGTCACCTGTGGCCCAAAGCCCCTAGTTACATGGGAAACTCAAGCCACTTTGGTAATAGTGGTGGGGAAAAAAAACACTTTCTTTACGAGGGAAAAATTATGAAAAAATTTCATAAAAGCACAACTTTAGTTTTAAAATTACTAAAAATCCCTTCAGTTTAAAAAAATTACAAATATCCCAACTTTTATTAATTTAGGTTAAAAATTGAGATACATCTTAAAACACTTTTTTTTTTTCAATTTTAACTTTACCAACCCTTCGTACATTAATGGCTACATTAACGTTAAAACTTTGGTCACAATTTTATCCCACAATTTTTTCCTCTTCTTCTTCTTCACATTTTTTAATTAAGGTATTATTTCCCATAAATTCATCTTCAGTTTCTTCTTATTATGTTCAATGGTTTTTCTCAAAAATCAAATTAAACAACATCATATCCCTTTAGCTCACCCGATTGATCGTTTGAAGTTTCATGTTAAAGATGATGATGTTTTTGGTGCTCGAGTTATGGGTAAAGTTACTATTTCGGTGAAGAAAAGTATCCCTAGCGAGGTTGTTTTCGACTAATTTTCGTTATCGGTACTTCAGGTAAACCTTCTAATCCAATAATATTTCGCTGCACGAAGCAAAAAATCAATTGGAACCTTCGACAAAAGATGATACGATGACCAACGAATTTAAAGTCATTCATCTTTTCAAGGAAGAAAAAATCCAACTACACTCACCTTGGAAATACTCTCTAATCATCAAGTTACTGAGGAAAAAATTGTGCATCATTATCTCAAAACAAAAATTTAAGATCTATGGAGACCTTCAGAGCAATTTCTTGTATAGGTTGTTTTCTATATTTGTTGTTATATGTATCTCTTATTTTTTAAGTTTTAGTGAAATAAACATATTAAAGATACATGTTAGTAAACGTAAAGATATATATTGTGTACGAGTTCTCTTTGTATGTATCTCACACTGTTTTTTATTTTGATTCAAATATTTATACAAAATATACATATTCTGTAAAACAACAGATACATTTTAAGCTTTTTGTATATCTGATTTTGTGTTATTGTACATTTATGTATCTCTTGTTATTTTGGATCTAGATAATTCGGGCTAAGATACATATTTACACATACATGATACTTGTTTTCAATATGTCTCTATAGTTATCTGTTTAATTCTTGTTTAAAGTTTTAGTAAAATCAGCACACTAAAGATACAAGTTAGTAAGGTTAAAGATACATATAGTGTATGAGGGTATGTTATATGTATCTCGCATTATTTATTTATTTTTAATTCAATAATTTTTTTTTGAATTCAATTATTTAGCCCTCGTACGTTATATCGTTAATCTAAATGTCGGAATAACATAACAACACTAAAATATTCATTGCAATTACTTCAAAAAAAATCAAGAAAAAATAATAAAAAGGTCTTAGGAATCATTTATAACTGAAAACGAAATATGAAAGAAATTTTGTTTAAAAATGTGGAATAACAAACAAATTACCTATTTTCGTTGAATTTTATTTAGTTTTTACCATTATTAGTTAGGTTAATTGCTAAATTAAAGGAAATTTAACCGTTACACCCCTTAAATTATGCAAATTAGTTTAAATATTAAATGTATCTGTAGGATGTATTACACGTTAGTTATATGTATCTTCAACGGTAATATGTTAAAAAATTAAGATGTATTTTATTGTATAGAAAAATTAACAAGAGATACCTATATGTACTATCATGAACATTATGTAAATTTAACACTACTAATATGTATCTTTGGTATGTTTATATTACTAAAACTAAAACATCAAGAGATACGTATATATAAACAACCCAAACGAGATATACGTATCTAATTAGACCAAATATGTATCTCGGTCTACTAAAAATAACAAAAACAGAATTAAGTAAAACAACAATCAATTTTACGTTAAATGCATAATTGAATAGTCAAAAGACAAACAACTACTTTTGAAACGTTAAACAAGATACAAATCTTTTTTTTTGTATCTTTTCGCATAGAAACTGAAGCAATACTCAATGGCATGCCATGTCATAACTGAAATAAGAGTACACTTGTCCATCGCTAACAACGATTTCATCGCTCTTATAGCCCTCATACTTTATATCATTAATTCAAAAAGGCCGTAGGAATCGTTTATAAATGGAAACAAAATATGGAAGAATTTTTGTTTAAAAATGTAGAATAATAAAAGATACATTTATATACACCAAATTTATATACAAAAGTGTTTTGTTACATCTATATATATATGCAAGAGTGTTTTGGAGAATAAGACTCCAAAGTCATTACTGCTAAGAACTCCTAATTTAAAACAACTGCACCACTCATTCAAGCAAAGTCCTAATAATAAACAACTATATACAAATATTTTCTCGAACACCTACGTTACATTATCCTTACATAAAGTATATCACCAATAAAGGCAGAAAAGAGTTATTTGGTTAGTGTCTTTATTGAGATTCTTGATGTCACTCATCTATTTGTTCATAGGTCGAAAACAACGAGAAATAATACATGAAATTTAGCGTCTGTTTGTATCTATTCAACATTCTTCTTTCCTTTTTTTTTAAACGAGAATAATATTAAGGAAAAATAACCTAAAAGAATTTATACGATGTATCTCATGTTAGTTATATGTAATTTCAACAACAGTATGTTAAAAAATTAAGATGTATTTTATCGTACAGAAAAAATTAACAAGAAATACATATATGTAATCGCGCACAATATGTATCTTTAACACTATTAATATGTACTAGTTTAGGTGTACGCGCTTCGCGCGTGTACCTCACTTTATTGAGTTCAAATGTTACACTAAATAGGATATTTGTTTAAATAATAAAGATGAATATAATAATTGAATTCAACATCTTTTGGAAAATTCTTGTCTGAGTGAAAATTTTGACATAAAGAATGCTTGAATGAAAACAAAGAAGATATATATACCATTCATTGAATTCTATTACGTTTGACAAAAATAATGAAGAAGTTGAGGGTTAGAAAACTAAACATCCATCAACCTAGACATGCAATCGAATTAAGTTAGATTAGCATCAATCATATTTTCGCATCTCAATATTTATAGAAGTATTTCCTTAATAGAGTCTTATTTTAAGAATATTTTTCTATTCTATTTTAGGAGTATTTTTCTAATTGATCAGTACAAAGAAAAATATTAATTGATTCTCCTTCCATATATTTTAGGAGTCCCATATATTTTAGGAGTCTAATTAATATAATAAAAATAATTAAATAATAAATTGAAGAAAATTGTGAAAAGACAGTTTTGTCTAAAAGGAAGTTTTTTAATAAAGGGCAAAAAGTTCAAATCATTTTTATAAGGGTTTTCACACTTTTAATATATTATAGATTTTTGGTATACTGATATCACTAAAATTAAAACGCCCAAGAGATACATATATATACATAACCCAAACCAGAGATACAAGATAATGGGAAAATGTATCTAGTTAGACCAAATATGTATCTCAACCTACTAAAAGTAGCAAAAAACAGAACTACGTAAAACAACAATCAATTTTACGTTAAATGCATAATTGAATAAACAAGAGACAAATAACTACTTTTGAAACGTTAAACAAGATACAAATTTTTTTTGTCAAATCTTTTTTCGCATAAACAAGATATAGATCTTTTTTGTCAGATCAATTGCAAGGAATGCTCAATGGCATACCATGCCATAACTGAAATAATAGTACACTTGTCCTTATAGATTTGCCCAACCTTAACTTCACTGTTTTTGCAAGTTGTAATGATCTTATTTCCCTTCTTATCAAACAACGGCAACGAAAGGCGTTTGGGTGACTATGGTATAATATCATTAATCCAAACGTCAGAATGACACTAAAATATTCATTGTAATTGATGCTAAAATAGTCATTGCAATTGATAAAAGAAAATCAACAAATAAAAAAAAAGAGGTCCTATGAATTTTTTTTGATGAAACGTATGAACTTTCATTGCAATTGATGAAAGAAAATCAACAAATCTAAAAAAAAGAGGTCGTATGAATTTATTTTGATGGAATGTATGAACTTTTTGCAACCTAAAAATCGATTATGGAAAGGTTCTTGTTTAAAATAGTGGAATAACAAACTAATCACCGTATATCGTGGGATATTATTTAGTTTTTATCATAATTAATTAGGTTAATTGCTATATTAATTCTAGTTTAGCTGTTACATCCCTTAAAACATGCTAGTTAGTTTAACTAATCCCTTAAAATATACCAATTAGTTTAACTAATATATGTATCTATAGGACGTATCTAACTTAAGTTATATATATCTTTAAGGCTAAATATTGGAATTTAATAAAAATTTTAAAATAATTAAAATATTTAGTAAATATTAATAAACATATCGTTATATATGTCACTCAACTGACGTTTTTTAACCTTCAAACTTTTTCTAAACTATATCTTTCTTATGTTTGCACACACTGTCTAAATAAGATGTGTAGTGGTAAATACAATGATATTCTGTATTCCACCGACTTAAATGAAATTCTCGATAAATAGAGGAAATGGTGATGTTGTTGCCACTGATGAATCTATTTATAAATCTCTTTATCAGCTTAGTTATCCGCACCCCCCTCCAAATGGTATCAGAGCACAGTAATTTAAAAGATACGGAAGTGATATACGTGTTAGAAGAATTAGTTAAGTTAGAGTTAAATTTAAATTAGATTTAGTTATTTATTAAATATATTATGAGAAGACCATTTAAAAATAGAGAAGCTTTTAGAAAAATTAAAGAAAATTTAGTTAGTAATTATTCAGAATATATAAGTTTAAATAAAACAAAAGAAAATCCACAAAGATTATCCTATTTAATTACATTAATATCTAGTATTGAAGCAAAATTAGTAATCCATTTAAAATCTAGGAGAATGAGACATATACCACCTAATTATGATAAAATTAGATTTAAATATCCACCAAAATATTATAAACACAATTCAAATGAATAAAGAACAAAAATACAAAGAATTAAAACAATTTATCTCTGAAAAACGTAAAGAATTAAAAATAAGAAAAGAAAGATTACATTATAATATATTTGCCGGAGTTAGTAAAAATTCAATAAATATACAAAAAGATGAAATATCCAAATTAGAATCTCAAATAGATAGTTTAGAATATATATATCAACATGAATTATTCACAATAAAATGAATAAAGAAGAATTTATAATAGATGAAAAAATATACGAAAATCACGAAGGTACAAAAATAAAAATAGTATTTTCTAATCTAGGAAGAAAGTATAAGAAAATAGGAGAACATTTATATTTAATGTTAGAAAAAGAAGAATTAAAATTAGAAGATAAATTAACAGCAATGGTAAGAATAGAAAAAGAAAATGAAGAGATAGATAGAAAAAAGGAAATAGAAAAAATTAAACAACAATCCACGGAAGAAATACGAAAAATAGAAGAAACTAAAAATAGTAGAATTGCTGAATTAGAAAAAGAATTACAAATGTTAAAAGAGTTATATGAACAAAGACAGAAAGAAAAAGAAGAAATAGATAAAGAACAAAAATTAATAAACGAAATAAACCAATTTAAGGAAAAATTAGAAATAAATAATATAGAGGTAGAAGAAACGGATAATTATGATTCAGAAGATAGTGAAACATATACGGAAATATTAACAAATATAAAAGATTTAGAAATTAACGAAAAACAAGAAAGAATTAATCAAGAAAACTTAGAAAATAATAATACAGAAGTAAATACTCTTGACAAAAAAGAAGATGAAAATTTAATACCCAAAACAACAGAAATAAGAAAACCTATATATTACAAAAGTAAATTTAAAAGATATAATGAATATGACAAATGGACACCAAAACAAATAGTTAATAAAAATCATAACTTTTTAGATCTGGACTGTGTAATAGATACAGAAAAGACAATACAATTATGGGTAGGATATCTGACAAAACAATTATTAGATAATAATATAAACATAACAGATGCACCAGAATACATAGAAAAAACACTAATAGGATCAGTAAAATTATGGTTTACAAATTTAACTGAAAATAGTAAGAAAGTATTAAGAGCTAATAAACCTATGGAAGGAGCAGCATCAACAACAACTAAATTAACACCTATAGAATTATTGAAAAAATATGAAACAGCTATAAAAGATGAATTTGGTAGTATGACAACATTAGAAGAAGAACAAGATGAAGAAAAAGATACAAATAGGAATTTAATGATAAAATTAACAATATGTAATATGTGTTATATAGATGAATATACTTGCGCATTTAAAGAATATTATTATAAAGGAGCATATAGTATAGAAGAAAGTAAAGAAATAAGAAAATTATATTTTAATAAATTACCCGAACCATTTAGTTCAAAGATAATAAAAAGTTGGGAAGAAGCAAAAATAGTAGATACATTAGGAGCTAGAATAAAATTTTTACAACAATGGTATAGAAAGCTATGTGAAAAATATAGAGAAGAATTAAAAATGGAAAAAACATTAATAAGAAATTTAGCATGTTGCAAAAATAAAATAGCACCCCAATTTGGATGCGAAGAAAGATATTATAAGAAAAGAAAAAGACATAAGAAATATAAGAAATATAAAAAATCAAAATATAAATATAAGAAACCAAGAAAAAGATATTATGTTAAAAATTACAAAAATAAAAGACCATATAGAAGGAAAAAATCTATAAAAGAATGTACATGTTATAATTGTGGAAAGTTAGGACATTTAGCTAGAGATTGTAAATTACCTAAAAATCCAAAAAATAAACAAATATCCGAAATAAAAATAGAGAATACAGAATATATGCAAATAGATTATATAGATTATGAACTAGAAAGTGAAGATAGTATATATGAAATTTCAGAAAACGACACAGATACTGAAATAGATAGTGAGATAGATGAATCAAATGACTGAAGAAGATATAAAAATAATAACAAAGGAAGAATATTTAAATGATGAAGGAACAGAACAAAAGATAATATCTGACAGTAATATATTTGATGAAATAAAAGGAAAAGAGTTAGATTTAAGTGTAGAAAAAATATTTAAAATACCAACAATAAAAAATATTTTTAGTAGGAAAAAAGATGAATATTATGTAGTATGTCAAAAAGAACATGTAATAGACTGTAGATATGCAAAAGGAAAAGCTAGTATACCACTAGTAACAAAAAGGATAATTAATAAAGAAATAAATGATATAAAAAGTAAAGGAGATCCAATAAAATATGTACACCTCGGAGGTACAGAAATATTAATAAAAGCATGTTTTAGAGAAGGAATAGATACACCGATAGAATTATATTTAGCAGATGATAGAATTATAAAACCTATAGAAAAAAGTATAATAACTGCCGTAAAAGGAAATTTGATATACCAAAAATTTAAATTTATAATAAGTGCAAATTATTCAGTAGCAGTAACAGATAGAAATATAGATAAATCATTAGTATTATATTGGAAGATATCAGGAATAGAATTAACCCCAGGAAGTAAAATATTTACAGCAAGATGTAAAAATTTATATGTGTTAACAACAAAACATAAAATAACAGGGAAAAATAAGATTAATAAAATACAAATAGATAGCCCATTTGAGCAAATTGTAAAAACAATAGATTATAATGACTATAGCTATAGAGACATAGATATAGAAGAAAATTTAGAAATAGTAAATGATAGAATAAGTACAACGAAAAGAATAGCTAATGAAAAACCAGAGTCATCGAGCTCATCAAAAAGAATGAGTTATGAAACAAATTCAATAAGTAATTTAAACCAATATTACATAACAGGAAAAATAAATGAAAAAGAACATTTAATACTATTAAACACAGGACAAGAAGAAAATTATATAGCAAAATATCTAGTAAAAAATGAAGAAATAAAAACTGATAATGATATATGCCCAGATCTACCGAGAAGTTTAATAAATAATAAAGATATAGCAGAAAAAGAAATAATAATAGGAGGAATTAGAAAAATAAAAATAGAATTTGAGGTAAAAGAAGAAATGCAAAAAGCAGATATAATATTAGGAATAAAATGGTTAGAACAAGTAAAACCATATAATATAGAACATACACAATTAGCCATAACATATAATAGGGAAAGATTATTCTTAAGAAGAGCCTTAACATAAAATGAAAATATATGTATTAATAAAGATAGTAGTGGAAGGATATTATAGTAGATATTATACGCCTATGATAGATACAGGAGCAGAAGCTAATTTATGTAGATATAATTGTTTACCAGAAAGTAAATGGGATAAATTAAAAATACCAATAATAGTTAAAGGATTTAATAATGAAGGAAGCTTAATTACTTACAAAGCTAGGAATGTAAAAGCACAAATATGGGATAAGATATTGACAATAGAAGAAATTTATAATTATGAACTAACATCAAAAGATATACTTTTTGGAATGCCATTTTTAGATAAATTATACCCACATATAATAACTAGAAACGATTGGTGGTTCACAACACCATGTAAACAAAAAGTAAGAGCAAAAAGAGTTAGTAATAAAATCAGAAAGAAAACTGACTGGATAAAAGGAAGTGAAAAAATTACACAAAAGTTAGAAAATATAAAAACTGCTGAAGATACAATAGAATTAGTAGTATTTTCAATAAATAAAACAGAAATGACTATATTTTCAATAAATAAGATAGAAATAGTTAAGAAAAAATTAGAACAATTATATAGCGAAGATCCATTAAAAGGATGGAAAAAACATAAAACTACCATAAAAATTGAATTAATAGATAAAAACAGTATAATAACCCAAAAACCATTAACATATAATTTTGATGATTTAAAAGAATTTAAAATGCATATAGATGAAATATTAGAAAAACAATATATACAAAAAAAAAAAAAGTAATAGTAAACATAATAGTCCAGCATTTATAGTAAATAAACATAGTGAACAAAAAAGAGGAAAAAGTAGAATGGTTATTGATTATAGAAATTTAAATGCAAAAACTATAACATATAATTATTCAATACCAAATAAGATATTAAAAATAAGACAAATCCAAGGATATAATTATTTTAGTAAATTCGATTGTAAATCAGGATTTTACCACCTAAAGTTAGAAGAAGAATCTAAAGAATTAACCGCATTTACGGTACCACAAGGATTTTACGAATGGAATGTATTACCCTTTGGATATAAAAATGCACCAGGTAGATATCAACATTTTATGGATAACTATTTTAAACAATTACCTAATTGCATAGTATACATAGATGATATATTATTATATACAAAGACTAAAGAAGAACATATAAAATTATTAGAACAATTTACAGATATAATAGAAAATTCAGGAATAAGTCTAAGTGAAAAGAAAGCCGAAATTATGAAAAACCAGATAGAATTTTTAGGAATACAAATAGATAAAAGTGGAGTAAAAATGCAACAACATATAGTACAAAAAATAATAAATTCGAAAGAAGAATTAGATACAAAAAAGAAATTACAATCATTTTTAGGATTAGTAAACCAAGTAAGAGAATATATTCCAAAATTAGCAGAAAACCTAAAACCCCTACAGAAAAAATTAAAAAAGGATATAGAATATAATTATAATGAAGAAGATAAAAAACAAGTTCAAAAAATAAAATTACTTTGCAAGGATTTACCAAAATTACAATTTCCGGATGAAAATAGAAAATTTACATATATAGTAGAAGCAGATGCCAGTGAATATAGTTACGGAGGAGTACTTAAATATAGATATGAAGCAGAAAAAATAGAACACCATTGTAGATACTACTCAGGTACGTTCAACGAGACAGAAATAAAATGGGAAATAAATAGGAAAGAATTATGTTCATTATATAAATGTTTGTTAGCATTTGAGCCATATATTGTATATAACAAATTTATTGTGCGGACAGATAATACACAGGTACGCTGGTGGCTAACAAAGAAAATACAAAATTCAGTTACAACAAAAGAGATTCGGAGACTAGTTTTAAATATATTAAATTTTACATTTGTAATAGAAGTAATCAGTACTAACAAAAATGTTATTGCAGATTACATATCAAGACAAAGCTACGCAAACTGAAATGATAGAAGAAAATATACATGAAAAGATACTCAACGCCCTGACTATGCTTTCATTGAAAGTAGACAGTATGGGTACTGAGATAGAAAAGCTAAAGCTAAAGACTAGTGAAGATAATCTGAAGTCTATAGCTATGAATCAGCTAACTCAGCAATGTGCAGAGCTATGTCGATCGGAAGACAATAAAATTCCAGAGCTAGAAGGAGATGTTGGGATACTCCATAAAACCCATAACGCTTATCAATCTACTTCTGCAGGTACAAGCAAAGGAGTTAGAAAAAATATGAACTTAAATAAGCTATTTGACAAGCCATATACACCAAATATACCAAAAGACCCTATGTTTACACCCCCACAAGTTACCACATATCGAGAAAGCCTAAATCAAGACAAAAAGACATATAACTACACAGCCCGCACATATATAGAAAATATCTACAACGTACAAACTTTCTTAAATAGCAACCCAAAAGCTACAAATATCCAAGAACCAGATACGAACTATATAACCCAGAAATTAACCGGATACAACAAGCTAATCGCCTTACCCAAAACTAGACCCAGCTTAGTAAAAACTTGCTACGAATATGGATTACTTAGTACCGTATATACCACAGACGGAACTGAAATATCTACTATACCCGAGATATATGAAGCATTTACCACATTTAAAAGAATAACCAAAGGTACTTTATTTTTTATAAAAATCTACACGGCACCAGCAGAGATATTATTTGACGAAGTTAAGAAACCTATACAAGTTGTAAAAATAGGAATGACAAGAGATATGATTATACCGCAAGATATCGGTACACAGCCAGAGATACCCAGAATCGAGATACCAAAATTTTATGCGAATAAAAGAGTTATCGGACTATCTACGATTTTACAAGAACTAGCAAATACATATTGTAATCAAAATCCTATATGGAGTTATTATTCAAGAAATCATGTATTGATATATTCAAATTCAAAAGAACTACGAGAAACAGATATGGAAACAATTAGGCAATGGATTATGACGTTGCTTAAACCAGAGACAGAACCTATCGCCAGAGCTATTAAAGAAAAATTTATTTCAGAAGAATTATTGACCAGATATTGCAAAACTATTGGACACAAATACCCAGACCACAGATGTTCAAAATGTAATGGAGGAGATAATGACGTCCCAGCAGTGCAGTTAGAATAAAAGAAGATAAAGACGACAGCTGGAAAGATAAGATCAGAACAATAATGGAGATACCACAGATATGACAAAATAGGCGGAAGACTTATTTGCAGATATGGCAGAAGACTTATTTTAGTTTACGTAAAAGTTAAAAATTTAATATGATGTAAAGACTTTTTCAAACTTTAGTCTTTAGTAGTTAGCATTGAAATAAATGTAAAGGTTAGAAGTAGGTAGGAAAAGACTTTTTAGTTTTTAGTTTTTTAGTCTTTTTATTGAATACGGATGTAGTACACTTTTCATTCTATAAATAAGAATTCAGAAGGCATTGCAAAGGCAGGCCTTCAAACATTCAGCAAAAATACTCTCTCCATTCCAATTCAAAAATATTTAGCCCAGTTAATTAAATATATACACCGCAATGGAAAAAGCTATGGAACAACAAACCTCAGAAATATCAAAGCTACCGGAACAGGTATATCTATTTACGATTATGAATAGCTAAATTCATAATTCCCGACAATCATGATATGATAAAATAAATTCATATTAGTTACTTTATAGTAGAATTATTCGAAAAATAATATGTTAAGAAGTTTATTAGCAAAGTGGAAACGGAGAAAAATCCCAAGGAACTATGCCATCCTAAAGGTGAAACCAATGAGGCAAGAAGCCGTGGCGGGGAGTAACCAAAGTCAAGGCGCTGTTTAAGGGGAAAGTATCCGAATTACCATGCTAGTAGTGACCGAAGAACATGTTATTTAAGAATAATCTAGTATATAGTAATCTGAGATGACTATATTTTATTATGTATATGATTGCAGGGAATATTTTGAAAAAGCAATTTTATGATAATGGATGATAATATATCTGATGTCATGGTAGATAAATTTAAGATACTCGTTTTGTATGCACTTAGAGATATAAATGTCGCAGATATAAGAAAAATTATATTAGAGAAAGCATATGGAAAAAATTATACGGATAGAATAAATTATATACCACACATACCTAACTACTCTTATAAATATTTATTATGTTAAAATTACGTAGGACTTTTAAAGATACGCAAAAATTACAGTTACTAGAAAAACAGATAAAAATAAATATAGACAAATACATGGAAAATAAAAAATATATAAAATCTCTTAATAAAAATATGCAAAAACTACTAAGTCTAAAACAAATAGCTATAAAATATCAATCTTAAAAAATAGCCCATTTAGACTACCTTAGAATTTTAGTCTTATATATACTTAAGGATATAGAAATAATAGATATTAAGAAAATGATATTAGAAGAAGTAATAAACTATGAAATAAACTATGAAATAGAAATGATAAATGCCACAGCACAAATATACGAAGACATTTACCCAGAAGGATATTATTCAGACCAAGATTGTGGATGTTAGAATATATTAGAAAAATTAGAGAAAACCAAGATAATCTAAATGACGAAATTAATTACAGAAACCGAATTAGAAAAATAATGGAAGATCTAAAAGAAAAGTTAGAATGGATAGAAAAAACTTTAGAAAATTTAGAAAAAAGTACATGTAACAGTTTATATAGTATAAAAAACTCATTACGAGAAGAACAACACAAAATAATAAATGACATAGAAAATCTAGAATTAGATATACACTACAGTACAGAAAGAATAAGTTATTACACAGAAATTTGTAACTCAGTAGTTACTACAGGATAAAATAATAAACTAAAATTAATGAATACATCTAACAAAAAGAATAACTTATTAAAACAAAATCTAAAAAATAACCACGCACAAAAAAGAATAGATTCATCAGTTATAATAAATCTATTTATAAATCTCTTTATCAGCTTAGTTATCCGCACCCCCCTACAAATGGTATCAGAGCACAGTAATTTAAAAGATACGGAAGTGATATACGTGTTAGAAGAATTAGTTAAGTTAGAGTTAAATTTAAATTAGATTTAGTTATTTATTAAATATATTATGAGAAGACCATTTAAAAATAGAGAAGCTTTTAGAAAAATTAAAGAAAATTTAGTTAGTAATTATTCAGAATATATAAGTTTAAATAAAACAAAAGAAAATCCACAAAGATTATCCTATTTAATTACATTAATATCTAGTATTGAAGCAAAATTAGTAATCCATTTAAAATCTAGGAGAATGAGACATATACCACCTAATTATGATAAAATTAGATTTAAATATCCACCAAAATATTATAAACACAATTCAAATGAATAAAGAACAAAAATACAAAGAATTAAAACAATTTATCTCTGAAAAACGTAAAGAATTAAAAATAAGAAAAGAAAGATTACATTATAATATATTTGCCGGAGTTAGTAAAAATTCAATAAATATACAAAAAGATGAAATATCCAAATTAGAATCTCAAATAGATAGTTTAGAATATATATATCAACATGAATTATTCACAATAAAATGAATAAAGAAGAATTTATAATAGATGAAAAAATATACGAAAATCACGAAGGTACAAAAATAAAAATAGTATTTTCTAATCTAGGAAGAAGGTATAAGAAAATAGGAGAACATTTATATTTAATATTAGAAAAAGAAGAATTAAAATTAGAAGATAAATTAACAGCAATGGTAAGAATAGAAAAAGAAAATGAAGAGATAGATAGAAAAAAGGAAATAGAAAAAATTAAACAACAATCCACGGAAGAAATACGAAAAATAGAAGAAACTAAAAATAGTAGAATTGCTGAATTAGAAAAAGAATTACAAATGTTAAAAGAGTTATATGAACAAAGACAGAAAGAAAAAGAAGAAATAGATAAAGAACAAAAATTAATAAACGAAATAAACCAATTTAAGGAAAAATTAGAAATAAATAATATAGAGGTAGAAGAAACGGATAATTATGATTCAGAAGATAGTGAAACATATACGGAAATATTAATTATTTTTTAGATTTTGTTTTAATAAGTTATTCTTTTTGTTAGATGTATTCATTAATTTTAGTTTATTATTTTATCCTGTAGTAACTACTGAGTTACAAATTTCTGTGTAATAACTTATTCTTTCTGTACTGTAGTGTATATCTAATTCTAGATTTTCTATGTCATTTATTATTTTGTGTTGTTCTTCTCGTAATGAGTTTTTTATACTATATAAACTGTTACATGTACTTTTTTCTAAATTTGCTAAAGTTTTTTCTATCCATTCTAACTTTTCTTTTAGATCTTCCATTATTTTTCTAATTCGGTTTCAGAAGATAGTGAAACATATACGAAAATATTAACAAATATAAAAGATTTAGAAATTAACGAAAAACAAGAAAGAATTAATCAAGAAAACTTAGAAAATAATAATACAGAAGTAAATACTCTTGACAAAAAAGAAGATGAAAATTTAATACCCAAAACAACAGAAATAAGAAAACCTATATATTACAAAAGTAAATTTAAAAGATATAATGAATATGACAAATGGACATCAAAATAAATAGTTAATAAAAATCATAACTTTTTAGATCTGGACTGTGTAATAGATACAGAATAAGCACTTTACTTTTATGGCGTACGCCACTCGCCAAGATGTCACACTTCAAAGAATTCAAACCATAGTTGTCAAGACTTAAGAAATACAAATTAGTAATTGCTATAAATATATTATCATGCAATGAATGTCTATTTTATCATATATAATAAATATCTATTTATAAAAAAGTTAAAAATTTTAAGATTTTCCCCTATACTGTAATTCATCTATCAAGAAACTCTCAAGAGAAATAAGAATTATCTCTCCTCTCTTTCTATTATTCTTCTTCTTTGTTTTATATTTCATAACACGTTATCAGCATGAGACTTTATCAAATAAAATGAGATTATAAATCTAACGGTAATTTCAAGGTTAGTAACTTATGTGTCTTCTGCTACTAATGATATAATTATTATTGAATTTGAGAAAAAATAATTAGTTTGAAATCACTTATGCTTTTAAATTTTTTCATGAAAAAACAATGAAACAATGTTGTTAAAAGATATGATGATGAATTTAAATCTCTTCTCATTAATAGGGTAAGACATTGGATTAAAAATTTCAATGCACCATGATGATAAGATGTTGGGTTCAAGTCCCATCGAGTTATAGCCTAAGACGCCTTTTTATATGAATAAGATATTGAGTTTGAATCTCAATACACTATATTGATAATATTATGATGGCTAAGACAAAATAATGGGTGTTTGTGAAAAGTCATGATACATGTCCCATTGAATATGCTTCATTCTTTGAAGTGAATATGGTAGTAGTGCATAATATGTCTAAAAGAAGACAACTAATTGAATTTACGAATATAAGCGTGAAGAGACAATATGATAATAATCATCAAAAGTGATAATATATTCACACGCTTATTATAACTATGAGATATGTTAGAGAAAATTTCTCTACAACTATATGTATGCCTCGATTTGCTCCCGAAGTAGCAATATCTTAAAAGAGGCTATAAGCTATCATAATTTGAAAGGCTTAAGGCACGATTATTCCATTCCTGAGGAATAAAAAGCTTATTAATGCAAACGTGCACTTGATTGTGATGATATCACAAATCACTTTCGAAAGAGACTGAATAATTGAGAAGAGTTATTTTGAAATCTACTTCTAAAGTAGTAAATCTGAAATTTATTCATCTAATAGTAAATTTGAAATTTACTAAAGTAAAAGGTACATGTCATGGTAAACTTGGAGTTTGCTAGAATAAAAGTTTATAAATTGACATGAACGATTGCCAAAGATGTACATACTGAGTATTGAACAAATATTGAAGAATTAGAAAATTCTTCATTAACTTTTAATATTGCGTGTTCTCATGATAAGTTGGTTGGACCAACTAATACTGGGTTTGATCCCTCAAAATCTGAAAAGTATAAAAGGTGAATATGGGTCTGTTCATATGTCATATGATCTATTAAGATACATCAATATAAGATGATCACGTGTAAGTTTATTGTCAATCTTCAGTTTGACATTTATAAAGTTGTTTGCTCAATATAAATTGAGTTAAAAGCATAAATTTTAGATTATGTAATCAAGACAATTCATCTTGATAATGCTGATTTGGTATTGAATACTTCGATAAATAGCTAAATTATTGCTTATGAGAATAAAGCCATATGTGTTGGTATGAAGTATGATATATTGTACACAATAACACTTGTTTGCTTTAGATAAAAAAAATTATGATTAATTTCTCCCTCTCAATTGGTTCAAGATCACGAATCAATTGTTCCATCTACTAATTTTGATGTGTGGCATTTGATAAATGGATATACCATGATGCATAAAGATGGATTATCTAAAGTAAATTGAGATGTATGTTAGTGATGTTCTATGTTAGTTTTCCTAACACGAGGGAGAGATAATAAATAATTAAGTAATATATTGTGAATTATCCTCAGATCCTCATTCAAAAGATAGATCTCGTGGATTATGCTGATGTTAGCTACTTATCTGACTCATATAAAACCCGATCTAAAATAAGTTATATGTTCATATGTGAGGTACTGTCATATCTTGAAGATATACAAAACAGTCTATCATAACTACTTCATCGAACCATGCTGAGATAATAGTTATTCATGAAGCAAGCCAAGAGTGTGTATGATTGAGCTCCACGATACATCTCATTCACGAAAAATGTGGTGTGAAATGTGACAAAGTATCCATGATTTTCTTATAACAATAATACAGCATGCACAACACAGCTTAAGGGAGGACTCAAGGAGATAGAACAAAGCACATTTCACCAAAGCTTTTCTATACAAACGAGCTACAAAAGAATGGTGATAATAACGTGCAACATATTCGTTCAAGTGAATGTGGTTGATTTATTCACCAAGTCTCCTCCAATTGCAACTTTCAAAAAGATGGTGCACTAGATCGGAATGCAAAGGTTCAAGGATGTTCTCATTAAGGGGAGTTAATACGCGCTGTACTTTTTTTTCCTTACGAGGTTTTATTCCACTGAATTTTTCTTGTAAGATTTTTATTAAGGCAGCCTATATACGTATTGTTATAGATGTGTACTCTTTTTCATTCACTAGATTTTTTTTCCATTGAGTTTTTTCTAGTAAAAATTTAACGAGGCATATTATCTATCAATAAGACATTCAAGGGGGAATGTTATAAATATATTACCATATATAATGAATATCTACTTTACCATATATAGTGAATGTCTATTTATGAAAAAGTTAAAAACCCAAAGTTAGTTTTCCCCTATAAATAAAGGGTTTTCCTTCATCGTAATTCACCCATCAAGAAACTCTCAAGAGAAATAAGAATCACTCTCTCCTCTCTCTCTATCCTTCTTGTTCTTTGCTCTATATTTCTTTACTCTATATTTCATAACAGTAATCACTTAATCACATCTAATCTAGTTGGACCATAGAGTTAATTGCCTCCAAAGACCTTTTTCTCTCAAAATCTATGAAAAAATATCCTTGAAATCATGCTAACTTAACAGAGAACATGAAAAAATATCCTTGAAATCATGCTAACTTAACAGAGAACAGACACAAATGAAGACGGTGCTCCATATACGGTAAAATAGAAGACAGTCGTTCTTACACAGAGCCAGGTTTCTCAACACATCTAGTCCTAAAAGATAAAACTACAGACAAATTAATAATGCAATGTAAAGCGATACTGATTGAAAAGATTCATAGATCAAATCCTAATTTGTTAGAACTGAGCCGTAGCTAATTGATTGACTAGATACAGGAATATATATAGATAAACAAAGAGCATAAAATTGTAGACATTTGCATACCATTAACTGTATGATGCCTGTAGCCTGTTGGAGCCTATTTAGTAATCTACAGATAATATGATGAAATTAGTTTCAGAATAATAACAAGGTTTGGTCATTTACCAGAAAAACTAGATATTTAATATCATGAGCCTACAATTTGAGTTTTTAGTATGAGACTCCAGTAGAGAAAAATGACGTATATAATAAAAAATGATGCGCTCAGGAGCTTTGTCCATAATGAATTCTAAATAGTTTGTACTGTTACAAGTGGACCAAGCATGGTCCACAACTCCTGGAGTCAACCTACCGATATACATCCCAGAGGGGAGGTTGACACCTTATTTTTTTCCTTTTCTTCTTTCCTATGGTAACTTCTAATTTTAAGATCAGCTTATGCAGACCTCCCAAGCATGCAAATTACCAGTTACGACGGTAAAGCCTCTGTAGATCCTTGCAGTGCATGCATGTCCATGGAAACAATGGAGGATCCAAACAATAGGAATGAATATAAAGAGTCTCGCAGAGATGACATTTGACTAGTAGGTCCGCTGGTTCTCGACAAGAGCAGTGACAACAGACTGGAGCCCTTGATGACTACATAAACCAAAACAATAGAAAAAGTTAACTTGAAAAACTGAAAAGCAAAATGCAAACACAAAGCATACTCCACGGGGTTCTTCTCTTCTTCATGAATGTTCGGATTGACACGAGTTTTAGCAAAAAAGTTAAACGCACTGACAGATTACTCAAGAGTCGTCTCATGTAGCCGTATCGCATATTGCAATAACTAACAGAAACGTTTTGTTATTCAATACTACCCAGATAGCCCTAAAGAGCAGCTTTTTAATGTGCCTCTTTGTTACACTTTTTATTTATGGCACACTGTGTGACCTCCCATATTAAGGGCAAATCTCGTTCCATATTTTCATGTGAGATACTTTAATCAGTGTCTTTGGCTTCAACATACATTAACTGGATAGAAAATTTCGACTATAAAATTGTTTTGTTGGTTACTGATTTTTGAAAAGTCTATAGTGCCAAGTGGAACAGCCCTAAGTCGACTCTGGGCAGGTATTTCTATAAGAAACGATGCTTCAACTACAGTGTAAGGGCAACGCTTTAATATTAAATACAAAGAATCAAATGGGCATCAGAAGCGTGGAAGTAAGATACCTACTTTGATCTATACAATTGATAGCTTGATATAGGCAACAACATATGTCCAAGTTGCACTGATTAGACCAAATAGGGAAAATGTTTAGGCCATTCATGGATCCGACTTAAGGCAGTTAGATAGTACATATTACTTCAAGTGTGACCTTCTAAGTTGCTCGGACTCGGGTGCGGGTGTCCGATACGAGTACGGATCTAGAGGTCGGATCCTTCACGGTCTCAATTTAAAGATTTGGGGATATGGATCTAGGGATGGATACGGGTGCGGGGATTCGGCGAAAAATAATTTAAATATCTAAAAATGGAGTTATAAAACATAAATTATGAGATATTATGTGGAAAGGTTGAAGAGAAAATATTGTTCAAGAAGAAAATCCTGAAAGGAGATAAAAGGAAAAGCAATAACATAGAAATTTCTATATACAAGGTATTCCATTTTCTTCAATTTTGCCTTAGCTTTTGTTTTGATTAAGAATTTCTTAAATCTGTTCGGACTTTCCCGGGCGATTTTGGTCAAAGCACCCAAAATCAGTTAGACCAGATCGGGTACGGATCCCACACCCACACCCATGTCGTGTTGACACGGGTGCGACACCGAAAGTGAAGAGTCCGAGTAACTTAGGTGACTTTTGTTGCACCTGTAGGAAGAGAGGGCAAACAGATGCAGAAAAGGTAGCATTATTATGGTAACATGTGCTCTTCAGCGACAATGATGAGATATAGATATTCATATCAATGTATAGCACAAACAAGCAGGAGATGATGTTCTCCACACTACAGAATAGAATGAAAACTGCCATAGAACTTACATTAGAAGGTAACCTTGGAATTACACCCTCCGGAAGTATATATATGTCCATTTCTGGATTGTGCTCTGGAATAGTTTGTGTGTATATATTTTGATCAGCAGGAATTGCATCATCAACCTTTCTAATGGCAACAAAACTAGCCTTGCACAAAGGGCATGTTGAAACTTTTCTGCTTGATGCCTATGATGAGGCAATTGTGAAAGGTAAATATCAATTGAAACATAAAAAGAAACATCCAAGAACGAAAAGTTGCACTTGCATGCACATACGAAATTAGACATCTCATTACATGACATTCCTAAATTGGAAACGAGAACAAAACGAAACTTCCACCAGACAAAATTGAAAAGACAGATGGAAAGATTTACCATATGATTGGCCCACGTCTGGATGCATGAGAAACAAAAACGATGACCACAGGGAAGCAACCCCCTGGATGAACTAAAATCTGTCCAACATATGACACAGGATAATGCGGTTGATGTAGACACTTTGCAAGTATTATCAGTCTCATTTTGGACCTCATCAACAGCTGGGCAAGGCTCTTGTCGAATTCCAGTAAGATTAGATGAGGTACTTTCTAAATGTAAACTCTGATCGCCATTATCAAAAAGTCTGTTAACTTCAGCATCCTCAATATCATCCAGGTCTATTTTACTTGGCTCCGACTGATAGCAGCTAAAACCAGATCCATGCCTGTTGTTCACAGAGATTTCTGGCATTTCAACATCCAAGTTGTAAGATTGTGCTGAAGTTTCAAGTTCCTGGCGAGCTCGTATTTGGAAACTCTGTTTCTCTGAACCTGAAATAATCTCCCCGAGATCCCGATTAATGCTCTTCTTCCCCAATCTACGACTTCTGCAAGAAGTTCCAGAAAATTCAGAATTTCTCTTCTTGGGTTTAAGGGATGCTGAAGAGGGAAAATTCAGTTCAATCTGCACAGAAAAGAAAAAGGAAAAGAAAGTATCAGCTAAAGTTTCAAAAGTAATGCAATAAATAATAAGTCTTATTGTTATTACCTCTGGCCTATGTGAGCCTTGTAAAGAAGACTCATCGGAATAATATTTGCTGCTGGAGGGGTGATCCGCATTAGTAATATTGGCATTTGATTTCTTCCTTGGTCTATCCTTGTGTTTACCCATCTCCGGAAACAAATTCTGCAACCAGTAGCATACAACCAAGAAATGAAACTTTGTTTGTAGTTCTTTTATAGAGGCGTGTTTCAGCACAACATTTAGCAGTATAAATATATCCAATACCTAGGAGTCATGGTGAAGTTTGGACAAACATTTCTGTTTAAAAATATTGTAAAATTGGGAATGCAAATTTAAGAGTTGATATGCACACTTGATTTAAACTGAATCAGTGTGTTGTCACGCTTAATTACCGAAAATTCAGGATCTAGTTCAATGAGATTCTTCAAATATTTTAATTAAATTTGATTTGGCAACCCATCTTTCAGCTCATTTTACTGAAAGAAGAAAGATAACTTTTTTGTCCACAAATCAATCAACAAACTCAACACCATAACTTTTTTGTCCACAAATCAATCAACAAACTCAACACCAAACTTGAACCTTGTATGAGTCGTTCGAAATAGATGGAACAAAGAAAAGTTAAAACATCTCCATTCAGAAACACAAATCTATTTTACCCTGAAAATACCAAAGCAACAGAATGATGTAATCAGCCAGATAAAGGCCAAAATTTGATGCTCTGAGCAAGAAAGCCATTAAGACGGTAGATAAACAGTGGATATTGAGTCAAATTATAAAGGCAATGAGAAATGAAAAGCAAGAAAAAAGCAAGGGAAAATAGTTTTATTTTCAGAGAATTGAGCAGAAAGGAAAAAATGAAGAGCAACATAGAGTTAGTTGTTCCAGGTGGCTTCTACCCCACGAATGCAAAGATACTTGTAAGGAGTTAGTACACAATTAATGAAAAATGTAGAGTTGATACCACTAGACAGATTTCCTTTTTGATATTAAATAGCCCTTTGTTATAAACTGGTTGAGTTGTTGCTATCCCTGCCTACATTACTTGATCACTTCACTTGTTAATTCTCACCTGTATCACTGAAAGAGACCCATGTTTAACAACAAATTGAGACATGTATTCAAATCGAAGGGCACAAGATCTTTCAAACTCAGCAAATACTGAAGTGAGGTTGGAACATGATCAACTTCTGACCTACACTACACTAACTCTTTGGATAAATGACCTACAAAAGTTAGACATAGGATGAAGTTTGCACTGCAAAAATTCGATACATAAATCCTGGAAGAACCGGGTAATGTGAATCATTAGTGAACCCGAAGACACATCTTTGAGCTTGAACTGTTTAAAAGAAAAAAATTGAACTACCTCTTTAAAGTGCAAGACCTATTTTTGAAAATGATAAAGAGCATTGACCAAAAGTGATTGCACCTCTTTTAACAAGGTTGAATCCGTCCAAGAGTTGAAATCCTCTTCAGATTCAATATGAATAGCTGGTCTTTTGGAGTGATTCAGTTGTATAGTTTCTGTAAAAAGTGTATTATCCAACACTAGCGGTCCCACTTCTTGCCCACTGCAAATAATTGAATTTCAAGGTATAAGATTCCAGCTGCAGAATCGGAGACAAAATCGATAGTAAGCAAGCTATAAACCCAACTTTTAAATGAGCAATACAGTAGTAGCCATCAGACAGGCATATTCACAAAGAACGAAATTGCTACATTCTGCTGATAAATCAAACAACAACAATAACATACCCAGTGTAATCCCACAAGGTGGATCTCACAAAGTGGGGTATGGAGATGATAAATCAAACGCTGGTCAGTAAATTCTAAGACATCTCGGCCTGTGACTTGTGAGTTGTGTACTTCAGAAGTAGAAATAAGAAAGATTGTGATGCAAACTAAATCTGTTGTCATGACAAGAATGAAATAAAAAATACTGTAGCTAGAGGATAATGTAGTTGTGCAGATGCATTCTCTTCAGAATTTTTGTAAGAGCAAAAGACATTAATTAGCTAAATTTGTCTTTTATTGATTCAAAGCCATTAGAGACTATACCAGTGTAGTCTCACAAATTGGGATATGGGGAGGGGTAGAGTGTAATCAAACCTTAACCTTACCTCAGAGGTAGAGAGGTTGTTTCTGATAAACCTTCAGCTAAATGAAAAATAGTCCAAAACAGTCCCGAAAAAAAAGTAACAGCAGTAACAAAAAATAATAACAAAAGCAACAGATATTAACAGAACAGAAACTACAACAAAACAAAAATCGAGGTACAAGGAGTAACAAACAGTAACAGAAATCGAAGGACAAGAAACTACAAGAGCAATACTACAACGAATAACATGAACGGGCAGCAACACAACCACTGCTTTCCTAAACGGTGATATTTATGTCAGTAGGCATCTAGAAGCATAAAGATCTCATCAAGCAAACAGCATCAGCAGAACAAGCACAAAATTGTCCAACAGTAATTTTAGAGTTCCGAGAAGAAATGAAAACATTCTCTATAAAAAATTTATTTTATCTAGTTCTCTTCAACTGAAATGGACTGCATTGTTATGAGGATCACCTTTACACGACAAGCACCACAAAGGTCAAGTCCAGTCCAAATAAATTTGCCAGGCAAAATAAACTCTAGCTATGCAAACCAAGAGGACCTACGAAAACCATTGCAATAACCAGTAAGCCAGTATTTAAACTCCCTCCATTTCATTTGTTTGGTATAGTTTGACTTGGAACGAAGTTTAATAAAGAACAAACGACTTTTGAAACTTAAGGTCTTAAATATACCCAACATTTGTGTGGCTATAGAACTTTTGAAACTTATGGTATTAAACATTGTCATAAAGTTAGTATGGCTACAAAAGCTAGTCATTAAGGAAATATAGGAATGTGTCAACAGACTAATAAGGAAATAGTGCCAGATAAAGTCGAAAGGAGAGAGTATACCATTGAAATGTGTAGGGAGCCTCTGGAAGATGTTTCCCTTCCTTAATACAATCTTCAATCCACTTATGGTTGATTATTGACTTTTTAAACTTTTTGGCAAGCTCATATTTTTTCCCTTCAAATCTCCAACACACCTAACCAACAGGAGCAGCATACACATTAGCACCACATTAACGTTAAACATTACCAGGAGGAATGGCTCTCACGTTATGGCACCATTTAGCAGAAACACAACTTATTAAAAAAGAAATTGACAGTGAAGTACTCAAAGGACCGACAATTGAATGTGGGGCAGCAGAAATTTAGTGATACTTCTTGTACTCCAATTGGCAGAACATTCAACCCTGTGGAGAAGAAAATAAGAACAGTTGTCTGCATAATTTCAGTAGATAGCTATCTGTTGCATCTTGCAAGGTGAACAAAAACACCAAAGCTCCAGGTTTAGCACAAAAAATCAACCTAGGGGGATTATACTTGTAACTAGATTTATTTTAAAGATGGATCACCTCACATAATTCGACTACCATATTATTTTGTTGCAGTTAATGTCCTGTTACTATCTGTTGTTTTTGTTACTATGTGCTGATTAATGTACTTCTGTCACTTCTTTTTCTGGACTGCTTTGGACTATTTGACCTTGAGGCGAGTGTCTAATGGAAACGACCTCTCTACCTCTGTGGTACGTTAAGTGATGCATACACACCACCCTCCCTAGACCCAGAGGCTGATCTAGGATTTAAAGTTTATGCGTTCCTATGGGCAAAATAAATTTAATATAGTGCCTGATGGTGTTAGAACCCCTAACCAAGAAGCCTACAAAGCTTTAGCAATCTCCTCTGCCACTAGATCAATAACATACTTCATTAATGGGTTCCCAACTTATGATTCTTATATATTTACTAGATTTCTCAATAAAAATACAAGATTCGCACGAAATTACTGGTTCCCGAAAACCCCAGTTATCCCCCTAAATCGGCTCCTGCCTAGACCACACTTTGTGGGCAAGTTATCAAAGGCTTGCTTAAGCCCTAAAGCAAGGCTCACAAAACGTGTTGAGCACTTCGCCTCGCTTTATGTGCACTTTACTGTTGTCATCAAGTTTCTAAGGCATACTTTTCCTTGCCAATGAGCCTCTCTAACGAAGAGGCGACACTGAACAATTGATAATTCACTTTATCGTAATTGTTTTGCAATTTATTTATTCATATATTTGTTATTCATGCTTATAATTATTAGCCTTGCACTAAACATAAATATTTGATTTTTTTCTCCCTTTGCGCTTTTATTCATCAAAGCCCATACTTTTATTTGTGCTTTAAGCCCTGTTAAATCTTTAATTTTGATAACTGGCAAATTCATAGTTTGGGACCTGTTTCCTGAAGTTTTTGTTGTGATGACAAGGCTTCTACGCATTAGAAAACAAGTTGGACTCACCTGTCGCTGTCTCAGTCAACAGTCCAGCTGACACAGTACAAAAGCTAGTGAAAAGTTGTTGCCACCTTTATGCCTCAACCAATGAGATTGCTCCTAGTTTTTCTTGTATCATAACGTATAATACTCATCTTCCTCAACAAGAAGACCAACACTTCCATATTCTCACAATTAAATATCCTCCCAAAGTGCAATCAAAGGTTGTAGTTGTAACAAGGAACGGATTGCTCATAGAGTTGTATTTTATTTCTTTGTTGCAATTGAGTCTTTGTAATATTATTCTTAGTCTGCCTACATTAGCTTATGATTGTAGTAGGTGTTTGTGGTGTAACCAACTCTTTGTAATCATCTAGAGTTGTGATTGTTCAAGCTAAACTTAGCTTGTGGAGTCCAGTTAGAGTTAGATGGAAATGGAAGGTGAAGCAATAAAGTTGTTGCTTGAGTTTCTTTGTGACAGAGGTATTGCTAGGAAACAAAGGATTAGGAGGTTAATCCTTGGAGTCAGTATTCAAGAGGTTGCTTGGATATAGTGGAGTTTAGAAATCCCGAAGGCAGGTCGTGGTTTTTCTCCTTTGAGCAAGGAGTTTCCACGTAAAAACCTTGTGTCCTTTACTTTATGTACTCCTGCACTGCTTACTTACTTATATCTCCTAGTTTTTGTAGTGTGATGCATCAATGAACAATTCCCCGAGTCGAGGAGCATCCCGCCTCAATCCTTTATTTGGTATCAGAGCGAGTCTTCCATAATAAGGCTACCACCTTGGAAAGATCCTGAGAAATGGAGGTTCCACCAAAACCAGTTCTGTAGGCTTCACAAGCTACTCACATTTCTGAAGAAAGTGAAACAGTTAGCATTGTAAAAAGGATTCTCAAAGCCTTGGAAAGGTCTGGAGCTTTGTCTAAAAAGGGGAAGCAGAGGGTCTCTATGAAGTGCAACTGGAGAGCTGAGGCTGACAAGATTGCTAGTCAGGTGCTTGCCGCTTGGAGGAATGACTCATCAAGTAACTCAAATGAGACTAAGCAAAAAGAAGAGATTCCCATCATAGCAATAGAAGAAAAGGTGCAAGTCTCTAGTTCATTCCTTGCCTTGATGGCAGATACAGATAAAAGTGAAGATAAACCTACTACCCTTCTTGACATTAAAAAAAATTTGAAGGACTACTCCCTAAGTAAGCTAAGATCTATTGCTTCTGTGTAGATTGATTCTCTGGATAATCTTGTTAAGGACAAAGAGAGTTTGAAGGAAACCTTGAAAAATATGAGGAAGAAGTGATCGAGTTGAGTGTTCAAATGGCTGAGCTCATCAATAAGAAGACAAAGCTGGAAGAAGATCTAAGAAAGTGTGAAGACAAAATGATGGAGCTATGTATGCAAGCAAGTGAGCATAAAGCAACCTACAAGACTCTCTCTTGTGAGAACAACCTTCTGAATAAGAGGCTAGAAGAAATTATCAAGCACGATGTTAAAAGTAAAGGTAAAGGGAGTAGAATGCAGTTTCAGCTAGAAGAAGAACTAACAAATGTCAAGGCTGAACTGATTGCTTCACTTGATAGAAACACAGTGTTTGAAAATGAACTGGTTCGGGTGAAGACTGAACTTGAGAAAGCTTACAAATGGACTACATCCTCACAAACACTGACTGTCTCCATCGGCCAAGAATCCAGTAACAACAGAGGCTTGGGATACAACGGGCAAGAAGATGGACCCAACTCTTCAATCAGACATGCAAGGAGTAAAGATGATGTTTCAGGTATCCATTGTGGAAAGTATGGTCACTCCAAAGGTACAAGTCCCTTCAAAACCACAACTTCAAAAAGGGGGAGGAATCAAAGATTGCCGGACAAGAAAAAAGCTCATTTTTCCTCTGTCACCAACTCATGAATAATAACTATGGTTGCTCAAAGCTCATGATCGAAGATTTGAAGATAATCTCTTATTGAATGCCCTCAAAGGAGACATGTCTCCTTAGTTATAAAATCAAAGATAAGAGTGTGATTAATGTTGATGGTAATGTGGCATAAGCAAAAAAGGACAATTTAAAGCACTGAAGGAATTGTCTTTGGTACATCCCTGATAAAGAAAAATAGGGAGTTGGTATAGTACCACTTAAAAAGAGGAGATGGATGAAGTTACATGAATACACGACCTTCATGATCCTCCACTCATGGCTATGAATTGGTGAGCAGGTATCCGGGTTAGAGAATGTCTAACTTGTCTAATTCAGTCGCATATCCTTGCAGATATACACCGTGGCATGGAAGGAAAAATATGATAGGAGTTTTGAGACAGCACTAACTCAATTGATTTCTATCATCGCCTAGGGACCAGGTTCCTAATCAGGTTAGTACCACTTACTACTCCTAAAATAATGATCGTTATTTAAATATTCAATGATTGTGCCACATCACTTTCCCGCCCTCTTAAAAGTTGTCTCTTGTACTTTAAACTCAACAAACGCGTCCATCTGACCGGACACGTCACATCAGAAGCTTCGCATTTGTCAATCTCAACCATTCCCTTGTGCCATATATAAAGTCCAAAATCAGATCTTCTCTCTAACTTTTCAAGAAAAACAATACAAACAAAACTTTGTCATATTAAATCTCTTTAGTTCCCTAACTGTTCAAAGATTTTGCTTCCCTCATTACTCTCAGATACTCCATCTCCAAAAAAAGGCATTTGATAATTGATTCTATCATAAGTAAAGAGGTAGGAGCTCAAAGCTAGACAACCTCAAGCACGAAACCTTCCAAATGGGAACTTATCTCGCCAGTCTTGTTCACCAGTTGGCATAATGTCTCATTTGAAGGTACTAATGATGTTGATATAGTACTTTCACCCACTCACAATTTATCAAGAAATAGTAGAAGTTGTATATGAAGTTGTATGCGAGAAAGGAGCAACACGGTTAAAGTTGAAATAGGTGCTAAGAGAGATGCAGACACTGAAGACTCAAAGGACGATACTGAGAGCATGACCAAAGATAGTGAGGATAGTGAGATTAAGAGGATGTTTGAAAGACTAAGTGACTATAAGGATGAGTCACTTAATGTTGATCTTGAGAAATGCTTTACTGATGCAGGAGAGAATGAAAGACGAAAAAGGGATGCATCTCTGAAGAAAGATGAGGGGTTGTCAGCTATGAAACCAATTTCCACTATTACTGGTAAAAGAAAAGGATCAGAACAAGCGCAAGTGATAAGAATTGGGTTACGTTGATAAACAAGAAAAATAATGCGGAAGCAAAAACCCTAAGATTAAAGACAAGAAATTAAAGATAGATGAAATTTGAGAATAAATCCCCAATTTCGAGATGAAGTGCTAAGAACCCTAATTGATCTTAGTATTCAAAATTAGTAGATTAAGACTAATTATGATACCAATAGAGTCAATTCAAGAACTTAGATCCAAAGGTGACTAGACCCCTATTTTGAAGAAATTAAAGATAACAATTATTATAAGACTAATTACCTTTTTTAATTAACTTTAATAGAAACCAAAGATATCAAGTTAAGAATTAATCTTACCTCCTAAAGAATCGTTCTTATAAGGTTGCAAGATAAATCCCAAGTAGCCACACACAAAGGTGTAAATAAGAGAAACTCTCAATTAATAATAATATTGTCTGATTGAAAATAACAAAATTCATCCCTATATATATAGGGAAAAACCCTATCCCAAATAGCATGGGATTCGAATTCTACTTTTATGGAAATAAATAAATCTAGGAAACTTTAAACTAGGAAACTTTAAAACTAGGAAACTTTAAACTAAGAAAATAATATCAAAAATAAATCCCTAACAAAATAAGGAAAAGTTCCCAAATTTAATCAAAACTCATATGGCCCAATCTTCTTCCGTTTGGACTTGGACTTGAATCGTGAAATAGGTATAGCACTTAGCCCATGCTTCTCCATAATTCTCGGGCTCGTTCTTAGGTTTTTCTTTCATCATAAGTTCTTGATTCACATTGAAGACCGTCAATTTTAATGCAAGTGGGCTAGATTGGATGCTATCATTCCTCTCTTCTTGAAAACAATTCGTCCTTGAATTGGAATCTCACAAAATCAAGAAGACATACAATAGTAAACAACATTCATTACTTTAAACCAACAATGGTAGGAACAAAACAAGATAGTGACCATGTGTCCACTTAACCCAATTAATCCTTGCATGTATAAATACACCTTTATAAAGCATGTGGACATCATCATCCCAATAGAAAATTCTCTTCCTTGTATGAGCACAACAATATTCACGTTTCGATGACGTAGGGAATGATATGTGCCTCCCCAATTTAGCTCTATCAATAAAGTACTCCACTGGGCTTGTTAAAGACGTCATAAGATCCATAAATATGTATCAAATTTAACACTTTTATGATATAGCCAAGAACCATTAATTACACTTCTCAAAGATTTTTCCACATATGCATAGGAATTTTCAAGAAGGTTAGAAGAACCTTTCAGTCTCAAAATAGAATCTCCACAAATTCTAAGTAATTGCTCAAATTCTCCAACAAGGAATCATGAATAGGTTCAACAAAGTGTATTTGATCACAGATAACAAAATATTCACATATTTCCTCATCACTAGTAGCAAACATCTTTTTAACCTTACAATCACCGAGACTTGAAGAGTTAGGTAGCAAAGGAATAATAACACTTCGTGTTTTCTTGCTCATTGGCGTTAGATCTACATCTGCCTTCTTGGACTTCTTTTCATGAATCTCATTTTGGACAAGTCCAAAATAATTCTTTTTACCTATATCCTTCTCGTGAACAAACACTTGCTCAATGGGACATGTAGTATTAAGTTCAACCACCTTAATATTAAGTTCATCCAATAAAGGCTTTTCAATGCAAACTTTTCCATGAGTACCTATAAGAGAGTCAAAGCAACTAAAAGAAGAAGTAGGAAGGTTAGAGTTAGAATAAAAAATAAACTCACTCAAACTCCCTTGTTTTTCTTTCTCGACCTCATTATTATCCCTCTCTTTAATACTCTCATGATCATCTCTCTTTTCTCTTCTCTTGATCTTACTTGACATCCCATTCTCTTCACATAACACAACCTTTCTTCTTTCCTTTCTTGGAATATTATATGCACTCCCTTACTCCTATCATTCTTTCTCTCTCAAAATGTTTCATTGCTTCTTTCACACATTGCGGATCTTCATAAACTTGGGAAGGAATTAAAGGTACAAGTTTATATTTTCTTTTGTTTAGCTCAAGAGAAACGTTATTCTTCCCCCTATCATAAATTGCATTCCTATCAAACTGTCAGGGACGCCCAAGCTTGATATGACAATCTTGCATTGGAATTACATCACAAGGAACATTATCAGAGTACCTTCCAATGGAGAAAGAAACCATGCATTGCTTAGTAGCCTTAAGTTCACCAAAATCATTATGTTTGATGCATGTAAGTTCTAACTTCTCCACCGCGTATGAACTTATCACATTAGCATCACTTGCGAAATCAATAATCATAGAACAAATATTATCCTTTATCCCACACCTTGTATGAAAAATACTTCTCTTCCTTAGATCAGCTATATTCACAGATGGGTTTTGCGTGACCTCTAATGCATCGAATCGAGCAAAAATCTTTCTAAGTGTCTTGTCTATGTCATTGATTTGAGTCCCAGCATCAATATCTTTTCCGATTTGAGACATCTCAAAAATAACATGAACGAAAACAATGATCTCTCAATTTTGACTTTTTTCCCCGTTCTATTGATCTCACTCTCTTGTCCTTTTCCACTCAAATTACAACATTTGGCTGATTCCCTTAGGATTTATATATTAACCCTATTAGTAGCAATCCATTTAGAAGTAAGATATAGAGAGAAAAAGAAATTACCAACTCCCAGACGAATTGGGTTTGGTGAGACAAGAAAAAAGGACCAACAACAACAACAACAACAACAAACCCAGTGTATTCCCACCTAGTGGGGTCTGGGGGGGTAAGATGTACGCAGTCCATACCTCTACCTCTGAAGAAGTAGAAAGACTGTTTCCGATAGACCCCCAGCTCAAGACAGTCGCCACACAAATATAAATATAAATATAAATATAAATATAAATATAAATATAAATATAAATATAAAGTAACGCATAGGTAGTAGGAAACATCGGGAAGCACTCAGATACCTAATACAACATGGAACACCGAAATCATAACAAGAAGAAGAATAGGAATAGGAATAAAAATAAGAGTAGGAAGAATAACAGGAATAAACCCCACCAAAAAAATTCCCTACCCTTGTGCCCCCAAACTGGCCTAGTCTTCTGCCCTAATCCTCGCCCTCCAGACCTTCCTATCTAGGGTCATGTCCTCGGTGAGCTGTAACTGCTCCAAGTCCCGTCTAATCACCTCTCCCCAGTACTTTTTCGGCCGACCCCTACCCCGCCTAAAACCATCCAACGCTAGCCTCTCACACCTACGAACCGGGGCATCCATGTCCCTCCTCTTCACGTGTCCAAACCAACTCAATCGGACTTCCCGCAACTTGCACTCCACTGGAGCCACCCCAACCTTCTCCCTGATAGTCTCATTCCTAACTCTGTCCCCTCTAGTCATCCCACACATCCATCGCAACATTCGCATTTCCGCCACCTTCAATTTTTGGATGTGGGAGTTCTTAACTGGCCAACACTCCGCTCCATACAACATGGCCGGACGGACTACCATCCTGTAGAATTTGCCTTTAAGCTTGGGCGGCACCTTCTTATCACACAACACCCCCGAAGCGAGCTTCCACTTCAACCATCCCGCCCCAATACGGTGCGAGACATCCTCGTCAATCTCACCGTTACCCTGAATCACGGATCCGAGATACTTGAAACTATCCCTCTTACATACCTCCTGCGATTCCAGCTTCACTACCACCTCATCCTCCAACCTCACGTCATTAAACTTGCATTCCAAATACTCTGTCTTGCTTCTGCTCAACCTGAACCCTTTAGACTCAAGAGTTTGTCTCCACACCTCTAATTTGTCAACCACACCCTTTCGGGTCTCGTCAATCAGAACTACATCGTCTGCAAAAAGCATACACCAAGGCACTTCCCCTTGAATACTCCGCGTCAACACATCCATCACCAAAGCAAACAAAAAAGGACTAAGAGTAGATCCCTGATGCAATCCTGTCAAGACAGTAAAATGCTCTGAGTCTCCTCCCGCCGTCCTCACCTGAGTTTTCGCTCCATCATACATATCTTTAACTGCTCTGATATAAGCCATCGGGACTCGACTCACCTCCAAGCATCTCCAAAGAACCTCCCTGGGAACTTTGTCGTAAGCCTTCTCTAGATCGATAAACACCAAGTGCAGGTCCTTCTTCCTTTCCCTATACTGTTCCACCAGCCTCCGTACCAGGTGAATTGCCTCCGTCGTCGAGCGCCCAGGCATAAATCCGAACTGATTTTCCGAAATAGACACTATCCGTCTCAGCCTCCCCTCGACGACTCTCTCCCAAATCTTCATAGAGTGACTCAATAACTTAATCCCCCTATAGTTATTGCAACTCTGGATGTCACCCTTATTCTTATAGAGAGGGATTATGGTACTCCACCTCCATGCCTCGGGCATCTTTGCCGTCTTGAAGATTTCGTTAAACAGACCAGTCAACCACCTTACCCCAGCCTCTCCAACGTACTTCCAAAACTCCACCGGTATCTCATCCGGCCCCGTCGCCCTACCCCTCCGCATCCTGCGAACAGCCTCTCTAACCTCCTCTACCCTAAAACGTCTACAATAACTAAACTCCCGACACTCCTCTGGGCGCTCCAGTTCCCCTAACACAATAGCTCTATCCCCTTCGTCATTCAAGAGCCTATGGAAGTACGACTTCCATCTATTCTTAATATGGCTGTCCTCCATCAACACTCTGTCGTCCTCCCCCTTAATGCACCTCACCTGATCGAGATCACGACCCTTCCTCTCCCTAGCCTTTGCGAGTCTAAACAACTTTTTCTCCCCTCCCTTCCCCTGTAACCCCGCATACAGGCTCTCAAACGCGGCCGTCTTAGCTGCCGTGACTGCTGACTTAGCCTCCTTCCAACTTGCTTGTACTCTTTCCTGTTTACCCGTTTCTCTTCTTCGTCTCTGCTCTCAACCAACTTAGCATACGCCTCTTTCTTGGTCCTCACTTTCATCTCCACCTCTTCATTCCACCACCAATCCCCTTGATGGTGCCCAACCCGGCCCCTAGAAACACCTAACACCTCACTAGCCTTCTCCCTGATGCACCTAGCCGCCCTATCCCACATATCATCCACGTCCCCCCTACACTCCCACACCCCCATTCCCGCCAACTTCTCCCCTATCTCCCACGCATTCACTGGCGTCAAACCGCCCCACTTAATTCTAGGTCTACACTCCTTACTCCTCCTCTTTCTATTCTTCTTTATACCCAAGTCCATGACCAAGAGCCTATGCTGGGTCGAAAGATTCTCACTCGGGATGACCTTACAGTCCCTACACAACACCCTATCCCCTTTCCTGATCAACATGAAGTCAATCTGGGTCCTGGCTATCGCGCTTCGAAAGGTGATGAGGTGATCGTCCTTCTTCGGGAAGCCCGAGTTCACCACCACCAGCCCAAAGGACCTTGCGAACTCCAAAAGAGTAGCCCCCTCTTCATTTCTCACCCCAAAGCCAAACCCACCATGCACATCACCAAAACCTCCCGGTAACGCCCCGATGTGCCCGTTGAAATCACCTGCTACAACCATCTTCTCCGAGCTAGGCACGCCTCTCAGCACCTCCTCCAAAGCCTCCCAAAACCGCAACTTGTCCTCCCCCTCCGAGCCCACTTGCGGTGCATAGGCACTACACACATTCAGGGTAAACCCCCGAATGACCAACTTAATAGTCATCAACCTATCGTTGGTCCTCTTCACCTCTACTACCTGGCCTCTAAGCTCTTCATCTACTAAGATGCCAACTCCATTCCTCCGCCTCTCGCTCCCAGAGTACCACAGCTTGTAACCATCCACATCCCTAGCCTTAGACCCTACCCACTTGGTCTCTTGAATACACGCGATATTGATCCTCCTTTTCCTAAGAATCTTCACAAGCTCTATAGACTTACCCTGAAGGGTCCCTATATTCCAAGACCCAACCCTCAGCCTACCATCACTAACCCCGCGTCCACCCCTACCGCCCCCGCCGCCAAACCGTGGCCTCCCTCCCACTCCCGCCCTTACGTCCTCCCCCGACCCCACAACGGCCCCACGCCCCAAACCCCTCGGACATGACCCTATCCACCCATTACCGCCCCCAGCCAGTACACAGAAAAATATAAGAAAAAAATACTCAAAGGCCAGAAATGACCACAACAACAACAGCAACAGACAGCAGTCACAGCAACAACAAACAACAGATAATAGCAACAATAGACAGCAGATAATATTAACAAATCACAAGCAGATCAGGTAAGGGGATAATACTAGCAGAATGACATAAAATAGGATAAAATACAATAAAATAAATACGATAAAGCAAAATAAAATATATTAAAATAGCAAAGGTCAGAAGTCACCGGGGCGGCGGCTGGAGCTCGCCGAAGCCGGCGCCGGCGGATGGGGTCTCGCCGGAACCTGGAAACCGAGGGGGGGGCCTGCTGGAGCCGGCTGTTGGTAATCTCGCCGGATCTGGTCGGCGGCGGCAGTGACTGTGGTCGACAATGGTCGTCGGCGGTTCTGGTCGGCGGCGGCAGTGACTGTGGCCGACAGTGTTGGCGTCGGCAGTGACTGTGGTCGACGGTGGTCGGCGGCGGCAGTGACTGGTCGGCGACGGGCGCCGGCGACCCGGGGGGGAGGAAGGGGGGGGGGAGAAGGTAGCCGTTGGAGAGTTAAGTTAAGAGAGAGAGAGAGAGAGAGAGAGAGGAAGTATAGTAAAGACAAACCAAGAAATTATAGTAAAAAATTCTCAATTTCCCCACTTCTTGATTTTCCTTCTTGATGTTGGAAAATAAGAAACACAATAAATTTGGAATTCTTGATTTGCAAGCAACCTTTTTTTTTCTTTTTAATCAATTAAAAGGGGAAAAAAAGTAAAGAGATTTTTTTAAGGGGGCTACGAAACACCCAAGAATTATCAAGAACGGAACCTTGATAGAACCGCTTTAATACCACTTGATAAGAATCAAGTTACGTTGATAAACAAGAAAAATAATGCGGAAGCAAAAACCCTAAGATTAAAGACAAAAAATTAAAGATAGATGAAATTTGAGAATAAATCCCCAGTTTCGAGATGAAGTGTTAAGAACCCTAATTGATCTTAGTATTCAAAATTAGTGGATTAAGACTAGTTATGATACCAATAGAGTCAATTCAAGAACTTAGATCCAAAGGTGATCTAGACCCCTATTTTGAAGAAATTAAAGACAACAAAGACTAATCACCTTCTTTAATTAATATTAATAGAAACCAAAGATATCAAGTTAAGAATTAATCTTACCTCCTAAAGAATCGTTCTTATAAAGTTGCAAGATAAATCCCAAGTAGCCACACACAAAAGTATGAATAAGAGAAATTCTCAATTAATAATAATATTGTCTGATTGAAAATAACAAAATCTATCCCTATATATATAGCGGAAAAAACTATCCCAAATAGCATAGGATTCGAATTCTACTTTTATGGAAATAAATAAATCTAGGAAACTTTAAAACTAGGAAATTTTAAACTAGAAAAATAATATCAAAAATAAATCCCTAACAAAATAAGGAAAAGTTCCCAAATTTAATCAAAACTCATATGGCCCAATCTTCTTCCGTTTGGACTTGGACTTGAATCGTGAAATATGTATAGCACTTAGCCCATGCTTCTCCATAATTCTCGAGCACGTTCTTAGGTTTTTCTTCCATCATAAGTTCTTCTTGATTAACATTGAAGCCCGTCAATTTTAATGCAAGTGGGATAGACTGGATGCTATCAGCAAGGAACAAGGTTCTTAAGGATCAGGAAATTTTGCGTGGAATAGTATTTGACCCTGCTGCAGCTGATACACTGGAAATAAGAGAGTTTCTTGACATAGTGCAATTTCATAATTGGGAGCACTTATTTGAATCTGGTGTGTCGTACGTGTATAAGGAAAAAGTAAGAATGTTTTATAATAAATTGGAAATTTCTGATGATGGCCTCTACCTAACCTCTCAAGTGAATGGTGTGGCTGTAGAATTGGATGAAGAGTGTTTAATGGTGTGGCTGTAGAATTGGATGAAGAGACACTTTGAGATCCTTGATGTTCCAACTATAGGAATTAGATCCATTAAGAGAGAGAAAAAGTCTGCTAAATTTCTATTTTTGTGTAGTGTTGTTGATACCTTCAACACTTAGATTCAAGAAAAGAGTTTTCAAATGAGAACTTCAATTGTTGCTTGAGCTTGTGACAAGGGCAGTAATTCCCAGGTCTGACACGGGAAGTACTCTGAAAGATTCCGATCTGTTCCCAAAGGAGACATTGTTTAAGTTCAAGAAGGTTAACCTACCAACCATTGTTATTGAGCATATGAACATTGTCATCAATGTCAAAGCTAGAAAGCATAGGCTATCCTATGGCTTCTGGATGAATAGGGTGTTTGCTTACTTCAATATTGAGTGTGGGAAAGTGAAAGCTGACTTAGTGAAGGGAGTGTTTGGTATGTCAACTCTTGAGGAAAACAAATGCATTCTCAGGATTAGTGATGGAAAGTACAAGTCTTTGGCAGCTGACCTCATGAATGTACAGAAACGATTGAAGGAGGAGATAGAGACTCTCACTGCTTCACTTGCTTTACGAGATGTAGAGATAGTTGCGTTGAAGGCAGCTTCTGAAAAGGAGAAGTGAAGTAGGAACAATCTCAGAGATGGGTGTGTGTGCTGAACATGTTGCCCTGCAGAAAAGGGTGGAGAAACCAAAAACTAAGATTTCTTTTTGCCTAAAGTTCCTCCCTGGAATCATATCCTACCTGGTTTCCTTCTTCCTCTTTTTTTCCTTAGTTGTCTCCATAAGTCCTGTTATATCTAACTCCTATCCTTATTTTTGAGATGTCACTGGCACTATGAAACATTGTCCTCTTTTGTCCTTATTTTTATCTCTGGTGAATAATTGGCACAGCTATTTGAATATTTTATGGTCACTATTTTTGTGAATAGTTTATGGTACTAACTTATGTATGAATGAATGAAATCTCATTTTGTGTTGTTATTTTTCCAGCTTATATCCAATCATCTCTTGCTCATGTAAGTGTTGCTTCAATGGCCATGAATTAACATGTATGACTTATCTATGCCTGGTATACTGCCTATCCTTTTCGATGACATCAAAAGGGGGAAAGTATGAGTAGACAGATATGATATGTGTATGTGCAGATATGTGTAGCTTGACAGGTGTGGGGCTGTGTATATGAATTAGGGCATATAGTTTGGGTTGATAAAGGAAGGAGTTCTCTCATTCAGGGGGAACTTAATGCTCATTGATAGGGGAATAAGGTGAAGAATGCATGTGTTCTTATAGGCATCAGCGATACAGGGAAGCGATACAGGGAATTGATTGGGCAAACTCGTTTGGCATGTGGTCTTGTGGCTTATGCTATGTTGCTGAGGTATAGGCCATGCTTTGTGGAAGTTGATTGAAGATGCTAAGTATGCTTATCTGTTTGTATGAGTTTGTCATCAAAAAAGGAAAAATTGTTAAGTCCTTAGTTTTGATGATTGACAAATTCATAGTTTGGGACTTGTTCCCTGAAGTTTTTGTTATGATGACAAAGGCTTCTACAAATTAGGGAACAGGTTGGGCTCACCTGTCATTGTCACCGTCAACAGTTCAGCTGACACATAGTACAAAAGTTAGTGAAAAGTTGCTACCACCTTTATGCCTCAACCAATGAGATTGCTCCTAGTTTTTCTTGTATCATAATATATAATGCTTATCTTCCTCAACAAGAAAACCAACACTTCCATATTCTCACAATTAAATATCTTCCCGAAGTGCAAATCAAAGGTTGTAGCTGCAACAAGGAACGGATTGCCCATACAGTTGTATTTTTCTTTCTTTGTTGCAACTGAGTCTTTGTAATATTATTCTTAAAAGTCTGCCTACGTTAGCTTATGATTTTAGTAGGTGTTTGTGGTGTAACCATCTCTTTGTAATAATCTAGAGTTAGGTGATTGTTCAAGCTAGAGTTAGCTGTGGAGTCCAGTTAGAGTTAGCTGGAAGGTAAAGCAGTAGAGTTATTGCTTGAGTTTCCTTGTGATAGAGGTGTTGCTAGGAAATAAAGGATTAGGAGGTTAATCCTTGGAGTTTGTATTCAACAGGTTGCTTGGATATAGTGGAGTTTAGAAGTCCTGGAGGCAGGTCGTGTTTTTTCTCCCTTGAGCAAGAAGTTTCCACTTAAAAACCTTGTGTCCTTTACTTTACTGTACTCCTGCACTGCTTACTTTACTTATATCTCCTACTTCTTGTTATGCGAGTGCAGCAGGGAACAGTTCCCTAAGTCGAGGAGCATCTCACCCCAACCCTTCAAGCCCCATCAGACCTTTGAGCTTTTTTGCGCTTTTTGCTTTTGATAAAACTGTTTGTGGGATTATAGTGGGTGTGGTGGTGGTGGTGGTGGTTTAGCTCACATATAGTGAAGGCCCAAATCAAGCAATAATAACCACTGAGATTAATCTCAGGAAACCATGATTGTATTTGTAGTTTCTTGCCCATTAGACCATTCATTTTCCCTTCAACACCTTTTTTGGGGATTTCAGTGTTGCAATTTATTGAACCAAAATGCTATCTGGTCTTCTACTATTAATAAAATATGGAATATTTTAATACTCCCTCTGTTTCAATGTTTGTCTTACTCTCTTTGTTAGTTTATTTCATAAAAAATGTCTCTTACCCTTTTTTCAGCAACTCTTTAGTTCTAACTTTCCACAAGACATGTATCTTTAGTTTAAGATGACATGATTCAAAAGTATTATTTATTTTCTTAAACTCCGCATCAAGTCAAAATCAACAAATGAATTGAAACGGAGTGAGTAGTTTCTTCAATTCTTTGCAAAGTCCAATAGAACAACTACCTATTTACATAACAAAGAGAGTAAATAATGAAATTTTCTGGTTACTAATTGAACTCAGCTTGTAAAATCCTGACATACCAAATGAGTGATGGACTGATTCATTGAACCAACATAACTTGCACCGCACTTATCTATCAACTTGATGAGATTAAAGCGCTCGGTACCGTGGTATCCACTGACTGTAGCTATCACCAATTCCATGCCTCGGATGGGTAAACGCCTTCGCTCTGAGGACCAAAATGAATATGAATTTCAAAAATATGGTGAAAGGCCTAAATTGAACCCCATATAGCAGATAAATGTTGTTCCGAAGAGTACAGAAGGTGATTTTTACCTTTGTTATGCAGTCGATTTGCATCCTCGTCTTCCATGGAAGCTCTCAAAGGTAAATACGCCCTTTCCCGGGAAGGGGAAATTTTTGAATTTGTCGATTTGCAAGCGTGGTTTTGAATAAAAGAGTGAAAATAGTTTAGGGTCGGGTCGGGCTTCCGATATTAGAAGCCTCCTTTTGAGTTTTTTTTTCCCTTTCTTTTCTTCCCTTGCTGTTATTTTTTGTTTTCTCAATAGTGCCATTTTTTGCGTAGCCTAACAACGTATGGAATATGAAATTATGTAACATTGAGCATGGGATCAGCTAAATTAGACATTTAAATGTATTGTGGTCTGAATTGTGACATCTTGAATATTATTGAGAATAATGTGGATGTCATGTCAATGTAATGTGACATATAATTAATGTTGGTGTATTTTATTATTAAAATAAAAATATTAAAATACATGACAATTAGTAGACATAAAGTGAAGAAAGTGATATTATTATTCTTGTAACTCGCATTGGTTAGTGAATATACATTGTGGTAGAAGGTGATCATTAACTTTTAGTAACTCGTGTAACCTTTACGCATTATTCTACCTAATAATGCTTTGTAACTCTTGTAACATCTACCTCATTCATGTACCCACTTTACTACACCACATTCTTCCTGTTTAATACTACGAAGAATTCATCACCTATAAATAGTGGTGTTTCTTCCTTCTTATTGTATAAGAGGAAGTATGAAATATATGGAATAATATTATAGTATATAGTGGTGAAATAGAGACATAAGCCTACAACTACATTTGATATAATAAAGAGAGTTTTAATATGTTAAAGGAAAGTGTTTTTATGGTGGCGCTTTGGACTCTTCAACTAATTCGGAGTTGCTTAAGTTGTACATCATTTATGGGTTGTTGTATCTTGGAGGGGACAAGTCAAGAGATATACTATTGGATCGGTGTAAATTATGCCGCAATGGACTTGAATCCCCTTAAAGAGAGTGAGATATCTGCACATCATCCATATTATTTTATTTTCTTCACTTATTTGTATTTTCAATTGTAATTTAATTATTGGGGCATATTACACCAATAATTTTAAATAGATCCATGTTTTATTACAGTTTAAAAATCATGAATATCAAGATGAGAGATCTCAATATCACTAGTCTCTTCAAGAGATGGAAGAGGAGATATTAGAGTAAAGTATTTTTCTACTTGCTCAACTCAAGTGAAAGAAAGGTAAAAGAACTTTTCTACTTCTTGGGGAAGAAAGGTAAAAAATCTTCTACCTAATATATATCTATATCTATATTTATATCTATATCTATATCTATAGCTATAATATATTAAAGGTGTGAAGACCCTTAGAAAAGTGATTCAAACTTTTTGCCCTTCGTTAAAACACTCTGCAATAGACAAAATCGTCTTTTCACCTATTTCCTCCAATTATTATATTATTAAATCAAGCACTCCTAAAAAATATATGAAAAAACCCTGATAAAATAAATATATGGAAAGATTAAGAATCCTAAACTACATAAAACATATGAATCCTAAAATATTTATGAATCCTAAAATATATAAATATAAATTAACAGTCCTAATTAAATTCTTTTTACCTTTTTCAACGTTTTCTTATTGCAACCTCGTGACTTCTCACTAGGCACCTACATATCGTACCACAAATAAATATTAGTAAAAATTACATATATAACGACATGTTTACTAGTATTTACTAAAGATTTCAACTTTTTTCAAAAATCTCATAAAATGTCAATATTTGACCATTGAGGATACAAGTTAATTAACGCAGATACATATTACGGATACATGTTTTAATTAAACTAACTAGCAAGTTTTAAGGGAAGTAACGGATCACTTAGCATTAAAACAACAATTAATCTAACTAATTATGGTAAAAATAAAATAAAATCCCATGATTTATGACAATTAGTTTGTTATTCCACCTTTCTAATAAAAAATCTTTCACATAATTTGTTTTGAAATAACAAAAACTTCATACTGCATGTTCCGAAGATTCAGACGATCAATTTTTTTCTAATTTGTTAATTTTCTTTGTTTATTTGAAATAAATATTCCAGTGTTGTTACGTCATTCCTGTGTTTGGGTTAACGAAATCAACTATATGGGCTATAAGAGCGATGGAATTGTGATCAGTGAACATGTAACTTACGAAAAATTAATTTCGACAATTGCCGAAGAACTGAAAATAGACAAAACCAGAAAAAAAATTGAGGTTCATTACATTGTTGAAGGAAATGGTTGTTCGTTGTTGATTCGTTTGATTGACTGCATAAGTTAGATGATATCTTTAATTGAAAAAACATGCAAAGCAACTTGTTGCTGTCAATTTTGATTATTTGCTGCAGTATTGCTATTGAGTTTTTTATTCTGTTTTTATGTTGTACTAGATACATAATAACAAAAGATTTATCGTCATATATTAATATGTATCTTATTCAATTATTGATCTTTCAAATACCTTCATTTTTCCTATAAACATTGTTAAAGTAGATTTTCATTACTATATGCATTTCGGATTATGTGATATCTATGATGATTTATTACAGTCTATCATATACATTGACTACCCAAATTAGAATAATTGTTTAAGCTAAAGATCATGCAATGTTAACTTGTTTCTGTCTAATTTTGCTGATTTTCTGGCAGTAAAGCTATTTGGGATGTTTTAGCTGCATGTATTTTGTATTAGATACATAATAACAAAACATGTATCTTTCTTTATGAACATGTATCTTGTTCATTTGTTGCTCTTTCAGTTACTTGCATTTTTCCTTTAATCACATTAGATACATAAAGAATTTAATTTACATCTCTTTCAGTTTTAATCATTACAGTTGCCTGCTCTAACATATATTTCATTTGATTTCATTTTGAACAACATGTATTCCATTTGTATGTATCTATTATAAGAAAACATATTTTAATATATAATGATAGTAACCAACAAATTTTTAAATTTTTATGTATCTATAACCGTTTTTTGTTAATCGGAATCATGTTTGACTCTAACTTGCAAAACAAATTAAAGCAAAACTTATATTACTAAATCTTAATAATATTGACAAATTATATTTTATAATTGATACAAATTTTGTAAACTTATATCTATAAATTTATAGGAGATACATCCTATAAGAATGTATCTCTTTTCAATCATTTACTATGACAGAACTACCAATATACTATTTAATAGCATTGTCAGTTTAATATATCTTAATTTCTATTTAACGTGTTATAACAAAATACATAATAAAACCAAATACAACTAATTAACAAAGGAACAAAAAAGCTATTTATTTCGGTAGCTGTCTTTCTTAAACAATTTTAAAAAATAATAATATCATTAATTAAAATGTCGAATCAAATAGATAAAAAATCCACCAACAAGTTGAGAAACTATTCATTATTATTCATCAATCAACTACATTGTCACTCCTCCTTTGGAAAGAAGTTGCAAGTATGCCTGTTGTGACCTTTATAACCACATCTTCCTCAATAATTACTGCTCGATGTCATTGTTTCACTTGATTTCTTGTGTCTGTTTTTCTTTGGCCTTCCAGGTAGACATTTGTATTTTGGTGGTAACACAACTTCGTCCATAACTTCTTGTGACACAATCCAGTCCTTTTTATCGGCAATTGAAAACATTAATTCTTCTTCATATGTCTTCCTTAATGTTTTAGGATAGTAAAACTCGGAGCAATAAGGCTTCATATTAACTGCATGCTTGCTTCTTAAATTGCATGAACTTACAAATCTAAGAGGGTAAGGTGGAATTTCCGTTATAACGTTACTCAGTCCCTAAAAATTAAAAAAAAGTAGAATAAATAAAATAAATTGAGATGCAACAAATCTACATTAAGACAATACAATATATACAAAAACTCTAAGAACATCATAATTTAGATACAAAATAATACAAAATGTATGTTTAAGCTTAATAACATGTATCTTAGAAGAAAAAACATGTATTTTTTATAATACGACTTTCAATAAAATTTAAACAACACTAGATACATGTCAAAGCATTAACAGTAACTCACAGATACAAGTTAACACAACATGTATCTATGTAGTTATAAACTTGTATCTTTTGTAATATGACTTTCAATAAAATTTAAACAACACTATATACATTTCAAAGCATTAACAATAACTTACAGATACTAGTTAACACAACATGTATTTATGAACTTATAAATTTTTATCCTTTTTAGTACGACTTTCAATAAAATTTAAACAACACTAAGTACATTTCAAAGCATTAACAGTAACTCACAGATACTAGTTAACACAACATGTATCTATGAACTTATAAACTTGTATCTTTTGTAATACAATTTTCAACAAAATTAAAACAACACTAGATACATATCAAAGCATTAACGGTAACTCACAGATATAAATTAACACAACATGTATCTATTTACTTATAAACTTGTATCTTTTGCTATATTAATTTCAATAACACATAAAAAACATAAGATACATATAAAATTGACAACAAAGAATCAGATAAATAATGAATTTCTAAACGTATCATCCATGTCTAAATATGTATCTTGGACTAATATTTATTAGATCTAAACATGCCAATAACTTTGAAAGAACAGACTTTCTTAAAACGCTGAAAGTTCATTATTTCTCATCAAATCAAAGTTCCAACGTAAATCACAGCCTGACAGTACAAATCATTAGGAGAAATCTCTTTAGTATTAACAACTCCCCCTGCTCTTGACATGTCCCCCCGCTAACCCATACTGCAAAAGAACTGTGCAAAAAGTAGGTTATCATCACTTTCACTTTATCCTTTCACATTGTTTAAGTTTTTTTCAGTTTTCATTTGAAAAATGAGGAGATTGTTGTAAATGACCATCACTCTCCCAAGTACAGAAGCAAGAAGCAACAATTACGGTAAACCCACCAGAACAGTTCCAAGGTTGTAGATTGCCCTATGGAAATCAAATTGAAGTTGGATTGCTGCACGAAACTGCAAGTTCATAAAAATTGATAAATGGCATGTGAGCATAAACAAAAATTAGATAAATAATATTTTTCAGGATTCTACCGAACTACTGGACCTAAATGATTTTACAGCTTATTCGTATATTCAAAACAATAGCAAAAGAAGAAGTAAACATCAACAACAACATACCCAATATATTCCCGAATCTCTATTCATAATGCTAATTCAAAACAATATAGCCTAAACAAACGATAATCAAAGAAATTGTATAACAAAAAACTGAAAAATCACTTTGTAAACCCAATCGCAAAATTATTTTTTCAAAAAAAAAGCCGTAAAATAAGAATAGAAGAAATTGAAGTTGATTTTAGGGAGAAAATTTACCTTAATTCAAAGGTTTGAATTAGAAAGAGAAATTGGATAGAAGCTGCTGCTTGAATTAAGGCGTATAAATAGGAGAAATGAGTTAAATTTTGGTAAAGTTACGTGTAAAGAAAAGGAGGTTTTAACTTGTATCTCAACTTTACCAAAAAATTGTAAATGTTGGGATTTAAGTAGAATTTTAGAAGTGGGGGGATTTTTAGTAGTTTAGAAACATAAATTGTTTATTTAGGTAGTTATTCCTAAATATTACCCATTAATAATTTCAATTTAGTTCCACAAAACTCTCAATCGCCATTTGAAAATACTACATATAATTGATGTTAACATACCTCCTTGACCAGATGGCGTTGGGAGTTTGACTCGGGCAAACTGGAAGAGCCATAAGTTGGTGCTGTAGACATTGCCTTTTTTTTATTTGTTTTTTCAAATTTATCTTTAAAATAAGTTCGTCTTTTTTTAATTATTGTAGCTTTAAATTAGGCTTAACAAAATTGAAGATCCTTTAACTTCTAAGATGATTTTTTCACAATCTTTTATTATTTATATTTGCCTTCATAAGTAAATCATTATTGATTGATTCTTTAATATGTTTGTGAAGATAAAGAAAGATTTATGTAAAACATGCGGACAAAACTTCGTATCGATTACAAGTGAAGTTAAGGTATGTTTTTTCTATTCTAAATTTTATTTTTTTATTCATATTAGTTCTACTTCTCATTAAGGCGTAATTCATGTTAATACTCTTTTGTCAAAATCATACTTACATTAAAAAAAACTATTGAGATAAAAATAAAGTTTTGAAGACGTGATTTGAACTTTTTGCCTTCATTAAATTTTTTTGTAATAGATAAAATAGTCTTTTTACTTTTTTCTCATTTAATTTAATGATTTTTTAATTAAAAAATTGCACACAAAAAAGGAAAAAGAAGAAAAAAAGGTTATTGTAAATGTCCTATGTTATAAGTAGGGGTGTACATAGGTCGAGTTGGTTTGGTTTTTTATTAAAATATAACCAAATCAATAATTTCGATTTTCTAAATCTATAAACCAAATTAAACCATTATACAATCGTTTTTTTTATTTCAATTTTAGTTGGTTTTCTCAGTTTTTTGGTTTTCTCGGGTTTTTTACAATTATAATGTGATTGAAGAAAAAAATTAAATGTTTTCACTAAAACAATAAAAAACAATGGTCATATAGTAGTTTCAATTAAAATTAAGTTGGCAAATTACTAAGACGTCTAAACTATTATCTCTCAAGGTAATATTATGTGGGTACCCAGTTGTTCAATTTCTAAGTCACTAGCCACAGTAGCTTGTCTGAAAGTTCTCTTCGCATAAAATGTGAGCATACAAAAGAATGAAGAATTGGAGACAACTTATTAAAAACTTAACTCCATAAAATAATTAACTATTACATAATTCCATAAAAAAAAAAAGAGAAAGAAGAGAAACAGACCTAAATCACAACTTGATGAACGAGGAGAATGAGAAAAGTAAGATGAAAGTAAGATGAGAAAATAATGAGAACTCTCTGAAAACTTAGAAAGTAAAATATAAACTGAAGAAATTGAAGAGTTTTAGTTTTTTATATTAATATTGGGTTTTGTATTAATTTGTTACTAATGGATAAATATTATAATTAATGGCACAAGAATATATATCTATTTTTTGAATATAAAAAAGTAATTAGAAAGTAGATTATAAGTAATATTTTTTTACGTATAAACAATTAAAAGTATATATGTATTATGTCGGTTCGGTTTGGGTTCGGTTTGATTTTATTTTTGCTAATACCAAACCAAACCAAGAATAATCGTTTTTTTTTTGCCAAGACCAAACCAATCAAACCAAACCATAAGTCGATTTTTTCCTCGATTTGGTTTGATTCATCGGTTCGGTTTGACTTAACAGTTCGGTTTGTACACCCCTAATTATAAGTAGTGATTTAATATCCTTTTTCTAGAAGAAGTCAAATTGCTGTTGGTTCAAAAGAAAAAAATAATAATAGAACAATAGTCTTAGTAGGATTCAAAGGAAGAAAGTAATAATAGAATTATAGCCTAAGTAGGAAACTTATTAAGTATGGAATAGTATTTAGTATTCCTTTTACACATATGAATTTTGTTCGTCTATGTATCACAATTTTTTCTTATTCAACTATTGTTTTTGTCTTAAGGTATGTATTCATTATATAATTTTTAAAAATTAATTATTTTAATTTAATCTCCATTAAGTATTATTTAAACTTTGATTTACTATTATATGGAGTATAATTGCTATTATATTTAGTTTCTAATTAAGTGAATCACCCACAAAGAAAGTTGAATTTCTTAAATACATGAAAGTAACAATTTATCAAAATTACGTTTGTTGTGAATTCTTTTTTCCATCTTAGGATTATTATATATTAGCTCATTAAGGATTTGTATGGCATTAATCTTAGTTCACATATACGATACATGCACAATGGGCATCAAAGTTATTACGAACGATTTTAATTTTATGATAAGCACAATATTAGGTCGTTTCAAATAATAATATTAATGAGATAGACTAAAAATAAATTTCTTAATATATCTATATCTATAATCTATAATCTATAATCTATATCTATAATTTATAATCTATAATTTATAATCTATATCTATAATTTATAATCTATAATCTATATCTATAATCTATCGATAATCTATAATCTATAATATATTAAAAATATGAAGGGGCTTAGAAATATTGTTTGAACTTTTTGCGCATATTAAAAGTCTTTGCTTTAGATAAAATCATCTTTTTACTATTTTTTTTCATATTTAATGAGTTAAAAAAATGTTACAAGTGCATAATTATTGTTGGAATAAATCATATGTCATTATTAATTTGCATATGACTTGATGTCTTTAAATTTAGCTCTAACATATTATCAAAGAAAGGATAAAAAATATTGAGTAGCCATTTTTTTTGTTTTCCCAAGCTATCCCCACAGCCGGCAACCGTGAGACTAATCCTCTGTTCCTCTGTCAGCACATTAAGCGGTAGGTAACTGGCCACAAAGTTTGCTCCATTCGCCAGAGGCGGGGATCAAACCCCTGACTTCTTATTTAAGGGACATGGCGCTGAACCACCATGCCAACTCTAGTGGTTGTTGAGTAGCCATTTGACATTAAATATTTGGGTGAGATAAATTTCAATCTAGGAATGAAAAATACTTAAATCATGTGATGAACTTTTTTCTAACATGTCACATTATGGCGAAAAAAAAATTGTGAAATATATTTTAATAATTGTATGAGCCATGCAACTTCTTTTGATTCAAATATATGAAAGTGGTGTGGAAAAAAAGGAGTTTACTAGCCTAATAAAATATGAGATATGTGGCTAGTTGCACTTGGCCTGAAATTGTGTAAAAGTACTTAAGCATGTTATACAAGCAAATCAGGTATATTTACTTGTAAAAAAAGGTGATGCTTGTTTTATTGAAATAAATCTTGTTGTACTTAAAAGTGTTTTTGATGCAAAATGAAAAAAATAATGCTATTTGTTGAAATAAAAAAATAAATTATTATTTGTTAAGTCTATTGTGGCGGATGATGAGGACTCACTGCTGCACCCACTGCTTCACCCACTGCTACAAGATCTGACAGCTAAATATACTCTGAATCTCGCTCTTCTGAACCTATGGTGGGGAAAACACCATAGCGCGAATGCGTTAGTACAAAGAATGTACCGAATATGCAAGGATAGGGTAAGGTGAAGTATAAGGCTTATGCATAAACATAACAATCTGAATAATATGTATTCGCTGGAATAATCATATATAGAAACTCTGCAGTTACCAATTTTAAAACATGTCTGATCAACAATACACACATGGATACATAAAGTACAACTGAAATCATCATGACACCGAATGTTACATTTTGAATGCTGACACCTGAAAATAATAATACTGACAATAAGATACTGAGTATCTGAAGCTACTAGAGCTGACATCTGTACTTATCCATACTGAGAAATCGAATAATTGATATTACTGATATTTGATATTCAAATTCACCAATTCTGAACACTGAACAACTGAATCTGAGATCAACCCTCATCTAGCATGAAGTCTCTAGAACACTGAACAACTGAATCTGAGATCAACCCTCATCTAGCAAGAAGTCTCTAGAACACTGAACAACTGAAGCTGAGATTAACCCTCATCTAGCAGGAAGTCTCTATACTCAACGATAATGATAATGGGCAAATAAGTTCGAAAGCAACCCTCATCTCGCAGGAAGTCTATCTAATCAATGATAATGATAGCAATACTAGGAGGCCTGTATCTAACAGCCTCAACTTCTGCACATTAACTGAGTTTTTTTCTGAGACTGTTACTGAAACTGTGGGAGTGATCATTTAACCGACATGCCCCACTTACCACAAGTGGGATCTAACCTGTACCCCAGCTTGAAGGGTGTCAATACCGCGCCACCAGTAAAGACAACTGCATAGGACCCTCTACTATCAGGACCTCAAATGAGAATGGTGGGACCCTCTACTCGCAGGACAACCACCTTATCTAACCCTCTACTCGCAGGATAGATGTCTCAACCTACGCTGGCGATGTAGTTCTAGAGCATAAGGATTGCTACCAGGAATCAAACCCTCTACTCGCAGGAATGTTCCCATCCTTAGCTCGCTCGATGCTGAATCCTAATCCCAACTGAAAGACATTTAACTGGTTCTTAACTGTACTCAACTGAACTGTATCTGTTCTTACATTATGGTACTTTATCAATATGACAGAGTTCGCTTGATTCCATTCTCTGACGTAGTATTTCTAAATGCCACTTACTTTTAAGATAAGCTTACTATCTCACAAAATATATAGAGGTCTGTAACGGAGTGAATTGATATGTAAGATTTCAGAGCTTCATGGCCTGAGTATTTGATAAAGAATGATTTTCGAGATTACTGAGTTTTCCTCAAGTTTTGAAACTAACCGGGAGTTCATTGTTCATCGCTCGATTGAGATTACCGTGAAACTGACTCGGCTCTAGACCAGCAGACTATTTCAAGCATACGTACCCCCAGCACACAATAGCATAAAGTAACACAAGATAGATAAATCATACACAATATGTCCATACGCAACACATAATTGAGGACTTCACACTTAGCAAATCAAATAGCCTCATTTCTTCATATAAGCATCCAATCGAACACGTGGGGAGCATGCTTTGGATCCACAACAAATACTACTCACAAACATCATAGTTACCTCAATAATTCATCATGGCATTCCATCATACACCCACAATACACCATAAATTCAAGAAAATCAACTATCCATAGGAACAAAGCATTAATTTATCTTTTAAGACCTAATGAACCACAATGCATAGTTTCCTTTTCTCTTAATATTTTGTCAAACATATGGTAGACATAAGTTAAGCATATGGATATGGCATGAAATCATAATTTGGATAACAAACATGTCAAATACTTAATTTTAATTCTTCTTCACATAGGTATTTTAGCAATCACCTTACATGCACCATTTAGGGCATAGGTTTAATGCTCAATTTCATGCACCACAACACCATCATCCTTCAACTTCAACATCCACATTTCTCAATTAACAATCCAACTCACATTTAGAAAATATTTTACATATCAATCATTAGTAGGAATATATAATTCCCAATAACAATTATCAAGTCATAACAAGGAAATAATGAAATAATAGTATAAATCAAGGCTTAACAATTTAAATCATCATATATTCATAATCAATTAATTTTGGACCTATTATGTTATAAAAATAAAATCTCTAGTCTCTTAGGTATTTTCACAAATACCTTACATGCACTTCTTAGGCATAGGTGGATTCATCAAGATTACAAGTATTCAATCACCCATTTCATATATTTATACATCACACACCACCATAGTTTCCACAAACATACAAGGATCCCTTCTTGGATATCATCAACTTCAACAACATAATCACCAACCATCACACAATTACTACACACATATACTTCAACCAACACACATAATCATCCCACACATATATCTCAACCATCATGTGAATACTACACACCTACACAATAAAAATTTAGAAAGTATAATCATATATATATATATATGTACACATGTATCTTGAGCCTTTGAAAAAGGATTTGTGGACTCTATGGACGAAAGGAGCCCATAGATAAACACTTGCATACCTTAGATATCGTGTCCGGAAGAGATTGACGGAAGTAATTCGTGAAGCGAAGCCTTGAATCGATTTTCCCCCAATTGGAACCCTAACCCTAACTCCTCTTCTTCTATATATATATATGCATATATTTTGAGAGAGAGATATAAGAGAAATGAGAGAAAAATAATACAAGTTCTCAGCTGAATGGGGTATTTATAGAGGTTTAAAAGAGTGGTGAAAGACCAAAATGCCCCTAAGAAATAAATAAAACCCGAATCTATCCTTCAGTGATCTATTCGATAGGCTGAAGTAAATTGGCCATAACTTTTTACTCCAATGTCCAAATTGGATAAAACCAATTTTATTGGAAAGAAGACTCTCAGGGCTTTCCGTTGATATATAGCAGCTCACACTGTTCATTATGTAGAAGGAGTTATGATCGTTTGAAGTTGAAAAAAAAATTGCCTGGCTGCAGTATTTTTTTCTGCATATTTTACTGTTCACAGTTCGATCGGAATGGTCGTAGTTTGATCGAAATGGTCGTAACTCATCGCTCGAGTGTTTGTTTTGGGTGATCCACATATCGTTGGAAAGATTATTCGATGCTCTATGAAATGGTGGGTTGAAATCCAAGAAATGACACACAGAAAAATTCTCGAAGATAGGATCCAATACGTTTACGCACAAAATTTCGACAAAAAATTTTCTGGGGTATTACATATGCTCAACACTTAACTCTTCTCTTCATTTGGTAAGTGATGCAACTAATGTAAATCTTAGCTTCAAAGGGATTGAGGCAAGCATAACTTGCCATTGTGTGAAAAATGGCATCTAGGGTTTATAATATTGCATTGTGCGAAAGAACCCAGGGCTTTGCTCAAGAAAACAACTCCATGCGATTCTAAAACAAAAATGGATAGATAATCAAGACTAAAACTGAGCTGGAGGTTATATTCTGAGCTGACGACATGTTTGATAAGTTATCACACATGTGATGGCTTATCAAACTATGTTGTCACAAGCTGGGAAAAATAGGCATATTCTATTTAAGGTTGATGATATGCTTGATAAGATATCACGAATGTGACGGCTTATCAGACTATGTCATCACAAGTTAGGAAAAGTAAGTCTATTTTGTTTAAGGCCGATGGCAAGCTTGATAAGCTATCACATTTGTGATGACTTATAAGAACATGTCGTCATAACTTTGCTCTAATATAATTGTGAACCTCTTTTGAGGGATGTGGAATTATAATGACTGAAATTCTTGAGTTTTATGATCATGAGTGCTAAATAATTGCTTTCTTTTGCTATAGGTCTTATAATGGCACCCAAAGAAAAGAGCACCAAACCTACAAAGAAAGTGACAAAGGGGAGTGTACCTCAGAGACTCGTCGATGAGGGATCCAATTATGAGAAGGAGGAGCCACTGCTCAAGAAGAAAAGGAAAATAAAAGCTTGAAAGAGCCTTTTATACTTCCACCAGTTGAGGTGGAGGAGAGTGAAGAAAGTCATACTAAAGCAACACCACCACCCGATAGTATAACTTCTGAGCAGCCTGATTCTAAGCATTTTGAGTCTGGGGAGACTAAGTTAGAGCATGCTGATTTTAAGCAACCTAAATCTGAGGGACCATTATCTGAGTCCCCTTCTGTTGAGTAACAGGATGATGAAGAATATCCAATTCGGGGAACTATGGTTAAATACAAGAACCCCGAGGTTCGAGACAGTGCTAGGTGGCAAATTCCTAAGGCACATAAAATCTTCTATGATGGGCTTCTCAGAACTAAAAGAAGAACCGTTAAAAGGCCAATCTTTGAAGAAGAGAAGATCATCACTACTGGGTTGAGTAAATACCCTGAAGTGGAGTAGAAATTCTGAGACTATGACTTGGGATGGACCGCAAAAGGAGTAAGCTCATTTTTTCCTACACTAGTTTGGAATTTCTATGCAAACTATCAAGCTCAACTAGAGAACATTTGCAAAGAAGGAGAGAAATCAGCGGATCAACCTTTGTTGGATAAAATTCCAGTATGGGGTGTGATGGTGGATCTCTTAGAAAAAACAATCAACAAATTTCTTCAAGGCCCCGAATTCACTCCTCAGGCCACTTCACCTGCATTCTACACTCAGTTGAAGCATCATGCAAATCAACGGTATTGGTTAGCCACTCTCATAGCTGAAGGAAAACCTGAATGACTAACTAACCCGATTGAAAGAAATTTCAAGGCCTCTCTAACTCAAGAGGTAAGATTTTGGTGGGTGTAGTGTGTACCCATTTGATACCTACAGAGGGAGATAACATTATTAGAGATGATAGAGCAATATTGGTCGCAAGTTTTGTGGCTAAACTCAGTTTGAACTTTGGAGAGATCATTGCTAAGGAGATGAAAATTTGGGTCTCAAGACCCGATATGACATTTCCTTTCCCTTGTCTAATAATGAGGTTCTGTCAGGCAGCCAATGTACCTGAAGTTGCAGGATAGACAATGAATTACCTGCCAAGAAGACCCATAACCCCTTCCGATATGATAAAAATCAGCCGAGGATGACACTTGATAGAGAAGCAGGGGTTGAAACAGATCTGCCAATTATAGGTACTAGCTCTGTACCTAATATAGAGGTGCAAGATTCTGAACCTGTAGCACTGACATTCTCAGCAATAGTAGAATCAGTGCCTAGAAATGAAACAAATCCATCAGCAGTCGTTTCTACCATAGAAATTGCCTTCAAATCGATGAATTTCAGGAGAATGGAAAAATAATCCAAGTAATGTGAGGCTCAACTGCAAATTTTTGCCAAATAATTTGCCTCTGCAGTAGACAAGAGGATTAAAGTAATATTGAAGCCCTTTTGAGCCTTGCCCGGTTGGACTGATGAGTTAGAAAATCATTTCAATACACGGGTATGAGAAATATCAAGCTCAGACCTTGCATAATTTAGAGCAGCCCTGGATAAGGTAAAGCCAGATGTTGGGGTATTATAGCAACACCAACTTATGGTGTCGGCAGATTCGGCTATTGATGAGTCTGAAGGTGAAATCCCATTGTTAGATCTCACAGGGGAACCAATGAAAAAAAAGTGAGAAAAAGGGTAAAGGTAAGAGAGAGAGGCCTGATAGTGATGAAGAAAGAAAAGCATAGAAAAGGGCAAGAAAGAAAGCTGAAAAAAGAAGACGAGGAAGGCGATGGTCGAGTCCTTAGTTGATAATGAGAAATGGGAGGTAGCCATCTGATAAAGAGTCGTAGGTGCCTCAACTAGTAAGCCTCCAATAACTATTGGGCTAAATACGTCAGAACAGAGAGAGACTCCCAATGGAGATAAGGCAGCTGAGGATACAGCAGTAGGGTCAGGGAACCATAATCCCCGTGATTAATCAACTCCAAGTATCCCCTAACTCTTAGTTTAGTTTTTCTTTGATGTTAAGTTAAGGGCGTAGGGTGAGTTGTTGTAATATTTTATAGCTGACTAGGAGAAATACAAGTACCTGAGGCAGTTAACATGGTTTTGTTATTTTGTGAACACCCCTCAAATGGTCTAATTCTTTAACTGTGTGATTTGCATCTAATTATGACCACTGTGCATCTTTGTATGGTATTAGTTCTAGTGACTTGATAACCATTGCTAAACAATTGCATGAACTGAATGAGTAGCAACTTGTGATATACTTTTGTACCATATGCGTGTGAGATCTTACTTAGTTTTCTTTGTATGTTGAATCCAGAACTTGCCTAGTTAGTCTTACCTAGGTTGAAGGATAGGGGTTAGGAAAGGATCATAGGCCATTTTGATGTTAGCCCACTTTAGCCTAAATGACCTTCCCTGTATGCATAATATCCCTTGATCCATGTTTTGAGCCTGAATAGCCTATTTTTTTTATGACACCTATCACCGTCCCATTTATATCATAATGAACCTATTTTGGCCCTGGTCCTCCTTGGACATTGTGCACCTTGACTTAGAAAAATAGCCTAAGTTGAGGGTGGCTATCATAGGGGTGCATGATGTAAAATGAGTATTAAGAATGGTAGAATAAAAGAAAAAAAATAAAAAGCTGGGTGCGGTGGAAAAGAACAAGAAAAGAAAAGTTGTGAAAAAAAAGTGATTGTAGAAAGAACCACACCCATCCTGAATATGTGTGATCAAGAAAAGAGAAGAATAGAAAAAGGCTAATGAGTGAGACCCCAAAAGCTAGTGTAGTGTCAAGGAGGCTTAGTTACTTTAAATATCATCGAGTATCATACCAAACCCTAGCCTACATTACAAGTCAAAGAGAAGACCTATAGTGATCCTATCTGACCTATCTAGAAATCTTGGTAATGAAAATATTGGCAAGCCTATGGTATTCGGAATACAGTGATTGGAACCACATTTTGAGTGTGAGTGTCATTTGATTTTCCCCATGTGACATAGGTGATGTCTTATATAAGTGAAGTGGGACTTCTTTGTAGTGAGGGTACACTGGTTACATTGCTAAGTGCTAACTTGTTTAGATAGTATAGTCTTTGTGCATGCATGGCTATTGGTTCTGAATTGATGCCAAATCTTGATTCCTGTGTGTCACATTGTTGTTCTCCAATAACATACACAGTTTTTTTTAAAATTAATTAACCTTGGAGATGGTGAAGACGTTTTGAGATAATATGGATGGTTGTCTGTTGAATGTGCATTGTATCCTCTTGGTTGTGTTTTAGTTGCTTGAGGACAAGTAATTGTTTTAAGTTGAGGGTGTTGATGTGTGAGCAGATGCTAACACATTTGAGGATTTTAACTGAGAATAATTGCAAAGTCTTAAGAAACTTTTGTTGTTTTTGATTGTTTTCTCTTTGATATTGCCGTAAAAGTTGAGATACAAGAGAATCAGCAATTTTGGGAGCAAAAGAGTTGATTTCTGAACAAGTAGAGAAGGAAGAATAGCTAAAAACTTATTTGATAAGTCATCAGCATTGTGATAAGCTATCAAAGTTGTTGTCAGGCTTAGACAAAGAATGGCCTTTAGGTGGAATGTGTGACGACATCTGTGATAGGCCGCCAGAAGTGTGATAAGCCATCAGGCTTAGGTAAAGAATGGATTTTGAAGTGAAGAAGTGATGATATCTCTGATAAGTCATCACATGTCTGATAAGACATCAAGCCTCATCGTCAGTCCAAGGCAGAGATTATCAAAGTAAAGAGGAACTGACGATATTCCTGATAAGCCGTCAGACACCTGATAAGCTATCACGCACGTCGTCACCTGTCCAAGAAAATACTGTGATCTATGATTTTGTTTCCATAATTAGACTGAAGTTTATAAAGCATATGTTAGGGTTTTCATTCATCATCTTAGACATCTGGAACTCACATTTTGAGCATTTTTTCTCTATTTTCTGACTTTAATTCTTTAGAGAGATTATTACAGTTATTTTGAGATTTTCTACTGGATCAAATCTGAGAAACACTCATTGCTATTCATATTGCTGTAAGATCATCTATATAAGTATGAATTCAACTTGTTGTCTTGCTTATTTTATTATGAGTAACTAAGTTCCATTAACCCGAGTTGTGGGATCTATGGGTTTGGGTTTGTAACGTAACTAAGTGTTCATGATTCTAACGATGGTAGGAACTTCTTGTTAATTCCATTATTTTACATGCTAACTATTGGTTGCAAACAATAGACTTTTCTTACAGTTGATTTGATTGAGATAAAAAATCAACCCTAGTAAGAAGTGAATTATCAACAGGGACGTAGAAACATTAAACTTCTATTTAATAATTAATGTTTTAACAAGATTAACTAACTTGGGATAACATCCTCCTATGAAATATAAATTCCCTAAGTTCAAGAGAATTAGGTCATTAAATGTCTAAATAGGTTGAGAAATATTTAGACATAACTTCGACAAGGATAGTCTATTGTTCCTACCTACCACAAGAATCTTAAACTGTTACTAGCGTCTGTCAAATCCCAATACCCCTAGTGAACATATCTCTGGTTTTCCTTATCATATTGATTTCAAACACTGAACTGAGAAGTAATTATTTGTTACACTTCCAAAAAAACCCATTCATAGGAAACTGGTAACTATCAATTGATTAAGCCGCAGATAACTCAAATTCACACCTATTTCCTCTGGGATTCAACCCCAACCTAGTTGGGTCATATATTAACAATAATCGCTTACATTCTCGTAAGAGAGGTGTATTTTGAGCGTTATCATCTATCACGCAAGTCTTGTCTTATTGGTGGGAAAAAGAATCAGTTTAAGATGGGGAAAAGACATAACAAGAAGTTCAGATATTCAGAGAAAGGTGGGGTCATCAAAATAGCGGTAGACATGGGAGACAGTGGGCTAAAGAAGGGATCAAGGGAAATTTAAGTTCATACCCATTGGCTTAAGCCCCTTACCCAAAGTCATTTGTGATTATTATTTTTAAAAGGGTGTAAGTCTTAGGGAAGAGGGTGCCTAATATTAGTCTAGTAGAGCCAGGTTAGTCCCTCCCTATCCTTCTTGTCGATTATGTGGTTAGTGGCATCATAGATTTTACTGTGAGGGAAAGAATCGATGCTTCAAGTATAGTCAGCTAGATCATATGCAGTGGTATTGTCCTTCAGTCAGTGTTTCTATTGGACCCAATAAGATTTTAGTTGCTATGTCTTGGGTTTTTGAATGAAGGGGTGCTACTTTTGATACCGACACTGGTCGGAGTTATCTATATACTCTTGATACCCTCCCAGAGTCTGAGGGTATTGTTTTTCCCATAAACTGAGGGTATTGCTTTCCCTATAATGTGTATTTTTTTCTTAATCTGAGGTCTATTCTCTCTTATATGACCTCTTATGTGACTGGTCACTTTGGTTTTTATCCTGATTGTATCCCGGATCCTTTTTCTGTATCCACCCTAGTAGGTGACTCCATTGTGGCTAAAGGGGTCTATAGGGGTTATGTGATATCGGTACATGGTAGGAAAACCTTGATGGACCTAACAGAGTTGGACATGATAGATTTTGATGTGATTTTATGGATGGATTGGTTGCATTTATGCTATGTGTCTCTGGATTATCGGACCCATAGGATCAATCTCCATTTTCCAAATGAGTCGGTGATTGAATAGGAAGGTAGTCCCCTAGTTCCTAAGGAAAGGTTGATTTCATGTCTTAGAACCCAAAAATTGATAAAGGATGCTTCTACCACTAGTGCATTCTAAGGATTTTAGATTTAAAGGTCCTTCTTTGCAGTCTGTCCCTGTGGTCTGTGAATTTTGCAAGGTTTTCCCTGATGATCTTTCTAGCGTTCCTCTTAATTGGAAAATTAATTTTTGGGATTGATCTGCTTTCGAACACTCGTCCTATCTCTACCCCTTCTTATGGAATGGCTTTGGCTGAGTTGAAAAAATTTAAGGAGTAGTTGCTGAAAAATCTTCTTGGTAAGAGTTTGTCTGACCTAGCATTTCTCCATGGGTGCTTTTGTTCTTTGTGTGTAATAAGGATGGTTTTCTCTGGATATGTATAAGTTAATGGCGGGTGAATAAGGAATTTACGGTGACCCCCTTGTGGGGTGGACTATATGCATTTTATGCGGGGCACTCTGTTAGTGGTGCATGATGGTTAATAGACACTAAGTTTGAACCTTAGATATTGATTTTAGTGAAAGGAGTATGTAAGCTCGAAGATAGCAATGTGGGATTTATGGGAGTAAATTAGTGGGCTTTACAGGGTGTGCAGAAGAGGTGAGGCTGATGATTTAGAGAGTAATGGAGTGGGAAAGTTATGATAAATAGGCCAGCATTCCAAGTTGAACTAATAAATTGGGGGGATAAGTCATTTGATAGATTATGGGATGGAGTTTGTAAGAATATATTGAACCCCAGGTAGCATCTGGATAGATGAGGTTGTAAGTATAAGAGAACCTAGTGTCCGTATTACATGACCTTGTGATACCCCTTAGACCAGAGTGTTGTGCAGCTGTAATAAGATGGAGATCGAGGGACAATCTTAAATTTTCTCCAAGCGATGGGCTTCAAGGGAGAGTCAGGGAGAATTTACTCTTATTCTAGCGATTCGCTCCTATTTCAATTAAGAGGGCACTATATTAGTGATGTACATATTCTAATAGTACTTATGCCTAAGGCCTGCATTCTACATGTTATGAATATCTATACTTCTGCCCTGTAACCAAAGGAAAAAATGGTTCTCGGGAATTCGAGCTTCCAAGTGTTCAAGATCTATGTCATGAATCCTATAATTCATATATTTATGTCTCACGTTATACCTAGTTCCAAGAAATAGTGGTTTCAAGCAAAAATCCTTGCCTTGTTCCCTGAATATGGATCTCAACTTTATGTTATATTACCCGTGATATGTGCAGTTGAGTTTCTCCCGGTGCCCACTCTGAAGGATTCATGCTATGGTATGTTTATGTTGGAACAACCCTCTATTTATAACCTAGGTGGTTGCTACAAAGTACTTCGTGCCTATTGTACTATTTCTCATTTTGCGGGTCTCACCTGGAGTAGTACAACAAATAGGAGTTGTAATTGAGAAGTAACCTCTCTTATTCTTAATGCATGTTCTCTAAGTTCCTCAGTGACCCTTTTTATGTTAGGATGGTAGTGGCTATTGAAACATAGTAATGTTTGGATAAGAGAGTAGATGTTCTTTGTTGTAATATCTTGGGGCGAATACTTATGCAAAGGTTGTAGATAAGGTTGGAAGAGTAATATGAACCTTTATTATGTGAAATAGTTAAAAAGAAGAGATGTGGTGAAATCCATTATTATAATGATTGAAGTTTCTAGTTTTGGGAGGTAGATCCATAAGGTGGGGCTAGAAAGGCAGGCCTGAACGCTGCAATTGATAGATATACAAAACCATTGTGTTATGTGGTTAGTACTCCTGGATTGAGACCTAAGATTAGCTGATTATTTTGATAAGATCGAGTAGTACTATTGGAGTGGTGTAGGGTCCCATGGCTTACACTAGCACCTTTAACTTTGAGTTAGGCTTTAACATGGGAGAGATATGCAGTTATGCTCAAACCCTTATAGTTTTGTGTTCACGGGGGAGTTAGGAGGTTGAAATAGAGTATTGTATTCATAGTTGAAAGTTTAGTTAAGAGTGTGGTCATATATAAGGGTTATTAGATGTATTGTTTGGGAGGAAGGATCTATGTGGGGAGCTAGAGAGGACATAAAATCCAAGTATCCATTCTTATTCCCCATCCCTGATAATCGTGCCTGAGGTATGTGTTATTCTTAACTCTTATTTTTTGACTTTGTTAAAGAAAAGTGTGGTTATTAGTTTTGTTAAAATCATGCATGTAATTTCCTTAACCTATCATTTGAGGATGAATGATCCAAGTGGGGGAGAATTAAAATACCCCAGTTTTTGGCCCTTGAAATTTTTTTGAATTCTGAGCTTTTTACCCTGGCAATGACTCACCTGACAAGTCATAATGTGTCTTTATGGGTCATAGGACCCAGTCGTAATGAGCCTAAAAGGATTTTCCTAAGTTACTGCTTTGATAATGACTAGACTTAATGAGTCATATAGACTCCTAACAAGTCGTAAGAAGGATATTTTGTAATCTGTCAAGTGTTCACCCAATTGGGTTCTACTCTGACTACGACTTGGACCGTATGAGTTGTAGGGTCATATGATGAGTCTGCTAATAGAGTTGTAAAGACAACAGTAGGTAGGGGACCTGGAGAATATTTTAGTTATAACTCATGGTTACGAGTCGTAAGGTGTGGTTACGAGTCGATGAGTGTGGTTACGAGTCAATGGGTGACTCATAGTCAAGGGCGACACTTTTTAGTTCTTAAGTTGAGGGCACTTTGGAAACTTCCCACTTTAACCCTTTTGACCCCACAACTTAAAACCAACTTTGCGACACATTTCAGTCCTGTATGATTAATTATTTAGAGATCTTTTGACCTATGGGTTCGAGTCCCAGTTGGTTGAGTAGATAACTTCGCATGATGATATTAGCTTGCAAGCGAGGTTGGTATGACGATACCAACGGGATGCCTTGGTGCGTAATTGGTTTAATGAAAATGGGAATATATGTTAAATATTTTAGTTGGTCTTAAAAAAGAATTATGTGTCTAACCGTAGAAGGTGGAGGTCTCGAGAGAACTGACATTGGAAATCGCAATAGCCAATATGGGGGTCGTTATGGCTTGAGGTTTTGAGTCCCCTTACTAAGACCAGGTGGTTCGAGTCCACCTTATTGTTATCATTATGATTGGAGGGTTCGAGTCCCCCATATCATATTTTATGATCTAGTACTTAAGTCACCTTTATATATGATTGGAGCGTTCGAGTCCCCCGTGCATATATGTATGATCTTTCTCCATTTCACGTGGCTACGCGTACTAGGACCCGACCAGGGGGTGAGAACTTAGGACCATATAGGCCATAGGTACTATTATTATGATGGTTAAGCTACACTACCCAGGTTAAGATTTTCAAAGGTTCATGTTAAGCCTTGTTCCGTATCCCGGTATGTGATATATATATATGCAATCGATTATGTGAATTGGATTTTGAATGAGTTTGAAACTGTTGATCATGGTATTATGTTACCCTTATCCTTAAGTTACATGTTAGCATTCACCTTGCTAACCATCTTCGGATGTTGTATCTCCACGCAATGCAGGAATTGTCCATACTTCTACTTCTCCTGCATAGTGATTCAGATTTGGGGTCAGTTCATGCATTGACATTGAAGTGGTGAGATTCCATACATCGGAAGTCTACATTTCATGTTTTGATCTCCAAGGTCTTAGATTCTTTTAGATGAGTTTTGGATATAGTCGGGGGTATGTGTCGTGACCTTATTGGTATTTTGTTTTGGTACCTTGTTTAGAAAGCTTTATTGGATTACTGTAGATTTGGGTGATGTTGGTCTGTTGTTGGTTATTAATTATAAAAGTGTCTTTTATTCTCTGATTTTATCTTGTTATATGTTCGAAATTCATCCGACAAGGGTGATATTATGGTGGTTGGTCAGGTGTGAGGAGGTGATCTTTCGTCCCTGACGGACTTGAGATACCCGTCATGACCAGGCCCCGGTTCGGGTCAAGATAGCCTAATACATCGCCAGGCCCCTCTTGGCGTCATCTTTTACTTTGGCACCTCAAATAGACATTGTTCACTTTTGGAACCTCAAGTAGCGTATGGGCGTGTCATTTTTACAACATTTGCAGAGTTAGTATGGTGCATGTATTACACCTACATAAGGCATGTAGAATCCCCTTTTCAGCTGGTATGGTGTCCAAATTATCCCACAAATAATATATTAACTCATCTATATTAATTTATACCTTCTTCCTCTTTTTCATCCACCATTTTTGTCAATCTTAAGCTTATTTACTGGTGAAAATTATTGGGAGAGATTTAAAAATTAGATACACATTTAGGGTTTTATACTCTCTCATATGAATCAAATCTAACGACAATTTGATCTACTGTGATTGAGGCATTGCTTGTTTGAAATTTTTCCTGCATTGCATTGATATGTTATTTAATTACAGGATTCTAAAACTATTTCTTGTTTTCGTTACATGTTCAAGGTTTCTAAATAATATTCAATTTAATAAGTTTAGTTGGGTGAATAATAACTAAACTGAATCTAAAATAAAGATTTAACTGGTCATATAATTTACAAAAATCCACTCATATAAATAATATTGACATCATTCATTAATTTGATTTAGTATCAAATGAGGTAAGTTTTTTTTCTTCCAGGGGAATAATCTAAAATAAATTGAAACAAAAAACACCACCAAACTTTTTTGTTGTCACATTTCATGTGCTAAATGTAATACCCCAGGTTTTGAACTCTGAATTTTTCTCAGAAATTGTGCTAACTGCTCAGGGTACGACTTAGATGATGAATTATGAAGACTCATCATGAGTCATATAGAGCTAATCATGGTCTGACCAGTAAGGTTTCCCTAATTTTCTGGCATAGTCACGACTGGGACCATATGATTCATAAGGTAATGTCGTGAGTTGTAGTGAGGGACTCGTGATCTTAGCAGTGAAATGGCCCAAGGTTGTTGTCTTGGTAATGACTAGATTTCATAAGTTGTAGGGTAAGGTCATGAGTCGTAGGATGTGACTCGTGACCATACCAGAAAGGATGCCCTGAATTTTTTCCCAGGCTATGAGTCTAGGTGATGAATCATGCCCAGTGATCACGAGTCGTCACATAACCCATAGTGACTAAGAGTTATAATTCCTGCACAATTTTATTAAGGGCGTTGTGGTCTTTTTCTCTTACCCTACTACTATTCCATGACATAAAACATTCCCTTAGCCCGATTTCCACCTATTAAACATAACATAAATACTCTCTTCTCTCTCAAATTCCCAAGTCAAGAACAAAGCTAGAGTTTCTAAAGGATGGTCATCTAGGCTCAAAGGGTGGTTTCTTCTCCAAATTCTTCGAGTTTTCAATCATGTATCTCTTTCCTAACTTGGTTTTTATATAAAATCATGTGTTTAATCATGGTTTATGTGAATTAAATTATTTGGTTTTGAATAATTGGTTGAGGGTTTTAAATAACTATTACTTGTTTTGTTTTCCCATGGTTTTGGAATTTGTTAATCATACTTTATCTCATGGGTTGGAACTAAATTTGTGCATGGGTATGGTGAATGGGAAGGGGGTAATGGCATTCCCCTAAAATGATTGAAATTGGTATTAACCTCAACCCTCTCTGTAAATTGGTTTTGGAACATAAAAATATTCATGTTTTAAGCCACTTTTGAACTATTGCATTGCCTAAAAGGTTAATGGAACATAAATGATTTTATAAGGCCTTGGCGGCCGTGGTATGGTTTTTAAATTAGAACTTGGGGGTCGTGGATTCCCCTAGGTTTATGGATAATTGGAATGACGTAATTCTATAAGTTTGCAAGCATATTAGTATGCCGATACAATTTGGTAATGCCTTATAGGAAGATTTCTTGGTTAAATGGAATGGGTTATGTGTAAAAGTTTTAATTGGGATTAAGGGGGTTGTTATCACGATCCGAGGCTACCCCTAGAGACAACAATAGTGCATACGGCCACAAGTGTAATACCTCAAACTTTCCTAACTTAAATTCATCCCAAAAATGTCAAGAGTTAGCTTCTAAAGTGAATGACCATTATTACGTGTGGCCCTTCTCGATATTGGCGCATCCCGGAGAGGGCTAATTTCTCATTCGTCAATTTGAAGAGGTCCAGCGCGATAATGGCGCATCGCGCCATGTGCCAAAATGGCATTCCAAAGAGGCACCGCGATGGCTCCGCATCGCTGAGTCTACCCAGTTTCCATTTGTCAATTTCCAGTGAGCCACCGCGATAGTGGCGCGTTGCGGTGGCCACTCAGTTTGGAAAAATATGCTTGTTTTTGTTAGTTTAATTATTAAAAAGGGGTACTTTAGTCATTCTTCCAGCCCCTAATCCGTCTTAAACAGTGAATTAAACCCCTTCAAAGAACTTTACATCCACTTTTCATCAAATCTCTTTCAAGCAAAACCCTAGTTCATCAAACTTTCTTCCCAAGGAATCCAAATTCCTCCATTTATTTCTTCAAATAAATTCATGATTGAGGATTCCCAACACAAAGGCTCTAAGAATTTATCATCAAAGCATCAATAGGTATCCAAGATTCAAGTTTTTCATCAAAGATCACCAATTAAGGTATGTGGGGTTATCAACAAGGATACTCCTTTCATCCTTGTGCCCAAAACTTATTTTAATCACGAATTTACTGAATTTTATATAAGTTTTCATGAAATTGAAGTTAGGGTTTATACCCATTAATGTTGTTTACAAGCTTATGAGATTTTCAATGATTTAGAAATTGAATTACATGATTATGTTCATATTTTCATGCATATTGCTGAAATTTCCAGATTTTAAGTTGAATTATGAATGTTTACATTACCAAGCATGAATATTATGATATTTTAACATGAGATTGAAGCATTGATTATTTTCCCAAGATTGATTTTATGATTCTAAGAAAGATGATGCTTTAAGCATCTTATGAGCAGATTATTTATAGTTTTTTTGAGTAAAGCTTTGATATTTCGATCACTGATTTAGCTTTGGAATCCGCTTTGCAGATTATTATAGTTTACAGAACTCAGATTAGCTTTATTTATAGATTTACTCATATAAATACATAATTGGTTTTCCATATGAACCCTTATGATACCTTTTAAAAGTGGATTTCCAATGTTTTGAGCATACAGATATAAGAGGGAGTAGTATTTAGCACCGAGCGAAAAGTGTGGGATTAGTGTGACTTATCTTCCACAGAACTACGTAGCTAACGTAGGTATAGATTATCAGGTTTTCTAATTTCTATATGGTTGACAATTTTTTCTTGTGATCGATCACCTGGATTAGGTTATAATCCCTAGCAAGAATATGACACCTCTCCCTAACGTGAGGTTTCTTCCTTAGGAGGTTAAGTCATTGGACTCCATGTAGCTCGCATGGTTTATGTCGGTTAAGAGAACCTCCCTAACAGTAAAGATTTTTAGAATAAGTTTTCAGATTTCACTTAGCCTATATAAATTGACAATAAGAACAAAATACAGATTTCAGAACTAAGTATTGTGACTCATAAGAATTGTATTGCATGCTTTACTATTCATGATTTATGATCTTCAGGTTTCAAATTTACTCAAGCCTATGTGAGTCATTTACATTTAGCATGCATGATTTTTTAAACTGTGATGACATTGTTTACTTATTGCATTCACCCTCATATACTCAGTACATCCTCAAAGTACTGATCCACATATACGTCTATGTGCTACATTGCCTCATAATATAGATTCAGGTGCTCAGCTACAGCAGCGCGAGTGATTTTCGAGTATCTCATCTATATCTCTGTAGTTGGTGAGTCCTTATAGTTTGGGGACTTAGCTATTCATGTTTTCAGTTTATTAATAGATGTTTTCGTATTTATTTCATACAGTTTGAGTTAGCTGGGGCCTATCCCAGTGACTTTCTAGATTTAGTCAGTAGAGGCTTGTCGGACTACTAGATTTAGTTTTAGATTTTAGTTACAGTATTCAGATTTTCAGTATTTGCTTTATCAAACATTTGAGATTAGTATGATTCATATATACCCAGATAATTCAGACAGTTTTCGCATTTATTATGTTTTTTCATTCATACCTTCCCAAATTTGAGATTTAGATTTAGAAAAGGCAGCCAGGGTTAGCTCAGAACTACTTGTAGTTTGGAATACCATGTGGCATCCCAGGAATCAAATTTTGGGGTGTTACAAACTTTGTATCAGAGCCTAAGGTTTAGAGAGTCCTAGGGAGTCAGACAAGTAGCGTTATGTAGATTCTTGATCATCGGTGTGTAGTGCACCACATCTATGAGCAAGAGGCTATGGAGCATTGTAGGAAATCATCTCTTCTATCATGATCTATTGTGCATTTAGTATCTCTATCTGCTGCTAACTCATGCTTTCACGTGACAGAAAATGCCTCCTCATCGAGCTAACGCATGTAAAAATAATAACCTGCCACCTTATCCCGCAGATCCTTTGAATGAGAATGTGTCACATACAGAGTTTTGGGCTACCTTTTAGGGGCTAGCCCAAGCTATGACAGTTGATGTTTAGGGTAATTTTTAGGATGCAGCCCTACCTCAGCAAGATAGTGACTTAGCCGCAGGCAAAATTGGAGATTTTGTGAGGAGGTACCCGTTGGAGTATTTTAGGTCAAAGGCAGGTGAGGACCCACAGTTTTATCTAGATGAGGTAAAGAAGATCACCCGAATTATGCATGTTTCTGAAGAAGAGTGTGTAGAATTGGCATCCTATAGGCTGAAGGATGTTTCTTATGATTGGGTAGTGATGTGGAAGAAGATTCCATGGGAGAATACAACTCCCATGACTTGGCAAATTTTTTAGGATGCGTTCCTAGACTAGTTATTCCCACGTGAGATGAGGGAAGCTAAGATAGAAGAGTTCATAAACCTGAGGTAATGCTCAATGATAGTTAAGGAGTATTTCCTCAAATTCAACCAGTTGTCTAAGTATGCCCCTAATCAGATGGATGATCCTAGGTCAAGCATGAGTAAGTTTGTGACCGGTGTGTTTGGGTTGGTAGTTAAGGAGTGTAGGAATTTTATGCTCATTGGAGATATGGATCTCCCTATATTGATGATGCATGCCCAGCAAATTGAGGTAGAAAAGATAAGGGAAAGAGAGAGAGTAAATAAGAAGGATAGAATAGGGCAGTTTGATTATGGTTAGAATAGTTCTAGAGGAGGAAATCATTCACAGTTTCAGAATCATTCATCTATGCCTGCACTTTCTTCAACCAGTGCTTCGGCACCCAGAAATAGACAAGAATAGTGGGTTAAGTCCTTTATGTCCAGATCTCAAAATAGTATAAGTGGTAGTCCCAGCTATCCTCAGTGTGCTAGGTATGGTAAAAATCATCTTGGTCAGTGTTTAGCTGGACGGAGGGGTTTTTATAGTTGTGGCTAGTTGGGTCATAGAATCAAAGAGTTCCCACATGCTTGACAGGGAAATTAGGATGTTCATCCTCAGACTCAGGCTACTAGTGCACCATCTCCTTTAGGTTGCCCAGCTCCTTCTCAGGGTGCATCATCCAATACCGGTGGCGGTCAGTGCTAGAATTGGTTTTATTCCTTACCATCCCACCAGTAGCAGGAGGCTTCTCTAGACGTTGTTACCGGTATGCTTTATGTCTTCTATTTTGATATTTATCTGTTGTTAGACCCTGGGTTGAGTTTTTCTTATATGAACCCGCTAGTTGCTGGGAATTTTGAGATAAATCCTAAAAATATCCCTGAGCCCTTCTTGGTTTCTACTCCAGTAGGTGAGTCAATTATTTCTAAGCAAATCTATAAGAAGTGTCCTAGCATTGTCCTTCATAAATTCATATTAGCAGACTTAATAGAGTTAGATATGGTTGATTTTGATCTTATCCTTAGTATGGATTGGCTCTATTCCTATTATGCCTCTATAGATTCTCGCACCTGTGAGGTGAATTTTTAGTTCCCAGATGAGCTAGTCTTCGAGTGGTCAGGTAATTCAGTGTCTCCCAAGAGTCATTTCATATTTTATCTTAAGGCCAGAAAGTTGATATCCAAAGGTTACATTTATCACCTAGTTTGAGTCAAAGACATTAAGTCTGAGACTCTTAACACTTCAGTCTGTTTGAGTGGTCAATGAATTTCCTAAATTTTTTCCAGAAGATCTCCTAAGGGTACCTCCCAATAGGGAAATAAAATTTGGTATTGACTTCTTTCCAGATACTTAGCTTATTTCTATCCCTCCATATCGTATAGCTCTCCCAGAGCTTAAGAAGATGAAAGAGTAACTCAAAGATCTTTTAGATAAAGGTTTCATAAGGCCTAGCGTTTCATAAGGCTAAGATCAGTAGACTTTCTAGGTCATATTGTTTTCGCCGATGGCATTAGAGTTGATCCCCAAAAGTCAGAAGCCATAAAAAATTGGCCTAGACCTATCTCTTCATGAGACAATAGAAGTTTCTTGGGTCTAGTTGGTTATTAAAGACGTTTTGTTGAGGGTTTCTTATGTATTGCATCCCCTATGTCTAGATTGACCTAAAATAAAGTTAATTTCCAATGGTCAGATTCTTGCGAGAAGCGTTTTTAAGAGTTGAAGACCCGACTCACCACAACCCCAGTCTTAGCGTTACCCGATGGTACAGATGGTTTTGTGGTGTATTACGATGTATCTAGAGTTGGTTTGGGTTGTGCATTGATGCAAAAAGGTAAGGTTATGGCCTATGCCTCTAGACAGCTTAAGCCTCATGAAAGAAATTACCCAACCCATGACCTTGAATTAGTTGTTGTGGTATTTGCGATGAAAATCTGGAGACACTATCTGTATGGTGTACATGTTGATGTGTCCATGGACCACAAAAGTTTGTAGTATCTGTTTACCCAGAGGGAGTTAAATCTTCGTCAGAGGAGATGTTTAGAATTGTTTAAGGATTATGACATAAGCGTGTTGTATCATCGGGCAAGGCCAATGTAGTGGTAGATGCCCTTAGTATATTATATATGGGCAGTGTTTCCCATGTGGATAATTATAAGAAAGAGATAGCATGAGAAGTTCATCATTTGTATAGATTGGGTGTTAGATTGGTTGATTCAGCTGAACGGAATGTTTGGGTTCAGAGTAGTTACGAATCTTCCCTAGTTTCAAAAGTGAAGGAGAAACAAAATATGGATTCTTATTTGGTCAAACTGAAAGAGTCAGTGAGAGATCAAAGGGTTCAGGTTTACTCCTAAGGGGGAGAGGGCGTGTTGAGATACCAAAGTAGATTGTGTATGGCATGTGTTGATGAGTTAAGATAGCGGATTTTGGCTAAAGCTCATGGCGCACATTATTCTATTCATCCAGGTGCTACCAAGATATACTGTGACTTTTGGGAAATATTCTCAACTTAACTAGCCATATTTGAGGACGAATGTTCCCAAGGGGGAGATATTGAAATGCCCCAAACTTTCCTAGCTTAAATTCACCCCAAAAATGTTAAGAATTAGCTTCTAAAGTGAATGATAATTATTTCATATGGATTTTTCCAGATTTAGACCTCCCATTGTGTAGGAAATTTAATAAGCTTTCCAACGATATAAGATTCACCCAAATTTGATAATCAGGTAAGAAGTTATGGCTATTTTAAGTTTCAATCGCAAAACACTGTCATTTCGGTCACTAGCGCATCACGTAGAGGGTTTAAATAACGATTGCCAATTTTTAGTGGCCCTCCGCAATATTGGCGCATCGCGGAGAGGGCCAATTTACCATTCATCAATTTTCAGAGGTCCAGCGCGTAAATGGCGCGTCGCGCCATGTGCCAAAATGGCATTCCAAAGCGGCACCGCGATGTCTCCGTATCGCTGAGTCTACCCAGTTTCCATTAGTCAATTTCTAGTAAGCCACTGTGATAGTGGCGCGTCGCGGTGGCCACCCAGTTTGGAAAAATATGCATTTTTCAGTTCATTTAATTATTAAAAAGGGGTACTTTAGTCATTCTCCCAACCCCTAATCCGTCTTAAACAGTGAATTAAACCCCTTTAAAGCACTTTACATCCACTTTTCATCAAATCACTTTCAAGCAAAACCCTAGTTCATCAAACTTTCTCCCCAAAGAATCTAAATTCCTCCATTTATTTCTTTAAAGAAATTCAAGATCGAGGATTCCCAACACAAAGGCTCTAAGAATTTATCATCAAAGCATCAATAGGAATCCAAGATTCAAGTTTTTTCATCAAAGATCACCAATTAAGGTATGTGGGGTTATCAACAAGGATACTCCTTTCATCCTTGTGCCAAAAAACTTATTTTATTCACGAATTTACTGAATTTTATATGAGTTTCCATGAAGTTGAAGTTAGGGTTTATACCCATTAATGTTGTTTACAAGCTTATGAGATTTCCAATGATTTAGAAGTTGAATTACATGATTATGTTCATATTTTCAGGCATATAGCTGAAATTTCCAGATTTTAAGTTGAATTATGAATGTTTACATTACCAAGCATGAATATTATGATGTTTTAACATGAGATTGAAGCATTGATTATTTTCCCAAGATTGATTTTATGATTCTAAGAAAGATGATGCTTTAAGCATCTTGTGAGCAGATTATTTATAGTTTTTTCCAGTAAAGCTTTGATATTTCGATCACTAGTTTATCTTTGGAATCCACTTTACAAATTATTACAGTTTACAGAACTCAGATTAACTTTATTCATAGATTTACTCATATAAATGCATAATTGATTTTTCACATGAACCCTTATGCTAGTTTTTAAAAGACGATTACTAATGATTTGAGCATACAGATTTAAGAGAGATTAGTATTTAGCACCGAGAAGGAAGTGTTGGATTAGTGTGTCTTGTCTTCCACAGAACTATGTAGCCAACATAGGTACAGATTATCAGATTTTTCCATTTCTATATGGATGACAGTTTTAGCTTGTGATCGATCACCTGGATTAGGTTATACTCCCTGGAATAAGTATGACACCTCTCCCCAATGTGAGGTTTCTTCCTTAGGAGGTCAAAATGTTGGACTCCATATAGCTCACATGGTTTATGTCTGTTAAGAGAACCTCCCTAACAGTAAAGATTTTCAAAATAAGTTTTTAGATTTCACTTAGCCTATATGATTTGAGAATAAGATAGAATACAGATTTCAGAACTAAGTGTTGTGACTCACAAGAATTGTATTGCATGCTTTTCTATTCATGATTTATGATCTTCAGGTTTCAGATTTACTCAAGCCTATGTGATTCATTTACATTAACATGCATGATTTTATAAACTGTGATGACATTGTTTACTTATTATATTCACCCCCATATACTCAATACATCCTCAAAGTACCGATCCACATAGACGTCTATGTACTACATTGTCTCATAATGGAAGTTCAGGAGCTCAGCCACAGCAGCATGAGTGATTTCCGAGCATCTCATCTACATCTCTGCAGTTGGTGAGTCCTCATAGTTCGGGGACTTAGCTATTAATGTTTTCAGTTTATTAAAAGATGTTTCAGTATTCATTTCAGACAGTTTGAGTCAGCTGTGGCCTATCCTAATAACTCTCTAGATTTAGTTAGCAAAGGCTTGTCAGACTATTAGATTCAGTTTTAGATTTCAGTTATAGTATTTAGATTTTCTATATTTGCTTTATCAGACTTTTGAGATTAGTATGATTCAGATATACCAGATAATTTAGAAAGTTTTAGCATATATTATGATTTTTCATTATGCCTTCCTGAATTTGAGATTCAGATTTAGAAAAGGTAGCACGGGTTAGCTCAGAACTACTTATAGTTCAGAGCACCGTGTGGTGTCCCGAGAATCAGATTTTGGGGCATGTGTAAAAGTGACCACAAGATAACCTATGCCCTAAATAAAATAGTAATATAACACATGAGTGGAAGGTAAACTGATAAAGTACTGTAAATCTGAATACTGAAATACGTAGAAATAACATGTCTGAAATATTTGATGATAAAACAAATTATCTGTCTGAACCAACTGGTAATACTGAAAGAGATGACTAATTGTCTAACTGATTACCTAAAAGTATCTAAACATCATGAGGAATTGATGGGATAAACCCCCAACTAACTCTGACTGACTGAACATAAGGAAATACTAAAATAACTGAGATAAACTTATCATGTCCCTGATGGATGAGGACTCACCACTACTACTTCTGAGTAATGTTGAGCTATCTAAGAACGGTTGGGAAACTAAGCATTTGAACCTATGTTATAAGACAACATAGCGCAAAGAAAAGTGTGCAGTCAGTACTTTGAATGTACTAGTATATAAGATGAGGACTGACTAAAATGTGTAAGATAACTGAGCATGAATGCATGAACATGTAATATCTTAGAATGTAAGACAAAGCATAGATATATTTCTGAGATAATCAAAAATCTGAAAGACTGAATTCTGTCTAGTTAAATAACTTGAAATCTTATAATCTAAAATCCAAAAGACTGAATTCTATGTAATTGAATAGCTAAAAATCTATCTGCTTTGGTCAAACAAACCTGAATTAAGTCATACGAAATACTGATTTAAACTGTGGGAGATATCATGTGATCGATATGCCCCAATCTAAGGTAATTGGGGTCCAACCTATAACCCCAGTTGGAAGGGTGTCAGTGTTGTGCCACAGGTACTAACACATGACTGATGATGTGGATCCATAAGCCTATTGTCCCAAAGGAATAGGGAGTCACCATCTATTGGCAGGTGCTCTCATGAGATATGCATCAACCTTCAACTGGTAGGAAGAAACCTCAAACCTACGTTGGCTATGTAGTTCTGGAACTCAGGGACTGCTACTAAAGGTCACACCCTTGACTGGCAGGTGAGCCCCTATCCCTGGATTTGATCGGTGTTAAATCCTACTCCCAACTGAACATAACACTGACATTGCTTATCATGATCATAACAACTGAGTAAATGGTAATATTTTTTATTTAACTGAAATCATTACTTCAGATATTTGAAATGTAAGTAAACACGCAGGTATCGGGTGTTCATGACCCGCCAGCACTAAAGATCGTAAAATACAATATTAAAGCTTCAAACTTTAGTATGGGGTTATGGATCAAAGACCCAAAACATAAACACCCCGCCAATTAAGTGAAAAGCATGGATTTGAAGATAGGGATTTCTTAAAACATGAGAAAACAACAAGACTTCATGGCTAAATTCACAATTCGATATTATGATATGAAATTCAATTGAATACAATAGGGGAAATAGAAACGTAAAACATAAAATAACCAAAATTTCCATGGAATCATACTAGGACATGCATTGATCTAAACTACTAGTGAAAACATGAATTTAACTCATCTTGAACACATGCAACTCTGTAATGAAGGAAAAACTCATATTTTAACCATAGAAGAGGTTTTTTGGGATCCATGGGTGAAAGGGACTCATGGATGAACACCCCACGTACCTTAATAACTGATTTATCAAAGATTTCTTGGATTGGAAGCTTTAAATCTTGATTTCTTTTTGAAAAATCTTGAGTTTGTTCTTAGGGGAAAAGGAGGGTTTCTTGAGAGCAATTTGGAGTAAAAAGGAAAAATAATGCCCTTTTGGAAATCCCAAATCATGTTAAGGATGACTTGGGTTTAGGGGAAATGACTCAAATGCCCCTTGGGAACTTAAATTAAGAAGTTGGACGAGACACCCTAGGTGCACCATGACCTTTTCTTGGGTCAAGTGGCCACCGCGTTGCGACCCTTTCTTGGTTCAAGTGGCCACCACGTCGTGAACCTTCTCACTTATGGAACCATCCTTACGTCGTGGGGCTATCGCGAGACTTCAGTGATTCAGCCATCTAAACACGTCCTAAACCTCATCCGAAAGTCCCAAAACTCTCTTAAGACAGTACTTTTAACTTCCTTAATCATGAACCAACTCGAAAACCAACATTTTGGGGTCGAAAAGGTCAAAAGAAAATTTTGTAAAGTTTAGTGGTCTTGAAAATGACTATGTCATCAACACTTAGTGAAATTTTCAACCCTTGGACCCCTTAAGCATGCAACTAAAAGTTGAATCGAGCTTAGAATATTTTGAGGTATTACAATATCTCCCCTTAGGAATATTCGTCCTCATATGAGACTAGTTAGACTGAGGATACTAAGGCAACTGAGATCATATTCTGAACATGCATGACTTGGAACATAATTGCATAACCGAGTCTGAAGCATGATACATGAACTGAACTAATTTTCCAAATGCATGCAATAACATGAGAATAGTTACATAGCTGAAACTGAGAACAAAAAAGAGTCAATCTAGGGAAAATCGTTACCTCAAAGATGAATCTGAGTTTGCAGAGAAAAGATAAGGGTACTTGGTCTGGATATCTGCTTCTGCTTCCCAAGTGGCTCCCTCAACGGACTGATTTCGCAAAAAAACATTAACCTAGGGAACTTCTTTGTTCCTTAGTCTATGAGTCTGACGATCAAGGATCTCAACTGGGACTTCTTCATAGGAAAGGCTATCTTGAACATCCATGCTTTCTAAAGGAAAAACTACAGCTAAATCACTAATGCATTTCTTTAACAAAGAGACATGGAACACTTGATGTATTGATGCTAAATCTACAGGCAACTAAAGCTTGTAAACTACTTTTCTAAAACGATTCGAGATTCTGACGGCCCAACATAGAGGGAACTGAGTTTCCCCTTATTGCAAAATTTCTTCACTCCCTTCATAGGAGAAATCTTTAAATAAACCACATCACCAACCTCAAACTTAAGATCCCTTCTTCTTACGTCTGGATAAGATTTTTTATGGCTTTAGGCCGTCTTCAACCTTTCCGAAATAAATTGAACCTTCTTCATTGCCTTAAACACTGACTCTGGCCCTATCAAAGCAGCCTCACCTGCTTCAAGCCATAAAATGAGAGATATCCATATTATTTCATAGAGAGCCTTAAACGGAGCCATCGGAATACTGGAGTGATAACTATTGTAATAGGCAAACTCAATCAAAGGTAAGTGGTCATCCCAACTATCTTTAAAGTCATCAACCCATGCCCTAAACATGTTCTCTAATGTCTGAATGGTCCATTCTTCCTGACTATCTATCTGAGGATGAAAAGATGTACTAAGATGAGATTGGTTACCAAGACCCTTTCAAAAATCCTTCCAAAAGTGAGAGGTAAACTGAGTACCCCCATCTAAAATAATAGACAAAGGAATTCCATAAAACCTCACTAACTCCCTAAGATAGAGCCTGGCATAATCCTCAACTGAGAACAAAGTATGAAATGGTAAAAACTAAGCTGATTTGGTCATCCTATCCACAATAACCAATATCGAATCATGCTAACGACACGTATGAGGCAGTCCTATCACAAAATCTATGTTCACCATTTCCCGCTTCTAAGTAGGGATGTTGAACTCCTGCAATGTACCACTTGGCCTTTGGTGCTCAACTTTAACCTATTGATAATTTGAATACTTAGCCATAAACTCTGCAATATCCTTCTTTATACCATTCCACCAATAGATTTCCCACAAATCACGGTACATCTTGTGGATCCTGGGTGGATAGAGTATCATACACTATGCACTTTTACAAGTATTCTCTATCTCAAATCATCAACACACGGAACACATAACATGCCCTAACATCAAAGCGCACCATCTCCTCTTTGGGAGAAAACCTCCACTTTTTGATCTCCAACCACCTTCTTCAACTTAACCAAATTAGGATCCCAATCTGGTTTTTCTTTTACTTCGACAACCAATGAAGATTCTGAACCATTCTGAACCTGTATACTACCTTCAGCTCAATCAACCAACCAAACAGCTAATCTAGAAAGTTGATGAACCTCACTGACTAACTTCTTCTTGTCTCCCTCAACATGAGCAACACTACCCATAGACATCCTACTAAGGGCATATTCCACTATATTAGTTTTACCCGGATGATACAACACTCTCATATCATAATCTTTCAACAACTCAAGCCATCTTCTCTGATGAAGATTCATATCTTTCTGCATGAATACGTACTACAAACTCTTGTGATCAGTGAACATATCAACATAAACCTCATAAAGATAATGCCTCTAAATTTTAAAGGGAAAAACAATAACTTCAAACTCAAGATTATGGGTCAGATAGTTCTTTTCATAGGGTTTAAGTTGTCTAGAGGCGTAGGCTATGACCTTACCTCTTTGTAGCAATACACAACCAAGACCAACTCTGGAAGCATCACAATAAACTACAAATCCATCTACACCATCTAGAAAAGTCAAGATTTAGGCGAAAGTGAGTCGAGTCTTCAACACCTGAAAACTCTTCTCGCAGGAATCTGAACACAAAAATTTAACCTTCTTCTGAGTCAATCAATACATAGGGGATGCAATAGAAGAAAATCCTTCAACAAACCGTCTGTAATAGCTAGCCATATCCAAGAAACTCTTGATATCTAATGGAGATATGGGTCTAGGCTAGTTTTTCACTACTTTGGTATTTTGAAGGTCAATTCAGATGCCATTACTAAAAATAATATGTCCAAGGAAAAATACTAATCTTAACCAAACTTCATACATACTGAATTTGGCAAACAACAGATGAGATCTAAGAGTCTGTAATACAATTTTTAGATAGTCTGCATGATGATTCTCACGGTGGGAATAGGCAAGGATGTCATCAATAAAGACTATGACAAACATGTCCAAGTACTTCTTGAACACCTTATTGATCAAGTTCATAAAATCTATAGGGTCATTCATTATTCCAAGGGACATAACTAGGAATTTGAAGTGACTATACCGAGTTTTGAAAGCTGTCTTCGAGATGTCACATTCTCTGACTCTGAACTGATGATAGATGGATCTGAGGTCAATCTTAGAGAAATAACTGGCACCTTGAAGTTGGTCGAACTAGTCATAAATTATGTGGAGTGGATACTTATTGTTAATTGTGACTTTATTCAACTGATGGTAATCGATGTACATTCTAAGAGAACCGTCTTTCTTATGCACGAATAGGACAGGAGAACCCCATGGAGAAATACTAAGCCTGATGAAACCCTTATCTAAGAGCTATTTTGACTATTCTTTCAATTTTTTAAGCTTAGTTGAAGCCATTTAGTACGGGGGAATAGAGATAGGCTTGGCATCTAAAAGGAGATCTATCCCGAAGTCAATTTCCCTCTCGGGAGGATTTTTGAGAAGATCTTCAGGGAATATATATGGAAATTCATTTACTACTAGAACTGACTCAAGACTCAGAGTCTCAAAATTTGAGTCTTTGGCTTAGACAAGATAGTAAACACACCCAGTAGATATCATCTTTCTGGCTTTAAGATAGGAAACAATTTTACCCCTAAGCACTATAGTACTATCCCTTCATTCAATGACTGGTTCATCAGGAAACTGAAATTAAACGACTCTATTTCTGCAATCCACTGAGGCATAGTATGAGTGGAGCCAATCCATGCCGAGAATGACATTAAAATCAGCTATCTCTAACTCCACAAGATCAACTGAGGTAATTTTCTATATACTCGTCTGGCTATAATAAATTTTCCTAAATTTACCCGCTGGGGTAGAAACTAAGAAAGGCTCTGCTAATATTTTAGGACTGAAACCAAAATTGATAGCTATATAAGGGGTCACAAAAGAAAGTGAAGCTCCAGGGTCTAATAAAACAAAAACATAAAGATGGAAAACCTGCAACGTATCTGTAACCATTGCAGGAGAACTTTCCTGGTCATGCCATGTTTGGAGAGCATATAATCTTTTCTAGTGCTGTCCACTGGTTACACTGGAAGTGGCACCAAGCTGGATCGGGTGACCGGCTGGAGCTAAAGGACGAGTGGACCGACCCTACTAACCAGTTCCTAGGAAATCCCTAGCTATGTGGCCTGGATTGTCACATCCAAAACACATATCATTACCAGCCCTATACTCACCGTGATGATTCCTACCGCATCTCCGACAAAGCAGATTAGTACGACCACTATTCACACTGTACTGGGACATAGAGCCTGGTGCTCTATCTTGATTGTCTTGCCTGAACTTAGGCACTGGTACACTAGCTGAAGACGGAGCTGGGGCTAAAATTTTAGGCAAAACTGAGAATGGTTACCGCCTTCTGATCTTGGCTAATAAAAGTTAAAATTACTCACTCTAGCCCTCTTATTCTCTCTCTCCCTCTCTTTATGCTTTTTCTCCTTAATCTGTTGAGCATAAACCATGAGTCTAGATAGATCTATCTCCTTAATCAGTATGGTAATCCTGCACCCCTTAATCATACTATCAGCTATACTAGATAGAAACTTACTCATTCTAAACCTATTATCCACTACCATAGTAGAAGCATACCTCGCCAACTGGGTGAACTTAAGCAAGTACTCCTTCACACTTATACTTCTCTGCTTCAAGTTAATGAACTTATGAACTTTAGCTTTCCTCAACTCTAAGGGAAAGAACCTATCTAAGAAATCTGTGGCAAACTCATCTCACTCTACAGGCCCTATATCAACACCTCAGTCCTCCTTTTACTACTTAAACAAGGTGTGAGCTACATCCTGCAAATGATATGCAGCCAACTCTGCACTCTCACTCGAAGTGACGCCCATGATATCTTTCATTTTTTGCACCATATAAAGAAAGTCATATGGATCCTCCTCAGACTTAGATCTCAAAAATAGAGGGGAATTCATCCGAGTGAAATCCTGAATCCAAACTGCATTTGTATTAGCCTCTATATTGGTGAGAGCAATAGCCTGCTGGTTATTCTGAGAAGCTACGGAATAGGCTAAGGTAGTGAAATAAGCCCTGAATTCGTTGTGAGATACATGCTCATTTAGGGGATCTTCCTGAACAAGTGGTGGTACGGGCTGATCTCCGTTCCTTCTTCCGTTATTTCTATTGGGAGAAATTATCTGTAAACAAAATGAAGGATGAGTTAGAGAGAGTAATTACATTGATCTCATTCCCTTTCGCATGACATAAACACTAAAAGAAGGGAAACTTTCCTAAGAACATTTCGTAGTCTCTCATCCATAAGTGTGGCATGCTTCACACCCATGCACAAGACTCTACTCAACATGGCTTTCAAACTCCCTAGGACACATGAAAACCTTAGTCTCTGATACCAAGTTTTGTCATGACCCGAGGATATCCCCTAGTAATGACAATGATGCATACAGCCATAAGTAACCACAAGCTAACCCATGCACTGGTACCTACTATGAGCACTGAATAAAATAGTAATATAACATATGAGTAGAAGGTAAACTGAAAAAGTACTATAAATCTGAATACTAAAATACATAGAAATGACATGCATAAAATATCTAATGAAAAAACAAATTGATTTTTTAAAGAAACTGGTAATACTGAAAGAAATGACTGATTGTTTAACTGATTGCCTGAAAGCCTCTAAATATCATGAGGAGTTGATGGGACAAACCCCCAACTAACTCCAACTAACTAAACCTTAAGAAATACTAAAATAACTTTGATAAACATATCATGTCCCTGATAGATAAGGACTCACCACTACTGATGCTGAGCAATGTTGAGTTACTAAGAACGGTTGGGAAAATGAGCATCCAAACCTATATTATAAGACAACATAGCGCAAAAGAAAAGTATGTGGTTAGTACTTTAAATGTACCGGTATATGAGATGAGAACTAACTTAAATGTGTGAGGTAACTGAGCACGAATCCATGAACATGAAATATGTAACAATGTAGGACCAAGCATAAATATGTTTATGAGATAATCTAAAATCCGAAAGACTAAATTATGTGTAATTGAATAACTGAAAATCTGTATGCTTTGGTCAAACAAATATGAATTAAATCATATGGAATACCAACTAAAACTATGGGAGGTATCATGTAACCGACATACCCTAATCTAAGCTAATCGGGGTCCAATCTGTAACCTCTGTTGGAAGGGTGTCAATACCGTGCCGTGGGTACTAACACATGGTTAATGATGTGGATCCACAAGGATGATGTCCCAAAGCAATAGGGAGTCACCTTCTACTTGTCATAGCCCAAACCGGGGCCTAGACGTAATGGGCATTCCAAGTCCAACCAGGACCGGGGACCGCCCCATGTTACCTGACCCAACTACCATATTTGCCCCATAAAGGGATGAATTTGGAACATATAACAAGATAGCGTAAATGTTCTCATTAAGACTTTGGAATAAGGTCACAACTATGATCGACCTAATCGAGTCTAACCGTACCCGCCAACTGCCCAACTATACCAAACCAAACCAAAAACCATAAACCAGGCTATAACTAAATAAGTTAGACAAAACTTAATATAATTAAACCCAAAATGTAATATGATGGAATAGTGAGAAATTATATCCAATGATGCCAGCCTTCCAGCCTATTCTAATGCCAAGGCTGACACTAATATCGATTCTGCTCATTCTAAACTCTAGAAGTACCACAAAGGCTCTATTCAAAAGAGTAAATAAATCCGGTTGGGACATGGCCCCAACCATGGCAAAAACCCGTATCAAAAATAAAAGATAAATGTCTAAAAGTATCCATAACATGAAATGATTCCTTCCAAAAGGATGGAAGCTCATCACTTCAGTCCAAATATTATTCCCGAGACAATTACTATGTAGAAAAAGAAGAATGGATGGTTCCTACATAGTGTGGGTATACATCTGCCAGTAGACAGGGTTAGCAAGTGACGGCTAGCATGAATCTCAAGATAAGGATAAGATGATGCCAGTTATAAAACTAGGTAAAACCATCTAATGCACACCATTATACATATATATATAACCATGCCGGGAAATAGGACCGAGTTTAGCATACCTTTAAAATCATTAGCTGGGTAGCTTGGCCATCCTAAACTACCCAGGGCTATATAGGTTCAGCTCCCCTTACTGAAAAGGCCCCAGTGCGTGTAGCCTCACGACCAGGGAAGTAACCCAAGGGATGACTAGTACATCCCCCAATAGTGTAACATCATGCACACGGTTCACTAAGACCAATCCTTATATCGGTAAATATGAGTTTCTAGGTTTGGTCCCCCCGGGACTGCCACCTTCCACGGCTTTGCTACACACCCCGCCATTAATTTTTAATTAAAACCAGTTTCTAAATAACCAAACCATTATCCATTAATTAACCACAACCATTGATATTGGTATCATCATACCAACCCTTACTTACATGTATCATTCATAGCCAACCATATTTAGGTTTAAGGGGACTTTCAAGCGCCCTTCCATATACCATATTAAACCACTTGGGAGACTTTCATGTTCCCTACAAGCATAACTATTTAGCCTTTAGCCTTTTCAAACTATTTAAACCATGCATACTTCCTTTACCAAGTTTAAAACATGAAAGAGTTCCATTAAAAGAAGTCAATAAAATAAACATATCTTTATAAGCATTTTGTCAAATAGATTGGGGGCATAATATTACCAAAACCAATTCCAATTACCAATAAACCATTCCTATGTAATCCATTTATCAAAAATCATCATTAATGCATTAAAAAGCATAACTAAACCATAGAAACCATAACTAAATATTTAATATCAAAAACCCCTAGATAATAGTTGAAAACCATAATCATTCAATAATAAAACCATGAAATCAATCATATAAACCATGCCTTTAATTAAATTAACAATGAAGAAAGAGAACATGCCTTAAACCAAGAAGATGACGGAAAGAAATCACCATGACAAGGCCCAAAGCAATCCCATAGTTGAAACCTTATCTCCGTGGCCCCAAAAGCTCTTGAGAGAATTATGGGATATTTTCTAATAGTTCTGAGTGTTAAGGAATAGAATAATAGTGTAAATAGCCTCCAAAGTGTATTAGAAGTCGTGGCTCCTAATTAGGGTAGGTAGGGAAATATCCCGAATACCCCTACTTAAATCCCTTAAAAACCCATCACAGGGATACGACTGACCCGTACGAGTTATACCCTACCAATACGATTGGTACCCACCACTCATATCTAAGCCTCACCCTTGGATCAGACATTATCCAATATACGACTCATCCAACCAAGCCATAACCCCAGCATATGATCCGTACCCATAACCTGTATCCCTGGCAGAATGAAATCCCAGGAGGATCAAACACTGTCCACCATACGAGTCCATGATAAGACTCACACCAAGACCTACGACTCATACCTCTAAGTTGTACTCATTCCAATGACCAAGACTATCCCACCAACTAATATGGGTCAGCATACGACAGGACCATACCACTCGTACCCCACTATATAGCTCATACCCTTGAGTCGTATTAGGTCCAAAAAACAAAATTCTAGGAAATTTTCAAAAGGTCAACACCCAGGATGCTTTAGGCTCCCCTACTAGTGTAATACCTTGTATTTCCCTAACTTAATTTAAGTCTTAGTACATGAGTAATCCCATGTAAGATTTTTAAAATATTAAGTATTTTCCAGTTTAGAGCTCACCAATATGTAGAAAATTCAGTCAGCTTTCCACCGATATAAAATTCATCCAAATCTGATACTCGGGAGAAGAGTTAAAGATAGTTTTGTGAAACAGTGTACCACCTGGTACTTCAGCACATCGCGAAGGCAGTCCAAATGGAAATTGTCATTTTTCAGTGAGCCACCGCATTGCACCACTAGTTAATTTCCCAATTGTCACTTTTCCAGTGTTTCTCTGCAATAATGGCATGTCGCTCCAAGGCCTAGTTTCCCATTCAATGAGGCACCGTGATGGCACCACATCGCACCATCAGCCCAGTTCTTAGTTGTCCACTTTCCAATGGCACGATGCAATTGTGCCGCATCGCGCCAGGGGCCAAAATTAAAATGTTTCAGGGGTAATAGGGTCTTTTTCCATGACCCATATCAGCCTTAAACACGAAATTATGCCCTAAATACCCTATTATATCATTATTCACTCACTTTTCTCAAGATTTAAAATATTCTCTCTCAAAGAGGCAAAAATCCTAGTTCAAGAAATCAAGGTCAATCCTCAAGAAATCCTCTATGAACCTTCAAGAAAGAATCTTCTAAGGTATGTTAGGTGTTTATTCATAGGTCCCTTTCACCCATGAAATCCAAGAACCCTTTTTAAACATACAAGATCTCAGATTTATGATTTCCATATTTGAATTAGATTGAATTCATGCTCATGATATTAGTTGGGTTTTAATTGCAAGTTTCATAAAAATTGAATAGCATGTGTGATGAATATGTGATTATCTTAATAAACCCGTGAAGTTACAAATTAATTAATGTATCATGATGTTTATGTGTTGGCCATTATCATGTAAATATTCCATGCACCGCAAGTGTTTGCTAAATAGCCTAAGTGAAGTAAATAGTGGAATCATGACATCTTATTATATGGTCCCAATCATGTACAAGCTTATTCCCTACAAGTGTTTGATGAAATGCTTATGTGATTTGACTAGTGAAAGCATGACATGTTATTATGTGATCCCATTCATGCATAAGTTCATGTATATCAAGTGTTTGACAAAATGTCTAAATGAGTGTATTGTTAGCAAGCAAGTATTGTTATGCCTTTATGATTATGTTATGTATTTCTTTTTATGCTATCGAGTCATGGGGGTATTTAATACCTGATAATCTAGTTGTTTACCTTGAGCCAGTATCAGTTATAGAATAGTATAAGTCATGTCATGATCAGTAGAACTCAGTCAGTTACAAAACTCAGGAAAACTTAGTAGACTCAATATCAGTCCAGTCCAGTTCAGTATAATTAGTTCAGTGTATATTCAGTTGGGAGTAGGATTAAGCACCGAACAAGCCTAGGGATAAGGGCTCACCCGTTAGTTAGGACTTGGTCCCTAGAAGAAATCCCTAAGTTCCAGAACTACGTAGCCAGCATAGGATATGAGATGTCACAGTTAGATAGCGCAGACATACTCAGGGATCAGCCGCTAGTTTAGGACTGATCTGAGGGGTCACCTGTTAGATAGGACTGACTCCACAATAGATGTTAGTACTAGTGTTACGATATTAGTACCTTTCCAATTGGGGTTATAGATTGGACCCTAACTCAGTTATCTTATCTTATTTGGGGCATGTCGGTTAGATGAGTACCTTTCACAGTTCAAGTTTTAGTCTTCAGTTTAGAATTCAGTTTAGTTTTACAGAATCAGGACTTTCAGACATAGTCAATCAGTATCAGTAAATCAGTTATCAGTTACTCAGTTATCAAAACTCAGTACTTAACTTCAGAAAAACTTAGATACAATATATATTTATGTATGTACACAGTATTGCATACTCAGTGATATCATTAGTATCAGTTACTTACATACTCTTACATTCAGTTACTCTATATCATTCCGTCAGTTACTGTTAATGCATATAAATCCTTGCATTCACTCTTACCTCATCTAGCATGCCAATACATTCCATGTACTGACCGCATACTCTTTCTCTGCGTTATGATGTCTCATATCATAGGTTCGGACGCTCAGGTTCCTAACCACGCTTAGACAGATCCAGTCAGTAGTCGCAAAGTTAGTAGTGAGTCCTCATCTATCGAGGGAATACTTTATTTCAGTATTTTAGTTTATCAGTAGATCGGTAGTTGGAGTTAGTTGGGGGCTTGTCCCATCAACTCTACTTCCAGACAGTTTTGGATTAGAGGCTTTTCAGACTAGACTAGTTCAAATAGTATTTTAGTTTTCAGATGTTTTTAACAAATGTTACATTTATCAGTATTTCAGATTTAGAACCTTATGGCACTATAACCTATTTTCCGTAATTATTTTAGTATTACCATTTAGTGCTCACAGTAGATATCAGTCATCGGTTAGCGTGTGGCCCTTTGGGGTCGTAAGCACCGTGTAGCGTTCGGGGTACAAACTCGGGGCGTTACAACTAGGAAGATTCATCCTCGAATAATGGAAAAAGTAGGGGTAACCACACACTGAGTCATTTGCATTATCAAATATCCCTTTAACAAAGTTTAAAAACAAAGAGGAAAAGACTTTAATCTTTCCTCTAACAAACTCAGAAAATAAAGATGTGTTGAGAACACATACCATCTGCACGAATCCCAAGAGCAAAAAACAAGAGCGGATATTAGGACTTCATGTCCTCTTCCACTTCCTAAGTAGCCTCTTCCACCTTATGGTTACACCAAAGAACCTTAACCGAAGCCACCTTCTTAGTCAGCAACCGACGAACCTACCTATCCAAGTTCTCAATCGGGAGTTTTTCATAAGATAAAGAATCACTGAGACCCAATCCTTCCAAAGGAACAACCGAAGAAGGATCACCAATGCACTTCCTCAACATGAAAACATGAAATACTAGATGAACCAAGCTCAATCTGGATGAAAACTCCAACTCATAAGCAACATTACCAACCCTTCACAAAATCTCATAAGGGCCAATAAACTAAGGACTGAGTTGTCCCTTTTTGCTAAATTGCACCACTCCCTTCATGGAAGACACCTTGAGGGAAACCTTATCCCCGACCTCAAACTCCAAGTATCAACGCCTAATATCTACATAGGACTTTTGAGACTTTGGGCAGCTTTAAGCCTATCCTAAATCACCTTCACCTTCTCCATCACTTGATAAACCAAATTCGATCCAAATATGTCCGCCTCACTAAGCTAAAACCAACCAATAGGAGTTCTACACCTCCTACCATACAATAAGTCAAAAGAAGCCATACCAATACTAGTATGGTAGCAACTGTTGTAAGCAAACTCCACCAAAGGTAGATACTTAACCCAACTGCCACCATAATCAATCACATAAGCCCAAAGCATATCCTCTAATGTCTGAATAGTTTTCACCGCTTTCCCATCCATCTGCGGATGGAAAGCAGTACTCAGACTAAACTTAGTCCCCAACCCTTTCTGGAAAGACCGCCATAAGTGAGACATAAAATACATACCACAATCAGAAATAATCCAAACAGGCACTCCATGCAGCTTCACAATCTCATAAATATACAACTTTGCATAATCCTCCGCCAAAAAGTTAGTCCACACTGGCAAGGAGTGCACAGACTTAGTCATCCTATCCACGATGACCCAAATTAAGTCAAAATGATTCAGAGATCACAAAAGACCGATAATGAAGTTCATATTGATCACTTCTGACTTTTATTTGGGAAAATTAATTTCTTGATGCAACCTACCCTGGCCTCATTTGCTCAACCTTAACCTGTTGACATACCATGCACTTTACCACAAAGTTAACCATATCCTTTTTCATACCATTCCACCAATAGATCTCCTTGAGATCATGACATATCTTAGTCGAGACAGGATGAACAAGATAGCATGACTCATACGCCTCAGCTAAAACCCTTTGTCGCACACCATCGACATTAGGAACACACGACCTCTCTTGGTACCGCAAAGTACCATCGCCACTTATTGCAAACACCACTACCTATTGCCCACCAACATCATTCGTGATTTTCATCAAGGTAGGATCCAACACTTGCTTCTCCTTAATCTCCACACCAAGAGACGATCAAACCACCCTAGCACCACTACACCACCCTTCTTGGAATCCAATAGACGAACTCCAAGATTAGCAAACTGGTGAATATCCTTCACCAATTCCCGCTTTCCTTTCTCCACATGAGCCAAACTACCCATGGATAACCTGCTAAGAGCATTTGCAACCATATTAGCCTTACTTGGCTGATAGTGAAGACTTATATCATAGTCCTTCAGAAGCTAAAGCCATCTCCTCTACCTGAGATTAAACTGAAGATTTTTATGATAAGAAAAGATATCTATGTGGACACCATACAAATAATGTCTCCATATTTTCAGAGCAAACACAACCACCAACAGCTCTAAATCATGAGTAGGATAATTCCTCTCAAGTACCTTCAACTGCCTAGAAGCATAGGAAATTACCTTCCCATATTGCATCAATAAAAAACCAAGACCTACCCGAGATATATCACAATAAACCACAAATGTATCATTTGCCCTGTGGCAAAATCAAAATTTAAGCCTAAGTTAGCTTATATTTCAAATTCGTAAAACTACCTTCACAAGCTTTCGACCAAGAGAACTTGACTTTCTTCTGAGTCAAGGAGTAGCAATCAAAGAAAAGCTTTCCACAAACCGCCTATAATACCTAGCTAAACCCAAGAAGCTCCGAATATCAAATGGAGTCATAGGCCTAGACCACCTCTTCACCATAGCAACCTTATGTGGATCCACCATGATCCTCTCGCTAGAAATAATATAACATAAGACAGTTCGTCATTCAATTAAAACTGACACTTAGAGAATATGGCATACGACTGTTATTTCTTTTAACGTCTGTAACACCACACAAAGGTAATTAGCATAATCTACCTCACTGTTTGAATAATCAAAATGTCATCAACAAACACAATGAAGAAGGGATCCAAATAATGTTTGAACACCTTGTTCATAGATTCATAAATGATGCTGGAGCGTTAGTCAACCCAAGTGACATCACCAAAAACTCGAAATGCCCATAAGGAGTACGAAAAGCCATCTTAGGGATATCCACCTTCCAAATCTTAAGTTGATGGTACCCAGACCAAAAATCTATCTTAGAGAAGAACTTAGCACCTTGTAACTGGTAAAACAAGTCATCTAACCAGTGAAGAGGATACTTGTTCTTGACTGTCACCTTGTTCAATTGTTGTAGTCAATGCATATCCAAAGGGAACCATATTTCTTACGCACAAACAACATCGATGCACCTCAAGGAGAAATATGAGGACGAATAAACCCCTTATTTAGAAGATCGTTAAGTTGCTCCTTGAGTTTCCTTAACTCAGTAGGAGCCATTCTATATGGAGGAATAGAAATTGGACGAGTGTACGAAAGCAAATCAATACCAAACTCTATTTCCCTATCCTGAGGAACACCAGGAAGATAATCCAGGAAGGCCTCTGAAAACTCATTAACCATTGGGACCGAAGACAAAGAAGGACCTTCCAAGTTAGAACCTTTAACACAGACCAAGTGATAAAGCCAACCCTTAGAGATTAACCTCCGAGCTCTAAGATAAGAAATAAACCTCCCCCTAGGAGCTAAGGAACTACCTTTACATTCTATAATTGGTTCACCAGGGAACTTAAAGATAACCTTACAGGTTTGATATTCCAAAGATGCGTAACAATAATGCAACCAATCTATTCCCAGAATTACATCAAAATCCATCATACCCCACTCAATAGATCTGCCAAGGTCTTCTTATCACCAACAGATACCACACACCCCTATTGACTCTCTTAGCAATAATCCAGTCACCTATAGGGTAGAAATAGAAAAAGATTTGAAATAACTTTCGGATCAAAAACAAAAGACGCAGCCATATAAGAACTCACATATGAAAGAGTAGAGCCCGAATCAAGCAACCAATACATGTCACAAAAGAAAAGCTGTAATGTACTAGTAATGACATTAGGTGATGCCACAAATTTTTGTTGGGATGCCAAAGCATACAACATGTTTTGATAAACACTAGACTAGGAGTAGTAACAGAAGTAGATACCACACCGCCAGGTGCAGGAGTACAAGATAAAGCCACAGGAATTTTATTTTCCCCCGTAGCAACCTTATTAACTGAACAGTCCCTGAGTCGAAGGCCTACCTGGACATACTTGAAACATTTTTCCTTTCCTTCATCGTAATAAACTCGATAAGCAAGACCATAAAATCGACAAGAAGGACATGAAGAAACTGACTGACCTCCGCTTACCTGAGATTAGACACCTTGCATCTGGGAATCGTCACTACTATGATGATGCTTATCGCCTGAATAGTAAGGAGCACTAGCAGAAGAGTAGGAACCAGAACTCCCCTACTTTATTTTCTGCCACTTGCCACCATCTCTACCACCCGGATACTAAGCACCTCCTTAATCAGAAAAACTATTCTTCTTTTTTTCTCTCTCTCTGAACTCGGCCTGCCTCCTTTTTTCATCCTCTACTTACTGCATATGAATAGTCAACATTGAGATATCCACATCTATAATGAGAAAAGCAGTCTTTCTCATTAAGATCAAATCTCAGCTCAACCCAAAAGTGAACTTCCTCATTCTTGACCTCATATCAACCACCAAGTCAGGAGCATAACTTGATAGCTAATGAAACTTCAAAGAATATTCCCTTACCAACAACCTTCCCTGCCAAAGGTTCACAAACTCCTCCATCTAGCTTCCCTCAACTCTTGAGGAAAGAACCAATCCAAGAAGGTGTTAGAAAAAGCCTCCCTCAACCATTTCTCTTCCATATCACCTATATCCCTGTCTCACTCCTCATACCACTAATAAATAATATCTTTGAACTGATAAGTTGCAAATTTAACACCATCCATATTAGTAGCCTGCATCACCCAAAAAATCTTCTCCATCTCATCCAAGAAGCCGTGTGCATCCTCCTCCACCTTTACTTTAATAAAAGTTGGAGGAATCATCTTCATAAATTGGCTAACCCTTGTGGCCTCCGTAGGTAAAGCACTAGACACATCCCGCTCAGACTGAACAATAACCAATTTTGCAATAGCATAAATAGTTAACCGGATTCCGTATTAGTCACCTTGTCTTGAGGAGGACTAGTAACAACCGGTGGAACTCTAGAATTATCGGGGATAGGACCATGAGATCGAAGATGAACCCTAAAAATAGGATGCACCCCTTCAGTATTACCCTCAAATGGGATAGGAAAATTTTCTTTTGTTCTGAATCTATGAGGCATGATCTAAAAGACGAACAAACAAGGATTAGAGAAGATTCCAGGACTGAGAAATCAAGCTTGAAGATAGAATACTAACAAAGTAAAATATTTCTAAATGCCTTGTAGTCTTTCTCTTATGTGTGTGGCATGTTTCCCACCCCTAAAAAAGACTCTACTCGACACGACATTATGGACCCTTAATTAACCATAAACCTAAGCTCTGATATAAACTTATCATAGCCCAAACCGAGGCCTAGATGTAATGGGCATCCCAAGTCCAACCAGGATCGAGGATCACCCCCTGTTACCTAACCAAACTACAATATTCACCTTATGATAGGTAGAATTTGGAATATATAACAAGATAGTGTAAATATTATCATTAAGACTCTGGGATAGGGTCACAACTATAACCGACCTAATTGATTCCAACCGTACCCACCAACAGCCCAACCATACCAAACTAAACCAAAGACCATAAACCAGGCTATAACGAAATAAGTTAGACAAAACTTAATATAATTAATCCCAAAATGTAATATGATGGAACAATGAGAAATTATGTCCGATGATGCTAGCCTCCCAGCCTATTCCAATGCCAAGGTCGACACCAACACCGATCTCATCCATTCCAACCCCTAGAAGTACCACAAAGCCTTTATCTAAGAGAGTAAGTAAATCTAGTTAGGACATGCCCCCAACCATAGACAAAACCCATATTCAAAATAAAAGATAAATGTCGAAGAGTATCCATAACATGAAATAATATCTTTGGAAAGGATGGAAGCTCACCATTTAAGTTCAAATGCTATCCCCGAGTCAATCACTATGTAAAAGAAGAAGAATGGTTGGTTCCTATATAGCATGGGTATAAAGCCTCCAGTAGACGTAGTTAGAGAGTGACTGCTATCTTGAATCTCAGGATAAGGATAAAATAATGCCAGTTATAAAACCAGGTAAAACCATCCAATGCATACAACCATACATATATATATAACCATGTCGGGAAAGGGTATTAGGTTTAGCACACCTTTAAAACCATTACCTGGGATGTATAGCTTGGTCATCCTAAACTACCAATGGGCTATATAGGCTTAGCTCACCCTGCTAAAAGGGCCCCAGTACATATAGCCGCACAACCATGGAAGTATCTTACGGGATGACTAGTACATCCCCCAATAGTGTGACATCATGCATACGGTCCACTAAGACCAATTCTCATATCAGCAAATATGAGTTTCTAATTTTGGTCCCCTCAAGACCGCCACCTTCCACGGCTTTGATACATACCCTGCCATTAATTCCCAATTAAAGCCAGTTTCCAAATAACCAAACCATTATCCATTTATTAACCACGACCATTGATATTGGTTCGTCATACCAACCCTTACTTACATGTATCATCCATAGCCAACAATTTTAGGTTTAAGGGGACTTTTAAGTGCCCTTCTATATACCATATTAAATCACTTGGGAGACTTTAATTTTCCCCACAAGAATATCCATTTATCATTTAGACTTTCCAAACCATTTAAACCATGTATACTTCCTTTACCAAGTTTAAAATGTGCAAAATTTCCATTACAAGAAGTTAATACAACGAACATATCTTTATAAGCATTTTATCAAATAGATTGGGGGCATAATATATCCAAAACCAATTCCAATTACCAATAAACCGTTCCCATGTAATACAATTATCCAAAACAACCATTAATGCATTTAAAAGCATAATTAAAATGATAAAAACCATAACCAAATATTTAATATCAAAAACCCCATAAATAATAGTTGAAAACCATAATCATCCATTACTAAAACAATGAAATCAATCATATAAACCATGTCTTTAGTTAAATTAACAATGAGATAAGAGAAACATGCCTTAAACTAATAAGATGATAGAAAGAAATTACCAAGACAAGCCCCAAAGAAATCTTTTAGTTGATACCTTAGCTCGCTTGCCCTAAAAGCTCTTGAGAGAATGATAGAGTGTTTTGGAATAGTTCTAAGTGTTAAGAAATAGAATGATAGGGTAAATAACCTCCAAAGTATATTAGAAGTCGTGGGTCCTAATTAGGGTAAGTAGGGAAATACCCAGAATAACCCCACTTAAATCCCTTACAAACCTGTCACCTAGATACGACTGACCCATATGAGTCGTACACTCCTAATACGATTGGTACCCACCATAATATCCAAGCCTCACTCTTGGATCATATACTGTCCAGTATATGACTCATCCAACTAAGATGAAACCCCAGCATACGATCTGTACCTATGACCCGTATCCCTGGCAGAATGAAATACCAGGAGGATCAAGCACTATCCACTATACGAGTCCATGATATGACTCACACCAAGCCATACGACTTACACTTTTAAGTCATATTCATTTCATTGACCATAATATCCCACAAACTAACAATGGTTAGCATACGACAGGACCATAGAACTCGTACCCCACCATACGGCTATTCTTGAGTTGTATTAGGTCTACAGAATGAAATTCCAGGAAATTTTCTAAGGGTCAAAATCCAGGATGTTTTACTACTGGCAGGTGCTCTCATGAGATATGCATCAACCCTCAACTGGAAGGAAGACATCTCAAACCCATATTGGCTAAGTAGTTCTAGAACTCAGGGACTACTGCTAAAGTTCACACCCTCTACTGACAGGTGATCCCCCATCCTTGGGTTTGAAATATAAGTAAACACATAGGTGTCGGGTGTTCATGATCCGCCAGCATTGAATGATCATAAAATACAATATTAAAGCTGAAAACTTTAGTATAGGATTATGGATCAAAGACCCGAAACATAAACACCCCACCAATTATGTTAAAATCATAGATTTGAACATACGAATGTCTTAAAAATGAGAAAACAACATGACTTCATGGCTAAATTCACAATTCGATATTATGACATGAAGTTCAATTGAATACAACAGAGGAAATCAAAACTGAAAACATAAAATAACCCAACTTTCCATGGAATCATACTAGGACATGAATTGAGTCAAACTACTAGGAAAAACATGAATTTAGCTCATCTTGAACACATGTAACTTCATAATGAAGAAAAAACTCATATTTTAACCAAAGAAGTAGTTTTTTGGGCTCCGTGGGCGAAAGGGACCCATGGATGAACATCCCACATACCTTAATAACTGATTTCTCGAAGACTTCTTGGATTGGAAGATTGAACTCTTGATTTCATAAGAAAATATCTTGAGTTTGTTCTTAGGGAAAGAGGAGAGTTTCCTGAGAACAATTTGGAGTGAAAGGGGTAAATAATTCCCTTTGAAAGTCCTAAATCATGTTAAGAATGACTTGGGTTGAGGGTGAATTATTCAAATACCCCCTTGGTCACGTAGATTAAGAAGCTAGACGGGACGACCTTGGCGCTCTGTGACCCTTGCTTGGGTCAAGCAGCCAACATGTCGTGACCCTCCTTACTTGTGGAGCCACCCTCACGCTGTGGGGATATCATGAGGCTTCACTATTTTAGCCATCCAAACACATCCCAAACCTCGTCTGAAAGTGCCAAAACTCTCTTGAGACATACTTTTAACCTCTCTAAGCATGAACCAACTTGAAAACCAATATTTTGGGGTTGAAAAGGCCAACATAAAATTTTGTAAATTTAGGGGTCTTGAAAATGACCAAGTTCTCAACACTTAGTGGAATTTTAAAGCCTAGGGCCCCTTAAGAATGCAACTAAGAGCTTAATCAAGCTTAGAATATTTTGGGGTATTACAGTTGAGTAGTTCGCCGTGAAAAGTAGAGGTCCTAGAATATCAATACTGAAAACCACATTTCCAGCCAAGGGGATCTTTATGACCGTGTGAATAGTTCACACTTTATACATATAATACACTGAGTTTTCATGTTATAAACCTTGCATCTTCTTCTCACAAAATCAAATCCAGCCTAAAGTAATGGCTACTCATAAGCTAACTCTCACGTTTCTATCTTAGCAATATAGCTATTTTTTTATGAGAATTTATGCACTCCTAGATCAGCTCAGTAAGATCATTATGCTTAAGATTCAGTTATATAGTTATTTCAGTTGTGCATGATAGATTATAACCTAAGGTTCTTCAGTATTCTCAACCTAGTTAGCCACATTCGAGGATGAATGTTCCCAAAGGGGAGATATTGTAACACCCAATACTTTTTTCTAGCTTAAATTTGTCCTGAGAATGTCAAAGATGTTCTTCTAAGATGAATACCTTTTTAGTTCATGTGGTATTTTCAAGATTTTGACATTCCATTTGTGGGAAATTGAATAAAGCTTTCCATCAATATAAGATTCACCTAAATTTGACACTCGGTGAAAGAGTTATGGAATTTTTAAGTTGATAGTGTGCACCAGGGCACTTGGCGCATCGCAGATATGGGCAAAATGACAGTTGTCAAATTCCAGTAGCCCTCTATGATAGCCCCGCATCGCGGTAATGTCCCATTTCACATTTGGCATTTTCCAGTGAGACTATGCGATGCTGGCGCATCATGAAAAGGGACTAAATAGCAATCCAAGGGGGCACCACAATTGTGTCACATCACGGTAAACGCCCAGTTCCCGCTTGTCCTTTTCTAGTGATCCACCGCGATAGTGGCGTATCGGGGTGGCTTAGTAAATCAGAAATTTTGATTATTTTTTAGCTTCGTTTAGGAGTTTAAAAAGGATATTTTGGTAAATTACCCATCCCCTAATTTGTCCAGAACATATCATTAAGCATATACCAAAGCACTTTATGCTTATTTTATCACTTTTCTCTTAAAAGAAAACCCTAGCTCATCAAACTCTCCCTAAGAAATCTAAATTTCTCCATTAATTCTCCAAGGAAATTCAAGATTAAGAATTCCCAATACAAGAACTCTAAGAATTCATCTACCGTATTTCTGGCAAAGAGACCTTGGTGGATTTAGTAGAGCTTGATATGGTAGATTCTGATGTGATCTTAGGGATGGATTGGCTTCATTCATGCTATGTTTTTTTGGAATATAGGACTCAAAATGTCAGTTTCCAATTCCCTAATAAACTAGTAATCGAAAGGAGGGAAGTTTCGTAGTGCCAAAAGGGATGTTCTTTTCTTATCTTAGAAATCAAAAGTTGATTTTTAAGGGATGTCTAAATCACTTAGTTTGGGTTAAAGATTATAATTCTAAGGTTCCCTCTTGCAATCTGTCTCAGTGGTGAACGAATTTCCTAAAGTGTTTTCTGAGGATCTTCCTGGCATTCCTCCCGATAGGGAAATAGAATTTGGGATTGATCTTCTATTGGATACCTATCATTTCTGCATTCCACCTTATAGAATGGTTTCGGCTGAGTTGAAGAAGCTAAAAGAGTAGTTAAAGGATCTCCTTGATAAGGGTTTCATCCATCTTAGAGGTTATTTGTGGGATGCCCTGGTACTTTTTGTGCATAATAAAGATGGGTCTCTTCACATGTATATAGATTATAGGCAGTTGAATAAGGTGTCGGTGAATAATACGTATCCTCTTCCTAGGACTGATGATTTTTTTACCAGCTTCAGGGTGCTAGATATTTTTCTACGATTGATCTCCGTTCGGGATACCATTAGTTGAAAATTAGGGAGGGTGATATTCCTAAGACTGCTTTACGAACTCAGTACAGTCACTATGTGTTTTTGGTTATGTCATTTGGGTTGACTAATGCTCTGACTGCTTTTATGGATCTTATGAATTGGGTATTCAGGCAGTTTTTGGACTATTTTGTTATTGTCTTCATTGATGATATTTTGGAGCACTCTAAGAGTGGGAAGGATCATTCAATCACCTCCGAATTGTGTTGCAGGCTCTTAGGATCAAAGGTTTTATGCTAAATTTTCTAAGTGTGAGTTTTGGTTGGAGGTTGTGACTTTCCTTAGGCATGTTATTTCTAGTGAGGGGATAAATGTGGATTAACAGAATATTGAGGCGGTTAATAGGTGACCTAGACCCATGACTCCAATCATCATTCAAAGATTCTTCAGCTTAGATTGGTATTATAAGAGGTTTGTAGAGAGTTTTTCATCTATTATTGTTCTATTGACAAAGTTGACTCAGAATAAGGTGAATTTCTTGTGGTTCGATGCTTATAAGGAAAATTGACTTCAGCGCCAGTTCTGACCTTGCCTGAGGGTACGGATGGATTTATGGTTTATTGTGATGTGTCCCGTGTGGGACTAGATTGTGTCTTGATACAGGATGGAAAGGTTGTGGCCTATGCTTCTAGGCATCCAAAGATTCATGAAAGGAATTATCCGACTCATAATTTGAGTTAGTGGTTGTGGTTTTTGCTTTGAAGATTTGACATCATTATTTGTATGGGGCACATGTAAATATTTATTTAGATCATAAGAGATTGCAGTTTTTGTTTACTCAAAAGGAGTTGAATCTTTGGATGAGGTAACGGCTTGAGTTGCTAAGGACTATGATAGAACATGTACAAGAGGCTTAGAACCTGAAAATTTGGCTAAGTGTTGGAGACTTAGTTTTATGTTTTTGGCTTCTTAACTTCGTTGATTTTTAAAGTGACCTTCTTGACCCCGAGACGTAAGTTACTGAGTTGATTCATGTTCAGGAGTGTAAGTTGCATATCTTGGGTAAGTTTTAGATTTTTTAGACGAGGTTTGGACCACGTTTGGATTTCCAAAGCAGCAGTTCACCACGATTGTGGTGCGTCACATTAGATATAGCAATGTCACTTCATCACATCGCGGTGAAGTTTAAAATGAAAATTGTCAGATCCCCACAAGGCATCGCAATTGCACCGCGTCATGGTGGAATCGCCAGGACAGCCTTGGTGCATTGCGGTGAAGGCCTAATCGGCATTCCAGTTATGAATTTTAATTTCCCAAGGGTTGTCTTGTCATTTTCCCTCACCCAAATCCGTCCAAATCACAAAATTAAAACCCCAAAGGGTCATTTTATGCCCCATTATTCATAATTTCTCTCCAAGAAAGTAATTCTCTCTCAAGAACAAACCCTAGCCCCTTCAAGATTCAAGCTCACGTTTAAAGAAAACCACCAAAAACCTTTATGAATTCTTCAATTAGGTATGTTAGATGTTCATCCATGGGTATTTTTCACCCATGGAGTCTAAGAATCAGTTTTCAAGTTTAAAGATTTGATCTTTACATGTTATTATGAATTATATCCATGAACTTCTATGAATTTTGACTTTATACCATGTTTACATGTGTTTTTCATTAGAATGTTCTTGACATGTTTGAAGGATGAAAATTCCATGTTAAATCCTTAACTATGATTTTAGTATTGAAATTATGTTACTATCATATGTTTTAAACAATCTCCATGCTTTAACTCATGACTCTCAAGTATTTGGTCAAATGCCTAAGTAATGATTTTGGGATAATGCTTACTTATTATGATTTCAAATGCTCTCATGTGTTCTTATTGATTTTTCTATTAAGTCCTGGGGGTTATGAATATCCAAAAACTTAGTTGTTTACTTAGTTTCAGTATTTTCATAATGGTTTTAGATATGTTAGAGTATTATCAGTCCAGTCAGTGTATCATGTTAGTATGTTTAGTTCAGTCCAGAATTAGAATTAGCTTAGTTGGGAGTAGGATTTAGCACCGAGAGAACCCAGGGATGGGGCCTCACCTGCCAGTTAAGGGTGTGACCTTTAGTAGCAGTCCCTACATTCCAGAACTACGTAGCCCATAGGTTAGAGATGTTAACCTGCCAGTTGAGGGTTTACATATACATCACTAGAGTGCCTTCCAGTAAAGAGTGACTCATTAGTCCATCTAGACTTTATTTCAGTGGATCCACACAGCCAGTGTTAGTACCTGTGGCACAGTACTGATACCCTTCCAACTGAGGTCACAGGTTAGACCACAATTAGCTCATATTGGGGCATGTTGGTTAGATGATACCTCTCACTGTCTCAGTCTAGTATTTAATTTAGAGTTTAGTTTTCAGGCTTGCTTGACCATGACCATGGATACCTCTCACATATCCATGCTTTAACTCATGACACTTAAGTTTTAGGTGAAATGCCTAAGTAATGATTTTGTGATAATTCTTGCTTATTATGGTTTCAAATGCTCTCATGTGTTCTTATTAATTTTTCTATTACGTCCTGGGAGTTATGAATACCAAAAAACTTAGTTGTTTACCTAGTTTTAGTATTTTCAGAATGGTTTCGGATATGTTAGAATATTATCAGTCCAGTCAGTGTATGATGTTAGTAAGTTCAGCTCAGTCTAGTAATTAGAGTTAGTTCAGTTGAGAGTAGTATTTATCATCGAGCGAACCCAGGTAATGGGGTTCACCTACCAATTGAGGGTGTGACCTTTAGTAGCAGTCCCTGCATTCTAGAACTATGTAGCCAGCATAGATTAGAGATGTTAACTTGTCAGTTGAGGGTTGACATATATCCCACTAGAGTGCCTACAAGTAGAAGGTGGCTCATTAATCTTTTGGGACTTTATTTCAGTAGATCCACATAGCCAGTGTTAGTACCCATGGCACGGTACTGGTACCCTTCCAACTGAGGTCACGAGTTAGACCCCAATTAGCTCATATTGGGGCATGTCGGTTGGATGATACCTCTCACAGTCTCAGTCTAGTATTTAGTTCAGAGTTTAGTTTTCAGGCTTTCTTGACCTTGGCATGCAGTTATTAGTTATTCAGTATCAGTATTTCAATATTTCTATTTACAGACTATCCCAGTATCATGTCATATGTTTGGTCATGCATTCTTAAATTTTACAGCTTCCTAACATGCTATACATCAGTTATCTCATGCCATTTATTCAGTCAGTTGCATATTAGCCAAACCTCATTTAGCATACTAGTATATTCAAAGTACTGACCATATACTCATCTTGAGCTATGATGTCTCATATCATAGGTTCAGATGCTCAGGTACCCGACCGCACCTAGATATCCCAGCGCACCAGCAGCAGCCTCAGTAGTGAGTCCTCATTCTTTGAGGACAAGTTATCTTATATTCAAAGATGTCAGCAGTTCAGTTATTTAGTTAGTCGAAGTTAGTTGGGGGCTTGTCCCATCAACTCCACACTCAGTCAGTTTAGAGACTTTCATACTAGTACAGACAGATAGTCAGTTTTCAGTTGTTATTACCAGTAGTTTTATCAGTATTGACAGTATGTTTCAGATGCTTTATCAACTATGATGCAGTATTATTTCAGTTGCTAAAATCTTATGGTATTTTATGTTAAATTCTGCACAGGTTCTTTGGTATTTTATTCAATGCTCATAGCAAGTACCAACATGGGTTAGCTTGTGGTCCTTCGGGGTTGTAAGCACTGTGTACGTCCAAGGTGTACACTCGGGGAATTATAAACTTGGTATCAGAACCAAAGATTTTAAAGTGTCCTAGGAAATCTAAAAGCCGCATTGAGTAGAGTCTTGTGTATGGACATGAAGTGCGCCACACTTATGGACAAGAGGCTACAAGATGTCTTAGGAAAGGTTTCCCTTCTTTCAGTATTCATGTCATGTGAGTGAGTATAAACTCTCTTCCTAATTCAATCTTCATCTGTTTACAGACATACCTCCCAAAAAGAATAACGAAAGAAGAAACGGGAATCAGCCCACATCTCCGCCTGTTTAGAAAGATCCCGTAAATGAACATGTCTCCCATCCCGAATTTAGAGTTGCATTAACTACTTTATCTCACTCAGTATCAGCCCAGAATAATTAGTTGGTTGTCGACCCAGCTATTTCGGTGGCTAATACTGTCGTAACTAGGATGTGGGACTTCACCTGAATATACCCTCCTCTATTTTTAGGATCTAAGTCTGATGAGGATCCGTAGGAGTTCCTCAACATAGTTCAGAAGGTAACTGATATTATGGGTGTGACTTCTATTGAGAGTGCAGAGTTTGGTGCTTACCAGTTGCAGCATGTTGCTCATACTTACTATATGCAGTAGAAGGGAGATAGAGGAGTAGAGGCAGGGCCCGTTGAATGGGAAGAGTTTGCGATGGCCTTTTTAGATATGTTCTTTGCCTTGGAGTTAAAGGAATCTAAGGTTTAGGATTTTATTAATTTGAGGCAGGGAAACATGAGTGTGAAGGAGTATTCTCTTAAGTTTACTCGGCTAGCCAGGTATGCTCCTAAAGTGGTGTCTGATGATAGGTCTAGGATGAGTAAGTTTGTCTCTGGTATAGCTGATAGTGTGGTTAAGGAGTGTAGGACCGCAATGTTGATTAAGGAGATGGACTTGTCTATGTTGATGGTCTATGCTCAATTTATTGAGAAGCAGAAGCTTAAAGAAAGAGAGAGGGAGAATAAGAGAGCCAGAATGGGTAGCTTCAGTTTTTCTCAGCCGAGGTTGGGGGGTGGTAAAAGTCCTAAATTCCATAAAAAATATTCATCCTTAGCTCTATATTTAGCTAGTGCGCCAGTACCAAAGTTAAGAAATGATATTCGAGATAGGACGCCAGGCCCTAAACCCCAGTAAAGTGTGAACAGTGGTCGCACAAATCCTCTTTGCCAGAAATATGGTAGAAACCATCAGGGTATGTGTAAACTGGTAGTAATGTATGTATTGGGTATGGCAAGCCACGCCACAGGGTCAGGGATTGCCCACAAAATGGTCAGCAGGGTCAGTCCAATCATCCCCCAATTCTATCCGATCGCCCGACTCAGCAAGGTGCCGCTTCTAGTGCCACCAGTGGTCAGCGCCCAAATAGATTGTATGCACTTCAGTCCTAAAAGGATCAGGAAAGTTCTCCTGATGTGGTTACTGGTACGTTATAGGTTTTTCATTTACATGTTTATGCTTTATTAGACCTCGGAGCTTCTCTTTCTTTTATAACTCCCTACATAGATGATAATTTTGGTGTCAGTCCTAAGAATTTAGAATAACCTTTCTCAGTGTCAACCCCAGTAGGTGTCTCTATTGTAGCCAGGCAGGTATACAGGAACTGTCCGGTCATAATATCCCAGAAAATCACCTCAGTTGATCTTGTGGAGTTAGAAATGACTGATTTTGATATCATTCTTGGCATGGATTGGCTCCACTCATGCTATGCCTCAGTTGATTTTAAAAATAGAGTTGTTCGTTTTTAGTTTTTGAATGAACCAGTCCTTGAATAGAGTTGTAGTACTTCAGCACTTAGGGGTCAGTTTGTTTTGTACCTTAGAGCAAGAAAAATAATATTCAAGGGGTGTGTCTACCATATTGTTCGAGTTAAAGACTCTAATTTCGAGACTCCTAGTCTTGAGTTGGTTTCAGTAGTGAGAGAATTCCCAAATGCATTCCCTGAAGACCATTTTGGAGTCTCTCCTGAAAGGGAAATTGACATCGAAATAGACCTTCTTCCAGATATCCATCCTATCTCTATTCCGCCCTACAGAATGGCTCCAACAGAGCTTAGGGAGTTAAAGGAATAGTTGAAATATCTCTTAGATAAGGGATTCATTAGGCCCAGTGTTTCCCCAAAAGGTGCTCCAATCCTCTTCGTGCGTAAGAAAGATAGTTCTCTCAGAATGTGCATCGATCACCATTAGTTAAAGAAAGTTACTATCAAGAATAAGTACCTACTTCCTAGAATAGATGACTTATTCAACCAACTTCAGGGTTCCAGTTACTTCTCTAAGATAGACCTCAAATTCGGCTATCACCAGCTCAAAGTAAGAAGATGTGACATTCCAAAAATAGCTTTCAGAACTCGGTATAGTCACTTTGAGTTCCTAGTCATGTCTTTTGGTATCACAAATACCCCAGCAACTTTTATTTGACTTGAAGAATCAAGTGTTCAAGAAGTACTTAGATATGTTTTTCATAGTTTTCATTGATGACATCCTTGTCTATTCCCGTAATGAAAATGACCATGCAAACCACCTTAGAATAGTATTGCAGACTCTTAGAGCCCATCTGTTGTTTTCCAAATTCAATAAGTGTGAATTTTAGCTAAGATCAGTAGCTTTCCTTGGCCATATTATTTCCGATGATGATATTAAAGTTGACCCTCAAAAGATTGAAGTAGTGAAAACTGGCCCAGACCTATTTTTCCATGAAACATCAGGAGTTTCTTGGGTTTGGTTGGCTATTACAGATGGTTTGTTAAAGGTTTTTTATCTATTTCAACCCCTATGTCCAGATTGACTCAGAAGAAAGTCAAATTTCAATAGTCAGATTCTTGTGAGAAGAGTTTTCACGAGTTGAAGACTTGACTTACCTCAGCCTCATTTTTGACGTTGCTCAATAGTTCAGATGGGTTTGTTGTTCACTGTGATGCTTCTAGAGTTGGTTTGGGTTGTGTGTTGATGTAGAGAGGTAAGGTCATAGACTATGCCTCTAGACAACTTAAGCCCCATGAAAAGAATTATCCTACCCATGATCTTGAGTTAGAAACTATTGCTTTTGGCTTGAAAATTTGGAGGCATTATCGGTATGGGGTGCATGTTGATGTGTTCACTTATCACATAAGTTTGCAGTATGTGTTCTCGCAGAGAAAGTTAGATCTCCATCAGAGAAGGCGATTGAAGTTGTTAAGAGATTATGATATGACTATTTTGTATCATCCGAGCAAGGCCAATATAGTGGCAGATGCCCTTAGTAGATTGTTGATGGGTAGTATTGGTTATGTTAAGAGTGATAAGAAGAAGTTAGTTTAGGAGGTTCATCAATCAGCTAGAGGTTCATCAATCAGCTAGATTAAACATTCATTTAGTTGACTCAGCTAAGGGTAGTGTGTGGGTTCGGAATAGTTCAAAATCTTCTTTGGTTGCCGAAGTGAAATAAAAGAAAGATAAAGATCCTAGCTTGGTCAAGTTGAAAGAGTCAGTTAGAGATTAGAAAGTAGAGATTTTCTCCCAAGGGGGAGATAGTGTGTTGCGTCGCTAGGGTAAATTGTGTATGTCGTGTGTAGATGGTTTGAAACAGTGAATTCTTGCAGATTCGCATGGTACACGTTACTTTATTCATCTAGGGTCCAGTGAGATGTATCATGATTTGCGGGATATCTATTAGTGAAGCAGTATAAAAAGGGATATTACAGGGTTTGTATCCAAATATGCTAATTGTCGGCAGGTTAAGGTTGAGCATTAAGGGCCTAGTGGCACTATGCAGGAGTTCAGTATTCTTACTTAGAAGTGGGAAGAGGTGAAAATAGTCTTTATGATGGGTTTGCCTCGTACTCGTCATCAGCATGATCGATTTGGGTCATTATGGATAGGATGACCAAATCAGCCCATTTCTTACCAGTCCATACTTCTTATTCAGCTGAGGATTATGCCAAGCTCTATATTACAGAGTTGGTTAGATTGCATGGAGTCCCGTTGTCCATCATTTCAAATAGAGGTACTCAGTTTACCTCTCATTTTTGGAAGGCTTTTCAGAAGGGTCTTGGTACCCAAGTTCATCTCAGTACAGGTTTTCACCCTCAGACAGATATTCAGGTAGAGAGTAATAGTCAGACCTTAGAGAACATGTTGAGAACTTGTGTTATCGACTTTAAGGTTAGTTGGGATGATCACTGGCCATTGATTGAGTTTGCCTACAACAATAGCTATTATTCCAGTATTCAGATGGCTCCATTTAAGATAGCCCAGAGCCAACAAAAATCTTATGTAGATAAGAGGAGAAAGAATCTTGAATTTGAGATTGGTGATTTTGAATATTTGAAAATCTCTACCATGAAGGGAGTGAAGAGATTTGACAAAATAGGGAAGCTCAGTCCCCCGATATGTAGGCCCTTTCAGGATCTTAAGTCATTTCAAGAAAGTAGCGTGTAAGCTTGAGTTGCTTGCAGATTTGGCATTAGTGCATCCAGTGCTCCATGTTTCTTTAACAAAGAAGTGTATTGGTGATACAACTGTCATTGTTCCTTTAGAGAGCTTAGATATTAAGAACGGCCTTTCTTACGAAGAACTCCCAGTTGAAATCTTAGATTTCCAGATTCAAAGACTAAGGAACAAAGAATTTCCCTTGGTCAAAGTTCTTTGGAGGAATCAGTCCGTTAAGGGAGCAACTTTTGAAGCAGAAGCAGACATGCGTACCAAGTACCATCACCTTTTTTCCGCAAACTCAGACTCAGCTCAAGGTAAAAATTTTCCCTAGAGTTTCTCTTTTTTATTCTCAGTTCCAGCCATATAATCATATTCATGTCATTGCGTACATTCACAAATCAGTTCAATCAGTCACCATGTTTCAGACTCAGTCATGTAATCATGTTTTCAGTTATGCATTATCAGTATGTAATCTCAGTACCTCTATATTCTCAGCTTAATCAATCTCATTCGAGGATGAATATTCCAAAGAGGGAGATATTGTAACACCCTGTAATTATCTTAGCTCAATTCAGCCCAGAGTACATGTACAAGACGCTTAGAACCTAAAAATTTGGCTCTGTTAGAGACTTGGTTTTATTTTTTTGGCCTTTTAACTTAGTTGATTTTTAAAGTTACCTTCTCGACCCCTGAGCCATAAGTTTTTGAGTCGATTCATGTTCAGGGGTGTAAGTAGCATGTCTCGGGTAAGTTCCAATTTTTTTAGATGAGGTTTGGACCACGTTTGGATTTCCAAAGCAGCAGCTCACCGTAATTGTGGCACATATCAGTGGCTATAGTGGTGGTCACTTAACCGCATCGTGGTGAATTTCAAAATGACAATTGTCAGTTTCAAGCAAATCACCACGATTACACCACATCGCGGTGGAATCGCGATGACAGTCTTGGCGTATCGCGGTGAAGGCCCAATCGGTGTTCCAGTTACAAATTTTAATTTCCCAAGGATAGTATTGTCATTTTACCTTACCTAAATCCATCCAAAACACAAAATAAAAACCCCAAAGGGGCATTATATGCCCCATTATTCATAATTTTTCTTCAAGAAAGTAATTCTCTCTCAAGAACAAACCTTAGCCCCTTCAAGATTCAAGCTCAAGTTTAAAGAAAACCACCAAGAACCTTTATGAATTCTTTAATTAAGGTATGTTAGATGTTTATCCATGGGTCCTTTTTAGCCATAGAGTCCAAGAATCAGTTTTCAAGTTTAAAGATTTGATCTTTACATGTTATTATGAATTATATCCATGAACTTCCATGAATTTTGACTTTATACCATGTTTACATGTGTTTTTCGTTGGAAAAAGTTCGTGACATGTTTGAAGGATGAAAATTGCATGTTAAATCCTTAACCCATGATTTTAGTATTGAAATTATGTTACTATCATATGTTTTAAACTCTCTATGCTTTAACTCATGACTCTCAAGTGTTTAATGAAATGCCTAAGTCATGATTTTGGGATAATGTTTACTTATTATGGTTTCAAATGCTATCATGTGTTCTTATTGATTTTGCTATTGAGTCCTGGGGGTTATGAATACCAAAAAACTTAGTTGTTTACTTAGTTTCAGCATTTTCATAATGGTTTTAGATATCTTAGAGTATTATCAGTCCAGTCAGTGTATCATGTTAGTATGTTCAGTTTAGTCCATAATTAGAATTAGCTAAGTTGAGAGTAGGATTTAGCACCGAGCGAACCCAGGGATGGGGACTCATGTGCCAGTTAAGGGTGTGACCTTTAGTAGCAGTCCCTGCATTCCAGAACTACGTATCCCGTAGGTTAGAGATGTTAACCTGCCAGTTGAGGGTTGATATATATATCACTAGAGTGTCTTCCAGTAGAGGGTGACTCATTAGTCCATCGAGACTTCATTTCCTTGGATCCACACAGCCAGTGTTAGTACCCGTACAGACACCCTTCCAACTGGGGTCACGGGTTGAACCCAAATAAGCTCATATTGGGGTATGTCGGTTAGATGATACCTCCCACAGTCTCAGTCCAGTATTCAGTTCAGAGTTTAGTTTTCAGGCTTTCTTGAATATGGCATATAGTTATTAGTTGTTCAGTATCAGTATTTCAGTATTTTAGTTTACAGACTTTCCCAGCATCATGTCATATGCTTGGTCATGAATTCTCAGATTTACAGCTTCCTCGTATACTATACATCAGTTGTCTCATGCTATTTATTCAGTCAATATTATTCATGCATATGAGTCTACATATCATCCTAACCTCATTTAATATACCAGTACATTCAAAGTACTGACTGCATACTTGTATCTTACGCTATGATGTCTCATATCATAGGTTTGGATGCACAGGTTCCCGACCGCACCTAGATATCCCAACTCACCTGCATCAATCGTAGTGGTGAGTCCTCAACCTTCTGGGATGATTTATCTTATATTTAGTGATGTCAGCAATTCAGTTATTTAGTCAGTCGAAGTTAGTTAAGGGCTTATCCCATCAACTCCACACTCAGTCAGTTTAGAGGCTTTCAGACTAGTACAGACAGATAGTCAGTTTTCAGTCGTTATTACCAGTTGTTTTATCTGTAGTGACAGTATGTTTCAGATGCTTTAAAAACTATGATGCATTATTGATTTCAGTTGCTAAAACCGTATGGCATTTCCAGTTAAATTCTTCATAGGTTCTTTGTTATTTTATTCAGTTCTCACAGTAGGTACCAACCTAGGTTAGCTTGTGGTCCTTTAGGGCTATAAGCATCGTGTGGCATCCAGGGTGTACTCTTGGGGCATTACACCTATGAGAACTACTTACTCTGGAGAGGATTATGCTAATTTTTTTATTGAAGAGATAGTTAGATTATATGGTGCCCATATTTCCATTATTTCAAATCGAGGTACTCAATTTTCTTCTCACTTTTGGTGTTTGTTTCAGAAAGACTTGGTGAACCTTAGCACCGTTTTCCACCCTCAAACGGATCGACAAGCGGAACGGACTATTCAGACCTTGTAGGATATACTAAGGGCCTATGTGATCAACTTTAAGAAAATTTGGGTGGATTACCTACCTCTTATTGAGTTCGCATATAATAATAGTTACCACTCGAGTATTAGGATATCTCTTTTTGAGACTTTTTATGGTAGGAGGTGTAGGTCTCCTATTGGGTGGTTTGAGGTTTGTGAGACTAGGTTGTTTGGTCCTAACTTGGTTCTCCAAGCCATGGAGAAGGTAAGGGTGATGAGGGAAAGACTTAAGACTGCTCAAAGTCACCAAAAGTCTTAAGCAAATGTGAGGCGAAGGGAGTTGGTGTTCGATATAGATGATTGGGTATTTTTAAAGTTCTTCTATGAAGGGAGTGATGAGGTTTGGGAAGAAGGGGAAGATCTATCCCTTTTATATTGGTCCATATCTAATTTTGAGGAGAGCGGGGAATATTTCTTATGAGTTGGATTTCCCTACGGGTTTGGGTTCCATTCATCTGGTTTTTCATGTGTCGATGTTGAAGAAGTACATAGATAATCCTTCTTTGATTGTGCCTATCGAGAATGTTTGTATTTCGGATTCCTTGTTGTATGAGGAAATAGCAATGGAGATATTGGATAGGCAAGTCCGTTAGTTGAGGACTAAGCATATAGCTTTGGTGAAGGTTCTTTGGAGGAATCAAAAGGTAGAGGAAGCTACTTGGGAAGCCGAGAAGGACATAAAGTCCAAATATCCATTCTTGTTCCCCATGTTGTATGAAAGTGTTTGAGGTATGCATTCCCTTTTTTTTCTCTTGTCGTCGAATTTTGTTCATAGTTTAGTGGTTGATTTTTGTCTTGTATTTGTGCTAAAGGGTATCTTAACTCCTCATTTGGGGATGAATAATCCTAGGAAGGGTAATGTAATACCCCAGGTTTGGAACTCTGAATTTTCTCAGTAATTGTGCTTACTGCTTAGGGTACGACTCAGGCGACGAGTTGTGAAGACTCATCACGAGTCATATAGAGCTAATCATGGTCTGACCACTAAGATTTTCCTAAGTTTCTGTCATGGTCACTACTCAGACTATACGATTCGTAAGGTAATGTCATACATCGTGGTGAGGGACTCATGACATTAGAAGTGAGATGGACCAAGGTTGTTGTCTTGGTAATGACTAGACTCCATGGGTCGTAGGGTAAGGTCACGAGTCGTAGGGTGCACTCTTGACCAAACTAGTAAGGAGGCCCTAAGTTTCTATCCAAGCTACGAATCTTGGTGACGACTCGTGACTACTGATCACGAGTCATTACATTACCCGTAGCGACTTAGAGTTATAATTCCTGCACGATTTCATTAATTGCATGGTGGGCTTTTTCTCTTACCCCACTACTATTCCACGACATAAAACATTCCTTTAGCTTTATTTTCGCCCATTAAACATAACATAAACAATCTCTTCTCTCTCAATTTTCCAAGTTAAGAACAAAGCTAGGGTTTCTAAGGGGTAGTCATCTAGGGCTCAAAGGGTGGTTTCTTCTCCAAATTCTTGGTGTTTCAGGCATGTATCTCTTCTCTAACTTGGTTCTTAAGTAAAAGCATGTGTTTAATCATGGTTTATGTGAATTAAATTCTTGGGTTTTGAATGATGGGTTACAGGTTTTGAATGACTATTACTTGTTTGGTTTTCCCACGGTTTTTGGAATTTGTTAATCATACTTAATCTCATTGGTTGGAACTAAATTTGTGCATGGGTATGATGAATGGGAAGGGGTCGTGGCATTCCCCCAAAATTGTTGAAATTGTTTTGGAATTATATTAACCTCAACCTACTTGTAAATTGGTTTTGGAACATGAAAATATGCATGCTTTAAACCACTTTTGAACTATTGCATTTACTAAAAGGTTAATGGAACATAACTGATTTTATAAGGGCTTCGCATCCGTGATATGGTTTTTAAATTGGAACTTGGGGGTCATGGATTCCCCCAGATTGATGGATAATTAGAATAGCATAATTCTATAAGCTTGCAAGTATATTGGTATGACGATACCATTTGGTAATGCCTTAATAGAAGATTTCTCGGTTAAATGGAAGGGGTTATTTATAAATATTTTAATTGGGCTTAAAGGGGGTTATGTATCTCGTCGTGAAAGGTGGAGGTCCCGGGGGGACCGATACTAGAAACCACATTTGTTGGCGTGGAGGTATTTATGACCATGTGCATAGTTTACACTTTATACATACTTTGCATTGACTGGGGTCGAGGCATTCCCTAGCCTTTTCTTTGATTTTTCCAGTTCGCGCAGCTAACATGCACTGGAGCCCTTCCGGTGGGGAAATCCGGACCCATATATCCCGTGGGTGCCCTTACAATGGTTTGATGCTACAGAGTTCAGGCTAATGGTTTTAAATCTCGTGCTAAACCTTGTTCTCTATCCCAACATCTTATATATATATATATATATGTGTGTGTGTGTGTGTGTATGTATGCATGTATCTGAACATGTACATTGAGTTTGAACTTGATTTTTAAATGACATTATTTTATCCCTATACTGAGTTACATGTTAGTGCTCACCCTGCTAACCATCCTAGGAAGCTACATTGTTTTATAATGTAGGGTCCGTAGACACTTTTTTACCCCTATACGGTGTTAGGTGATTCGGTTCGTCAGTTGGTTCCTGGTAAAGTGGTAAGCTTCCATCCTCCGAAAGCTTAGTCATTCCACAGGTTTCTTTCCATATGATAGAAATGAAGAGTTCACATTAACAATATCATTTTTATTGTCACTGTCATGGGGCATGTCCCAACCAAGTTTGATATTCGGATTGATTTAGAGGCTTTCACTAGAAAAATGCTCAATAACGAAGGAAAAATGGGTTCCTAAAAGTGAGTTTCTAGTCCCTAAAAGTAATTAGCGACCGGAAAATCTGATCGCCACCCCGTCCCTATAGTCTCCACCGCTAAAGGTCATTAAAGATGCGATACACTAACTAGCAGTTAAATCATTTTTGCTACCAGTACAAAACTGGTCCTAAAAATTTTTATAGGGACCATATTCCTAGCTCTTGATTAGCAAGAATGTGGTCTTTAAAACAGTTTTAGGAACGAGATTTACTGGTCCTTATATGTAGTATAAATTAGTGTTTAAAGAATTTCATCCACCAGTATACTGGTTCTATGAAATCTATTTAAGTAATATTAATCGACAATAAATTGCGGTCAAATGCACAAATACAAAATTATCGAAATCTGCTCTCTCATATATATACACACACCATAATACATCAGTCACATCATTATTTATACAACCATTTCACAGCAAAAGTAAAGAAAACTAACATCCTCCATCAAATAATAAAAATGTACATGTCATGTAGGCTTATCCAGCTGCCTAGGCTCTTTGAGTTCCAGTAGTAGCATATTCTGTGTCTGAAAAAAGTCAGGTCAAGCAACTTTTACAAGCAATCCCCGACATTCATTTTATGTCAAGCCCATGAAAAGCTGATTTTCACACAGAACGCAAACTTCTAGGAGTGGACCAATGCCCATATATGCCTGCTATAAGGTCTAGAAATTAGCAAAGTTCTGGTAGAGTGTGTGGCCTAGCCTATGCTATTACACTGATCCATGATTCACAAGTCCAGCAATGTGTTGATGATGCCTAGTAATTTTTTGCAACTGCAATGGTTAAGAACGATATAAAATTTGGAGATTGTGTTGAATTTAATGTAAAAATCAAGGGAGCTAATTTGGCTAATATAGCAAAATTCATTTAGCTAAAATGCAAAAAAGCTCTGAAAACTGAAAAAGCATACATATATCAACTTGGGGGTTGCAGGATCTAAAATTCCATCCAAGGGAGGTCTAAAACAATTGAGATTACTATTACTTACCACATATCCATTAGGTGTCCAGCTGATCGTATTCCATCTTATCGTAATATTTTCATTGGATCAAGTGCACCAAAGGCATCTGAACGATAAAGAAAAAATAAAAAGTAAAATATAGTAAAGAACCACCTAAACTTCCTACACACAGTAATCTCTTTACAATGTAATACAGGTGGGGGGTTGAAGATACATTTCAGTTGCAATGTTTGATATGGGTACACAAAGTGGTCGAAACCTGTTCTCCATGAAATATTTATGTAAATATGATACCTAAAGTTATCCAACACTCTTGGGACTTCTCATCAATTTTAGACTTAATTTATAAGTACATACTGAAAGATAAACAAATTCAGGCATGGGATCTACTTTAATGATTTTCTTCAATTTTATAATTCGGAGAATGCAAAGCTGCAAAGAAGCACCGTAATTTATATTTCATGACATCATTATAATCATAAAACTTAATCATGGTACCAAAAAGGGTATAGCGATACCTGTACTTTTATAATAATCATTACAATAAGTTACAGTACCTCGTGAGAAGTAAAAGTTTATTCCTTAATCACAGGGGATGAAGGTAGCTAGAATCAAATTGATTACCTCTCATAGTTTAAATTGACTCAAGATTTTTGGTTCTTTATAGTGAAACTATCAACACAACTAAAATTGCTTCATTTCATGCAGTACATCTATGTCATGCTAGTTAAGCCCAAGAATAGGACAAATCAATACCCAATATCATATTGCCTAACAGGATTTTGCTTGACAAAATACTTAAAATTTTCAGTTCACAAAGTCCTTACTTCATATATATGTTCAATTTGAATATCATGAGCGGAATTCGGGGAGGATGGTATCTAAGCAACCTTACCCCTCCTTGTGACGGTAGGGAGGCTAGTTTCGATGGACCCTCAGCTCTAATAAATTTGAAGCAAATAGGAGTTCAAATACTTACTCATTTATTTATATAAAAGAAAATGACATCAAATACTTACTCATTTATTTATATAAAAGACAACAACAAAGAGGTAATCAAAGTTTAAAGAAGTCTTAAAAGATTGTGCGGATATTCATGTGGATAAAGAGCAGATGGAGAAACAAACAAGGATCCAAGATATTGATTTCAGAAGTGACTATCTATGCTAACACAGAGATATAGTGTTCCTTAAACACAGGTTCACATATATTTTTCATATAGAGTTAGCAAAAAACAGAATGATACAGATATAGACAAGCACTTAATTTGACTTAATTTATTCATTTGGTAATATTTTGGATAAGCGCGAATATAAAATAAAACATAAGCAGGAGTATAGTAAAGGATAAGCTGGTATTCGTTTTCTGTACTTAATTATTACTTTTAACAACTAAAATACCAGATGAGTACCTAAGTCAATTTGTAGATTTATTTTCACAAGAACCATATGAGGATTGACAATATCCTAACAATGGAGTTGGATCTAAGAAGATTGCAGTAAAATCTATAACATACTAATGTAACATAATAGTTCTAGCCATAGGGAACTCAAGAGGCAATCTCAAATATACAACTAAAAATGAACTTTAGATCAGCTTATCATGAAACATACAGATATGTACAAGTAAGAACTATAAGCTGCATTATTCCAATTCCAATTCATCTGACATTAACAACTCACTGGAAGAATAGCCATATCCAAGTAATCTCCTATCAAGATTTAACTTCACTCAGACTTTCTAAATCTTTAAAAAACACATGTTGCATATGGTAATGAAACACATGCCAAGGAATTCAAATGATAGATAGAAACATAGCAAATGGCCCATATTGCCAGATATACATATATAGTGGATTTAAAATGCAAGAATGAAATCAACAACACAAGTTATGAATAATATCTTCGGAGTTTTAAATAAATGAATAGAAATAGCCATAAATCCCAAACCCTAGAAACACTTCAAAAATTGCGAACATAGCTAGCAGCGTGACAAAAATTAATGACAGAAAAGGGAGGCTCAGATTTATAGAATAGTAATTAAGGCATGAAAAATAGAGACATCGCCATAAAAATGTTGTCTTGCCGAAATTTGCCCAGCAATGATGTGAATCTACTTGTCTTAACAGGAGTGAAGTTATTTTTAAAAAAGGAAATTACCATCATCACCTCAAAAATGTCCTTAAACATGTAATTGGCCATTAAGTAAACAACAGTAAAACCTATGGGAAATATTGTAACATTTTAGCAATGAGAGCCAAATATTAGAGATGAAGTTGATTCACAACCTTAAGACGGAACAACTACGGGATCTTAAAGGGACAAACTAGTTACTCAATTAAGTGGAGTCCTTCAAGTTTTAAAAACTAGGTGAAAGAGATAAAAAAAAATCAATTTTTTTTAAAACATTTTAGCTCCAACAACTAAAAAGATTGTCTCAACAACTATCAAAATTATTCGACAACTTCGCAAAGTTGTTCAACAACTATCAAAGTTGTTCGATAACTTCGTAAAATTGTTCAAAAACCATGCAAAATTGTTGGACAACTTTGATAATTGTTGAGACAATTATTGCAGTTGTCGAACAACTGTCTCAGTTATTTAATCGACTTTATTTTTTTAATTTAATAATATGATGGTCCCCACTTATTTTCTTTTTTTAATTAAAGACTTGAAAGGTCTTTCAAGTTTCAACTCATTTTTCTCGAACAATTACACTGAAAAGTAAAGTATCAAATATAAAAGGAACATGTCCTTACCCTCCGCACAACCTCTTGATACGCCCCATGGATATCAGATAGAACTTCAGCCATGGAAAGAAAAATTACACATAAAAGGAATGCCTATCAAAAATTGGCATTTGGACATCATGAAAATTGAGTTTACTAATAAACAACGTATATTGCTAATAGAACTGCAACAACGGTGAGAATAACTCTCATTATTTGATGTAAGGAATTTCGTTCCCCAAAATTATTGCTTATATGAGTTAAATAGTTAAAAGGGAGATATTTCAATTCCTTATCCTCTTTTGCTTCAAAGCCCCCCCCCCCCCCCCCCCCCCCCGCCCTCTCCCCTTAAAATCTAACCCTAGCCACCCTCCTCGCATCAAACCAAATACTTCAACTTCTAGCCCTAAGCCGAAATAATCACTATTAAGCACAGTTTCAAAGATTGTCATTCTCAATAATCAATGTTCATTAAAAAATATATTGTTTTAGACCCAAAAAGAGAAGACGATGAAAGGACAAATCTATTTAGAAAGATAAATATTATTCTCCAATTCGTGAAGATAGATATCAATTTGAGTTTGCAGGCTGCAGCCTTTGGGTGAGAATTTTAGAGGAATCATTGTTAGGGATTTTACGAGCCTTTTCATAGAAAATCGGATTTCTATTTGAGAAGGGCAGGGGTTTAATTAATACATTAATTTTTTATTTAATTTTTTTTTTTGTTTTTTTATGTTAGTGCCTCTTCCCCTGCTGAAGTTAGATGATTATAATTAGGGACGAGACAGGTTTAGAGACTTCACTCTCTCTAAAAATTAAAAAGTAAATTAGGACCAACATAAAATCTCATCCCTATACATACTTTTAGGGCCCAGATTATCATTTCATCGCTAAATGGTGGTCTCTAATAAACAGTTTCTTGTAGTGTTTTGTGGACACATTTGGTTGGATGATGTTGTTGACTTTGAGAACTTATTCTTGAGTTACATTAACTGTTCTTTGTTATTATTTGAATAATGCTTGGATTGGACATGCTATGGAGGTGGTCTCCAATTCACGGTGAATTTGAGATACCCATCACAGCTAGGTCCGGGATCAGGTCGTAACACTAAATGACCTTATTCACCATAGATTTTCATCATGAATTTAATTATTATTCATCATGAATTTTCTTAACTAGGAATAGAGATTTAATTAATATTCATCATGGATTTTCTTCATAATCCATGGGTCTTCTTCATTTGAACATTCGAGATTTAATCTTGAATTTTGATCAATCAGCTTAAAGTTTTTATTTGTTTCAGAGAATTTCTATGATCTTTTGTGGAAAAAAAAAATTTATCACAAATTATCTAAACTAGTTTAAAAAAGTTAAGTTAACTGTTGTTCATTCTCAATTTCATCAACAGCGGCTGCCTTTGAGCTGCTTTTCCCACACCCACCACCCTAGTCACCATTACTAATCCCGTCCTATCTCTCTCTCTCTCTACCTTTCTCTCTATATAAATATAAATTAAGAAGAGATAGAGTTACTGATTTTTAATTGGAAGAGATGAAGTTTTTCAAGTTCCAAGTTTGTTTTATTATGGGCGGGGCATGAAATATTTGACGTAGATGATTGGGTTTAGGCTTTGGGTGCGTTTAGAGATAGATGATTATGGTGGTGGGTGGGTGGGATGAGGGGCTGGGGCCAACATTTGGATTCGAGTAGGCGGGTGGGGCAGGGGATGTTTGAAGAAGATGATCAGGGGGCGGGGTGGGGTGGGGTGGGGTGTTTGGAGAAGAGGACTGACGGTGGTTTTGAGGGGGAGGGGATTATTTTTTTATTTAAATTAATTATTTAAAAATTATTTGGATAAAAAATGACAAATGTCATATTATTATTGGTCACTTTACACGTCATATTAGTCACTTTATCTGTCATAGCGCGTGTAATACACGCATACTATATATTTTTGTAAATTATGCAAAAAGTGTCAAAATAACACACTCGTATGCCATTTAAGGTGTCAAAAGTGAACAACATCTACTTGAGGTATCAAAGTGAAAGATGACGGCAAGTTGAAGGGCCTTACAATATATTCAACCTAGAAATAGATTAGTGGCAAGCACGTTGTGCCAATAATTTGTTTTCCTTCCTTCCACCAATATATCTATATCTCTAATCTCTAATTTCTATTTTCATCTCTATCTTTTAATCTGTATATCTAATCCCTATCTCTAATCTCTAATCTCTAATCTCTAATATCTAATCTCTATCCCTATCTCTGTCTCTATCTCTATCTCTATCTCTATCTATATCTATATCTCTAATCTCTAATCTCTAATCTCTAATATATTAAAAGTGTAAATATCCTTAAAATATTGTTTGAACTTTTTACCATTCGTTACAACACTTAGACAAAATCGTCCTTACAAATATTATTTGAACTCTTGTCCTTACAAATATTATTTGAATTCTTATCCTTCATTAAAACACTTCGCTTTAAATAAAATCGTCTTTTCACTTATTTTACTATAATTATTACTTAATTACATATATAATATTGAATCCTAAAATATATGGGAGGACTAAAATTTTACTTCTTAAATAATGGAGTACACAAATATGGAAAACTGTAATAAACTAATTTAAATTATAAAAAAATTAAAGCGGCAGAAAAAACATATTTATGGGAAGTTTGTGACTAAATAGGGATTGGTAGCTTACTAATTATCTACTTGGGTTAGAATACCACATTAAAGAATTAATTAATCTAATATACGAATTCTCCTGTTAGGATTTTAAAAGGTATTATTTCATCTCTCTATGTATAAAAATTTGTTGTGGCTCCAAGTCACAAAAACACAATAATAGTCTGGAGCTTAACTATTCTGGAGTAGTTAATTTACTTACAGATTGTATTTGTTCCACTTTTGAAAGATTTTATCATTGTTTAATAAATTTAATGTTGGTGAATGACGATGGGCAAATGTCTTTTCAGAGAGTTGGACAGGTGCATGGTTTTTTTTCTTAATCATTTGGTTAATATTGATAATTGTTTTAATTATTTTAAGCATGAATTATGCAGGTTAAAGAACACCGATAGTGGTAAATGATAATTTCTAATGAACGTTCAAGTTTTGATAATGCAAAGGTGAAAAATAATCTATTTTTTATTCATGTATAGTTGCTTTTATGAGAAAACCAGCCAACGTATCCTTTTATTACACTGCATTTAGCATACACTACAGTAAGATGCTTGTTTTATCAGTATATCCATAAACAATAATTTCAAAGTCATTTGTTGTTCTTTATCTTCTATCACTTCCACCGATAATTTCCAACCTCTTTTTATGCCTCTGAATATTTCTTGCATCTTAAAATGACTCCAGTGAAGCAATAAAGGAAAATTTGTGATGTCTATGTAATATTTTCACCCTATTAAATGAGTGTTGTGTTCTCATAGATATGATATTCCATGTATTAGTGTTAGAGTACGTGCCCTACTGATCAGTTACTTTAACATAAGAGTTTTCTATCGATGAAACGGGTTGCCTGACGTGTTCCAAGGAAGCAGTAAAACAAAGAGTAAAGAACACAACGATTATTACGTGGAAAACACCCGGCTCTAAAAGGTGTAAAAAACCACGACCTACACCTCCACAGGATTTAATCCCAACTTCACTAAATAACTCTGAGCTTCAACAACGCCTAATTACAAAACTCTTGTAACCAACAAATAGAAATTATAAACTCTAATTCCTTTAACTCAACGACTAGGAATTGTAAATTCTAATTCCTAACTACACACACCTCCCAAGGTATACGTTCCTAAAGTCTCTGAGTTTTTTCCAACTCAAAGACTAGCTCCTAGTTCAGTTTATAACACACTGAAACTAATATTACATCAATATTTCAAACACAATGAACAACTCTAAAAACCAACGCTAAAACTCTTAGCTAGATTCTATACTTAGGACCAGGTTCTTCAATGTGTTTCTTCAGTGATTCAGTGGCACTTCGTGAAGTCAATCTGTCGATTGTTCTTTTCTGCTTTTTTTAAGTGCGCAGTTTATTCTGACTGATGCATCTTCTATTTAAGCACAACTCTTCAAAAAGTCATTCCTTATTTCAAACTCCCCCTTCAATCAGAACTCTCATTGCATAGAGTTCTACTTCAAGTGAGACTCCCTCTTCAATTCCAACTCTTGTCTCCTTAGTGTTGTAGTCAAACTCCAACTCTTCAAAGAGTGCTTCAAATTGTACATTTTGCATAGACTTCTACAATTTTTAGAATCTTTCTCCTTCTACACATAGGACTCTTAAGGATATGCTCAAAAGTGAAACCCTTTCTTCACATAGGACTCCTTTTTCAACTCAACTTTCTTTCCCTTATCATCAAGTGTTTGAGTCAAATTCAACTTATTTATTCCCCACGTGATCAGTAAGTAGAAGTTTTTAGTTGCACCGATTTAACTCATTTTGATTTTTAATTATTTATACAGTATACTGTATATCAACTTGTTTCATTCATATTGTTATTCATCAAAACTTCAAGGTTCCAACAAATTCCCCTTTTTTATGATGACAAACCTCTTTTCTTTATGCATTGAGACATCTTTACCGTTAGGTATTGAAGTATGAAACACTAGAATGAAATAAGTTAGCCAATGAGTTATAAGCACTGCACAACTCTTATCTTCCCCCTTTTGGCATCATCGAAAAAATAGTTCAATGCAATAATATACTAGCTAAAGTGATTAATATGCTATTCATGGCCACTAGGGCTATCACCAAAACAATCAGACAATGACTTTAGCCAACATAGTAATGTATTAAACAGAGTAAAAAGATAAGACAATTTAGCAAAGATAACCATTTCATTTCATTGCCAGAGCATATTCCATATTAACCTAAGCTAGTACTGAACAAAGTAAAACAACTGAGCATTTTTAAGAAATATAGTATAAAAGTAGGACATGACTAAGGATATGAATAGTGATAAGAAAGGAGGAACAGGTGATATCAACTATGTCAATTGACGAATGGCTTCAATATTTTCATCCCTCTCTCAATCAAGGTCAAGTTTCAAATTTATAATCCTAGCCTGAAGGACCACTTATTTCACTTCACGGCTGTCAGATGCAGCTTCTAGTTCAGAATTTATCTAAGCTAAATCATTTTTTTTATCATTTTTTTTTGCAATGAGTTTAAGCCCTCCTTATTGAACCAGGTAGAGCGGAATGATTCATCTGTTCAAAAATATCCATTGTTGTTTGAAAAGTCAAACCTAAATTAGGACTAAGAAATTCTAAAAGATCTAAGCTAATTAGGAACTAAAAGGGAGAGCATGTCCCTTTTCATTCTTCAGAAACATATGTTGCATGTGCTTGATGATCAAGCTTGGCAAATCCATGGTACAAAACTGATATTTTGGTTGAGAGAGAAGAAGAAATTTCTGGTGTAGGATTAACTCATTTTTGCACAACCATTTGGAGAGAATCAAAGAAAGTTTGGTTAATCAATTCGTCAGCTTTATAAAACAAGGGGAGGATGAAGTGCTAGGAATTGAATAGGTGTGCTCAACTATTTCAACTTAGATAGCCTATGCTTATGTCAATATATAACATACCTGATAAGAAGAACTTTGTAGTCACAATTGCTTGCTTGTACCTATTTTTCTGCATAATCTAATACAAAATTAGGTTAGAAGAGTCAAAAATCTGGAATTGGGACACACAACTAAATGTGCAAGATTGAATCGAATATTATTTTAGCTAATAAGATTAAAAAAATAGTTATTCTAGCCAATCATTGAGGGGAATTCATGAAATTTTAATCATTCCTAAGTCTAACCTATTTTTTTTAAAATGCTATCTACTTAGTGCCAGTGGTGTATTTTAAGTCAATTGAGTAATTCACATAATCAATATCTTTATAGGACACATGAGTGAATTGCTTTCCTTTTGATACTATAGTCTCAAGTTATTGATTTGTTATTCCCTCTGTCGATATGCCCTCGCTCATGGAACAGGTGGTACAACATGTTTCTATGAATGCTCATCAATTTCACTGCCATCCTCTTAACTTATCTACTTCTTACATTAGTCTACAAGGATTCATACGAACCAGGTCAAGCACTTGGTCATACTTATATGATTCTTTGTTTTGAAGGAAGATCTCCTTGCTTCCCCCTTACTCGAGCAGTACAAATTCAGTCATATTTTAAAGGATTTTGCTTTAGTTCTCCCAATCTTTCCAACTCCAGAAATGGTGCTCTTTTTGCCATCTCCAAAAGATCCATTCCCCCTTTAATGTGGTGAGTGAAAGAAACTTTATTTGCTTCCAGTCTTATGCCTTGAGCAAGCTTTATTCATGTACACATTTTGCTTGCCTCCTTTCACTCGCACCTGCAAAAAAAATTAGGTGTTAACTTTAGGCACCCGGACAAGCTTGGGTCCTTTCTTATGAGTAAATGGATGAATTAGATTTCTTCTAGGCCATGCAGGCGACAGGTTACGTGACCTGTTTCTCTAACCAGTTTTACTTATCCTTTTCTTGGTCTGAGATAGTTTATTTGCCAGATTTAGGTTACTAGATCTTCTTTTGGAAGCAACTGAACATTCAGTGGTTGGATGTTAAAGGTTTCCACAGATATAGCACAAGTTTTGAGAAGCATCAAGACTTTTGTGAAAACCCAAATCAGCTTTTTCACTATGATTTCTTTCACTCAGCTTATGAACAATTCTTGAGGAATTTGTCCATCTGTTTGCTCTTTCAAGGTCAAGTTTTAGTTTAGAGACTTCTTGACTTAGTTTATTCACCATTTCTGTTGCATTATTGCACTTTTCTTTGTACTTGACCAATTCAAGTTCAACATTTTCTTGTTCTTTACACTTGGTGTTTTTTCCCTTTTCAAAGAGTATCAATTTTAGAACTTCAAACTTAAGATCATTTTTGAAAGAATCAAGTTGCTCAACCTATTTCTTGAGAGAGTAGTTTTCCTGTTCAATAGTGTTCTTGCAAGCTTCTAAATCAATAAAATCAAATGTGATGCTTGCAAGACTGTTGAACAGCTCATAACTATCAGAAGTTAATTCTTGGAAGTCATCAATTAGTGCACTTATCAAGAAATAAATTTTATTTTAGAAAATAAATGCAACTTTTCTTTAAGTTCAAATATACTTACGTTAGAAGCAACATCTTCTTCCTCCAAGTCTGAATCTCCAAGATCCATGAGTGTTATTTCATCAAATTCATCATCATTTGAGTCAGATCCCCAAGCTGCTACCATTGTATATTCTTCCCTCTTTTTGGTTTTTTCTTTCAATTCTTTTTCAGCCCTTTCCTTTCTGCATTCTATTTTCCAGATAGGACAATCCCTGATCTGATGATCAGTCTTACCACACTTGTAGCATCCATTTGAATTGTCATTGGACCATTTCTTGCTACCTGTTCCCTTCTTCTTTTTGAAGAATTTGCTGAAGTTCTTAGCTATAAAGGCAACTTATTTTTCATCAAGTTTAATTTCTTCATCACTGTCAGATTCCTTCAGAATTAAGGTATCCGTAGGGGCTGCTAGCTCTTTAGTTCCATCAATTTTCATTTCATAAGTCCTCAGATTCCTTACTAGTTCATCTAGTATCATATTTGTGTGATCCTTATTTGCCTCCCTAATAGCAGTCACTTTAACATTCTATTTTCATTTTGGTAGCACCCTCAACACCTTTTCAACTTGTTCCTCAACAGTGATGACTTTTCCCAAAGAATTCAACTTATTTGTCAAGGTAGTAAGCCTTGTCATCATTTTATGCAAGGTTTCATTCTCCTTCATCTTAAAATCTTCGTATTCAGTAAAGAGAAGAGCAATACTGAATTTTCTTACCTGAGAAGTACCCTCATGTGCATTGACCAGTGCATCCCAGATTTGCTTAGCAGTGGTACAGTTTGACACTCTGTTGTATTTAGCCGGTCCTAGTCCACAGACTAAGATATTCTTAGCCTTAGCATTTTTCTTTAATGTCACTAAGTCATCAGCGGTAAACTCACTTCTTACCTTCTTGACCTGATCACCATCTTCTAACTTCATTGGAATAGTAGTACCATCAGTGCTTCTGTCCCATAACTCGTAGTCTTCCCCTTAAATGAACGTTTCCATCCTAGCTTTCCACCAAATAAAGTGAGAACCATCAAAGAGTAGAGGTCTAATAGTGGATTGACCTTCACTGTGACCAGTAGGTGGTGCGGAATTTATCATATTGATCTTTGTGTTAGGTGCTAGCACTTTTTAAGACAACCTCTCTCTGATACCATTTGTTAGAGTACGTGCCCTACTGATCAGTGACTTTAACATAAGAGTTTTCTATTGATGAAACGGGTTGCCTGACGTGTTCCAAAAAAGCAGTAAAACAGAAAGTAAAGAACAGAATGATTTTTACGTGGAAAACACTGGGCTTAAAAAGGTATAAAAAATACAACCTGCACCTCTACAGGATTTAACCCCAACTTCACTAAATAACTCTGAGCCTCAACAACGCCTGATTACAAAACTCTTGTAACCAACAAATAGGAATTATAAACTCTAATTCCTTTAACTCAACGACTAGGAATTATAAATTCTAATTCCTAACTACACACACACCTCCCAAGGTATGTGTTCCCAAAGTCTCTGAGTTTTTTCCAACTCAAAGACTAGCTCCTAGTTCAGTTTATAACACACTGAAACTAATATTACATCAATATTTCAAACAAAATGAAGAACTCTAAAAATCAACGCTAAAACTCTTAGCTAGATTCTATACTTAGGATCAGTTTCTTCAATGTGTTTCTTCAGTGATTCAGTGGCACTTCGTGAATTCAATCTGTCGATTATTCTTTTTTTGCTTTTTTAAGTGCGTAGTTTATTCTGACTGATGCATCTTCTATTTAAGCACAACTTTTCAAAAAGTCATTCCTTATTTCAAACCTCCCCCCCCTTCAATCAGAACTCTCATTGCATAGAGTTCTACTTCAAGTAAGACTCCTTCTTCAATTCCAACTCTTGTCTCCTTAGTGTTGTAGTCAAACTCCAACTCTCCAAAGAGTCCTTCAAATTGTACATTTTGCATAGACTTCTTCAAATTTTAGAATCTTTCTCATTCTACACATAGGACTCTTAAGGATATGCTCAGAAGTGAAACTCTTTCTTCACATAGGACTCCTTTTTCAACTCAACTTTCTTTCCCTTATCATCAATTGTTTGAGTCAAATTCAACTTATTTATTCCCCACGTGATCAGTAAGTTGAAGTTTTCAGTTGCACTAATTTAACTCATTCTTATTTTTAATTATTTATACAGTATACCGTATATCAACTTGTTTCATTTATATTGTCATTCATCAAAACTTTAAGGTTCCAACAATTAGTATATTAATTTTTATTTTTTGATCTTCTTTCTTTTGTAGGCCATTGGTCACCACTGACAGCTCTGAATTATTAGTTTGCACTTTCTGCAGAAGTAGTTTAAGATTTAATTGCTCTACTATATTCACATTTCCCTTTTTATAGATATTTGTAAAGTTTGCAGGTTCAGGTGCATGTATCTGCCTCATTTGTTGTCCTGTAGAGATAGGTTGCACCTTTTTTTGAACTAGACTTTGTTGCAGGACTATGTTGTTGTGATGCTTCTCATTTTTGTCTAAATTATTCGTATCCTTACTTGAAGAACAGTCCTAAATATTTGATTGCATTATCTCTTATTGTTGCAGTTATTTGCCTTATGCCCCATCTACAGTGCTTGCAAGCGTACATGTCTGCTGTAATTATTGGGACATACTGTTTTATTATTATTTACTAATCTCTGTGTTAAGCAAAGGATTTCTGACTGCTGATGTCAAAGAAAATACTGAGTCCATTAAAAATGTTGGCAAAAGTCTAGGAAAAGAGATCCATGCCAATGCTAGTGTACCTTGTCATATAGTTTGAACTTAGGATCATACATAAACGGCCTTATCTGATAAGCATATCCATCTTTGGCCACAATATTATATTAAGCTTTAGACATCATATAATAAAAATCATCAGCTCTGCTAAACCTCATGAGGACATGTCAATTGCATAGTAACCCTATTTTGTGGTCACCCTTTATCTTACATTGGTTTGGGATTTCCATTCTCAATTCCTCCATGTTAGGCCACGTATACGAAAACTTGTCAATGACTATATATTGAAGGTTTTCTATTACATTCATTTAATTCACCTTTGATTCAGTCCAAGTAACCCTAAGTATCCCATTATTGCATGTTAATTCTCTCATTGAAATAGACTCCACCCTACTATCTTTCTTAGTATTGATCGGGTCTTGTTCAATCAAATCCACATATATACTTCTTCTTTTTAGTAGAACAATTAGTAGGCCCTTCTTGTTGTATTTTGATAGGCAAATCAGTAGGCACAATAGGCAGTTTAGTAGGATTATTGTTGGGGGTAAAGAATACGTTATTAGGGAATGTGAAGTTTTGATGATAGACATATGAATGAAATATGTTGTACAAGTTGTTCCACATAAGTGAACAAGTTACAGGCAAGACTACACTGGAAAGATGACACTACACAAAAATAGGAGTAGATAAGTATCATACTCTCTCAACACTTATCACATTAGTTGAACTAGATGCAAAGGGGAAGATACCTACAGCATCAAGAAGCTGAGTTGATCAAGAAGTCTTGTAGAGATTATGAGATAAAAGAGAAGAGTCCTATTCAAACAAGAAGTGAGAGAAACGACAACAAAGGATGAGTGAAACTACCTGAGAGTCCTAGTAAAATTAGAAGACTACATCAACTAAAGGACTCCATCAGGAGTTGGCTTAAATACAACAAACGATAATCAAATATTTAACTCAAGCACTGAAAAGACAGTCAACAATCAGCAAATCACTTCTACAACTTGAAGGAGCTAGAGAAGCAACCTGGTCCTTTACTTAGAGTCTTAGACTTTGTGTAATAGATTGGTTATTGAGTCATATTGAGTTGTAATCTCTAGTCTCAGTGAAGTATAAACTGAGTTAGGATTAACGTCTTCAAGTTGGGGAACTCGAAGACTTGGGAACACTTATTTTGGGAAGATCAGTGTTTTGCAGTAATAGGAGTTAGAAGTTTTTAATTTCTAGATTATAAGAAGTTTTGTAATTTGTTGATTGTTGAGGCTCAAGAGTTATAGTGAAGTTGGGGTTAAATCCTGTAGAGGTAAAGGTCGTGTTTTTTTACACCTTTCTTAAGCCGGGTGTTTTCCACGTAAAAATACTATGTTCAAGTTTTACTTTTGTGAACCACGTTAGCTTACTTGTTCCACTGATAGGAAACCAGTAGAGTAAAATATTAAAATTGGTAGGGCACACACTCTAACAAATGCAGTATTTAAATTCAAAGCTTGGCACTGGTCGAGGACTAACCAATTGCCGAAGAGGTCATAAAATCCATGGTGATTGTGATATAGTAAAATTATCCTTATTATATAATACATCTTAAGGTGTTTAATGGACAAATAAATATGTGTTAGCTTGTAGGAGTCCATCAATAGTGATACCAAATCATCCAAGAACACACAAAACACACACTCAAAATAGTCCACAAGTTCAAGAGAACCGAGGACCCTTTGAGTGACCCCTCTCGGATTCAAGATCAACAACAAGAACTCAATGTAATGTGGTGTTTAACACCAATTTCCAGCCAACATCCAGACTAAATTAACAGCACAAGACAACAACAATGTAACAATAAGAATAAAGCTACGGGTTCATTAACAACAATAAAAAACCAACAGATTCAACAAGATACAAGATAAATAGTTAGACCAAATGAAGGGACAATCTTAAGAACCCAAGAATTTTTACAATCTTAGGCCCTTAACACTATCCACAACAAATACCTAACTCTACATTGACACAAGAGGGCATGTACCTCCTCTAAACACCAACATTTCAAGCCAATGTGCAAACAAAAGTGAATCCCTACTTGTATCTACCCTAGATTCGGTTGGAACTCACTCTCACCAGACTAGAGAGAGAACTTTAAGTGTTACAAGTTTCAAGTCTTAAAAATAATCAACTCAGGTCCAAAAACCTTAAGTTGTTCATTACATAGCGTATTACAAATAGGAGTCAAAATGTCCAAAATGTCCCTCAAGTGAGTGGCACCCCTCTATTGCAATGTAGTGGCTGATTTTGGTGTGTTTGGGCCCTTAATTACACTTCTCTTGCTCACACACTTGGCCGAATTTAATACACACCCATATAAGTCCATTTACGCGATCCCACTTGTATCATCCTCTCCATCTTGAGAGGAATTATTCCACAAATTTAAGTAATCATCACCCGCAAGCTCTCCTCTTTGAATTATTTTTTCAAGGCTCCTCCCAAGGTTAGGATGTTCAACCAAGGGTTCCATGAGATAATAAAGCATGTTCCTTGGACCTACATGTTCTATAACCTACACATAAGAAGAATGGATGCCAGGCAAAGTGCTAGCATGTTAGTTAGTAAGCAATAAAGGGCCTTTGTGGGCAAATCCCATAACCTTGACTCTCGACTCCTCTTCACTCTCGGTTTTCTCATCTAAACTATCACTAAGCATGAATATACTTGCCATAAACAAAGATACTACACACTTTCCATCAATCAGCTAAATATCTTCCCCGCCTTCATCTATTTCCACCTCGGCTTCTTGCTCTCCATCTTAAGCATTTTCATCAATCATATTCGATTCAAGTCCCACCTCCTCACCAAGGTAATATAATTTTCCCTCCCTAAGGATTACATTTCTCCGGTTTGGTCATTCAGTAGCCTTGTGCCCCCACCTTTGACATTTAAAACATTGAAATCCCTTAGGACGAGAAGTAGAATTCGGTTTACCTTCGTTTCTTGGAGGGTACCTTTGGGAGGTGTTGTTCTCGGCTTGGAAAGACTTGGCATCATATTTTTCGGCATTTAATAAGTGATCCTTGTCCTTGTGCCAACCCAAGGGGGATTGTCCCCTGTACTTGTACCCCAATATCTCTTTTAGCTCTTTTTCAACCTCCAAAGTGGCTTGAAAGATGCCATCAATGGTATCGAATTTGTGAAGTGTCAATCGTGAGGAGATATCCCTATTAAATCCAACCTTGAATCTAACAATTTCATGGCTTATTTGCTTCCCTCGATGATCATGTTTCAAAATAAGTTGTTGGAACTCATCGTAGTAAGTCACGACGCTCTTGTTTCCTTGCCTCAAGTTATACAACTTGGCGAGGAGCTCTTTCGGGTAAGTAGCTTTGTCTCATGAGGTACCTTAACCGAAACCAAAAAAGGGGCTGCTCCTCTACCAAAACATTGCTAAAACGTTTAACATATTCCCACCAAGTAGTAGCATAACCCTTAAAATGAGCAATCGCGTAACAACTCTTTTTTTCCTCGGTGAGATCATTGACTTGGAATACCTTCTCACAGGAGGATTCCTATGCAAGAAACTCCTCGGGATCACTCTCACCCTTGAATATTGGAAGTCCCATCCTGATGGTATTTAGTCCAACTTCTCGATTTTGGTTGCCTTGTTGGTTCCAAGGACCAACTCCTCCTTCTCGGCCATAGGCTTCTCTCGGTTTACCATGCCTTCCCCTTATATCTTCTCCTCTAATGTAATCATCATATGGCCCATAATCATCAAGTTGTTCTCCCTTACCATATCCCTCAACATAGATAGGTTTATTTGGGTTAAGTGGAGCTTGTAGTGGTGGGATTAGATTTGGATAATGAGGTTTTTGGTCAAATGGAGTTTGAATGGGAGGGTTTGGGTTTAGTGGTAGTATTTAGGTTCCAATCCCTTCTTGTTGGACTTGGTGGAGTTGAGGATGTATTGGTCTATCTTGTTCTCGGCTTCGGGAGTAAAGATTGGTTTGATTTGTGGCAATTGGTGGATATAGCATTTGGTGTGAGGTCCGGGGAGTATTAATTGGGGAAATAATTTGAGGGGTGGAAGGTCGACTCCTTTGGCTTTCCACATGTTATAATCTCCCACTCATTGATGACACATCCGTATCTAATTTCTCAAGACCCACATTCAACTTAGGCACATCTCAGGACATAGTTTCAAGGCGAGTTAAAATGAGATTGATGGCATTATTGTCCATTGTGTGAGCATTTGAGGCCTTGGGTTCCATTGATTCCATCCCAAAACAATCCCTTCAAGCTAAGGTTCAATAAGTCACCAAATCTTTCCACAATGTCACACACAACAATACAATTCAAACCTATTAAACAATCACACGTTAGTTCAAACAATCCTCACTATTCTCTCACACACTTTGTGGTCTTACACTTGCCATCACAAATGTTTGCAAATCAGCTTGTAACTTGTAGTGAGTTGAAGAGTAAGTCTACCCCTTAGTCGGAATGGATTTTTGTTTAGGTGACTCAAGGAAGTAATGTTCGAACTTGAACCAAAAGTACTACGAATTAAAAACGAATAAAGCACTCAAGTAAACAATGACACGAAATAACAATTTCAAAGGACTAATTGATAACCTAGTAGGAAATACTATCTTGTTAATTAGTTCTCGGATCAATTAAAGGAAACTTAGAATTAATAATTAAGAAACTAAAAATCCAAGTTTGAGCTTAAATTAGTGTGTGAACAGTAATTGGGTGACGTGTCACCCTTTAATTGGCCGCAACTTTTACTAATCCTAATTAACAAGTTGATGACTTGGTCACTTTTCAATTTGGAATGGATGAACTTGGTTTTGGTGGAAAAGTGTAAGTCTTGTATCCTTTTTCAACTTCAAGACTCAAAAGTGTGATTTTGACTTGTACTATTCCACAAAACAAGACCCTTGATTTAACGAAAAGTTATTGTCAAGGTGATGTTGTCAAGTCCCCTCACCAACAAGTCTTGTAACTTTATCTTCACCTTTTCAAGATCTATTAGAAACCTTTCAAGTTGGTCAAGACAAGAATGTGATGAATAACAACAAGAATACTTAACAAATTTCAAGAACAACAATAACAACACCTTCAACGCCCACTCCAACTTCCACAACAAATCCACAACTCACGGTTTTTCCTTTAAGTTCACAACAACAATGTCTTCTTTTAAGCTCAAACGTTATATCTAAACATTTGTAGTGTTGGTGAGAAAGAAACCAACACTTGAAACACTCTAAACAAGAAAAAAGACTACCAAATCTAGACACACAAACACAAATCTCCAGCCAAGACAATAAGAATACAATTTTTGGCCAAGAACACAACAATGGACAGATTGCAAATTTTCTGGAATTTTCAGATTTTAATAATTTTTTTCTAGCAAGCCCAAGATTGATTTTGTTGGAACAAAATCAACCATAAGCTCTAATACGAAATGATACCAGATCAGTCAAGAACACACAAAACAGTCCACAAGTTCAAGAGAACCGAGGACCCTTTGAGTGACCCCTCTCGGATTCAGGATCAACAACAAGAACTCAATGTAATGTGGTGTTTAACACCAATTTCGAGCCAACATTCAGACTAAATTAACAACACAAGACAAGAACAACAATGTAACAACAAGAAGAAAGCTACGGGTTCATTAACAACAACAAGAAACCAACGGATTCAACAAGATACAAGATAAATAGTTAGACCAAATGAAGGGACAATCTCAAGAACCCAAGAACTGTTACAATCTTAGACCCTTAACACTATCCGCAACAAATACCTAACTCTATGTTGACACAAGAGGGCCTTTACCTCCTCTAAACACCAACGTTTCAAGTCAATGTGCAAACACAAGTGAATCCACACTTGTATATACCCTAGTTTCGGTTGGAACTCACTTTCACAAGACTAGAGAGAGAACTTTAAGTGTTACAAGTTTCAAGTCTTAAAAATAATCAACTCAGTTACAAAAACCCTAAGTTGTTCCTTATATAGTGTGTTACAAATATAACGTAAATATGTGGTGATACATCATTTATCATACTCCCCATTATTTTAATTTTTTTGTCTAATTTTTATAAGAAACATGTACCCATCGAAGTCTCAGGCTAGGCATATGAATTTGATGAGGCCGTTATTCATGCAGCCGAGATGAGTTAGGTATTGAAAAGCATCAATTTGTCTACATAATATTCAATGTCTTCACCATACACAAACTCCCTAATTTATTAGCCCAGTAAAATTATACTCCTCCGTAAAATATAGGTAAACAAAATAATCATGTATAGGACAGTATAGGTGACAACTACATAGGTGAGAGTAAATGTTCATCCTCTAAAATGAAATTTTAAAATTGAATTTTTTTCTTAGGACTTTTTCTCTCTCAACTCATGCTGATGATTTGGACTTTGCATGTCCATTCAGGAGTGTCAGTTATTATCTTATCGTTGCAGGATCTTAGGGCCATTTGTATTGCAAAGATAGCTAAATAATGACATGGGCAAGAAGAGTTAAAGAACTGGACAAATCAAGCTTTTGTTCAATCTGCGAAAGATAAAATGAGGAACACATTTTTTATGAATAGGACCAGCAAGGGTGATGGCAATACAAAATAAACATGAGTTCATACCTCACATAATATGAAGAATAGTAATATGATTTTGATAGCAAAAATCAAACAAAAGTAAAAAAAACTTAAAATAATAAGAGCTAAAGAAACAAACATTGCTTTACAAAAGGTTTTCTTTTCACCAAACACCATAGGTGCATCAATGTATACTAACAGCGTAATAGCGAAAGTCATTTCAGTAATATCCAATTAAAGCAGAATTGTAGGCATGCATGTCAAAATTTTTGAAAGAATAGAAAACAAACACAACTACGGCTAGAAGATTTGTTGGAAGCAGATTGTGAAATCAAGAAGTGACAATTTCTATAGATAGAAGAAGAAGAAGAAGAAGAAGAAGAAGAAGAAGAAGAAGAAGAAGAAGAAGAAGAAGAAGAAGAAGAAGAAGAAGAAGAAGAAGAAGAAGAAGAAGAAGAAGAAGAAGAAGAAGAAGAAGAAGAAGAAGAAGAAATACATATAAACAGCGTGAGCACAGTAAAATCAAATAGGACCTTCAAAGTGATGGAGTCCCAACAATTTCAAAGTTCAAAGCCATTTACCAATGTCAGTAATTGATGAATACATAATTCGAACAATTACAAATTTACCTCAAATAAAGAATGAATAAATCCATAATTTAATTCAAAAAAAGTTACAAGTTAAGACAGAATTGTAGACATGCATGTCAAAATTTTTGAAAGCATACAAAATCAATAAAACTACGGCTAGAAGATTTGTGTCAAATAAATTGTGAAAATAGGAAGTGATAAATTTCTATAGGTAGTAAGAAAAAAAAGAAAACACATACAAACAGCGTGAGCACAGTAAAGCCAAATAGAACTTTCAAAGTGATGGAGTCCCAGCAATTTAAAGTTCAAAGTGAGGACACTGTAAAGGAAGAAGATGGTACATACAAAGTGCGAGAAGTTGTTGACAGTGAACACGTCAGTGTAAGGCCTTTTCACGTGCACAACCACCAATTAAAAAGGGTCAGAAAAAACAATAAATTTAAAAACTTTCTTGTATAATTTATGAAGCATGTTGTACAATGACTCTATGCGCTAATAGTTCAAGGCTCAATGGTACAATAATACAATAGATAGATGGATGGAGGATGGATGGATGGATGGATGGATGGATAGATGGATGATGGATGAATGGATGGATAGATAGATGGATAGATAGAGAGACAGAGAGAGAGAGAATGAGATATAATATATTAAAAGTGTGAAAACCCTTACAAAAGTGATTCGAACAAAGTGATTCGAACTTTTTGTCCTTCATTAAATAACTCTACAATAGACAAAATCATCTTTTCACTTATTTTTCTCAAATTATTATTTAATTAAAATTCAAAAACTAAGATCTCCTAAAACATATAGTAAACCCTAAACAAAGAAAAAGTCAAACGTTTGAAAAGAGAATCAATTAATATTTTCCTGTCCAATTAGAAAAGGACTCCTGAAATAGGAAAATTAGAAAAGGACTCAATTAGAAAAAGACTCCTAAAATAGAAGAATTAGAAAATAACTCAATTTAAAAGATAATCCTATAAATATTGAAAGTCTCCATAAATATTCATATATATATATAATAAGAGATTTACACGAAAAATATGTCCAGCATTATTTCTAAGTAGTTGATTATCTTCTCATATGTTAGAAGAATGATTATTTTTTATTTAGTGTTAGTATGTTAGGTTAGATGTGTGGTTGTTTATGATAATTCATTTAAACAAAAACGTGAGCCACGTGCAAAGCACGTACACTTGACTAGGCATGTGTAGATAATATAGTATCTCGGTTATCATATTATTTGTTGTAATTTTTATTTTATTTTTATACGTTTTTTTTCTACGTTGTTTTTCTGCCGGACTTTGAGGATTTTTGTGTAAAAGTTAGGTTTAACTGAATTGCTTTATATCTCGATTACCGTATTATTTTGTTATAGTTTTTGGTGGTAGATGAATATTTGATCGGACTTTGAGGTAATCAAGACATTTCAATTTTTGCTTAATACATGTGGTGATGAATGTTCTATCGGATTTTGAGAATTTTTGTGTAAAGGTCAGTTTTAGTTATATTTTTTTAAAATCTCGATTATCACGTTTACCCTATTTCTGACAGATTTATAGCTGACAATGACTCGATATCATGTAAAAATAAAGGGGTTAAATTTGTAAAAGCTAAGGTAAATAGTAAGCTTGATAAATTTCTTGAGAAAGCACACAAGGAAAAAAAGGGATAAATTACACAAAACCATAGACCTAAGAGACCTTATTACCCAAAATCCCTTACATTTTAAAGAATTACTTAAAATCTCAGATTTTATATTTTACGCTTGATACATATGAATAAAAACCTCACCCAACTTTTACTCCACAACTAAAATCTCTCCCAATTATCATCAATTTATACAACTTTCATTTCCTTTACTGCAATCTCTTCACCAATGTCATTGTCTTTTTTAATCTTTTTATCAACTTTTCTTTTATCGATTTTGAATTCTTTTTCAACTTTTAAGTCAGTACCCATTAAGAAAAAAAGGAGAAATTGAACAATGTGATAGTGACATACACTTTGTGATAGTGATTCATATTTTTAATTTATTTATAAATGTTTGATACATTTAACATATGTTTGACAAATGTAAATTATTTATTTTTGTGTGAGATTGAATTTTCAATGGTTAGTGAGTAATTTTACGAAATGTATCATTGTGATACATCTAGAACCAGATGTATCATTGTGATATATCTAGAACCAGATGTATCATTTTGATACATCTGAAACCAAATGTATCATTTCTACGATTTGTGCCTAATTTTACTCTCCCTATTAATTGAAAATTAGTTACTTCCTTATTTAACTAACCACTCAATTACAAATGTATCACAATGCATATGACATATACTGGTGATAGATATGACACAATGCATATGTCATATTAAGTCAATACTGGTGATACATATGACATATACTTTATGATAGTGATTCATATTTTTAATTTTTTTATAATTGTTTGATACATTTAATATATGTTTGATAAATATAAATTATTTATTTTGGTGTGAGATTCAGTTTTTAATGGTTAGTGAGTAATTTTACGAAATGGATCATTGTGATACATCTGGAACCAGATGTATCACTATGATACATCTGGAACCAGATATATCATTTTCAAGATTTGTGCCTAAGTTTACACCCCGTAATAATTGAAAATTAATTACTTTCTTATTTAACCAACCACTAAATTACAAATATATTACAATGCATATGTATCAAAGCAAAAAATATATATCACAAATTTAAAAATCCGGGATATGATATAATTTAACAAATTATTGGGATAAAGTGTTATAACCCTTAAACATTTTGGAATTTATGTAAGTTACCCAAAAAGCTATACATGAGAGAAAATCCTAGAATTTTTATTATATTTTTTTCTTGTCATATATTTTAGAATTTATATATATATATATATATATATATATACATATTAGGACTATTTGGATATTAGTTCTTCCAGTATCTCTTACCACATATTTTAGGATTCCTTAATTTTTAAAATATTTTTTTTCACTTACCACAAGTTTAGTTAAAATGAAAAGACTATGAAGAAAGATGATTACTATAGTGTTAATTATTTTTCAAAGTTCATTTTAGTAGAATTTTGAAAATCCGAATGATGACTTTTTGATATCAAGTAATTTTTTTCTTTTTGGTCTTTTAAAATAGATTTTGCATCGAAAAAGTAGTCCAAATCAATTTTGTGTACATTTCACAATACGTACGATGAGAGTTCTTTTTTAAAATGAGTAATACTATTCCCTCTAATTATAAATATTAATAATTTAATGGGTTACTTGTGATTTATTACTATGATGTTTTTGTCCTTTGAAATTAGCACCACAATTTTTTGTATGTAACTAAATAAACCAAATGAAGAAAAAAAAATTATGCATGCATTGTGGATGTGCCAAACAATACTACCGAATTAATGATTGTAACTCCTTTACCAAATACTTGTTTCTTTGTTTCTCCACTATATAATAGCATTTGCAGTGTGCATTGTTTCTACAAGTCCCTCTCGTAGATCCGCAGGAGCAATTAAGTGCTCTTGTATATCATGGTGCAATTAAGTGCTCATGACTTGTCTTTCATCTTTGGCCTTCTTGGTATGGTTAAAATGTTTATATCTTTAGTTTATATTATCTTGTTTTGACTTTTGATGCAAATATATACCCACACTTTTTTTCTTTATTTTAATTTGTTTGTCTGATATTGACTTGATACGGAGTTTGAAAGTAAGGGAAAAGACACACACATATATATACTAGATATGCTAGCACAGGCCCAATATATATACATATATTTTTGTTTCAACTTATGTGATGTAAATAGAATTTAGATAATTAATCATTAAAATAATTTAAATTTTTAATTATTATGATTTATAATACTTTTTCTTGTATTTCAATTTAAGTGACAATGATATAATTTCGAGAGTCAGTCAAATATTTTATATTTTTAAAATTACTAATTATCTAATTTATAATATTTTTTACATAATTTTTCAATAAGATATGCCCCTACTCTCTTCGTCCCAATTGATGCGGCATAAATAAAATTTTGTCAATCAATCAATTTTTACAATATTTTTCTTAATTATTGTTATTTACAACACTTTTTATTTCATTTTTAAATAATATATGTTGATTTATATCTTCCTCTGTCTCATCCCAATTTATACGACACTAATATAATTTTGATAGTCAATCAATTATTTTATGTTGACATATCATTTTGTTATTCTTAATTTTCTAATACATAAATAACTTATAATAAGGGGTGATATAGTAAAATCATCGTTTGAAGGACAATAATTTAATATAAAATATCAAGAGTTAATTTCGCATTTTATGTCTTTTTTATCTTTTTATTAAATATTATTTATCTTAATATCTAGATGGCTCATAATAATTAATTAAGAGCGATTGATTATGTTACTCCTATAAAAATCAACATAATTTTATCATATCTAATAGTAATCATCGATAACTCACCAGAGTAGTATTAAATACGGGATGCTATATTTTGCATATACAAAATATGATATTATTAAATATTTTTGAATAGTGCATTATGTTTATCTCTCACAATAATAAAATTTTATTATATATTTTTCTTTTATTTTTTTTTACTTGATACATATAAACCCAACACAAATCTTAACAAAATATTCATTAGGCATTTATTTTTCTAAATTAAATTTATTAATTTTGTACTTTAAAAATTTAAAGTTAAGTTTAAATATTAGTATTTCTATATAAGAAAAAAATAATTTTAGAATTTAAATTTACTAAAATAAGTAAGTAAAAAAAATTAACTTTGAATATAAAAGTCAATTAAAATAATAAAGTTGATTTACTTTAAATATTTAGTTGTAATTAATTAAGATAAAATTATTATATTATTAAATTACTTAAATTTAAGATGCTATATTTTGCATATACAAAATATGATATTATTAACATTATTGAATAGTGCATTATGTTTATATCTCACAATAATAAAATTTTATTGTATATTTTTATTTATTTCTTTTTTACTTGATACATATCGACCCAACACAAATCTTAAGAAAATAATCATTAAGAACTTATTTTATTAAATTAAATTTATCAATTTTGTACTTTAAAAATTTACATATAAGAAAGAATTAAAAATAATTTACTTAATATTAAAATTAAAATTTTATTTAAATTAAAATTTTATTAATTTTTACTTAAACATTAAATTTAAATTATATATTAGTATTTCCATATAAGAAAAAAATAATTTTAAAATTTAAATTTACTAAAATAAATAAGTAAAAAAAATAATTTTGAATATAAAAGTCAATTAAAATAATAAAATCTATTTAATTTAAATATTTAGCTACAATTAATTAAGATAAAATTATTATATTATTAAATTATTTAAATTTAGATAATTTAAATTAAATCTATGTAAAGTTGAGAGCAATCTTGTAAATAAATAGAATAAGTTGAACTCTTTTTAAGGGCATGATCTATAATTAAATGAAAGATTGTGGGTATTTTTTAAAGTTATTAATAAGGTAGCACTAACATAGCATAAAAGACAAATTCTTTAAGTAGCTTATTCTTGTGAAAAAACTAAAACGCCCTCAAAATTGATTTTATTGTCTGCAAGTAGACATGTTGAAGGTCTTTTTCTATAATATTTTATATATATATATATGTATGTATGTATATATATGTATGTATGGATATATATGTATGTATGAATGTATATATATATGTATGTATGTATATATGTATGTATATATGTATATATATATATATATGTATGTATGTATGTATATATATATGTATATGTATATGTATATGTATGTATATATATCATGGGGCAATTAAGTGCTCATGACTTGTCTTTCATCTTTGGCCTTCTTTGGAACGGTTAAAATGCTTATATCTTTAATTTATAATATTTTGTTTTTATGCAAATATATATATATATATATACTCTTTTTTTCTATTTTACTTTATTTATCGGATTTTAATTTGACACAGAATTTGAAAGTAAGGGAAAAGACATAAATATTCCCTTAAACTTTGACAATATATTTTCAATTACACACCTTTTTTTCTGAAACTCTATTATCCTTGAACTACTTTAAATGGAATATATACACCCTTAAGTGCCAGATGACAAAGAAAGTGTACTCACTCTCCTTGAAGGTTGTGAGAGACTAAAAATAACTTAAAATCTATTAATATGAACACATGACATTTTGTTAATTGGACACTTTATAAAATAATTAGTACCCATAATAATATATTATAATTTAAATAGATATTTTTAAAATTATTTTCCTTTTTTTCTTCGCGAAATAAAGTCAATTTGTTTTTTCGTTTTTAGTAATTGAAACTATTGTTCACTTTGTCTTTTCTTCAATTTTTTTCTAATTTTGATGCTAATTTAGTTGTTGAATTAATTTTTGAAAAAGATTGTCTTTTTTTTTTTTTTCAAAAATTCCAGGGTTTAGTTTATTTTTACATTGCTTAAGTCATTTTATTGTAATTTTTCAAAAGACAGGTCTACTTTTTCATTTATTTATATTTGGTTTTTTAAAAATCCTTAACTCATGATATTATATTATTGTTATGTTTGTTTTTAGTAGAACCAGTTACATTTAAAAGGAAAAGAATAATTAATTTGATTATGCGTCGATAGTATCAATATTTTTTTAATAGAATTCTGAATTTAAATTTTTTATTATACGAATATCAATATGTCTATGCATTGGACTTAATATCAACAAAAACACTACTATAATTACAATCTCCATAATAAATTTGTACTTTTTAGACAGTCTAAGTTTAGTTTACTTAAAGTTATATTTTAGTAGTGTCAACTACTAAAAGAAAAAAATTATAAAATTTGACATTATTTTATAAAGAAAGAAAGAAAAAATAATTTTACAATATATATAAATTTTATTGTTAGTTAATTATATGTGCTAAATTTTTCGTCACCAATTAAAAAAGGACACATGTTTATATTAATTAGAATTTAAGTTTTTTTTATTTCTCATATGCTTTTTAAGAGAGTGAGTGTATTCTTTTCGCTACCTAATACATAATAAAGTATTTATTCCATTTTAAAGTAGCTTAAAGGGCAATAGAATCTTTCGAAAGAAAAGTGTGTAGTTGGTCAAAGATTTGGGGGGGGGGGGGGGGGATAACTGTTAAATTAAAGATTTGTCAAAAATATTCACATATCTATTAATCTTGTGATTTTAAAATGTCATGTAAAATGTTATAATAAAGAGTTATTTAAGAAAAGAAAAAAAATATTTTTTTGAAACTAACTAAAATGGCCATATAAACAAAGTGAAAGGAATGCACTAAATCTTTATTTTGATCTCTCAATATTTAATGATATATGCCATTATTATGCAGGTAATATCGTGTCATTCATAGTGTTCTTAGCACCAGGGTAAGGATTTTCTTGATTTCTTTTTTTGAGGACTTACATGTCTAATATTAATTACTTAAGAAATTTTCAAATAATAATATGATGGACAAATTGAACCCTCTATTATTTTATTTTTTTTAGGCCAACATTTTACAAAATATATAAAAGGAAATCATCAGAAGGGTTTCAAGCAATACCATATTTGGTAGCACTATTCAGTGCAGGGCTATTGCTATATTATGCTTATCTGAAGAAGAATGCCTACCTTATCGTCAGCATTAATGGCATTGGATGTGTTATTGAATTGGTTTACATCTCCTTATTTCTCTTTTACGCACCAAGAAAGTCTCAGGTGAGTCCCTTTGCTCTTTCTCATTAGAAATGAAACAAATATTCTCGCACTCTCAAATTGATTGACATGTTTTAACTTCACATAAAGTTTAAATAAATAAATAAAAATTTTAAATTTTATGTTCTTAAATTAAAAATATGTCAAATGTATCAAAATGTTCTTAAATTGTGTGGCCTTAAACATGTCATGTGAGAAATTAAAATTAAAGAGTTTTTAAAAAGGAAAAAGATCATTCTTTTCCAAAAAAACTAAAAAATAAAGTATGTTAAACAAATTAAAACAGACGGAGTAATTAATAGAAGCATACATGTGCCATATATGATTAAATTTTATACAACGACGGTATAATTTTTTTTAATTTTATTTGAGTAGTTTAAACATATTACAGTACAATAGTACAATCTTAGATATTTATTTTTAATTATCCGGTAAATGACATGCTAGCATACTGTGGCTGCTTAAATCTTAAACTGCCTAGTACATACACTACAATGTAAAGATTCTTTTACGCTATTAGGGTCATTTGCCTTGTGCCAGCAAGTTGGTTACTTACTGGTTTTTACCAGGTTATTAGTGGAACTAATTATTTTAGTGCTATCAGTTGCTTGTAATTACTATTTTATAAGTATATAAAGTAATAAGTGATCTATTATCAGTGGATAAAACATTTCTAATAGAAGTATGAAATGTCTATTTGCAGATTTTGACGGGGTGGCTGATGCTCTTGGTAGTGGGAGCCCTCGGAATGGTGATGATATTTTCTTGTTTGTTTGCAAAGGGCACAGAAAGGGTGATGATTGTGGGATGGATTTGTGCTGTTATCAACGTTGCTGTCTTTGCTGCTCCTTTAAGCATAATGGTTACATTAATTTAAAGTTTTATTTCTCATTAAATTCATTTCTTACTTTAATTGTCTCATATGATTTAGTTACTTTCTTTAGAAAAAATCTTTTAGGCCACAAAAAATTGGTTTAAATTTGATCACAATAGTAAAAAAATCTATTCAGATTATAAATTAGTTAGTTTTTTGATATTTTTTCCTTTTAATCCTAAATTTAAATTTTTAAGACTACTTTATTTATTATCATTTTTCAATACATTGATAACTATCTCAATACATGTGAGTGGACAATTTATGTATTTCATTTTCAATTATTTAAATTTTTAATTAACAATAACATAATTAAATAATTGCCAAATGTAGTACTATGTAATTAAGAAAATAAAAATTAATTAGTACAAATTTATTTGTTAATTGTTAGTTATATTTACGTTTGAAGTTGTTTAATTTTATTTCAACTTTTAATCATGTATAGTTTATACTTTGTACATATTTTGAGAAATTTGGTTAAATTATTTTATTTATTTTTTATCTAGTTCGATTTTATGATTTTCTTTTAATAAATATGAAAATTAGTTTATGAAAATAGAGTTTTAAGAGTGAATTCCTTAAATAGTCACCCAAATTTTGTAAAAAAAAAATTCAAATATCATTTATGTTTGTTTCAGTTAGGGTCACAATATCACTCAACTATCTCTTTATTCCTCAAAAAATATTAAACATCTCAAAAGTCTTTTTCTCTCTTAGTTGTCATGTCATGTCATTATAACTTCTTTTTTTAAAATACTAAACTTATTTAACTCATCAAACTCATTTAATCAAACTATAATTATATTTTTTCTGAAAAAATGCATAAGTTTATTAAAAAGAAGTTTTATACTTAGAAAAACTTTATCGATACTAAAATTTGACATATATTTTTTGAAGGGTTATTTTTCTCAATGGTCATTCATATTTTCTGAATTGCCTACAAAAATTATTTTTTTTAGAAATAATAATATGACTCAACTGTTACTATTATTCTCAAAAAATTAAATATCTCATACGTCTTTATCTCTTCAAATTGGCAGGTCATATCATTAAATTATTTTTTTTAATAATAAAGCTATTTAAATCATCAAACTTATTTAGTCAAAATTATATTCTTATTCTTTTCTTTAAAAGAAATATATTAATTTATTAAGAAGAAATTTTCATGCTTAGAAATATTTTATCATTACTTAAACTTTCAAAAACTTTTAAAGTTATTTTCTTGAATAGTTTTTCATATTTTTGGAGTCGCATATAAAAATCACTTTTTTTTTGTTTTTGCTAAGACAATAATATTACTCAATTATCAATACTTTTCTTAAAAAAATAACAAAATACCTCAAAAGTTTTGTCCTCTTCTAATTAGCATGTCATATCAGTAGACCATCATTTTCTAAAAAATAATAAACATATTAACTCAACAAACTCATTTAATTAAAATAATAATTTTATTTTTTTAAAAAAATATATATTAATTCATTAAGAAGAAATTCTCATTCTTAGGTAGTTATACTTTTTTTCTAGAGTTATTTTCCTAGATGATCATTTAGATTTTTATATGTAATTGTCTACAAAGATCAGTTGTTTTCTAAAGAAAATAATATCACTAAATTAAATAAATTATCTAGAGATTTTAATTTGCATGTAAAATAATTATCATAAAGATTAAATATGTTAAAGAATTCCTAAATAGGAAAATTAAACTAATGCATTTTTTTCAAAAAAATGAATAAAGTTATAATTTTGATTAAATGAATTAAATAATTTATTATTTAAAAAATATGATTTTAATGATATGGCATGCCAACTAAGATAGAACAGGACTGACCGCTCTAGGCCCAAAATTTCTTGGGGCCCCAATTTTGGGTACTACCTGGTAAATGGAACTGTCAATACGGGTCGGCCCGACCCTTCCGAGCTAGCCCGCACGGGCTTTGATTTTGACGGGTCAGGCCGGGCTGACCCATCATTTTGATGGGCCAAAAAATATGAAGTCCACACCATTTTTTTGTGGGTTGCAGGCCTCACGGGCTAACCCACTTTTTAAAAAATAATATTTTATAATTTAATTTTAAAATGTTAAGAAACATAAATACTACCAGACAATATTACATAGTGTTAATACTTATTAATCAAGTCCCCAATACCCCAAAAAGTACTCCTAATAGCCAAATTAAATAATTTTTGACATGATATCCTTCGAACAAAATAAAAACACTAATAAACAATCTAAATAGTTGCATGTATTTGACTTACGGGTTGACTCACGGACTAATTCAATCCACATTGCTCAAGCCCCACGGGATTATCCGGGTCGGGCTAAAAAGCCCTGCTCGATCTTAAATGGCCTGCAAAAATTGAAGCCCAACTCCATCATAGGCAAAATCGGGCTGACCCAACGAGTCTGACCTATATTGACGGCTCTACTAGTAAACTTTGAGGTTCAAATTGTATGAGATTAGTTTTCATTTTTAAATAAATTAAAAATTTTGAAGTAAAAAAGTAGAGACCGTTTTTTATAAAAAAATAAGATAAGATTTTGATAGTAATTGACGTGGCTGTTTGTACTTTAAATGAAAAAAGTTGAATGTAAATACTTATCTTTTACTTTTAGGTCAAATTACTTGTTTACCATTCTTAAACTTCCGTTTCTTACTCGTGATTTGTTTTGGCCTTATCTTTTTCTTTAACTTTTCTCATATGCCCTCTAACTCAAGTTTTACTTTTTTTCTTTTTCCCTTTTTTTAATTTATTCGAATTCAAGTATTAGTTAAGCTACATATATTACTTAAATATAAAATGTTTGATATAATTTTCAGTAAGATATACGAATTATATAATATAAGGTTCAGTAAAATATAATGACTAAAGGATGCGACTCAATTAAAATAATTGGTGTTCTTTTTATTTTTTGCTCGCGTTTCAAGTGTTTCAATAATTATGCTGCAAATAGTTACATTTAGATATTAAGTTTTCAAATTTTTAAATCTAAACTTTTCTAATTTTTGTTCAAAGCTATTTTAAATATTTTTATTTTATAGGTGTATTTTGTGTATAATTATTTGTTAGAATCTATATATCTCAACGATTAATTATATTATCAATTAAAAAATAATTATTAGAACTAATTATATAAGAATTAGTTACACAAAAATCTAAAAAGATAAACTTCAAAATAAATTATATTAAATTTTTATTTAATTTTTGTAAGGCCTTAAATTAATTGTTCGCTTTAAGCTACGAACTTTCTTGGGCCACCCTTGAGATAGAAGAATACTTTTGAGGTGTTTAATATTTTTTGAGGAAAAGAGTGATAATTAAGTGATATTATGGTCCTAAATAAAACATAATTGATATTTGAAAGAAATTCTCAAAACTTGAGTGACTATTTAGGGAATTCACTCAAAGTTTTAATAATAACTATAACATGTTTTGGCATGCTTAAAATTTTGTTATTTTACATTTTTCTATAGATAGATATACTAACAAAATACGTTGTGGTTAAGTGTGAAAAATTGTTTTGCTAAACAATTTAACCACAATATTTTTTTCGATAACATTTGTGATAATAAATGTGGCTAATGTTTATTTACATATTTTATATGGTCCATGACTAAAAATTTATACTTATTGCTAAGAAATTTTATTATGTTGTAGATTATAGTTATAAAGAAACTTTTATTTTACAAGATATATATGTATAGAAAGTGATTTTATCCACGACAAGCAATTTGTATATATATTCATATAATTAGCAAGAATTTATAAAAAAAAATAAAAAAGTTAAGTATATTAATTAATAAAATAATTAGATATAATAATTTATTTATTCAAATAATATTTGAAACTTATAAATAAGATCTTATAAATTTAAATGGAACCGAATAATAAATTTTATGACCATTTAACATTTTTTCTTTTTTATAAATAAGATCTCGTAAATTTGTGGCTATTTAGCAATTTCCTTTCTTTAACTCTTATAAATTTGTGTTGCAGAGGCAAGTGATTAGAACAAAGAGTGTGGAATTCATGCCCTTCACTTTATCATTGTTCCTAACACTCTGCGCCACGATGTGGTTTTTCTATGGGTTTTTCAAAAAGGACTTTTACATTGCAGTAAGTTCCTATCATTTACTCCTAACGCAATAATAGCTTTTTATACCTACAGGTTACAAAATGTACCGATGATATTTCTATGGCTACCATCTGTAAGAACATATTTATTAAGAGTAAAATGACTAACTAAAAATAAGAGATAATATCCAATTATTCATCTGAACTATACCCAAAAAGATTATGATACACTTTAACTTAAAGGGAGACATATTACTTCCTGAATTAATTAAAAGTGTAATTTTGACACTTTTAGTACCTACGTGGTACATACGTGGCAAACACACTGAAGTGTCCATATAGGCACACGTGTGTACAACGTATGTGCCCCTAGGCACTTAGTTCAGGGATAATAGGACCCCTTTACGATGAAGCGTGTCATACCCTTTTTAAGTATAGTTCATGGGTAATTGAGTATTTTCTAAAAAAAAAAAAAAAAAAAAGGGAGGGCCGTATAATGGAACAAAGGGTATTTAACTTTTGGATTTTCCAACCTTTTCTTTTCTTCTAAATTACTAATTTGATTTTTCTTTAATTTGTTTCCCATTGTGGATTTGTCAGTTACCGAATGTACTGGGCTTTCTATTTGGAGTCGTTCAAATGCTGCTATATTTTGTTTACAAGGATTCAAACAAAAAGGATATTAAGGAACTATTGGAGCTCGAAGAAGCTGCAAAATCAAAAGGTGTAGAAATTAGTATCAAGATTGAAGGCAATACCGATAAGGCATTGCACTCAGTGGAGAAGGCTTTTCCATATTGCGGAAATCAAGAAATGACTAAAGCCAAGATTTTGAAGTAAGGAAGGGAAGTTAACATTGATCATCAAGCAAGAATTTAGAAATTTATAATATTTACCACTTACTAGTATATGCGCAGTGTGGATCTACACTTTCCGCGAATAATCCTGCTTACTCAAATTTATACATAGGAATGCTTTTCTCTCTTTTGTTTACTCCAAACTTGGGAATTTTTTCGCATTTTGTGCGATTATAAAATATAAAAAAGTTATCAAAATAATTTTATTGTAAATTTAAATATGAAAATTAAATTTGCTAATTAAATAAGTAACATAAATGATTGAAACATTATTTGTAAAGATGCATGAGAACTTTTTGGTGCTTAGAAATTGAATACTATATACAACAATAATTTAGCAACTTTCTAATCTGCAACATGATTCTTCTATTTGCATGCTAAAGATCTATATAAACAAAGTCAAGAATGTACCCTCCACATTTTTAGCTTCTTATATATAAGTCCCCATAATAATAATTTTTGGGATAATACTCACAAAAATATCTTAACTTTGATCGGATTTTCAGTTGAGCATACTGAACTTTGTGGGGGTCCTATTGCCCCCTGGACTTTTTTAAAGTGGAATTAATCCACCCTCCCCCGAAAAAAAAATGCTATACCCAGTTTTAAAGAAGAAAGTGTAATGCACACGTCAATCTCATATTGACACGTATATTTTTATTTAAAATTAATTTTTATTTAATTTTTTTTCTATTCTTATTCTTCTCCATTCTCCATTCTTATTTTCTTCTCCATTATGAATTGGAAATTTAATGGACATTTAATTTCTTCTTCATTTTTATTCTTCAAAATTCACAATAAAATAGTAATACTTTGATCACATATGTGCCCATCTGTCCATCTCCATCAATAACTCAAATAAGAATGACTAAAAAACAAGACCAAAATTTTCAACAACAAGAAAATAGGGAAAGTATAGAAGACAAACATGAGAGGTCTAACAACACCATTACAATCAAAACATTGGCATCCAACATCCCAAAACAATCAAAAACTCAGAAAGTTTCAATCTTACACTTCCCATGCTCAATTTAATGAAAAAAATAGCAAGAATTTTTCAAGAAAAGTAAAACCCATATCTTATTTTGCTTCAGAGAATCTAAATCACCCAATCTTGAAAGAATCAAAACCACCATTAGTAGTTGTTGGATCAGTCAATGCAAATCCAAGGAATTCAACTTTCTGAAATATTTTTCTTCCTATTGTCAACTACAAGAAACTTCAAAATGCATCATTTTAAAAAAAAAAAAAAATTCATAATTTGAGAAAATCATCTTCACTGATTTCTTGAGAATTCAAAATTTAAATTACTATCAAGATTGTGCCGACAAATTTCCTTCTGGCACCAATAGTGGGTTGGTTGATGATGGCAATGATGGGTTAATTTTGCTGTTTTGATAGAATTGAAGAAGACCCATTTGATGTGTGTATTGAAATTGGGTCAAATTGATGTAGTTGAATTGAGTGTTTTGAAGATAACTTATTTGGTGTGTGTGTGTGATGAAATTGTGTTCAATTCAATTTCAACTCAACAATGGAACACCAATGAAGCACCATTGAAGAGAAGAAAGAAAGAAGAGAGAAGAGAAAGAAGATACAAATGAAAAAATAAATAAAAAAACATACAATTTATAAAAATTAGAAAATTGAGGGGCTATTTGACCAAAAAAAAGTTTTTAACGATTTTTTAACACTTTTACGCGCCCAGTGCGCGTGAATTACACTCAATGGTCAAAGTGGGCAGATATATGCCATTAAAATACGAAAAAAAAATTTAGAGGATAATAGGACCCCCGCAAAGTTCAGTATGCTTAACTGAAAATTCGGTCAAAGTTCAAATATTTTCGTAAGTATTATCCCATAATTCTCCTTCACGCGACCGATAAGGATAGTTTATTGATCTTCAATCTTTTTTATTTTGTTTTGTTTTGTTTTGTTTTGTCTCCTGCTTGTTTTCAAAATCTTGAATATCTAAATTGCAAATCAAATACTACATTAATTTAATACATGAATATTGAATATTTCTACATATAAATTTTTGTTGATCACCAATAAATATTTTTTAATATATCTCAACATCAATATAGATGTACATTAATTAAATAAATGTGTTATTAAAACTAAAAAGCACATTGATAAATGCCCCATTGTCCTTCATCCATGTGTCCCATTGTCCTTCATGATTATTCATCTTTAGCTTAATATTTAAATATTTGAATCAAAATCTTAACATGTTTTTATGATGTATCTCTTAGGTGAAAGTGAAGTTATGATCATGAATATAACCAAAGTTTTCACAAATGAAATTGAAAACTAAAAATAAGATAAATACCACCTCAATACTAACGAAGAGATAAGCCACTCTAATTGTTTGTTGCTTCATTTCTCCCCATCCGTATTCATTACTTATTGTAGAAGACACGAACTTTCATTTTTTTCAATATACGTCAAATTTTGAAAAAAAAAAACAGAAGAAAAATTAAAAGGTCCAAGAATTAATACGCAATAAGATGAAAATCTTCATTGTAGACTAAGAATATTCTAAACTTAATTAAAAGTATATACATCAGAAACAAATTACTAAAACCGACAAATATCTTACCTTAAACCAAAATGCAATGCTGACTATCAATAATTTTAGGATCAATCAATGAGGCACACGAATAAATTATTAAATTGTTCACCGAAGAAGTAAAAGTAAAAATAAATTCTGAAAGTTGCTACACTAAATGGTGTTTTCATATAGTTATTCAAACAAAACATCGACTCTTGTTCTCTTTTCATAATCCAAACAATACATGAGTCTCTTGCTCTCCTCTCATATGTATTTATAAACATACATTTATTTGTACTTCATAATTATTTCCATTAAATGTCATAATTTTAGCTAAAGTAAATTACAACAAGGCGTTTCTTCTTTTTATCTTGTTTTTATCTTCTTTTTAGTGTTATATTTTTAAGCGTGCAATTAGAAAAAAATGTTCAAAAAGGAAAGTGAATGAAGGACATAGAGAGGTGTCACATCACTTTATCTATGACTCTCCTTTATATATATATATATATATATATATATATATATATATATATATATATATATTGATTGATGAATACTCTATAACATGTGTACATATGTTTTTAGTGTCTATTTGTTGCTTCCTTTGTCTCTTTATATGTGTTATCTTGTGTTTTTCTTTTAAAAAAATAGCATAATTTTATATTTAAAAAGAATTTAATTTGAATTTCTTATTTTACTATAAATAAAATAAATAATTTATATCTATATAAATATATAAATCTTATTTTAGATCGTAGGTTTGAGATATCTTTAATTTCTATCGCACCCTAAATTTTGATGATCCTAATTAACCAAGACCAAATGCCTTAAATTTACCATTGATCGACTAATATAGCATGTCACTTGCATACAGGGTGTGTTCGGTATGAAGAAAATATTTTTCTATTTTCTCATGTTTATTTGATTAAAAAGTTTGAAAAATATTTTTTCTAGAAAAATAAGTTACTTCAAACTAAGAATAATAACTTCCTTTATCAAAGTAGGGATCAAGTTGCAATGTTCATATCACTCTTAAAATCACTCATCCCCATCCCAGAATAAAAAACTCTTACCCACCTCCACCCCTACCTGACCCCCACTCCTACCGCATGCCTTTTCCCTCCCCCCCACCCCCCCAAAAAAAAAATTGCATTTTGGAAAAATTAGAAAAAAAAATATTTCAACCACCCCACCCCCGAAAAAAAAATTAATTTGCTTTTTTGAACATTTAAAAAAAAAAATCTTTTCCCACCCCCACCCCCATCCACTACCAACCCAACAATCCTCTCCCCTGCCTCGACCTCCTCCCCCCGCCCCTTCTCCAAATAAATTTCTTATAAATTTTTGTAAGAAATATATATATATATATATATATATATATATATATATATATATATATATATATATATATATATATACATGCACATTTTTATAAAATATTTTTCTACTTGCTTAATGAACACAAGAAAATAAATAAGAAAAACTTGTTTTCCTAAATACCCATAAACCATGCATGAGTAGAAAACAAAAATACTTCATGAACATGGATTGTATTTCCAAATATAGCTATTCATAATACAAAGTCATGTGTAACTTTCAAAAAATGAAATTTTGTGAATCACATAACCATCCCTATTTATGTGAGGCTATTTTATTTTTTGACAAGTAAAGACTTTCTTATTTTAAGAACTAGATATGGACGGCCCGTACTATCACGGACCCAACATATATTTTTTGCCTCGTGACACAATTATAATTTGGATAATCAATCATTAAAATACTTTAAAATTTTAATTAATGTGATTTATAATTTTTTTTTCTATGCCAAATAAAGTTATACTGATATAATTTTTAAATTTGGCCAAATATTTATATTTTTTAATTTCTTAAGTTGTCGTTATGTGATTTATAATGTTTTTACATAATTTTTCAATAAGATATGAATACTCTTTCGGTCTCAGTTTATGTGTCACAGATAAAACTTTGACAGTCAATCAAATTGTTTTAATATATATATACACACACTTTGTTCTTATTAACCTGGAAAAGACTATACTTAGTTTTGGAAAAACTAAGCCATTTTTCCTGATGACATTGAAGAAAATTCTCAAGTGTTTGAAATGTTGGTCAATACTTGTGGAGAACAATAAGATATCATCAATATAGATTATTATAAATTTTGAAAAAGGATTAAAAGTATCATTCATTATTTTCTGAAATTTTGAAGGTGCAGTTTTTAGGCCAAAGGGCATTACGTTCCATTCATATTGCCTAAATGGTACTATAAAAACAATTTTATATCAATCTCTTGGATCAGTTTGGATTTTCCAGAATCTTGATTTTAGATCAAATTTTGAGAAGATTGTAGCAGCATAAAATAGTTGGAGCAAATATTGTTTGTTTGGAATAGGATGCGTAATCCATCAGAGGACGATATTTATAGGTTTATAGTTGATGACCAAACTAGGGGATCCTCATTCGAGTTCGAAACTTTTATTGACATAAAAAATAGCACAACTCCTAGGGGATTTACTTGGCGAGATGATCTATTTATGAAGAAGATCATTAATTTTCGTCTGGCAATGGATTGTCAGTTCATGATTCATTTGAATTGGTAGGGCTTTGGTAGAGATAGTTTTTTCATCAAATTTAAGTTCGTAAGGAAGCCTGACCATATGTTTTTTAGATTCCAGAATGTTGTTGGCAAATAATCACAAAATTCTCTTTCAATCCTTGTTTCTAAGGCCTTGACCTTAGACTGAAAGCAAGATTCCTAAAGCTGTTGCTGCAGTCTTCAAAATGTTATTTATTCCTTGAGGAAATTTATTTTAGCCTCTTTGTTTTTTAAAAAAGGATAAAACTTTTCGTATGGGAGGCTTGTCAAATGGGAGAAACATATTTTTGTCTTCAATAGTTATTCCCACATGAGTGACCTTGAAAAGGATGAGAGTTTCAATGAATAGAGTGCCTAGTATTACAAAGCCATGGGGGGGGGGGGGGAGGTAAAGATTATTATTCTTGTTTTTAACTTGCTATTATATGGTACTGTCAGATCTATAATTTAAATGCTAAACCTTGAATCAATCTATTAGACTTAGCAGAATCTATTTTATAAAAGGATCGTTTTGAAGATAGTGTTGTGATCTTTCAGATCTACACTGGAGGTTGTTTACCTAAGCACTAATGGCTGGATTGTCGATGAAGACTTAGCAGACTTAAAAATGGTCATTTTTAACCTTTGGAATATATGATGAAAGAATCTTTTAGTTAAAATTAATCTAGCCAATACTCTTAGAATTGAGACAAAATTCCATTAATTTAATTACCAGATCTGACTCTCCCATATAGTATTGAGTTAAATACTTGAATATTTTTCTTTATGCAACCCAATGGTCTCTTGATCCAAGGATAGGAAGCATATTATTATTATTATTGTTATTATTAATCACTCTCTTGCAAATTTTCTATGGTATTCCTCCGTCCCTTCTCTTCTCCTTCTAAAAGCTCCTCATCTTCTCCATCCACTTCAACTTCATATAGTTCTCCTAATACAAAGAACAAATAAGAGATTAGTTTCTCTGATTTGCAGCAATCAATTGATGACTAGCAAATTTCCAGACATTCTCAAGACCAAATTTATAAAGCTCCTTCTAGATGGAGATCTTTAACAAGTCACTACTATATTTCAACTGTTGAACAAACCGTCCCTCTTGAATTAGGTCATGAGGATATCAAACTTCTCTTTAATCCTTCTACATTTAAAATAGTTGAAATAGATGCATCAGATATAGATTCTGGGGATGATAAAATACACCAGACGAAAGTGTAGAAGGTTTATCAAGCGTTCTAGAACATTGATCTTAGGTTGGTATTCTTGGTCAGACTGGGAGGACTCCAAGTTATCATTTTTGATTTGGTTGAACTCTTGTTCAAATTCTTCATTAGCACTATCGGATTCTCCACTTTCTTCTAATAAGAGATGTTGAATTTGACTAAGAACATAATCATCAAGGTTAAGGTTTCTAACCTTTTTAGACTATTTAAAATATTTGGCAATATGACTAGGTTTTCCACACCTATAACATTTACCATTATTGGAGGAATAAATAGTTAGTTTTGCCGTTGGACTCTGTTTAGTATGAGAAGATTTTGGTTTTTGGAAAAAATCAGTCTTGGTAGTAGAAACTTTCCTTTTTGAGGTTGGTTTTCTATAAGCCTTGTTCATACAAAGGGTAGGCTGAATTGTTCACAAAAACTCCCTAAGGCTCATCGGGTTTGAGCCCTGTCTTTAGCTAGTTGCCTTAGTATCTTATCTTGTCGACAGATCTTTAGGGAAACTTGTTGGATTAGTCTTGTGAGCTAACCGTAAGTGATTTGATCATAAGGGTGACATCGTTGGAGTATTGGTTTTGAAGGTCTTCTTTGACTAGGCCCCTAAGAGACTTAAGCAATCCATCTAGGAATTTTTCTTTGCAATATGAGAGATTTTCATCAGGACTTTCGTAGATCCTCATGAGAAAAGAATCTTTATACTACCTAAAATCAGAAAGCATTTTGCACTTCACATTATTAAGTATTTTAGAGGATTTTTCTCTAAAAATACCTGGACTACCTATGAAATTTTTGATATAATGTAAATTAATGTATTTGTAAAATTATGAATGGTTTCTCCATCCTTAAGAATTGGTTCTCCCAAGGAGTCAACTCAGATACTTTGGAAGATATTTTGTTTATTTTCCTCACTAAGATGGGTATATACCACTATCCTTTAAGCTGGCTTGTGAATCCAGCTATGAGAATATGGGTAGTAAGTTAATCTGAGCAGTTACAGTCAGTTCTGTAGGCAGTGGCATCAATTGTCATCTGCTAAATTTTGGAGAGAATGTTATACTTAGAACAACCATATATGTTCCATTCATAGATATTATTGACGCTATAATTATTTTGCATAATATTGGGTCTTTATTTTATTGCGACTTCTGGATGATTAGCTCTAGGGTAATAAAGTTTTTATGGCTTTTGCAAACTGGAAGATTCTATTTTGACAGGAGCTATTTTAAAAAGGAGATGCTTCCTCTGACTGGTTGTCTTCTGAATTGCTCTGTTAGAGTACCCCAACTATAGTAGATGAACCAACACCTGGGGTCTCAGGGATTACAGGGTTAAGAGATTTCTCAATTTGTATGATCCTTCACTGAAGGTCAGAGAGTTGTGGAAAAGATTTTGAATTATGCATTTGAAGTTCCCTAGTAAAGGTTTTAGGAATCATGTAAGGCTTGAATAATAGAGAGGAAGAAATGGATACCTCTGATGGTTTAAGATCTAGAGACGATTCTGAAATCAAATATTCACCAAGAGTATGAAGATATTTGCTCGTATAGTTATTTTGTTCAAAAATATTTTTAATATCTTTATCGGTAACCGATTCATTTTCAACTTTCCTCTTAAAAGGTAAAGCAACGATTGAGCTATCAGCATGAGAAAATAGTAAAACCTTGTGATGGTGAAAGTCCAACGGTGCGATCTACCTAGTTTATACTTTTCCATTGTTTTGAAACATTAATTGATTTAGAAAAATGACAATCTAATTGATGATATTCGGCGTAGGCCTCAAATCATTCAAAGAAATTAATTTATTTCTGGACAAAATTTAAAAATTCATAATAAATTTCTTGAATACTTTTTTCTCATTTTTTTTGAAGTGACTGAAAAATCAAGTTTTTTTAAATTATTTGCAGATGAATAAAATTTTGTTCTAAGAGTTTCCTTATCAATATGAAAGTCTTGACTTCAAACCTCTAGCTCTCTACCTAAGGCTGAGTAGGTTGGTGATTGAGCCTTGAGGTGGATCATCATGGATTCCAGTAAGAGGTGTTTCCTCAAAATATTTGGCCTGTGGAATTCTAGATTCGAAGTTAATAGTATTGAGTTTAGAGGGAAATGAGGAAACAAAATTTCTAGCCCGTCTGTATCTCAGGAAGAACTGATGGGGAGCTAGAGACCCTTTGGCTAAGAGATCTCTGGAAGGAGATAGAGACAGTTCCTGTGTAGAATTATCAGATATGAGAAACTGTAGTATTCTCAATTTTTTCTGTTGTTGTTGACTCTTGCAACGTCCAACTTTGAGGTAAGGATACCTGATTCCAAGAGACCGGCTTGGGAACCGACAAGATTGAAGGTTAGTTTGGAAGAGGATAGTTTCCCCTTTATAGTTATTTTTAAGAGCACCAGAGCCAAATGCCTGTATTCATGGCGTTATACTGGACTCTAAAATAATTGCTACTGGGAGAGACCTAAATTTGGGCTTATAGTTGGATGTCTTAACATTAAGTGTTAAAGAATCTAATATATTTAGATCCTTTAAGGCTACAGTAAAATTTGGAAAGTAGTCAAAATAAATTAGACCATTATAAAGGTTGGTTTCGACCATTCCTAGCAAGGAATCATTGAAGTTTAGAAACCTGGAGTTTCTAAGACAAAGGAGAAGGAAGGTATCTAAACCTTCTCGGGAAAGAAGTTTAGCTGCTATTTAGACTAAGCCAAAATGAAGGTAATAACACTTACACTTATATCTCTCTATAGTCTTGGGATTAAGAAGTTTGATATCCTCATGATTTGATTCAAAAGGGACGGTTTGTTCAATAGTTGAAATATGACAGTCACTTGTTAGAGTTCGCCATCTAGAAAGATCTTTATAAATTTGGTCTTGAGGATGTCTGAGAATTTGCCAATCATCAATTGATTGCTGTAAATCAGAGAAACTAATCTCTTCTTTGAGCTTTGAATTAGGAGAATTGTTGGAAGCTGAAGTGGATGAAGATGACGAGGAGTTTTTAGAAGGAGAAGAGAAGGGACGGAGGAATTCCATAGAAAATTTGCAAGAGAGTGATTGAAAACAACAATAATAATAACATAAATGCTTCCTATACTTAGATCAAGAGATCATTGGGTTCTATAAAGAAAAATATTCAATTATTTAACTCATACTATATAGAAGAGACAGATTTGGTAATTAAATTAGTCAAATTTTGTCTCAATTCTAAGTGTGTTAGCTAGATCAATTTTAACTAAAAGGTTCTTTCATTAGATAGTCCAGTGGTTAAAAATAACCATCTGTAAGTACGCTAGGTCTTCATTAGCAATCCATCCATTAATGCTTATATAAACAACCTACAATGTAGATATGAAAGATTACAGTACTATCTTTAAAACGATCCTTATATAAGATAGATTTTGCTAAGTCTAATGGATTGATTCAAGTTTTACCATTTAAATTATAAATCTGACAGTACCATATAATAACAAGTTAAAAACAAGAATAATAATCCTTACTTTCCCCCCATGGATCTGATACCAAGTACACGGAAGCGAACCCCCTAAAATATAGAGGGCAAAGTACGGGGAAAGAGGAAAAGGAAAGGAAGCAAGTTAATGAATACTTAAATGTAAATAATGCAAATATATATATAAAAAATGCAATAAATAAATTAGGTGGCAGATCCGACCATATGCTTATGATGCGATAAATAAATTAGGTGACAGGGCCCACCATTTGCTAATGATGCTATTAATTAAATAAAGTAGGTGTCGGTGCCAACCATATGTGATAAGTACAATAAAAAGACAAGTTAGTAAAGTAATGAAAAATTACAATTAGGAAAATTGAATTTTCATATTAATATCAAAAATGAATTTAAAAATTACAAAGAGAGAGAGCAAAGTCTAACCAAGATTTTTTGTCAGAGAGAGCTTCTTCCAAAGAAAATAAAGTGTTTTCTCAAGAAGAGAAGTAGGCTATTTATATCAAAAAATAAGCTACATTAAAAGTGCTATAGTGTTTCTACAGTAACACCTTTAATTATTGCTACAACATTTCTACAGTGAGATACAGTAACACCCACAATAATTTTCAGCAATTGGTTATTGATGTCATGCATGGCATCAATGTTGATGACAAATTGGTGATGTCAAATTTATTGAATTTCTTTCTGAAGAACATTGGTTGCTGGGAACTTCAGCTTTAATTTGTTGGAGAATTTTTTCCATTTGTTGAATAAAATCTCCTCGATTTCCTGACTTTGCTAATTGTGAGGTTGTAATTGATTTCTACTGTAAAAATGAGATTTGGGTAGCATCTGTTGGAGCTAGATATCCAGGATTGCGTCGGAATCATTTTTCTATGTATGGTACATAAGCTTTCGTTGAATCCTAATTTTTGTACCATTTGCAATGGCCTTGGAGAGCTAACCATGAAAGCCCCTTTTGCCCCTCTAGTTTGTGAAAGGCAAATTTTTGAGAAAATATGCACAAAATATGAAACCTGTGGGAAAATTATAATGGTAGAGGAATTTAGTGATCATCATGAAATATCTATGTAAAATATTCATATCTTTCTTGGAATGAGGGAGGAAGGATCTCAAACCAATGACCATAAAGCGGCCACCATTGGTGCAGGAACCACTGGAGAAATTTTGAAGTCAGTTGCTTTTCCTAGAAGAAAAAACAAGAATGTTTGCCAGTATTATTTTGGAAGGTGAAGGCATTAATCTATGCTCTTTGATAGTCAAAATAATTGTAATATTGGAGATTAAAAGCTTCAGTAAGCTTATGATATATTGTTGGATGAATACCCCATTCCATGGGTGAGATTATTCTTTTAATTCAAACTGTGGTATGAGTAACATAAAATTGGATTTGTTTATCTTTGTAGGGTTTGAATAGACAGGACTTAGCATCTGCGAGGATAAACTCATAAAACTTTTGGGTATAGGCAGGAGTTTTTTGGATAAAATTTGCTGAAAGACTAAGTATTTGCTTAGTTACCTCCTGGGGATTAGAGTGCCAATATTCAGGCTCAATTTGGATTAGCGGCAAAACACTATCATTTTTTAAATAATTTGGATCATTCGAGGATGATCCTTTAATGGAGGAAATTGGTTGCGCTATAGGTGAGAAAATTGTTTTACTTGGTATAGGACAAATATTTGAATTATTTTGTGAAAAATTAAAGAAAGAATTGATGGAGTTTTCTACCTCCATTGTATTTTTCATGGTGCTTTTAGCAACCAAAGAATAAGAAGATGATGCGTGGCTTGAGGCCTCCGCTTTTGAAGAAAATATTTTTTGGAAGATCTAAAAATCTCTTAGATAATCCTTTCTGTTGGCACTTGTCATGGTCATAAGATCTTTAAGACCCATGAATAAGAGCCATTATTTAAAATCATCTTATGTTCATGGGACAGATACTGTTTGGGCTAACTAAGCCTCTTTTTCTTCTATTTCAACTAAATCAACCCCTTTCTTGGGATTGGCAATTGATATTGGATTTGGACTTGCTTGCATCATAAAAGATTGAAGTATTCCCTGCATGGAATAATCAGCTGAGGTTTGATATCTTCGTTGATCTGCTTCAGCCTTTTTTGTTAAAAGTTGCTGGGATGCAACCGTGGTTTTTTGCTGTGGGGTAACAACTTTTTGGGTGGTCTCTTCTGAGGATGAAAAATTCAAAATTTATGGAATAGTTTTGTCTTTCTTTTTCTGGTCATTTTATCTTCCCTGCAAGAATTCTCTAGTAAGAAAGTTTGGTATAGAGTTGGAGTTCCCTTTGATATATTCAATATCAAAATTAAAAATAGATAAAATAGCTTTCCACCTAGAAAATATGTGCTTAGAGGCTAGGTTTTGCACATTTTTTTGTTAAACAAATTTTGCAGATTTACAATCTATTCTTAGTAAAAAATTCTGATTTAATAAATCAACTTGGAATTTAGAAATGCATAACACAATAGCTAAAATGTCTTTTTTGATAGTTGGATAATTTTTTTGAGCTTTATTCCAATGCTTAGATTCAAATGCAACAATATCCTTCTTATCATTTTTCTTTTGTTTTAAAATACCACCGTAACCTATATGTGATGCATCTGTTTCAACTATTTTGAATGCAGAAGGATTAAAGAGGGACAGATAAGGGAGGATTTTTGCCTTCAATTTGATTTCTTTGACTACCTAAGTATGGGTGTTAGTCCACAGAGGAGAAGGCTTTTTCAACCTGTAATGGAGTGGTTTTAACAAATTATTAAGTGTAGGAATAAAATCTGCTTTAATTATATTTAGAATTTATCATAATTTTATCTAGTATATATTACTATAACTTATATATGACCATTTATTTGATGATATTGTTTTTTTTATTTGATCAATTTATTTTTTTAATTATTTAATTATTTTTAGATTCATATATTTTACTGTATCAATTTATTCTGAAGCGAAATTATTTTTTAGTTGCGTAGGATCATATAGTTGCCTTCAATATTGCCCGAGCAATGAATATGATAAAGCAAGTGTTTGAAAGTTGGTCAACTTTGGATCTAAGATATCCTAGATATTCGAATTTGAAGGATTTATCATTACTTATTTTCTGAAATTCTGAAGGCATATTTTTAGGCCAAAGGGCATCATGTTTCATTCATATTGCCCAAATAGTACTGTAAAAGCAGTTTTATATCGATCTCTTGGATCAATTTGAATTTGCCAGAATCCTGAATTTAGATCAATTTTTGAGAAGATTGTAGCAGCATAAAGCCATTGGAGCAAATATTTTTTGTTTGAAATAAGATACCTAATCCATCAGAGAGCGGTATTTAGAGGTTTATAGTTGATGACCAAACGAGGGGCTTGTCATTTGATTTCAAAACTTGTATTGACATAAAGATAAGCACAACTCCAAGGGGATTTACTTGGTGAGATGATCTATTTTTAAAGAAGATCATTATTTCCATCTGGCAATGGATTGTCTGTTCATAATTTATTTGAATCGGTCAGGCTTTGGTGGGGATAGTTTTTCATCAAAGTCAGGTTCGTAAGGAAGCCTAACAATGTATTTTTTTTATTCTAGAATATTGTGGGCAAATCAACACAAAGTTCTCTTTCAACCCTTATTTCGAAGGACTTGACCTTTGATTGAAAGGAAGATTCCTGAAGCAATTGTGGTAGTCTTCGAAATGTTATTTCTTCCTTAAGGAAATTGATTTGAGCCTCTTTGTTTTTCAAAAAGGACATACCTTTTCGAATGAGAGGCTTGTTAAATGGGAGAAACAAATTTTTGTCTTCAATAGTTATTCCTACATGAGTGACCCTAAAAGGGATGAGAGTTTTAATGAATGGAGTGCCTAGTATTACTTGACTGGTTATATCCCTTACTAGGACAAAGGAGGTTGAGGATTACAAAAGCGAATTTCATAGAGAGTTTTGTATTTCGACATTAGAAATTTTGTAACTGATTCCTAATCTACTACCATTTGCTTCTCTAAGGGCTTCCTTAGTTTTTTCAAAGTATTTTGTAGGGATAGGTCCCTCTTGGACGCAAATGAGTTCGGGACAAGCATCAATCTAGGCAATGGTATCTAGGATAAATAACTTGTTGATGATTAAGGTTATCTGAGTATGCCATCTTCTGATAAATATTCTGGTAATATATTGAACAAGAAAATCCCCTTCTTCTATTTATGGATCCACTGGATCAGTGACATCTATCGGCTGAGATTGTTCAACCTTTGCAAAAAATTATTATTGGATAAGTCGATCTAAGTCTTGTCTAGATTTTATTTCCCTAACAAACTTCTTCCTTAAAGAGCCAAGTACTTGTTATCCTACCAAGGCCATTGAAAATGGTACAAAATTGAGATTCAATGGAGGCTTACATACCGAACATAGAAAAATGGTTCTGACACAATACTGGATATCTAGTACTATCCTTCCAATTTGGTAATAATTTTTTTGATCAAATTTTAGATAAATAACAGCTCCAAAGGTTCTTACGATGTGTCAATTATATAACATATTTTATTCCTATACTTAATAATTTATTAAAACCATTCCATGACAGGTTGAAAAAGTCTCCTCTCCGTGGACTAACATTCATACTAAGGTAGTCAAAGAAATCAAATTAAAGGCAAAAGAACTTCCTTGCCTGTCCCTCCAGGGGTTTTAAGTCAATACTTTCACATTGATAAGGAAACTCTTAGAACACAATTTTATTCATCTGCAAATAATTTAAAATAAACTTGGTTTTTCAATCACTTCAAAAAAAATGAGAGAAAAAGTATTCAAGAAATTACTGCTTTTACAGTACCATTTGAGAAATATGAATGGAACGTAATGCCTTGTGGCCTAAAAAATGCGCTTTCAGAATTTCAGAAAATAATGAATGATATTATTAATCCTTTATCAAAATCATAATAGTCTGTGTTGACGATGTCTTAGTGTTCTCCACAAGCATTGACCAACATTCAAACACTTGAGAATTTTCTTCAATGTCATCAGGAAAATGGCTTAGTTTTGTCCAAAGTTAAGTACAGTCTTTTCCAGGTCAATATTAGGTTTATCGGGCATAATATCTTTCAAGGTACTATTACTCCTATTCAACGGTCCATCCAATTTGCTAATAAATTTTTTGATCAAATTCTAGATAAAATACAACTCCAAATGTTGAGGCAACTCCAGCAGAAAAAACTGAAAATACTACAATATCAATTTCCAATCCCAAGAAATGGGCTGATTTAGTTTAAGAAGAAGAAGAAGAGGCTCAGTTGGCCCAAACAGTATCTGTCCCATGGACAGAAGATGATTTTAAACAATGGCGCTTACTCATAGGTCTTACATATCTGAACACCATGATAGGTGCCAACAGAAAGAATTATCTAAGGGATTTTCAAATCTTCCTGAAAATATTTTCTTCAAAAGTAGAGGCCTCAAGCCACGCATCATCTTCTCATTCTGTGGTTGCTAAAAGTACCATGAAAAATATAATGGTGGTAGAAAACCCCATCAATTTTTTCTCTAATTTTCTACAAAATAATTCAAATATTTGTCCTATACCAAGTACAACAATTTCCTCACCTATAGCACAACCAATTTTCCCCAGTAAAGGATCCTCCTCGGATAATCCAACTTATTTAAAAAATGATAGTGTTTTGCTGCTAATCCAAATTAAACCTAAATATTGACACTCCAACCCCCAGGAGGTAGATAAGCAAATACTTAGTCCTTTAGCAACCATATGCTATAATGCAATTAATTAAATGAAGTAGGTGGCGGTGCCAATCGGACTTCCATGGTTAGCTCAAGGCAATTAAAAATGGTACAAAAATTAGGATTCAAACGAGGCTTATGTACCGGACATAGAAAAATAGTTCCGACGCAATCCTGGATATCTAGCTCCAAAAGATGTTGTCCAAATCTCATTTTTACAACAAAAATCAGTTGCAGCCACACAATTACCAATGTCAAGAAATCGAGGATATTTTATTCAACTAATGAAAAAAATTCCCCAACAAATAAAAGATGAAGTTCCCAGAAACTAACTTTCATCGAAAAAATTTGACACAAATGATGAAGAAGAAATTCAATCAATTTGACGCACGAATTAGTCATCAACATTGATGTAATGCATGACATCAACAACCAATTGTTGAAAATTATTATGGGTGTTATTGTAGCTCACTGCAGCATCACTCTAGCAATTATTAAAGGTGTTACTGTAGCTTCACTATGGAAATACTGTAGCACTTTTACTGTAGCTTATTTTTGGCTATAAATAGCCTACTTCTCTTCTTGAGAAGAGCACATTATTTTCTTTAGAAGAAGCTCTCTCTTACTAGATATCTTAGTTAGAGTTTTCTCTCTCTCTCTCTTTCTCTCTCTTTGTAATTTTTAAATTCACTTTTGATATTAATATCAAAATTCAATTTTCCTAATTGCGTCCTTTTCATTACTTTACTAGTTTATTTTTTTATTGTACTTATCACATATGATTGTCACCGCCACCTACTTTATTTAATTAATTTCCTTATTAACTTATGGTTGGACCTGCCACCTAATTTATTTATCACATCATTAGCATATGGTCGGCCTTGCCACCTAATTTATTTATTGAATTTTCTTTTATATACATTCATTATTTACATTTAAGTATTCATTAACTTGCTTCCATTCCTTTTCCTCTTTCTCCATATTTTACCCTCTATATTTGAGGGGGTTTGCTTTCATGTACTTGGTATCAGTGCTCCGTATTTTACCCTCTATATTTGAGGGGGTTTGGTTTCATGTACTTGGTATCAGTGCCATGACTCTGATACTAAGATAGTCACAGAAATTAAATTGAAGGCAAATGACCTCCCTTGCATGTTCCCCCTTGATCCTTCTACATTCAAAATAGTTGAAATAGATGTATCAGATATAGGTTACGGTGGCATTTTAAAACAAAAGAAAAATGATAAGGAGCATATTGTTGCATTTGCATCTAAGCATTGAAATAAAGCTCAACAAAATTATCCAACTATCAAAAAAGAGATTTTAGCAATTGTGTTATGCATTTCTAAATTCCAAGCTAATTTATTTAATTAAAATATTTTACTAAGGATAGATTGTAAAGCTGAAAAATCTGTTTTACAAAAAAATGTGCAAAACCTAGCCTCTAAGCACATATTTGATAGGTGTCAAGCTATTTTATCTATTTTTTATTTTGATATTGTATATATCAAAGGGATCTCCAACTCTATACCAGACTTTCTTACTAGGGAATTCTTACAGGGAAGATAAAATGTCCAAAAAAAGAAAGAAGAAACTATTCCATAAATTTTGGTTCTTCCATCCACAGGAGAGACCACCCAAAAAGCTGTTACCCCACAACAAAAACTATGGTTGTATCCAAGCAACTTTCAACAAAAACGGCTGAAGCAGATCAACCAAGATATCAAACCCCAGCTGATTATGCCATGCAGGGGCTACCATGGTTAGCTCCAACGCCATTGCAAATGGTACAAAATTGGGATTCAATGAAGGATTACGTACCAAACATAGAAAAATGGTTCCGACGCAATCTTGGATATCCATCTCCAACAGATGCTTCCTAAATCTCATTTTTACAACAAAAATCAATTGTAACCACAGAACTAGCAGAGTTGAGAAAGCGAGGAGATTTTATTCAACAAATGAAAAAATTATCCAATAAATCAAAGTTGAAGTTCCCAACAACCAACGTTCATAAAAAAAATCTGACACAAATGATGAAGAAGAAATTCAATTAATTTGACATCACCAATTAGTCATCAACATTGATGTCATACGTGACATCAACAATCAATTGCTGAAAATTATTGTCAGTGTACTATAGCTCACCGTAGCAATAATTAAAGGTGTTACTGTAGCAACACTGTAGCACTTTTATTGTAGCTTATTTTTGGCTGTAAATGACCTACTTCTCTTCTTGAGAAAAATACATTATTTTCTTTGAAAGAAGCTCTCTCTAACAAGAAATCTTGGTTAGAGTTTGCTCTCTCTCTCTCTCTCTCTCTCTCTCTTTGTAATTTTTAAATTCACTTTTGATATTATTATCAAAATTCTATTTTCGTAATTGTGTCTTTTTCATTAATTTATTAATTTTTCTTATTGTACTTATCACCTATGGTTGGCATCGCCACCTACTTTATTTAATTAATTGCATCATTAGCATATGGTTAGCCCTGCCACCTAATTTATTTATCGCATCATTAGCATATGGTCGGCCCTGCCGCCTAGTTTATTTAATGCATTTTCTTTTATATGCTTGCATTATTTATATTTAAGTATTCATTAATATGCTTCCTTTCCTTTTCCCCTTTCCCTGTATTTTACCCTCTATATTTTAGGGGGTTCGCTTTCGTGTACTTGGTATCAGAGCTGGAGGAAGTAAAGATTATTATTCTTATTTTTAAATTGCTATTATTTGGTACTGTCAGATCTATAATTTAAATGGTAAAACTTGAATCAATCTATTAGACTTAGCAGAATCCATTTTATAAAAGGTTCATTTTGAAGATAGTATTGTGATCTTTCAGATCTACACTGTAGGTTGTTTACCTAAGCATTAATGGCTGGATTGACGATGAAGACTTAGCAAACTTATTGATGGTTATTTTTAACCTTTAGACTATCCGATGAAAGATTCTTTTAGTTAAAAGTAATCTATCTAATACACTTAAATTTGAGACACAATTCCACTAATTTAATTACCAGACGTGACTCTCCAATATAGTATTGAGTTAAATACTTGAATATTTTTCTTTATGAAATCTAATGGTCTCTTGATCCAAGTATAAAAAGCATTTAAGTTATTATTATTGTTATTTTTAATCACTCTCTTGCAAATTTTCTATGGCATTCTTCCTTCCCGTTGAAAACTCCTCATCCTCTTCATCCACTTCTACTTTCTATAATTCTCCTAATTCAAAGCTCAAAGAAGAGATTAGTTTCTCTGATTTGCAGCAATTAATTGATGACTGAAAAATATTCAGACATCCTCTAGACTAAATTTTTAAAGCTACTTCTATATAGCGGTCTCTAACAAGTGACTACCATATTTCAACTGTTGAACAAACCGCCCCTATTGAATCAGATCATGAGGATATCAAACCTCTTAATCCTAGGACTACAGAGAGATGTATGTGTAAGTATGATTACCTTCATTTAGGCTTAGTCCAAATAGCAGCTAAACCTCTTTCCCGAGAAGGTTTAAATACCTCCCCTCTCCTTTCTCTTAGAGACTCTAGATTTCTAGACTTCAATGATTCCTTGATAGGAATGGTCGAAACCAACCTTTGTAATGGTCTAATTTATTTTGAATGCTTTTCAAATTTTACTGTATCCTTAAAGGATCTAAATATATTAGATTCTTTAACACTCAATGTTAAGACATCCAGCTATAAAACCAAATCTTGGTCTCTCCCTATAGCAATTATTTTTAGAGTCCAGTATAAGGCCATGAATATCGTCTTTGGCTCTGGTGCTCTGAAAAATAGCTATAAAGGATAAACTGTCCTCTTCCAAACTGACCTTTAACGATCTCACTTATCAATTCCCAAGCCGATCTCCTGGCATCAGGTATCCTTGACTCAAAGTTGGATGTTGCAAGAGGCAACTCTAGTAGAAAAACTTAGGAATACTATAGTTTTTTAGATCCGACAATTATCCAAAGAAACTATCTCTATCTCCTTCTAGAGAACTCTTAGCCAAAGGGTCTCTTGCTCCCCATCAATTCGTCTTGAGATACAGATGACTAGGAATTCTGTTTCCTTATTTACCTCTAGACTCAAGATTGTTAACTTCGAATCTAGAATTCCACAGGCCAAATATTCTATGGAAACACCTCCTACTGAAATCCATGATCATCCACCTTAATCACCAACCTACTCGGCCTTAGATGAAGAGTTAGAGGTTTTAAGTCAAGACTTTTACATTGATAAGAAAACTCTTAGAATTTTTTTTTATTCATCTACAAATAATTTAAAATGAACTTGCATTTTCAATCACTTCAAAAAAGATGAGATAAAAAGTATTTAAGAATTTTATTATGAATTTTTAAATTCTGCCCATAAACAAATTAATTTCTTTGAATGGTTTGAGGCCTATGCCAAATATCATCAATTAGATTTTTATTTTCTAAATCAATTAATGTTTCAAAAAAAATGAAAAATCATAAACGGGGCAGATATCTCTACTGAACTTCCGCCATCATAAGGTTTTACCATTTCTCAAGCTAATAGCTCAGTTGTTGCTTCACCTTTCAAGAGGAAAGCTGAAAACGAATCAATTACCGACAAAGATATTAAAAATATTTTTGAACAAAATAACTATACGAATAAGTATCTCATACTCTTCATGAATATTTGATTTCAAAACCATCTCTAGCTCTTAAACCATCAAAGTCGTCCACTTCTTCCTCTCCATTATTCAAGCCTTACGAAATTCATAAAACCTTTACTAGGGAACTTCAAATGCATAATTCAAAATCTTTTCCACAACTCTTTGACCTTCAGCGAAGGATCATACAAATTGAGAAATCTCCCAACCCTGTAATCCCTGAGACCCCTGGTGTTGGCTTATCTGCTACATTGGGGTACTCTAATGGAGCAATTCAGAAGACATCCAGCCGAAGAAAGAATCTCCCCTTAAAATAGCTTCTGTCAAAACTGAATCTTCTAGTTGGTGTAAGTCACAAAAACTTTATTACCGTAGAGCTACCCATCCAAACGTAGCATTAGATGAGAGACCTAATGTTATACAAAATAATTACAATGTCAATAATATATATGAATGGAACATAGATGGCTGTTCTGAGTATAGAATTCTCTCCAAACTTCAACAGATGAAAATAGTTTCCACTGCCTATAGAACTGCCCATAACTGCTCAGATCAACTTACTATCCATATCATTATAGATAGATTCACAGGCTAGCTTAAAGGGTGGTGGGATACCCATCTTAGTAAAGAAGATAAACAAAATATTATCCAAAGTATCCGAGTTGACTCCTTGGGAGAACAATTCTTAAGGATGGAGAAACCATTCCTGATTGTACGAATACATTAATTTACGCTATTATCAAAACTTTCATAGATAGTACATGTATTTTTAGAGATAGATCCTCTGAAATACTTAACAATCTTAAGTGCAAAACGCTTTCTGATTTTAGGTGGTATAAAGATTTTTCTCTCATGAGGATCTATGAAAGACCTGATGGAAATCTCCTAGAGTGGAAAGAAAAATTCCTAGATGGATTGCCTAAGTCTCTTACGGACCTAGTCAAATAAGATCTTCAAAACCAATATTCTAAAGATATAATCCCTTATGAGAAAATCACTTACGGTCAGCTCACAAGCCTAATCCAACAAGTTTCCCTAAAGACCTGTCGAGAAGATAAGATACTAAGGCAACTAGCTAAGGACAGGGCTCCAACCCGGCAATATTTAGGGATTTTTTGAGAACAATTCAGCCTACCCCCTTGTAGGAAGAAGACTTATAGAAAACAACCTCAAAAAGGGAAGTTTCTACTACCAAACCTAATTTTCCCAAAAACTAAAATATTCTCATCTTAAATGGAGTCCAATGACATAACCAACTCTTCCTGCCTCCAATAATGGCAAATATTATAGGTTTGGAAAAACTAGTCATATTGCCAATATTGTAAATTATCTAAAATGGTTAGAAATCTTAACCTTGATGATTTTATTCTTAGCCAAACCCAACATCTCTTATTAGAAGATATTGGAAATTCTGATAGTGCTAATGCCGAATTTGAACAAGAGTTCAACCTAATAAAAAATGATGACTTAGAGTCCTCCCAGTCTGACCAAGAAGACCAACCTAAGATCAATGTTTTAACAAAATAACAAGATCTCCTCCTGAAAATAATTAGTAATTTGCAGGATTTTGATCAAATGAAATATTATCTAGACCAATTTAAAATTACTCTAGATGGGCCTTCTACATCTTCGTCTGGTGTATTTTATCATCCCCAGATTGCAAATACTTAAAACATCACTGTTGTTCTGAATAGGTTCCCATCTGGTAAACCTAGGGAAGTAACTATCCAAGATCTCCAATTTGAAATAATAATCCTTAAGGAATAAGTTAGGGAAACAAAAGCTAGACAAGACTTAGATCGATTGTTCCAACAATAATTTTATGCAAAGGCTAAACAATCTCAACCGATAGACGTCACTAATCCAGTTGATCTAGAAATAAAAGGGGATTTTCTTGTTCAATATATTACAAGAATATCCATCAGGAGATGGCATACTCGGATAACCTTGATTATCAACAAGTAATTTATCCTAGATATCATTGCCTTGTTTGATATTGGTGCAGATCTCAATTGCGTCAAAGATGGACTTATCCCTACAAAATACTTTAAGAAAACTAAGGATGCCCTTAGAGACGCAAATAGTAGTATATTAGGAATCAGTTATAAACTTTCCAATGTTGAAATACAAAATTCCCTAGGAAATTTGTTTTTGTCATTCTCTACCTCCTTTGTCTTAGTAAAGGATATAACCAATCCTGTAATATGAGGCACTCCATTCATTGAAACTCTCACCCATTTCAGGGTCACTCATGTGGCAATAACTATTGAAGACAAAAATATGTTTCTCCCATTTGACATGCTTTTCATCCGAAAAGTTTTGTCCTTTTTGAAAAACAAAGAGGCTCAAATCAATTTCCTTAAGGAATAAATAACATTTTGAATACGGAAGCAACAACTTCAGGAATCATCCTTTCAATCTAAGCTCAAGGCATTAGAAACAAGGATTGAAAGAGAACTTTGTGCTGATTTGCCCACAACATTCTGGAATTGCAAAAAACACATGTTCAGGGTTCCTTACGAACCTGACTTTTATGAAAAACTATCCCACCAAATTCCAATCTTCAAATGAATCATGAACTGACAATCCATTTCCAGACGAAAATTAATGAATATCTTCAAAAATAGATCATCTCACCAAGTAAATCCCCTTGGAGTTGTGCTGATTTTTATGTCAATAAAAGTTCTAAAATCAAATGAGTATCCCCTCGTTTGGTCATTAACTATAAACCTCTAATTACCGCCCTGCGGTGGATTAGGTATCCTATTCCAAACAAAAAAAAATTTACTCCAACAGCTTTATGCTGCAATAATTTTCTCAAAATTTGATCTAAAATTAGGATTCTGGAAATCCACATTGATCCACGAGATCGATATAAAACTACTTTTATAGTACCATTTAGGCAATATGAATGGAGCATAATGCCCTTTGGCCTAAAAAATGCTCCTTCAGAATTTCAGAAAATAATGAATGATATTTTTAATAATTTTTTAAAATTCATAATAGTCTATATTGATGATGTCTTAGTGTTCTCCACAAGTATTGACTAGCATTTCAAACACTGGACAATTTTCTTCAATATCATCAAGGAACATGGCTTAGTTTTGTCCAAAACCAAGTATAGTTTTTTCCTGATCAATATTAGGTTTCTCGGGCATAACATCCGTCAAGGTAGTATTACTCCTATTCAACGGTCCATCCAATTTGCTGATAAATTTCTTGATCAAATTCTAGATAAAACACAGCTCCAAAGGTTCTTAGGATGTGTCAATTATACAACATATTTTATTCCTGGACTTAACAATTTGTTAAAACCACTCCATGACAGGTTGAAAAAGCCTCCTCCTCCATGGACTAACATCCATACTAAGGTAGTCAAAGAAATCAAATTGAAGGAAAAAGATCTCCCTTGACCATTCCTCCTTGATCCTTCTGTGTTCAAAATAGTTAAAACATATGCATCTGATATAGGTTGCGGTGACATTTTAAAACTAAAGAAAAAGGATAATTATTTTTACCAAGGATATATTCATTAGATTGTAAAGCTGCAAAATTTGTTTTATAAAAAGATGTGCAAAACCTAGCATCTAAGAACATATTTGCTAGGTGCAAAGCTATTTTATCTATTTTTGATTTTGATATTGAATATATCAAAGGGAGCTCCAACTTTATACAAGACATTCTTTTTAGGGAATTTTTCCAGGGAAAATAAAATGCCCAGAAAAAGAAAGAAGAAACTATTCCATAAATTTTGACTTTTTCATCCCCAGAAGAGACCACCCAAAAAGTTGTTACCCCGTAACAAAAAGCTATGATTGCATCCAAGCAACTTTCAACAAAAGCGGCTGAAGCAGATCGGCCAAGATATCAAACCCCAGCTAATTATGCCATGTTTTTTATGATGCAAACAAGTTCAAATCCATTATCAATTTTCAATCCCAAGAAATGAGCTAATTTAGTTGAGAAAGAAGAAAAAAAAGACGCTCAGTTAGCCCAAACAGTATCTTTCCTATGGAAAGAAGATAATTTTTAACAATGGTGCTTACTCATGGGTCTTAAAGATCTGACGACCATGACAAGTGCCAATAGAAAGGATTATCTAAGAGATTTTTAGATCTTTCAGAAAATGTTTTCTTCAAAAGCAGAGGCCTCAATCCATGCATCATCTTCTTATTCCATGGTTGCTAAAAGCACCATGAAAAATATTGTGGAGGTAATAAACTCCATTAATTTTCCCTAAAATAATTCAATTATTTGTCCTATACCAAGTAAAATAATTTCCTCCTTTATAGAACAACCAATTTCCTCCAGTAAAGGATTCTCCTCGGATGATACAACTTATTTAAAAAATAATAGTTTTTTTTTGCTAATACAAATTGAACCTAAATATTAACACTTCATCCCCTAGGGGGTAGCTAAGCAAATACTTAGCCTTTCAACAAATTTTATCCAAAAAACTGCTGCCTATACCCAGAAGTCTTATGAGTTTAATAGATGCTAAGTCCTGTCTATTCAAACCCCACAAAGATAAATACACCTAATCTTATGTTACTCATACCACGCTTTGGATTAGCAGAATAATCTCACCCAAGGAATGGGGTATGCATCCAGCAAAATATTAGAAGCTTACTGAATCTTTTGATCCCCATTATTATAGCTATTTTAAATTCCAAAGAGCATGGATGAATGTGTTCACCTTCCGAAATAAAACTGAAAAAAATTCTTGGTTTTTCCTCTGGAGAAAACAACTGGCTTCAAAATTTTCCAGTGGTTCCTGCACCAATGGCGGTCGATTTATGGTCACAGTTTGAGATCCTTCCTCCCCCAGTCCAAGAAGGAAATGAATATTTTACACAGATTTCATGATGATCACCAAATTCCTCTATTTTTATAATTTTTCCACAGGTTTTATATTTAGAGGATATTTTTCCAAAAATTCACCTTCCACAAACCGAAGGGGCAAAAGGGTCTTCCATGGAAGAAGTTCAGGATATATATATATATATAAGTTCTTAATTATTGTGATTTACTAATATTGTTATCTTATTTTCAAATAATATATGTTACTTTATGTCTTCCTCTGCATCATCCCAATTTACGTGCACCAATGTAATTTCGATAGTCAACTAAATTTTCTATGTTGACATATCATTTTGTGCTTATTTTAACTTTTTATGAAATATTATTAATTTAAAAATATTTAGATGACTTATAATAATCAATTAGGGGCAATATTATAAAACTACAATTGAAGCAGACATGTTAGAAATATCTATTTTACTTATTTGTCTTAAATATTATTAATTTTACTAATACATAAATGAATTATAATAATTAATTAGGGGTGATACAATAAAATCATGGTTGAAGCAGTTGAAACAGGTAGCACAAGCAGACAAGTCGACATGCTACCTGCTTCAGCAATGAAATTTACTTTATGTCTTCCTCTGTCTCATCCGAATTTTATGTGGAACTAATATAATTTCGATAGTCAATCAAAATTTTTATGTTGATATATCATTTTGTGTCCATTTTACCTCTTTTTATGAAATATTTTTAATTTTTTAATACTTAGATGGCCATATAATTAATTAGGGGTGATATAGTAAAATCACGATTAAAGCAGCGAAACAGACATGTCTTAAATGACTTATAATAACTAATTAGAAGTATAGCAAAATAACTATTAAAAATACTTGTGAAAAAAATTTAAGTGGGTCTCATATATGACGTCAAGTTAATTTAAAAGGTAACTTACATAAATACCAAACATTAGGGTACTAATTACTCTTTTTAGAACAACTTTTCCTAATTACTTAATATACCACTTTTTACATTTTATATTTGGCCTTGATACATATGCGTTTTTATATATTTGAAAAAAAATTGTTAGCTAAATAAGAAAATAATAAGATCTCCTTAAATTGGGAGAGCAAATCACGTTTCAGCAGTTTTGAAAGCACAATAAACGTAAAATTAACATAAAATCAAAACATCCATCTCTTCAAATAATACTCGATTGAAAACTACAATTTAACACAAAATTCTTCATTAAGTTACAACCAACAGAATTTTTTACTTCTATACATATGTTTGATACATCCGGTAAATAGGGAACTACAATACCATTCAGTTAACTGTATGAGCTGCAATTTTAATGATGCATATTATCCAATCTTATAAGTCAAAGTAACAAGTTAACTTAAGCCGTAGTGATACATATATTTCAGACATAATAATTAAAGTTATAGGTTAACCCAAAAACAACACGTATACATATGCAGTGAAGTTACTGGTGAAGTGTAAAAATGGTAACTTTAACATAATAATACATAGAACTAAAAAAAGAATATAATATTAAACAAAGTACGAATTGTCATTAATTGTGATGGTAAAACATCACTGTGCCACCAAAAAGAAAATAAGGACACAAGTAGCCATAACCCCATCATCATAATTCTATCAGTACAAAACAACTAAAAATGTAGTCAACATCATAACAAATCAATCAGAACAATAATCATCAGTAACACAACTACTCAATATCTATCAAATCCTACTCATCTGAATGAATGTATGTGTGTTTAGGCTTAGGCGGGTCTTGATTGTCGCTAATATATTTATTCATTGTCTTGTCCAATTCATAATCCCATGAGAATGAAGCATATTTGATTCTATGAAGGGCGGTGTATAATTCTGAAGCAGGTATCTCAAACCCGTTGCTTATATATTCTGCATAATCTGCCACTGATAAATATATATGTATATTAATGTTAGTGGTTGTAGATTACTTATTTCGGAAACAAATATTAAAGTGTGTAGTTTTGATACATACAGTGTGCCACTTAATTGTAGGACATATAGCATTATACTATATTCTGACATGGATCAAGCCAAAATACTATATGTATCAAGGCTAAATATTATATATATCAAGTCAAATACACTAACACAAAATATTATATGTATCAAGGCCAAATACACTAACACTGAACAGATGAATCAAATACATATATTAAAAATATGTATATTATGTAAAAAAAATAACAGTGAAATCCTACTATCATAATATTTCAAATGTATCAAAATATGCAAACAAATGTATCAAAGTTACATATCAAACTTGAAATGCATCAAATCTAACAAATGCAACAAATATCAATACAAAGTGTAGATTATCAAAACACTTAAATAGGGACAACAATATATCAAAAGTATCAGCTAATAAAAGTATCAAAAGTGTTCAGGTCTTTGCAAACTGTCATATGTATCAATTGAAAATTTTGAATCTTTGCAAATTGGAATGGTTTCCTAGGGTTTCCATATACTCTATATATACTTTTTTATGTTTTTAGTTAGGTTACGCACTCTTGATACTTACAAACATATATTTGATTTTAGGATTCAATTTTGATCTTGGAATTATTTTGTTCTTGATTTTGGTTGATTGTTCAATTCGAGACTTTGGGTATTATTTGTTAATTATTGTGATAGTGATTGAATGATTTCAAATATGAATTCCTTTGACTATTTCATAATTATGAGCGACTAATTTTCTTAGGTAGGATTGTGGGAACCCTAATGGATTAATGAAGTAGGGGAAGTGTTGTTGTATGCATTGTGGTTTTGTTTGCATTTTTTGATTTATTAATGGTTGCAAATATTAGGATCCTGCCTGTATTCACTATGAACATGAGAGGAAAGTAGAGATTGGGTAAAAGAGAGCACAACAGTGATTTGTATGTTAATTATCGATATAAGCTAATCATCACTATCTACTTAAGATAATTATCTGCATTTAATCAACTTGAGATCGAGAGGAGATAATTAAGTCCAAGGCAGGATTAGTAAGGCGATACTCTGAGACTAAGAGAAAATGAGTGAAATTTACCAAAGTATGCTGAGAGATGATCGGTGATACATAACTTGCCAGATTCTACATGCACAATAGTTTTATTTTTGGATTGAGCACGAGAAACCTACAGAGTTAGAAGCCAGGGGACACAAGCATAGTGTTCATTTCTGACTATTTACAACCAAGGCATTTGAGTTCGATTAATATTCAAAACAATAATTCCCCCATTTACTTTTCAGCACTGCCCATTGATTTTAGAATACTAGATAGATAATTCATGTATTCACTGTGGGTTTGACCCAAACCTGAGTTGGGTTACTTTATTTTGCATTGACTGCTTTAGCCTTATTTAAAGGTGTAGCTTTGGGCGATATATAAAATTTTAGTGCCTAAGCAGTTGGCTCACAAGGTACTGATATTGAGATACTAACTAAGCAGTTCACAAAAATGAATTATCAGAAGGTAAATATTGTTGGTTCATAGGGTAAGGCCTCTAGATCACATGATTCTAACTTAGAAGAGGATTCCAAGTATCTAGATCGAGAGTTGGTGGGTTTCTAAGATAAGGGACAAGGGTTTAACCAAGACTCTTAGAACTCTAGGCAAGGAAAGCAAGGTTAGAACTATTTTAGAGATAGATATAGAGATTATAGTAGAGAGCAGACTGTGGATGGAGAAGAAAGAATGATTACAAGGAGAAGAGTGGTGATACTTAGTTGAAGATGGATGCTATATTGTCCAAGGTAGTAAGGGTCAGGAAAGTTAGGAAACTTGCCTTAAGAAAATTAGGGCAGATATGTCACGATTGACCTAAAAAGTGGAATCGCATGATACTACGATTAAATAATTAGAGCAACAATTTGGGAAACTGTCCACAACTTTGAATCAGAGGCAGTCGGGCACCCTTCTAAGCAATACAGTTCAAAATCCTAAAAAGAATGATAATTGTCTAGACATCACCACTTGGAGTGGTAAGAATACTATTGATCCCCATTTACCTACTATTGATAATCTGAGGAATGATAGTTTTATGGTTGATGAGACACGTGAAGTACAGTCAGAAAAGGTGATAGGTATTTATGCTAATACTGAGAAGGACAAAGGAAAGAAAAAGGTCAATGAGCTTGAAGTGAAGACAATCCCATGACCTCTCCCACCTTTTCCTCAAAGGATGACACAGAAGAATCAAGAAGAAAAGTTTAAGAAGTTCATTGCTATGTTGAAAGAGTTGAGCTTGAACATTCCTCTTCTTGAGGCTTTTGAGCAGATGCTTGGGTATTCCAAGTTTATGAAAGAGTTGGTAACAAAGAAAAGAGTTGTTAGTTTTGAGGATGTTGGTGTATTGCACCATTATAGTGCAATTACTTCTAGATCTCTGGCCAAAAAGAAGGGTGATCCTAGAGCATTAATGATCCCATGTACCATTAGGACATCTAAGCTTGTTAGAGCGTTATGTGACTTCGGAGACAACATTAATTTGTTTTCGTTGGTTGTGTTCAAATAGTTGGGCTTGAGCCCTCCAGAACAGACGACTATGTAGTTGTTGAGGAGCCAATCTCCATATTAGCTAGGAATGTTAGGCATTTGCGCTCTAGAGTGATCTCTATGGTTAAGGTTCAGTGGAGACATCAACCTATAGATGAGGCTACTTGGGAGGTAGAGTCTGATATGTGTAGTTCTTATTTCCAACTCTTTGTTGATTCAGTATTTCTTTTGCCTTTAGTTCAAGGACGAACTAGATTTTTAGTGGTGATGATGTAACGATCGACTTTTTGATGAAATATTTGTTTCTATGTTAGTTAACTGATTTACCCCTCCTCGTAGTTGAATTATGTTATTTTTGGGGTGTAGGAGTAATTAACATAGTTCCCAGTGTATTTTGGTGCCATTTATGCGATATTAGGGTTTTTGAAGGCTTCGAGAGTCTTATTCTTTTGAATTGTGTAATGGATGGTTAAACAGACTGCACCAGAAGCTCCAAAATATCAATTTCAGGCTGGGTAGACCTTTGGTTCAGGTCTCGGTGCACCCGAGCTCATTTTGACATATTGATCAAAAAGTTAAAAATTGGAAATATGGGTGTAGGGCCCATATTTGGTCGAAACAATCTCGAACGGAAATTACAACTTCTCCAATAGATCTAAAATGTTGATTTTAGGATGATAACATATTTGGTGTAATTTTATGGATTTTAAAGCTTATTTTGACCCTCGATTAGCAAAAATTATGATTTTAGATTTCGGGGATCAACTCTGTGAAAACGACGTTCTTTTGAAAAATATAATATTGTCATTGAATTTGGAGTATCAAATTTAGTGTTGATAGTTTATTTGTGTATATCGGACTTCGTATGAATTCCGAGCACCCCGTCGAAGTCCGTTTGGACTTAGAAAAATCTATATTATAGCATAAAATCTACAATATGTAACAAATTTTTCCATCTCTTTTTATCTATTTTATCTATTCTTTCACCTTACCTCTTGAAAGTTAAACCCTAAAATAGTATAAGAGGTTAAAAGTGAAGCTTGTGGGAGCTTGAGAAGCTAGATTAACATCTATTTCTTGCTTTTATTGTGGATTTAAGGTAAGAATTAACTCTTTACTTAGTAATTTCTTGATTAATTTCTCAAAACCCCAAAAATCTTTGTGTAAGACCCCATAAATTCCTAGCCCATTTCAGTCCTAAAGCATGCGAAAAGAGGTCCCGGACTTACAAAATTTCAACTAAGTGTTGAGACTTAGTCTCATTTTTATCCTCGATATTTCAATAGCCTCATTTTTTTATCTTTTCATCCTTAGATTATTGATTTTTAAATTAATTCGTGATCAGTGTTATCTATAGATCATCTCGAGTAAGTTTCAGAATTTTTGGACATCATTTGAGACACATTTAGATAATCAAAACAACAAGCCAACGTGATCAGGATGCGTCGCATTGGCTATCACGTCTTCACCATCGACGCGGCACATCGGTAATTGCATGGATACCATCGATACGGTGCGACGCCTATCACGTCACTGGGCATTTTTTCCTTACTAAATTTTGGGTTTATGGTGGCAAAGGAGTCATTTTCCACCCATCTTAACCCACCATAACACATAATTAAGCTTCTCAAAGGGCAAAATTCACTCATCCTTGGGTTTCTTCCACCCTTGGAGTTCAAGAATCTTTTTTTTTAAAAACTTAGATTATGATTTACATTCTTGAATGGAATTGTGTTAATGTATGTGTTGTTGTGTAGGTTTAAAGCCAAGAATATTTTGAGTTTCATGTAAATGAACTAGAATGTGTGTTGATTTATGTAACCCTCATGTTAAATCCTTGAATTGTGATGTTGAATATTGTAGTCATGACATTCATATATTGCTCATTCTCATGTACAAAATTTATGCATCTTAGGTGTTTGACAAAATGTCTATGTGGAGGAATTGTGCATGATAACCTATGTGTGATGCTTTTAAAGTTGAGATATGGTTCCATTATCTATGCTATCAAATCCTAGGGGTATTGAATACCCAAAATTTAGATGTTTATCTAGTTTTTAGTCAAAATAGAATAATTTCATAGTATCTTAAATAGTAGCATTTGGTCAGTCAACAGAATCAGGGTGAGTTCAGTCAAGCCTAGTACAGTCTAGTGATCAGTTCAGTGTCAATTCTGTTGGGAGTAGGATTCAGCGCCAAGTGAACCTAGGGATGGGGGTATTCCTCCCAGCAGAGAGTTTGACCCTTAGTAGTAGTCCTTGAGTTACAGAACTACGTAGCCAACGTAGGGTAAATCATCTTCCTGTCAGACTAGGATTGACATAACCATATATATCTCATGAGTTTTCTTGCCAGATTAGAGTTGACCCAACTGATGTTAATAACTTGTGGCACGGTGCTAACACCCTTCCAACTGGGGTTACAGGTTATACCCCAAATCAGTCGATAATTAGGGTATGTAGGTTAGATGATTACTCCAACAGTTATAGTTTCAGTATTCAGTATTTACTATTAAACATCTAGTATTCAATATTCAGTACAAAACTCAGTTCAGTTCTACACTATCATGACTCACAGTTAGTAGTTATTCAGTTATCAAAAGCTTAATACTTCAGCTTCAGACTAATTTAGGCAGACGATATATGCTTGGTATTGCATGTTCAGTACTTACAGTAGTCCCAGTCTTGCATATACTCTTATCCAGTTATTTCATGATATTTAGTTATTATTCTCATGCATGTGAACCAATGCATATCAACCTAACCTAACCTAGCATACCAGTACATTCAAAGTGATGACATATACTCTTTATTTGTGCTATGATATCTCATATCATAGATTCGGATGCTCAGGTTTCCAACCGTACCTAGTCAGATCAGTCGATCAACTCCAGCTACAGTTGTGAGTCCTTGTCCATCGAGGATGTGACACTCTTTTAGTTATTTTATTAATTACAGTATGCCAATTTATTAGTTACTTTCAAAAAATTGTTGGAGTTAGTTGGGCCTGTCCCATCAACTCGATTATTTCAGATGCTAGAGGCTTTCAGACACTTTCAGTTAACATTTATTCTATAGATGTACTTAGTATTGATTCAGTTTTATGAACCTTATGGCATTTTTCAGTTTTTACTTCCACATATGTTTCATGATAATTATTCAGTGCTCACAGTAGGTACCAATTATGGATTAACTTGTGGTCATTTGGGGTCGTAAGCATCGTGTGACACCCAGGGTATAGTCTCGGGGCATTAAAAATTTGGTATCAGATCCTAAGGTTCTAAAGTATCCTAGGGATTCTGAAAGTCGCGTCAAGTAGAGTCTTGTGCATGGGTGTGTAGAGAGACACACTTATGGATAAGAGGCTACGAGGTTTTTTTAGGAAAAATTCTCTCTTTTCAGTATTCATATCGTATGAGTGAGCATGAGCTTAAGTTAAAATCTCTGTCTAATCTAAATTTTCCTTTCATTTACAAAACATGCCTCCCAGAAAGACTAATGGAAGAAGAGTTGGGAACCAGCCAACACCTCGGCCTATTCAGGAAGATCCCCTGCATGAGCACATTTCTCACATAGGATTCAGAGCAGCATTCACCACTCTAACCCATTCTGTGGTAGCTCAAAATGTTCAACTAGCTACTATTCAGTCTAATTTAGTGGCTAATACTGCTGCATCTAGAATTTGGGACTTCACCCGAATGAACCATCCTTCATTTTTAGGGTCTAAATCTGAGAAGGATCCATAGGAATTCCTTGACATGGTGCAGAAGGTAACAAATATTATAGGGGTAACTGCTAGTGAGAGTGCTGAGTTAGCTGCCTATCAGCTGCAAGATATAGGTCGTACATGGTTTAAGTAGTAGAAAGTAGATATAGGCGTAGATACAGGGCCTATAGAATGGGAAGAGTTTGCTACAGCCTTCTTAGATAGGTTCTTTCCATTGGAGTTGAGAGAGGCTAAGGTGTTAAAGTTCATCAACCTGAAGCAAGGGAAAAATGAGTGTGAAAGAGTATTCCCTAAAGTTTACTTAGTTGGCCAGGTATGCTTCTTATGTTGTAGCTGATAGCAGGTCTAAGATAAGCAAGTTTGTGTCTATTGTATCTGCAGTGTGGTCAAGAAGTGTAGGACCACAATACTGATTAAGGAGATGGACTTGTCGAGATTGATGGTCCATGCTCAACAAATTGATAAACAACATATTAAGGAGAACAACAGGGCTAGAACAGGTAGCTACAGCTTCACTCAGCCAAAGTCAAAAGATAGTAACCGTCCTCAGTTTCACCCAAAATCCTTAGTCCCAACTTCATCTTCGGCTAGTGTGCTAATTCCCAAATTCAAGAATGATAATAAGGATAGGGAGACAGGCTCTAAATCTCAGGGTAGTATGAACAGTTCTCGAACAAATCCTCTTTACCATAAATATGGCAAAAACTATCAGGGTGTCTATTGGGCTGGCACCGACATGTGTTTCAAGTGTAGTAAGCCAGGCGATAGGATCAAAGAATTTCTTTAGGTGGGTTCGCAGAGTCAGCATAACCGTCCCCCATTTCATTCTGGTCTCCCATCTCAGTAGGGTGTCGTTTCCAGTGCCACCAGTGGGCAGCGCCCAAACAGGCTCTACGCACTTCAGTCTCGATAGGATCAGGAAAGTTCTCCTGATGTGGTTACTGGTATGTTCCAAGTCTTTTACTTACATATTTATGCTTTTTTAGATCCTGGAGCTTCTCTGTCTTTTGTAACTCGTTACATAGCCATAAACTTTGGAGTCAGTACCGAAATCCTAACAATGCCTTTCTCAGTCTCTACCTCAGTGGGTAAGTCTATCATAGCTCGAGGGGTATGCAGGAACTGTCTGGTAATGGTGTCTCAGAAAGTGTCTTCAAAATACCTTGTAGAGATAGAGATGATGGATTTTGACGTCATTCTCAGCATGGATTGGCTCCATTCATGTTATGATTCAGTTGATTATAGGATCAGAATTGTCTATTTTTAGTTCCCGAGTAAACCAGTCCTTGAATGGAGGGATAGTACCACAACACTTAATGGGTCAACTTATTTCATATCTTAGAGCGAGAAAAATGATATCCAAGGGGTGTATTAATTATCCTGTGTGAGTCGAAGACTCTAGCTTCAAAACTCCTAGTGTTGAGTTAGTTTCAGTCATAAGTGAATTTCCAGATGTGTTTCCCGAAGATCTCCCCGGGGTTCCTCCCTGAAAGGAAAATTGACTTTGAAATAGACCTTTTTCCCAATACTCAGCCCATCTCTATTCCGCCAATGGATCTAATTGAACTTAAAGATTTAAAAGAACTATTAAAAGACCAATTAGACAAAGGGTTTATCAGGCCTAGCATATCTCCTTGGGGTGCACCAGTTCTATTCGTGCAAAAAAATATGATTCTCTTAGAAAATGTATAGACTACCATCAATTGAATAAAGTCACCATCAATAATAAATACCTACTTTCTAGAATTGATAACTTGTTCGACAAACTTCAGGGTTCCAGTTACTTCTCTAAGATAGACCTCAGATTCGGCTATCATTAGCTCAGAGTCAAAGAATATGACATTCCTAAAATAGCTTTAAGAACCTGATATGGTAACTTTGAGTTTCTAGTCATGTCCTTTGGTCTCACTAATGCCCCAACAACCTTTATGGACTTGAAGAACCGATGTTCAAGTAGTAGTTGGACATATTTGTCATAGTCTTTCTTGATGACATTCTTGTTTACTCTCGCAATGAATATGATCATGCAAACCATCTCTGAATAGTATTACAGACTCTCAGAGCCCATCAGTTTTTTTTCTAAATTCAATAAGTGCAATTTTTTCTAAGATCAATAGCTTTTCTTGGCCATATTATTTCTGGTGATGGCATTAGAGTTGATCCTCAAAAAACCAAAGTAGTGCGAAACTCTCCCAAATCCATCTCTCCATCAGATATCAGGAGTTTCTTGGGTTGGCTGGCTATTACCGATGGTTTGTTGAATTATTTTCATCTATTGCATCCCCCATGTCCAGATTGACTCAGAAAAAAGTCAAGTTCCAGTGGTCAGATTCCTGTGAGAAGAATTTTCAGGAGTTGAAGACTCGACTCACTACAACCCTAGTTTTGACTTTGCCCAACGGTTCAGACAATTTTTTTGTATACTGTGATACTTCTAGAGTTGGGTTAAGGTGTGTTTTGATGTATAGAGGTAAGGTTATAGCCTACACCTCTAGAAAGCTTAAGCCCCATGAAAAGAATTATTCCACCCATGATCTTAAGTTAGCAGCTGTTGTGTTTGCCTTAAAGATTTGGAGGCACTATTTATATTGGGTTCATGTTGATGTGTTCATAGACCACAAAAGCTTGCAGTATGTTTTCTCACACAAATACCTGAACTTGTATCATAGAAGTTGGTTAGAGTTGTTGAAAGATCATGACATGAGTGTTCTGTATGATACGGGCAAGGCCAATGTAGTGGAAGATGTCCTCAGTAGGTTATCCATGGGTAGCGTTGCTTACGTTGAGGATGGTAAGAAGAAGTTAGTTTAGGAAGTTCATCTGCTTTCTAGACTAGGTGTCCATTTGGTCAATTCAGTTGAGGGTAGTGTTTGGGTCAGAATAGTTTGGAATCTTCTTTAGTTTTCGAATTGAAAGAAAAGCAGGACCGGGATCCCATTTTAGCTAAGCTGAAAGAGTCAATCAAAGACTAGAAAGTAGAGGTTTATCCCTAAGAGGGAGATGGTGTGTTGCATTTCCAGGGTAGGCTATGTGTGCCATGTGTAGATGATGTGAGATAGAGAATTCATACTGAAGCACATGGTGTACGCTACTCTATTCATCCAGGGTCCACTAAGATGTACCACAACTTGCGAGAAGTCTATTGGTGGAGTGGAATGAAGAGAGACATTGCAGAGTTTGTGGCTAAGTGCTCTACTTATCAGCAGGTGAAGATTGAGCACCAAAAGCCTAGTGGTTCTATGTAGGAGTTTAGTAGTCCCATATAGAAGTGGGAAAACATGAACATAGACTTCATGGCAGGTTTGCCTCGTACTCATCATCAGTATAATTCAATTTAGGTCATGATTCTATTTAGGTCATTGTAGATAGGATGACCAAGTCCGACCATTTCTTTCCAGTCCATACCTCTTATTCAGTCGAGGACTATGCCAGGCTCTATATCAGAGAGTTGGTTAGGTTACAAGGTCTCCCATTGTCCATTATTTCAGATAAGGGTCTCAGTTTACCTTTCATTTTTGGAAAGCCTTCCAATAGGGTCATGTTACCCAAGTCCATCTTAGTACATCCTTCCATCCTCAAACAGATGGTTAAGCAGAAAGGACTATTCAGACTCTAGAGGATATGTTGAGAGCATGTGTCGTTAACTTTAAGGGAATTTAGGATAACCACTTACCTTTGATTGAGTCCACGTATAATAACAACTATCAATCCAGTATTCAGATGGCTCCATTTGAGGCTCTTTATAGAAAGAGGTGTACATCTCCTATTGGTTGGTTCGAGGTAGGGAAGACCGTGCTGATAGGGCCCGATTTAGTATTCAATGGCTTAGAGAAGGTTCAATTGATCAAGAAAAGGCTTAAAACAGCCCAAAGCCGACAGAAATATTATGCGGATGTGAGGAAAAAAGATCTTGAGTTTGAGATTAATGACTTTGTGTATTTAAAAATTTCTCCCATAAAAGGAGTGAAGAGGTTTGGTAAGAAGGGGATACTTAGTCCCCGATATGTCGGTCCTTATAGGATTCTGAGTCATTTCGAAAAGGTACCCTATGAACTTGAGTTGCCTGTCGACTTAGCATCAGTGTACCTAGTATTTCATGTCTCCTTACTAAAGAAGTGCATAGGTAACCCAGCAGCTGTAGTCCTCGTATAGAGTGTAGATGTTCAGAATAGTTTCTCTTACGAAAAAGTTTCAGTCAAAATCCTCGATCATCATACTCGTAGACTAAGCAAAAAAGAAGATTCCTTGGTCAAAGTTCTTTAGTGGAACCAGTCCGTTGAGGGAGCCTCTTGGGAAGCAGAAGCAGACATACGACCCAAGTACCCTCATCTCTTCTCCGCAAATGCAGACTTAGCCTAAGGTAACAACCTTCCTTAGATTTACTCTGTTCTATGCTTAGTTTCAGTAGCATATCATTCTCATATCATTCATGCATTCATGAATCAGTTCAATCATGAGTCATGTCTCAAGATTCAGTTATGTTTTAGCTATGCACATCAGTATAATCATAGTAACTTAATTTCTCTTAGCTCAATCAGTCTCATTCGAGGACTAATGTTCCCAAAGGAGAGATATTGTAAGACCCCATAAAGTCCTAGCCCATTTTAGTCCTATAGCAGGCCAAAAGTGGCCCCAGACTTGGAAAATTTTAGCTAAGTATTGAGATTTAGTCTCATTTTTGGCCTCGATATTTCAATGGTCTTATTTTTAATATTTTCAGCCTTAGATTGTCGATTTTTAAATTGATTCATAATCGGGGTTATCTATAGGTCATCTTGGGTGAGTTTTGGAATTTTTGGACATCATTTGAGACACATTTGAATGACCAAAACAACAAGCCAAGACAATCAGGATGCGTCACATTGGCTATTACGTCATCACCATCGACGTGGTGTGTTAGTAATCGCGTCGATACCATCGATGCGGCGTGTTGACTGTCGCATCACTGGGAACTTTTTGCTTACTAAATTATGGGTTTGTGGGGGAAAAGCAATCATTTTCTACCCATCTTAACCCACTATAACATGAAATTAAACCTCTCAAAGGACAAAATTCACTCGTTATTTCACAAATTCTCTCAAGCGAAAAACCCTAGTTCATCAAGTCTAAGATCAAGTTCCAAGAAATCACCAACAATTCTCACGAATTCAACAATCAAGGTATGTTTAGGTGTTCATCCTTGGGTTTCTTCCACCCTTGAAGTTGAAGAATCTTTTTTTTTTAAAACTTAGATTATGATTTATATTCTTGAAGGGAATTGTGTTCATGTATGTGTTGTTGTGTGGGTTTCAAGCCAAGAATATTTTGAGTTTCATGTAAATAAACTAGAATGTGTGTTGATTTATGTAACCCTCGTGTTAAATCCTTGAATTGTGATGTTGAATATGGTAGTCATGACATTCATATATTGCTCATTCTTATGTACAAAATTTATGCATCCTAGGTGTTTGACAAAATGTCTGTGTGGAGGAATTGTGCTTGATAACCTATGTATGATGCTTTTAAAGTTGAGATATGGTTCCATTATCTATGCTATCGAGTCATGGGGGTATTGAATACCCGAAATTTAGCTGTTTATCTAGTCTCCAGTCTAAATAGAATGATTTTATAGTATCTCGAACAGTAGAATTTGGTCAGTCAATAGAATCGGTGTGAGTTAAGTCAAGCCTAGTACAGTCTAGCAGTTTGGAGTAGGATTCATCACCGAGCGAACCCAGGGATGGGGGTGAACCCAGGGATGGGGATATTTCTACTAGCAGAGGGTTTGACCCTTAGTAGCAGTCCCTGAGTAACAGAACTATATTTCTAGTGTAGGGTAAATCGTCTTCCTATCAAACGAGGGTTGACATGACCATATATATCTCATGAGTTTTCCTACTAGATTAGGGCTGACCCAACTAATGTTAGTAACCCATGGCACGATGCTAACACCCTACCAACTTGGGTTACAGGTTTGACCCCAAATTATTCTATAATCAGGGTATGTCGGTTAGATAATAACTCCCACAGTTCTAGTTTTAGTATTTAGTATTAAGTATCCAGTATTCAGTATTTAGTATAGAACTCAGTTTAGTTTTACACGATCATGACTCACAGTTTTCAGTTATTCAATTATCAAAAATTCAATACTTTAGCTTCAGACTAATTTAGACAGACGATATATGCTTGGTATTGCATGTTCAGTACTTACAGTAGTCCCAGTCTTGTATTTACTCTCATATAGTTATTTCATGATATTTAGTTATTATTCTTATGCACGTGAACCCATGCATATCAGTCTAACCTTACCTAGCATACCAGTACATTCAAATTACTGATGCATACTCTTTCTTTGTGCTATGATGTCTCATTTTATAGGTTCGGACGCTTGGGTTCTGACCGTACCTAGTCAGATCAGTCAATCAGCCGCAACTATAGTTGTGAGTCCTCATCCATCGAGGACGTGATACTCTTTTAGTTATTTTATTATTTATAATATGTCAATTTTTTTTAGTTACTTTCAAGCAATAGTTGGAGTTAGTTGGGACCTGTCCCATGAACTCGTTTATTTCTGATGTTAGAGGCTTTCAGACACGTTTAGTTAGCAATTATTCTACTGATGTACTCAGTATTGATTCAGTTTTATGAACCTTATGGCATTTTTCAGTTTTTACTTCCGCATATGTTTCATGATTATTATTCAGTGCTCACAACAGGTACCAGTCATAGGTTAGCTTGTGGTCCTCCAGGGTCGTAAGCACCGTGTGAAGCCCAGGGTGTAGTATCGGGGCGTTACACTTAAGGCTTGATTTTTCCTAATTTCACTCCATTTCACTTGAATCATATTTTAATCTTATAATTACTAGTTTTTCATTAAATTAACCTTAAAAAAAACTCTAATTCTTGATTTTAACCCGGATTTCAAAGATTTAACTTGGTAAAGCTTGAAAATAATTTTCTTCAATTTGAACCTCGTTTTTTACTTGATTTGATTTAGGTTTTCATCTGTAGGTTTCTAAAAATATGAAAAACAAGTTTTTGAAATAAAGTTATAATTTTGCCCTTCTTTTTTGAAAACTCATTTGGGGAAACCAAAAATAGCAAATACGGATGTCGTTGATTTTATTTTGACTCATAGATTCCATATTTGATGTTTTTAGTAAAGTTAGGGATTGTTCGTGAGAAGCATGGCTTTAGAAGAAAAGTCTCAATTGTGATTTTTTGGTTTTCTGATAGGTTATGGATTAACTCTTTTAGACTGGGCTAGGTAGTAAATGATGGTATAAAATGCATGTTAAGGGTGGTAACTAATCATGAAAAAATGACTATCTATGTGTTGTGCCTGTGTGGGGGTTTATATGTGATGTAATTATCGAAATTGAGATATTATGTGATATGTGTAATCACGTAGGATTCTATATGATATTAATAGATTTGAATACATGTGAATAATTGTATTTTGTTGTTAAAATGATTAATGTGGTACCATTGGTGTATTGTTATTATATTCATACATTATTGACATATGAGAATTCATGGATAAAACAAAAATAATGTGCATATTGGCTCACGTGGTTGTGAAAATATATCATTATGGTTGGTTGTGGAAATATATCGCGTGGTTGGTTATGTAAATACTCATTGTGATTGGTTGTGATCATTACATCCTCATATCATACTTATTCATAAAATATTGGTACCACCAGGACAACACCTGAGTAACACCCTTCCTGAGAGATGTGCCGAGGAGGATATATTGTAACACCTTATAAAACCCTTTCTGAGGAACGTGTCAGAAAGGAGATATGAGACATGTAGATTGTATACGGGTTGACGAACTACTCATGGGTCCTGCGTTGGGAGGCTTACCTCCGTAGATGTATAAGGGGATTGTGCGACGATCCCGGAGCTTGTGCGACGACCTCATGTATCATCACCATCATCATCATCATCATATACATTGCACTTACTTTATTGTGTTTATATTGTGTTGTATTGCCATATTGACTTGCCATCTATTTAATTATTTTATCTTCTTTTACTCATATTTGTTGATCTTGTATATGCATGTTCCCCCTGGTTCTACTTATATGTAATATAATGAATAATTGTGTTCTATCTTGGTGTGATATTGCAAGATATGTTATATATTAGAACTATTAGTGCAAGAGGTGTGAGCTACTGTTATGGGACATTTCCTGATTGCACGTGATGTGCCCTTAGTGTATATTTTGTATGCTTTATCTTTTACTTTGCTCGGTCGGCCTATGATACCTATTGAGTACAAGTGGACTATATTCACTCCTACCTTACCCTTTTGGTGTAGCCTTAGGTTCGGGTACGCATCAGACTGGTTAATTTTGAGCGCCTTCAGATTACTCAAGGTAGCGGTTGAACATTTATACATCTGGAGTTCACCTCTATCTTTACGTATTAGTTATGTGTTTATTAGTATTCGGCGACAAGTATTATTCCTTTGTGGTTATTTTTCTAATGTACTTGACTCCTGGATTGTATTAGTAGTTCTTACACTGTTGACACCTAATTTTGGGATTTTTGGTTGCATTGTTGTGTTTGTTCCGCATTTATTATACTTGACATGGTTTGACTTCGTTCTAGAAGTCGTACCTTGGGGTTATTATTGTCTTTTTCTCTTTGTGTATTGGTTTTGGTGATAGGCATACTTGTCAAGGTTTGTCGCGACAAGTGCCATCACAAATCTTTTAATTTTGGGTCATGACAATTACCCATATCTTGACCCATTTTATATCTGGCCAACTCAATTTTTCTTATGGATTATATAACGGAAGAATACCAATTTCTTAATAAATTAGGCTGTCTAGTGAAGACTTTTTTCATTAAAAAAATAATTGATTTTTTTATGAAACTAAAATTTATAAAAATGACAGAAAAATAGAACAAGATAACAAATGCCTGAAATGAAAAAAATCATTTCATAATATTGCATTCATCTGTCAAAATGCTAGCTATTAAGCAGTTCTAACAAAAAATAATACTGCTTCATAAATCAACAGTTAGAATTTGGGTATACATACATGGAAACTACAAAAAGACATCCTCTGTCATTTAAACTGAGTATTAATTTAATACAAAACACAAAAATCCTACATAATTTTCTAATTTCTCTAGATCTTAGATTTCTTCTTTCTCACGCTAGTGGCATAGTCACTCATGATATTGTGAGAAATGGAAAGTGTAGGTCAGATTATTCTTTTATTCAATGTATATTGTTGGGTCGGATCTTATATGGGTTGTGTCTTTGTTTTTGTTCAATATAAATTGGGCCGGGCCTTATATGGGATGTGTCTATATAATAACAGTTTAATATATTAATTGTATTAATTGAGTAAAAATATTAATTAAGGTTGTCACATTATTTTTTTGGTGGGATTATTATAAAATTCGGTCATAATAACTTTTGCGATGGCCGGAGCAAAGTAAAATATTTTTTGTATAATAAATGAAAGAAAAGTGACTTTTGTGTAATAGACACAAAGCTAAGTAATCATGGATGAAGTTTACTCCAGGTAAGATATATACCCTCTGGATAAGAATTCACTTTTTACCTATTCATTCTTTTAAATCATAATTTACAAACTTCCATTCTTTATTGCCCTTTAATCTAATTTTTGTTGAAACCTTGTATCACAAAATGAGAGTATGCAACACAAAAAAAGTATACACATACAACAATGATCACAAGAAAATCAACAAAAACATACTTAGTGTAATTTATTTGGGAAACGTTATCATTAATACTTAATTAATAAGTATTAATGATAACATCAATGTTAATGTGTACAAGTATATATATATATATATTAAAAATAATAGTTTCAATCCCTTCACGTTTTGTTTGCATTATTTTCCCCCTATTGAACTTTCAATTCACATATTCACTTGTAATTATATTATACTCAACTCTATAACACATTTCCTAGATCCCCTCTTGTTATCATTTGGAGGTAAGGTTTATATCTCCTTATATATCTTTTATTCTAGTAATGCATGGATTGTTCGTAGTAAATTTTCGTTAACGCTGAAAATTAACTGCAAGCAAAAATAAAATAAACAAAAAGAATAATTTTATATAAATGAATTTTGCAGGTACAATTCCGTTATTCTCTCGATTCTTCTCTCCTAAGTTTTTCCAAGATTCGAGGGCCTTTGCAGCGTGATTCTCGAATGTAGGATGATTTGAGCCTCCTAGAAATGTGTTTGGATCTCCAGAATTGTCTGACAACACTTTGTCTTGTCGAGTTGATCTCCGGGCAGAACTCTGTTAGTCATTTCGCTGAAGACCTGTGTAGTCAATGCAGAAGCTTCCTCCAATGCTTGCATAATGTCCTCTTTTTTTTTTTCTTCTTTTTAGAATATTATGTTAGTCCCTATTTATAGTTGTAGGGTAGGCCTTAGTTGCTTGTGATTGGCCGAAACATGTCACTTTGACACTTGACACCTTTTGACTGGTTGTTGAATTTGAATGAGATTTCCACATCATTTGTACATATGACGACATCTTATTGGTTTTGGATTTGATTGGGATGTCACGTCACTTGATGAGTTTGGACTTCAAAGTGAGATGGACCTTGATTAAGAATAAAATAGGCTTATTATTATTTTTATCCTAAAATAAGTTTAAACCCAATAACATATGGCTCAAATTTAAATTTTGTATGAATTTGATCCAATAAATTTTATGTGTCTACAGATGCCCTCTACTTCAAGGTTAGTCGATGTGTAGGCTTGCCGAAACTTGGCGACGAGACTTTAAGTACTCATAAATGTGTTTTCATTCTCATGATTTCAAAGGTTTGTTTCTACCAATGTTGATCATGCCAAATTGAAGCATCGTGCGTTTGGTACCAACACTTATTGCCAGATTGAATTTTCGCGTAGTTGGCATCAATCCGCATATAATCGAGAAACTTCATCCGGTCAACACTGTATATGTGTTACATTTTCATTTTTTTGTCCAGGTTTATGCAAATGGTCTTGATGTAAGACCAAAAAAGTTGATATGATTGATGTTGAACCATTTAGTGCACTACTTACTTACTGCTTGATAAGAAAGTGACTTGGAATGATCTGATTTTATCCTTAATGACGCTGAAATTTTTTCATTTTAGCTTCAGTGTGCATGTACTTGGTGTCATTCTTGTGACCTTGTGATGATGAAGTTCTGAGTGTTTGCAGTCCATCGTTGTAAAGCAAGCATGTGGTGCATCTCATCCATGGGGCTAGGCGATAAAGAGGCTTCTTGTGAGAGCATCCCATTCTTTTCAAGGAGCACGTACGTGGTGCCATCCAGCTTGATAATATTAACACAGGGAGTAGCCTTTTCTGACTTTGGTGAGCAAGTACTAAGCACACGTCTACAAAAATATTTCTTCTTCGATGGGAGAACAAAAATATGAGTTGTTTGATTCATAAAAAAATGGAATTTAATGTCCTATTTTATCAGTTTTCATAGCGTCACGATAAATTTTGTATTTTGATGTAGGAGTATCGAAATCAGGAGCCATTTTTTTGTGTTAGAAACTACACTCGTAGAGCTACGTCTTACGGGGGAATCACAATCAGATTGCCTTCAAATCATCCCATAAATTTCTCCAAAAACAACCTTCTAATCTTGGTTCGATGGTCATTTCATCTTTGCGCAGCATCACGATAAATTTCATATCTTGACGTGGAAGTATCGGAATTAGGTCTCGTGTTTTGGATTGGAAAGTAGATTTGCAGAGCTACGTCTCACGTGGAAATCATAATTAGATTGCATTCGAATCATCCTAGATATTGCTCCCAAAATAGCCTTCTAATCTTGGTTCGCTGGTTATTTCAGCTTTGCGCAGCGTCACGATAAATTTCATATCTTGACATGAAAGTATTGGAATCAGGTTTTATTTTTTGTATTGGAAAGTAGACTCACAGAGATACGTCTCATATGGAAATCATAATTAGGTTGCCTCCGAATCGTCCCATATATTGCTATAAAAAATAGCCTTCTAATCTTGGTTCGCTGGTTATTTCATCTTTGCGCAGCGTCACGATAAATTCCATATCTTGATGTGGAAGTATCGAAATCAGGTTCCGTTTTTTGCATTGGAAAGTAGAATCACATATATACGTTAAGAGTGAAATCCATCAGCATATAACCTTTATATTTTCTCAAATACTTTTCCAAAATTGCAGCCTAAATCTTGTGATATTCTATTTCTCCTCAGATTTTGGATACTTCATGAATTTCATCATCAACTTCAAGTTTTGGGCCGCATTACTTCCACAATATATTGAAGTCCAGACTAGAGCAATATTCAAAGTACCACAAGTTTTTTCCTTGTCGAGAATCCTTTATTTCTTGGGAGATAATAACGAATCCTTTTGCTTTAAGACGACATCTTCAAAGGACTCCAAATATGCATTCAAGATTCATACTTTTCCTTCCTTTTTTTAGAGCCGTTCACAGTTTACACTCATGTAGGCCAGGAGTGACATGCAGTTTAAGCTCGTACTTTAAGGGGCATTTTGACTTACAATTTAGGCTCGTGCATCGAGGAGCGTCTTGACTTATAGTTTAGGCTCGTGCAACGAGGGGTATTTTGGGGAGGAATTCTTGTAATGTAAATTTCCTTCCAGCCCTTTGTAATGGAGTACTGTTGCACTTCAGTTTGGTATTTATTGCCCCCATTGGTTGAAGCAGATTTGCACTTGATCTTGTGTCGACTTTTAGAAGTTGTAGTTTAGAAGTCCTTTGACATTTTCTTCTTTTGCAAGTGATCGATGTCCAAGTATCACCCTTCTTGCTATTGGAGAAGTTATTTTGCATGGATTTTTCCATTGTTTTCTTCAAGGATGGAACCCCCAAATAGGTCAAAGCTCCCAAATTGTAGCATGATGATTTGTACAACTTTTGGTGATTCCACAGAGCGCATGGCTTGTGGAGCTTTAGAAATTGAACCTTTCATATGGTGCAGTTTGGCGCTAACATGATTTGCATTAACTGTATCGCCTTCATCAATGATGATCTTTCCTTCTTGCATTAATTTCATGATCTTTTTCTTCAGGATAAAGCATTTTGTGGTGTGATGACCAATAATGCAGTGAAATTTGCAATATTTAGGATCATTAAATTTGTTTGATTCTTCGGATCACTTTGACTTAGAAAGTTCAATGACTTCTTTGGCTAACAACTCGTTAAGAATTTCAGGAATATCAGAGTCGGGAAAAGGATATACCCTTGCTTGTAACTCTTTCAAGGTTGGTTGATTTTTCACCTCTCGTATTTGTTGCTTTGGAGATTCGTCTTTTAACTTTTGTCTTGTAGGGGACTTCGTAAAATTCACGGTTATCATCATAGATTCCCCAATTTGGTTTTCAGATGAGTCTTTGAATTTCGTGACTTCCTTCCTAGGATCAAAAATAGGTGACGTCATTCTATGACTTGCAATACTTAGCTCCATGTCATGAGAGCGCGTAGCTAATTCTTTAAAAGTTCGAGGCTTAATTCCTTGGAGGATATACACAAGGCCCCAACGCATCCCTTGAATGCAAACTTCAACCACGGAAGTTTCAAAAAGTTGATCCTTGCAATCAAAGCTCAATGTTCGCCAGCCATTTATGTAATCCAGTACAGGCTCATATTTACTTTGTCTTTTGTTTGTCAACTCCATCATTCTGACCATACGACGGGTACTCTAGAAATAATTTAGGAACTGACTTTCTTGTTGCTCCCAACAATCAATTGATCTAGACTCCAAGCCTGTGTACCAATCAAAAGCGTTGCCTTTCAAGGAGCGAATAAATTGCTTGACAAGAAGATCGTCATGTGTACCAGCACTGCTACAAGTCTCAACGAAATGAGCGATATATTGCCTTGGATTTTCCTTTCCATCAAATTGTTGAAACTTTGGTGGTTGATATCCAATTGGCATCGGTAAGCCCTCGATTCTCTTAGAATACGGCTTTGAGTATCCTACGAAACTTTGTGATGGACCGCCATATTGTGCCTTGATGGTGTTTGCAATCATATCTTGTAGTTGTTGAATTGTTAGAGTAGCCACTGAAGCGGATCGATCATCGTAGTAATTGTCACTTGTCTTGATGAGAGATTCACCATCAATTTTTTCTCGCAGTGTTAGATTATAGTTTGACTCTCCAGGATTGTAGAGATCTAACTTGCTCATAAGTCAAGCGATTTGATGATCTTTTTAATTAACGGACTTCTTCAAGGCTTCAATGTTTTTCTCCATCATTACAAACTTCTCGTCCAAGTCAATTGCATCAACCATTAAGGTGTTGACTTTCGTTGAAGTTGGAGAATTCATTAAGTTTTCAGATTCTCCAAAGTTGCAGGCAGTTTCAGATGGTTCATCTGATAAAATAGATGCAAAGTTGCCCCCAGGGGTTGTAGTTACTGCTGAAATTTAAGATTTTTTCCTTTTTGCCATCTCCAAAATGGTGAAGTATTGGGATCCATCCAAAGAACAAGCGTTGAGATTGTGTCGATTGATGGGGCCAACAAGTTTGATCTTAGTAGGCGTGACAGTAGTAGACTTCTTGCACAAAACTTCATTGATTTTTCTGAAGTCCATTGTGGTTGTTGAATATGTGATTTCCTTTGACTTGTAGGAGGAAAAGATGAAGAGCAGAACTGGTCCCACTGGGCGTACCAATTTGTTTCCAACAAATTTTCGTTAACGCTGAAAATTAACTGCAAGAAAAAATAAAATAAACAAAAAGAATAATTTTATATAAATGAATTTTACAGGTACAATTCCATTATTCTCTCGATTTTTCTCTCCTAAGTTTTTCCGTGATTCTAGGGCCTTTGCAGCGTGATTCTCGAATGTAGGATGATTTGAGCCTCCTAGAAATGTGTTTGGATCTCCAGGAATTGTCTGACAGCACTTCGTCTTGTCGAGTTGATCTCCCGGCAGAACTCCGTTAGTCAATTTGTTGAAGAGCTGTGTAGTCAATGCAGAAGCTTCCTCCAATGCTTGTAGAATGTCCTCTTTTTTTTTTCTTTCTTCTTTTTAGAATGTTATGTTACCCCCTATTTATAGTTGCGGGGTAGGCCTTAGTTGCTTGTGATTGGCCGAAACATGTCACTTTGACACTTGACACTTGACACTTTTTGACTGGTTGTTCAATTTGAATGAGATTTCCATATCATTTGTACATATGATGGCGTCTTATTGGTTTTGAATTTGATTGGGATGTCACGTCACTTGATGAGTTTGGGTTTCAAAGTGAGATGAACCTTGATGAAGAATAAAATAGGCTTATTATTTTTTTTTTAGCCCAAAATAAGTTTAAACCCAATAACATATGACAAATTCAAATTTTATATGAATTTGATCCAATAAATTTTATGTGTCTACAAGAATTTAGGTCAAATTTTTCATCACTATAGGACGTGAAAACTTGAATGAATGAATTGTATATAATAATAATAAAAGAACCTCTAAAGCACGCATACTATATCTTCAATTTTTTCGCTCATGTGATATGTTCAAATTAAACTAGTGTTATTATCACTTTGGGTTATTGCAGTTTTCAGATGATGCTTTTTTCTTTTTCACTTTTTAACTTTTTACAACCACTGTATCGACCAAAATCACTTACTTTTAGAAATGTTGCGATTAAGTCCCGAAATTATTGTGGGTTACATCCACACTACAATTTTAGGTATAGTAGCTTATTGTATGTCTATAACCTTTTGGTATAATTGAGTTCATTTATGACCAATGCGGATGAAGATTTTGACCTTCATGGGTTATATCTTTCTTGAAAGCTACCCCATTTCATCAGAAGCTTGCACTGATGGTAAGTCATCTAAATCTCTCTTGACTTTAATTCAAGACATTCTCCCTACCCTTCTTCATAGGAATGTTATAATTTTCACACCTTGGTGTATCATAAATGAAATTTCAGCTTTGTACAAAAGTAGGGGAAATCCAGTTTGAAACACTAAACTAGAAATTTAACGACAAACAAGCGTATCTATATCTATAATATATTAAAAGTGTGAATATCTTTAGAAGAGTGATTTAAACTTTTTTGTCCTTCATTAAAAGACTTTTTCTTTAGATAAAACTGTCTTTTCACTATTTTTTAATTTATTATTTAATTATTTTTTACTATATTAACTAGATTTTCTAAAATATACGGGACTCCTAAAATATATGGTAGGAGAATTAATTAATATTTTCCTTTCTATTAGACTTCCTAAAATGTACGAGACTTCGCTTTAGACTAAATGTCTTTTACTATTTTTTAATTTTTTTAAAAATTATTTTATTCGTATCAATTCTTGGTTTAAGTTTTTATTTAAGGAAAACATATAAATGACTAAACGTGGAAAAGAAAAAAGCTAAAAATTTAGGTTGTAGAAAAAAAGACAAAAAGAGACCTAAATAAAACTTGAAAGTGAGAAAAAAGAAGAAAAACCCTAACAATGTTTGTTGTTTTGTAGGATAAGGTTCCATAATAACGTCCGAGTGCTAAAGAGGCTATTAAAGTCACAATTAGGTGCCGTCATTATTACAATATTATAGGTTCGTTTCATAATTGCATTCGATGCAACTGTGCAAATAATTTTTTCTAAATTTTTTTTATTATAATTATTTTCAAAGTCATTAATTTGCTCACGTAAAGAATTTAAGGTCCATAACAATATTAATTTTTATTGAAAGTTCTTACGTTCTTTTATTTTCTTATAAATTTTAAGGTAAGTTCAATTATTTCAATTCAATTGTAGTATTTGTTAGATGTTTTATTTTCTATATATCCGGCTTATTAGTGGAAATACAAGATTCATATTTAGTTGAGTAACTCATGGTACACACTTTGATAGTATGAATAACATGTCAAAATATTATACGAATTGATATGCGATGCACGCGCAATACACGTGTGTGAAAATTAATGTGTTAGTTGAATTAAAATCGAAACTTTGTGATCACTATTATATTTTGCTTTATAATTTACAGGTCGTAGATGAATGTCGGTTGACTTTGAAGAATTTTTTGTGTAAAAGTTAGGTTTAATTGTATTATGTTGATATTTTTATTATCTTATTGTTTTATTTTAATTTACAGATGCTAGATGAATATGGTCCGTTTTGAAAAAACTTTTTAGTTAAAGGTTAGATTTAATTGTATTATCGTAAAATCTCTATTAGTTTGTTATTTTGTGGTAGTTTACAGTTTGTAGATAAATTTCAATCGGCTTTGAGAGACTTTTTATGTAAAGGTTAGGTTTAGCTGTATTATTTTGATATTTCTATTGTATTATTTTGTTATTGTTTTATAGGTGGTAGATAGATGAGTCTCAGACTACTTTGAGAGAATTTTTGTGTGTAAAGATTAGATTTAATTGTATTATTTTGATGTTTCTATCATTGCATTATTTTGTTGCAATTTACAAATGATAGATGAGTGTCGATCGACTTTTAAAAATATTTTGGTAAAAATTAGGTTTAATAAATAAATTCTCCATCTTTATATACTCAAAAAATATTAAATTTAATTATTATATTCATCTTTATTATTTAAACAAATATTCTATTTCGTGTAATGTTTGAATTCATTAAAGTGATATACACGCGCAAGGTGCGTATACCTGAACTAGTTATATTAAAAGTGTGAAGGTCTTAGAAATATTGTTTGAAATTCTTACCCTTCATTAAAAGTCTCCGCAGTAGACAAAATCGTCTTTTTACCTTTTTATTGATATGAAAATTTTGTGAACTCCTACCATATATTGAAAAGTAAGGCATGAAGTAGTTTAAAAAGAAAATTATAAATAGTAGAAATATTAGAAAAATATTTAGAATACCTAAAAGAAAAGATGGATATTAGGAATTAATTCCTTTTAAAAAAGGACACAATTTTAAAAGAGAAAAAGTCTTACGAGTATTTTTTTAAGCCTTTTCTTCTCCAAGAAAATAATTTATTATAGGTAGTTAAAATTTTATTTATACCAAATAAAATTATAATTTAAATTTTTGTCTTATTAAATTTTGGTTATTGGATTTTTTCTTATTTGGAAAAATTCTAAATTTTAGAATTTTAATTAATTTAGAATTTCTTTCCTTACTTGAATTAAATATCATAATAAAAGTACCTTAAAAAAATTATGATAGGTAGTTAAAATTTTATTTATACCAAATAAAATTTAAATTTTTGTCCAAATAAATTTTGGTTATTGAAATTTTTCTTATTTGAATAAATTCTAAATTTATGAATTTCAATCAATTTATAATTTCTTTCCTTACTTGAATTAAATATCATAATTAAAGTACCTTCTATTCTCACTTTTTTTATATATATTTTAGGATTTCAATCAACTTAAACTTTTATTTTATACAATTTCTTTCCTTATTTGAATTAAATATCAGAACTATATATTTAATATTTTTTGTACGTTCTTTCTTGATTTTTCTCACGTAATACCTCATCTTTTGATTTGCTTCTTTTCTCCCAACGAAAAACTAAATTTGTTTAATTTATGTAGAATTTTTTGTTTATATACAGAATATATGTTTGATTTTTGTTTTTACTTTTTTAACTAGTGAATCTAGGTTGAACATTATTTGATTTGATTGTATTTTTCAGGTGGCTTTTGACAAAACACTAATGGAACGATTGACAAGAACAACATGGAGTTTGGGACGTTTTGAGAAAAATTTGGTTGTGAGCTATGTGAAAAGTTATGGACCCTTTGAGTCTGAACGTGGTGTTGTTGACTGTTGGAGAGGATCTTTTCATCTTGTGATGATTAACTTGGCTATTGTTAAATTCACGGGCATGTTGGATCATACCTTGATGTTGTAGGTGTGTATTTGCAGAAACTTACTCCCAATATGAGTTAGCCTCATAACAAATTTATGGATTGTTACGTATTCGTAGTCATGAGGTTTGTAAATTTTGAATCTTTATTTTATTTTATGTTCTTTTTTTAAAAAACAATTTTTGCTTTATTTTTGTTGATTTTTATTGTATTAGAAGCACTTAGTAATTTTTTTTGTTTTGTTTGTATGTAACACATATTATTGGATGACTACGTATGTCGTTAGGTGCAAAAATTTAAGAAAGCTAATAAAAGTTATTCATAGGACATATAATAAGGAAATTAAAGCTGCAATTCTAATAATTTTCCCCTAATTTTTCAATCAACTGCATTCATATAGTGTTAGGTTTCTGCTATTGCTAAAGTAATTTTTTTAATATATTGCAAAAGGATATTCTGAAACTTTTGGCAGCATAGCTTCTATGGAGATTGATTCCAGGTTATTTATATACGTAAATGAGAGAGGAAAACATGACGAAGTCTCTTAAATATTTGCAATTAAGTGTTCAAAAATGCAATGAAGCCTATTAGGTATAAGATATATAGCCCCTGGATAAAAATTTCACCTTTTACTTATTCATTCTTTCAAATTATAATTTAGAAACCTCCATTCTTTATTGCCCCCTAATCTAATTTATGTTGAAACCTTGTATCACAAAATGAGAGTATGCAACACAAAAAAGTACACACACATCAACGATGATAAGGAAATCAACAACGTACGCAGTGTAATTGATTTAGTGATCGTTAACTTTAATACTGAATTCATAAATGTCATCATTTTCACTTTAAACTATACTCGAAAAGTCGAAGACACACCTAACTATTTGAGCGACCTAATACACGCCTAAACTATAAAAAAGTGAAACTATTTACCCCTTGAAATGTCATAACCAAATTTTATCTTGAATGTGTATACACGCCCTGACACGTGTCAAACACATATTTTTTTCGCCTTTTTTTTTCTTTTTTCCTAAATTAATCACCAGCACAACCCCCCATTTCCATCTCCACCACCTCTATCCATATATATATAAAACTCCAAAATATTATCTCCTTCAATCTTCTTCTTTTAGTTAAAATCTGGGCAAAGCCCATTTACTGATAAACAAACGAATTCGATCGGATCAAAGCAATCCGAATCCGACAAACAAAATCACTTCAATCCTTTCATTATTTTAGAATCTTACGTCATTTTTTGTGAAATTCTAGAAATCCACAACCCAATTCGATAAAATTCGAACAAATCATAACCCAGACCGTAAAATGCAAACACAGAACTCAATTCTTGAAAATTCAAGAAACCCACAACTCAGTTCAATAAAATTCAACTAATTTACAATTCAATTCGTAAATGCAAGAAACCCATAACTCAACTTCATAAAATTCGATAATTGTATAATTCAATTTGCAAAATTCGAGAAACCCACAACACAATTCAGTAAAATGCAAGAAACACAGAATCCAACACGTGAAATTCAAGATACCCACATTTTAATTTTGTAAAATTCGAACAACCCACAATCCAACTCGTAAAATTCAAGATTCCCATAATCCAATTTTGTAAAATTCGAAAAACCCACAATCTAGTTGAAATTAAAATTGAGAAAATTTCGTCTAAATAATATCCAGATTTACAGATTAATGTCAATTATAAATTGGACAGAACACATCAATATCAAATTATATTCATACTATTTTTTTCTAATAAAACCAAAAGGACATAGCAATAATAACAAACTTCTTCCTACTTGTAATAATAAAGGAAAAAAATAAAAGGATAAGTGTATTTATGAATTCATTGATGAATTGATGGAGGTTGAGAGGAGATAAGGAATAAGAAATGGAGTTAAGGAAGAAATGAGACAACATGAAAGAAGACAGAGATGAAGAGAAAAAAAGGAAAAGGAAAAATAAATAGGCAAAGAAAGAAAATAAAAATTATATACATATAAATCAAAAACTAATTAAATATAATTGATTGATAAAATGCAATTGAATAATGATACATGTACGTTTTAATAAGCTTTTAATTTTCTTTTATGCTTTTCATGCGCGTGTAGGAATGCGATATCACATTCTTTGCCAGATCAGTTTGGAGGGGTAAATAGTTCCACTTTTTTAGAGTTTAGGTGTGTATTAGGTCACTCCAATAGTTTATGTGTGTTTTCGACTTTTCAAGATAGTTTAAACTGAAAATGATGACTTTTCCCTCATTACTAACGATAACCTGAATGTCAACATGTACAAGTATATATATATTAAAAATAATAGTTTCAGTCCCTTCACATTTTCTTTTGCAATAGTTTTCCTCTATGATACTTTCAATTCACATATTCACTTGTAATTATATTATACTCACTCCATAGCACCGGTGTTATCATTTGGAGATAAGGTTTATATTCCCTTGATATATCTTTTTTTTTGGTAATACACAAGGTATGGGTCCAGGTCAAATTTGTCATCATTACAGGAGGTGAAAACTTGAATAAATGAACTGTATATAATAAAAAAAAATCCATCTCACGCATGCAATGTGTTCGATATTTTTTTCCTCAAGTGATATGTTCAAATTAAACTAGTGTTATTATCATTTTGAGTTATTCAATTTTCATATGATGCTTTATGTAGAACGAGCTTAATACTTATGAGTTTAAAGATATGTTTTCCCAAACTCTTAAGTCTACATAGAATATGGATTTCCAACTTAATTCAAAGACATGAATTTCGAACTCCATTTCGAGTGATAATTTGTGTATTTTACTAATATTGTGGTTTTCTTAATGTCATGAGAATATGAGAATAATTGGGTTTTGAATGTTACTCTTTTACTTGGTTGTTCACTTCTTATGAAAATAGATGGAAGAGTACAATATGGTTTATGCATTACGCTTGTTTTCAGTATGAATATATGTATGAATAAAGACGGAAGAATACAATTCGGTTTATGCATTTCACCTTATGGTTACATAGGATTTCTCACTTGGCTCTTAAATTGTCATTTTGTGGTCAATGCTTTAATTTTGAAAGGGCTAAAGAGAAGAAAAAGAGATGGCTAATATCACTTGCAAGTCTTGGTATGACGATATCAATGTAGAAATTATCATTCAGAATCAGAATGAGTTTTTAGAAAGATGCATGCTTTAAAGAACTAAAATTGGGCTTTAAGAGCATTAGATGGTTGCCCGAGAAGGCATGAGTTGAAAAGCTTATAGCCAGAAACCGTGTTGTACCGACATATGGTTGATTCCATCCTAAAATTCGGATAATCATTATATACTTGGTTGTTTCTATCCTGAAATTCGGATAATCATTATATACTTGCTTCGTACTTTTGGTCTGCTAGAATAGAATGTAGAGATTCCAATTTCTGTGACAAACTTTGATTGAGATCTTGGTCAACAAGTTAAAGCCAGACCCATATAGTTCGTCGTGTAGTAGAAATGTCGAGAATATCATCTAACTCAGAAGTAAATTGTTATTGTTGTTAGAATGTAGAGACTCCAATTCTTATGACAAACTTAGATTGGAGGCTTAGCCAACGAGTTAAAGTCGGACCCACATAGTCCGTGGTGTAGTAGAAATGTCGAGAATACCATATAACTCATAAGTAAAAAGTTATTGTCGTTGTTGTTTCTGTTCATTTTACATGCCAATACATTCCAAGTATTGACCGTCCTTAGGCGGTTACATCGTGTCATGATATAGGTTCGGAGGCTCAGTCTCATTAACCAGCGCAATAATAGGATTGTCACACCTCTTTTTTACCAAAAGATATAATTTGAGTTTGAAAGGATTTGATTATTAAGTGATAAAAAGGAAAATTTGTTTAAAAAAGGATTGTTTAAATTCAAAACTCAGAGTCGCCACTTGACATAAAACCTGTGTGCCAGTCACCTTTGAAGATTTCTTTTCAAAATAATTGTGACTCTTTAAACTGATTTGCGAATAGAGATTTCGGATAAGAGATTCTGTTGATCGAGGGGAAGGTATTAGGCACCCCTCGAACCTGTGACTCGACCACGATTGCTTTGTAGAGTATATCGACTAGTATGACGCTATGAAATGAATAGACCAATAAAACGCATAAAACAAATAAACCAAACAAAATTCAAACCAAGATAATGTCAAGTTTGAATTATACAGTCCCAAAAATAGAAAAATGCGAAAAATGTAAATCCTATTCTAAACCAATCCTAGACTATGCTCTACTCGATACCTCGAGTTTTGATCACGATCATCCTCCACCAACATAATACATCGGGACATACCCCGGTGAATAAATACAAATGGCCTTGGGCATCCCCGGCTAAATGAGTAAATTTTTTTCAATGCGAGAAAACCAACACCATTCAACAAACACTTCAAACATTCATAATTCATAATTTCTAAATTTACCTAGCCGGCCTACCATTTGCCTACCAATTTTAAATCAAACAATTAATCAATGATGCAAGAAGGCAATTACATTCATTTTATCAATTTTTCATTTTTGCCCCCATATTTCATTCTCAACATAAATGGAATATCAATCTACCATGCAATCCATAATTATGAAAATCAAACACCAAATCAAAACAAACAATAATTCACACCATCAATCACGTAAAAATCACAAAATTATGAAGAAAGAAATGAAAATTGGACCTCAAATATTTTTCAATTGGAATAATCCTTCTGGATAAAAATACGTTCAAAATCTCAAACTGAACCTCAATGAAACAAATAAATCCAGCTTCGATCTTATCCCCTTTACTTTTCCTCACCAAATTCGAACTAGAAATCACAAGCGGAGAAGACCAGTACCCATCCCGTATCGTTTTCCAATGAATTTCAAATGAATATTTGCCGAAAAGGGGACAGGGTGACTATTTATGTTTGATTTTTTGCCAGGTTTTGGTTTTTCAATGGGGTTTGGTGTTTGTTGAAGCTAGTTTCAATCAGGTTTTGGGAATGGGACATTTACGGCGAGGGAATGAGGTTATCGGTGAGCTGGGTGTGTCGGATTTAAGGGTGGAACAGTGATTCCGATGAAATTTTGCCATAATTTTGGAGTAGTGCAAACTGATTTCACTCCCATTTCTCTTTCTCTGCTTTCCCCTCTAATTCTTCACTACTTTCGCTCAATCCCTCTCCTCTCAATCTCTCTTACCTTCACCTATTTTTTTGATCACCTTTCCTCTATTTTCTCTATCTTGGATCGTCAGTCTCTTTCTCGATTTACTGTGCGTCTGTGTGAGTTTCTTCACTGTGTGTGTTTGTGTATATTATCAGGGTGAGAGTATGTGCGTATTCTGTATGTGGAAGTGGTGTGTAGATTTGTTGCTGTGTGAGAGTGATGAATACATGTATATAGTGTGTTGTCTATCTGTGCATATATTCCATGATGTGTATATATATTTTTTTCTTTTATGAGTTTGTTAGGAAAGGGAATAAAATGTGAGAAGGGGTAGGGTGCATTAGGATGGGTAGGGGTATGTGAGGTAGGATAGTTAGGGTGGTTAGGATGAGATTAAATTTGTTAGAGTAAGGTGTCAAAAAAATGGTTATGAATTTGTTTATTTGGCTTTTAGGGGGGGTGGGAATTATCACATAATTGAGGGTGCATGGTAAAACGGGGTAAACGGATAAAAATATACTCTTGGGAGGGACAAAATTACATGTCTACATGGATTATCCCAAAAACATCAGAGTTGGTGAACCATCCATCTTCGAAAGGCGATTCATTTTGACATTCGGTATTTTTAGTTTTCATGATATCGTCTGAGCCTTATCCCATCCTAGACAGTTTAGTTATGATTAGAAGCTTTGTTAGCTAGGTTTGATAGATGTTTTGTTATGATATTATATTCAAAGTTCGGGAATTCCATTTTATTTAGTTTAACAGAATTCCTTAAATATCATTATATTTCCACACTTCAATATAAATTATGCTTATGAAATAATGTTAAGGGGGTATTCTTGGGCCTTTCTGATCCCAAATATCCATTGCGGCCAGAGCCTTGGCTCGGATCGTGATAGAATTCATGTGTGATAGCCGGAAGCTAACTTGCACTAGCAATATTCCAACTTTAAGTTGAACTTAGGATGCGAATTTTCGCAACTTTGGGTGCATTTGTCAAAAAATGTTTTTTAAAGTGGCTGAACTTATTTAACCTTGGGTATGATTTAAATATTTGTTCCAAAATAGCAATCAACTTTCCCCGATTTATATTATTTATTATGACTTAAATAGGGTTATAAATAAGGTTATTCGAGAGAAGGTGAGAGTGGTTTTGGTGAAAGACAAGATGTGGGAAGGAGGTTGTGAAGGTTCGAACATATGATGTGAAAGTGCACGGATGCTCCAGTACAGAGGTGTGTGAGGTTGGCTATGGATGATTTTAGGTGAGTTAGAGGTAGGTTGAAGAAATATTAAAGGGAGGTGATTAGGCATGACATGGAGTGTTACAGCTTACGAAGGACATGACCCTTGATAGGAAGGTACGGAGGATGCAAATCAGGATAGAAGGTTAGGGGGAAGGAGTGCATCCATAGTAGTAGGGAGGAGTTCTTTGTTTGTAACTGTACCTGTAGTTTCTTGTTCGTAGTGTTGCAGTGATGTTTGTTATCTCGAATAGATAGTTTATAGTATAACTTTGTCAGTGTCTTGTTTCTTTTATTATCTAAAGGTGTGCTATCCTACTTTGTTAGTTATTTTTATGTCTTTTGTTTGTTATATTGTTACCTGTCCTAAGTCAGGGGTTTATCGAAAATAGCCTCTCTAATTCATCTGACGTATCCTCCCCAGACTTCAATTAGTAGGAATATACTGAGTATGTTGTTATTGTTGTTAATAGTGGTTCCTTACCCTTCATAACTGGACTCACTGTTGTATTGAATTGAACAATAATAATAGCTTGATTTTGAACTTCAATAAAAGCAAAGTCACCCACTATGAAATTCATCCTATGTAATTTTCTAGTTTTGCTAGGCCTTCCACGACCTCGCCTGGGCTTCTTTCTCTTGCTATGGCCTATGACCTGGGCAAGCTAACTAACGTGGAGCTGCATGGGAGAGAGAAAGAAGTCATTTAATTGCTATCACATTCTGATAATGCAATTTTATCACAATTACTTGAAAAATGAATACTCCCTCCATTTGTTTTTACTTGTCACTAATTTCCTAATAGGATTTCTATTTTTACTTGTCATTTTTAACATATCAAGAAAAGACAATTTCTTTTTTTCTATTTTACCCTTAGCATTGATTATTTTTTCTCCGAATTAATTTCAAGACACAATGTAAATATCATTTAATGGGGTTACAATGGTAAAATAGCCATGTTATTAATTGTTTTTCTTAATAGGTGTGTCAAGATAAAATGTGTCAAATAAAATCGAACGGAGGGAGTACCATTTTAATGGTGCATTATAGTAACTAACTAGATACCAAGGAGTCTATGATAGCACGACCCCAATATATATTACTTTTTCATTTCAATTTGTGTGACACAAATAGAATTTTAGATAGTCAATCATAATTTTAGATATTTTAAGTTGTTAATTATTGTAATTTATAATACTTTTTGCATAATTTTTTAAATAATATATGTTACTTTCTTTGTTCCAACTTATATGGCATTGATAAAATTTCGATAGTCAATTAAATTTTTAAAATATTTTAAGTTGTTATTTATAAATTTTTTTTGTTCTAACTTAAGTGACACTGATATAATTTTGAGAGTTAAACAATTTTTTTCATATATTTTAAATATTTTAAGTTTTTAATTATTGTAATTTATAATTTTTTTATGTAATTTTTTTTAAAATATAATAAAGAAAAGTAAGATAAACAAATTAAGAAAGAGAAAAAAATAAAAGAGAGGCAAGCGAAAGAGGTCAATGAAATTGTGTCAAAGCAGGAATGTTGACTTGCTTGCTTTAACAGAATTTTACTGTCCCATTTCCCTTTTATAAGTAAGTAGAAAATTATCCAAATCAACATGAATGGAAAAAAAAATCTAGATTGAAACAAATGGGATATGTCCAATCCTTTTAGATTTCTCTTCTGCGCCATCCATTTACATATAGGGGTCCAATCCTTTTAGATTGCTCTTTTGCGCCATCCATTTAAATATAGGGGTTGCTTGGTAGAGTGTATAAGAATAGTATTGAATAGAACGTATTAGTAATGATGAGATTAGTAATGTAGGGATAAATAATGTTGAAATAACTTATGGTGGAAT